>OZ025257.1:6777245-7377245 GCA_964019135.1 Arenicola marina | reverse complement strand
CCTTTTCTTAAAATTGACACACGACATGGACCATTTCTTAAAATTGACACGCGACATGGACCTTTTCTTAAAATCTACACGCGACATGGCCTCAGGGGCCCTAAATATAAGCATTAGCCACAGTCTCCCCTCTGTGCCTAGCTTAGCATCTGTATTAGGGTTCGATTTTTGCATGATATGAGACTAAACCTAGACAGCTTATCTGAGATCTTCCCTTTTTTATACAACTCCCTCCATTATACAGTCTTGTCAGGCTGGCAGAACAGAAATTGTATCATGCATGGACCAGTGTAATGTGAGGAACATTGCTTGGATCAACCAAGCCTCTGTCAGAATAGAGGCCTAATTGATCTATCCTATTCTTGATGTCATCCATCTCTCAGAAATGATGCAGAAGTTATTGGTTATATCAGTGATAAGTCACAAAGATTTAAGTCACATGATGTCCTCCAGGTAACAAACATAAATCCCTCAAATAAATGTCTATACAGATATAGATGGTCCTCATACATACAAGGTACTTTTTTCAAATTCACCCAAGCTGAGACAAATAGTCTGAGACAGCTAGTAACCAGTTGCATGAACAGATCTATCATTTCCAAGTTCCCTTGGCTATGGAATTTTGTAAATATGAATCAACCTCACTGATATATTTATTTTCATTTTTGGGTATCAACAACAATTAATTGTATCTTTGTATCTCCTTACAGACTGGGATTCCACTAAGCTCCAATGACACCCACAGACTTTATACATCTTGTGCCAAAAGTAACTTAAAGTTAACTCCTGGTACAAGCTTGTGCAAGGGGAAATTGTTGTTTAGCAGAAGTGTACACAATAATACAGCTGGTTCTGTAGGAGCAAAGAGGAGAGTCTTAACATATATATTGGGTGTGCCTCTGGTCGGAGCTGGAGCTTACTACTTAGCACAAGATGCACACGGTCGTCGAAAGATTCTTGGCACAGCTAATGGAATATCCAGATTCTGGAGGTAAGTATTGTGGTTGCTGGGCAAAACAGAGTCCCTGTAAGGAAAGTAACGGATAAGTAGGGTCGGTTCTTATACTTTATTCTTGTAATTATACTGAGCAATAAAATAATTGGTGCATTATATAGAGTCTGGAAGGTAGGGGGGTAGTCCAGTTTCCAGTGTCGATTCTTGAAAATTCCGAGTGTCAAATGTCGATTTTTTATGGCATTCAATCTCGCTTCTTGGCTCAGTTCAGTGTCATTTTTTTTAAATGCCTCTTTCTGTGTCAATGGCGCTTTTTTACATCCTCTGTGTCGGAATTTGGAGGTCAGTGTCAACTGTCGATTTTTCCAATATGCTTGTGTCAAATGTCGCCATTTACCCCTTCCAGACTTCTATGTAGAGACGTGTAATTCATGCAACTGTTAAATTTCTGTACTGATACTGCTGATACATGAATATCTAGTTGGAAAACTAGCACCTTATAAATGGCCATACCTCTGTGAGTGTTGACAAATCTTGCACTTTGCTCAAACGTTTGTCTCTCTTCATCCTTAGATCGTTCACCATTGGTTCTGCAATCTCACTTGACTATAAGTGGACACTCTGGGGACTGAACGAGGTAAGAACAAGGCTGGAAATTTATTAGCACGTTTAGCTTTGCCGAGTTTGTTCTGCAAGCTGGGCCAATCCAAGCATGGTTCGAGCAGCACAGGATGAAAAATTCCATGTCTTTCTTTGCGACGAGTGAGGGCTGCGGTAAATTCCAGAGAGATGGTTCCTCTCTACCTTGATCCTTGCCATTATCTCGATATGGCTAAACACATCGTTATTTCAGTAACAACTAAGTAAATTATTGAGCCTGTGTGATCTTAAATTCATCCGTTGTGAAATACCTAATTAAATCTTAACAAAGATAGGGTTTCACTTATTTGATATTTCCTGCATATATCCTTGCCTTGTGTTGCCCTGCGTTTCAGGACTCTGCGGAATGGAAGCAACAAATCGCGCTCTGCCATCAACGGGCGGCTGATCGGATTTTGGAAGGGTGTCTGAAAAATGGGGGCATCTATATCAAGCTGGGTCAAGGGCTGGCTTCCTTCAACCATATACTGCCCAAAGCATACCTCACCACGCTAGAAGTCCTGCAGGATAGGGCTCTCCCTAGGAAACCTAAAGAGGCATGTACTAGTGTCATCATGACCATTCTCATTACTATTATCATTACTGTTGTCATCAGCTGTCATTATAATGATCAGTGTCATTGTCTTCGCGCTCACTACGTACCGGTTGGGACTTTCTTTTTCTTTAATTCACTTGTATCTTGGAACTGTTCCATTTTCGACACAACTGTGTTTAAATCTGCCTTCTTTTCATCTGTCGCTATACGATTTGCATTTAATTGCACCACCCCCCCGCCCCCCTTTCCGCAAATTTCTGACGCAATCTTTGTGTGTGTATTCAGGTGGAAGCATTGTTCCTGGAGGATTTTGGAAAGCGTCCGGATGAGGTGTTCCGGGAGTTTGAGGAGTGCCCCCTGGCGGCCGCCAGTTTGGCTCAGGTTCATAAAGCAGTCACCCACGAGGGGGAGGAGGTCGCGGTCAAGGTCAGCGTCTTGTACTCCTTCGGCTACTGTTCCATTGACTAATTCGACGCTAACTAGGAACTCAATCGTGCGGCATCTAAGCAAAAGACGCATCAGTTGATCGTGATAGAAACATGACGTCTGTGTTTCCTACAAGAGCTGAAAATTGTATACTCTCATTTGTGTTTGGTGATATTGTTAAATATAACACGACGTCTGTCTTTTATACAACGTCTGAAAATTTGATACTCTCGTTTGTGTTTTGTGACGTTGTTAAATATATGTTTATGTAAACTTAATGTAAAGAAAATTAAGGCTTGAATAAATGTTGCATGACATATCTAATATATATCTTGATATAGGTCCAGTACATAGACCTGAGAGATCGCTTTGAGGGTGATATCCGAACATTGGAGATACTCCTAAGTCTTATTGGTTGGATGCATCCTAAGTTTGGCTTCAGCTGGGTGTTACAGGTAGGCTTCTACAATATATTAAATAGGCGCCATTAAATACACGCCATTAGTTTATTATTTCAAGTCAAAGTCCAAAGAGCGCACATGGGATAGTTTACACAAAGTATGGTCGCATGTGTGTAAGTTTAAACATGCCAATATTAAGTTGATTCACTTGAGTGATTGTCTTCAAAGAAGGATTTATATAAATCAGTTGATCAACTACAACAGATATTCTCTCAACCAATGCTCAATTGTCGCAGTTATTTTTATGAATATAAATAAACATTAGGAAAAAATTTCCTCTCTGTATATTTATTATTAGGACCTGAAATACACTCTTGCTCAGGAGCTTGATTTCGAGAACGAAGGTCGAAATGGAGAGCGATGCTATCAGGAATTGAAACATCTAGGATATGTTTATGTTCCCAAAATATTCTGGAATATGACCAGTAAGGTGAGCGAGTCAAAATCGGTGAAAAGCTTTATCACGTACTATTTAGTCCGTAGGAAACGTTGATAGATGACAACACCATCTGTGGGAAGAGACTTTATTTCTCATATGAATCTATTTAATTCTCATGCGAGCAGTGATTCTGATAGGTATGCCAGTGGGCAGTGCAGTGCAGTGAGTCCCAGTGTCCCAGAACTCCATACAATTATGGGACATCCAGAAAATTATATCACATTAATTTAAATGAAATATTGCATACTTTGCTCACTATATATTTACAATGCGTCAACCTGTCCCCTCCCAGCTCAATGAAATGCGTCATTTTACATCGAATAGAACCTAATTACACCTCATCTGAATCTTATTTATGGAAGATTTTCTCCTTGCAGCGAGTAATAACTGCTGAGTATATCGAGGGGTGCAAGATAAACAACATCGACGCGATTAAGGCGATGCACCTTTCACTACACGACGTGAGTCATTTAAATTTTCATTTGTTTCAGTTGTTTACCCACTTTGTTTCTCCGCTCAGACCCCTGGTGTCGGCGGGCCAAATTCCTACCATTGAAATAGCTATAACTGAGAGCTCTTTCCTTCACTCACTTGCTACCGTATGCTATTAGGGATAAAGGCTGAGTCCCTGGCATACATTGATATAATGAAGCCTCTAGCGGAGAGAGGCGAACGATGAAGAGTGGATGAGTTAAATATGACTTTCTGATAATATCACCTATTTATACTACACAAGATTATATTTCCGTTTTCTTGTTTCAGGTGAGCCACAAGTTGGTGGCGTGTTTTTCTCATCAGATCTTTCACACTGGTTTTGTCCACGCGGATCCCCATCCAGGCAATGGTAGGTGACGGACAGAGGTCACATGGGCAATGGTAGGTGACGGACAGAGGTCACATGGGCAATGGTAGGTGACGGAGAGAGGTCACATGGGCAATGGTAGGTGACAGGCAGGTCACATGGGCAATGGTAGGTAACACAGGTCACATGGGCAATGGTAGGTCACAGGCAGAGGTCGCATGGGCAATGGTAGGTAACCGACAGAGGTCGAATGGGCAATGGTAGGTGACAGACAGGGGTCACCTGGGCAATGGTAGGTGACAGACAGCTCACGTGGGCAATGGTAGATGAGAGACAAGTCACATGGGCAATGGTAGGTGACAGACAGAGGTCACATGGGCAAGGGAAGGTGACAGACAGAGGTCATATGGCCAATGGTAGGTGACAGAGGTCACAGTGGCAATGGTACGTGTCAATATTTATAGGTATATGACAATACTATAGGGTGGGACGAAGTAGTATCAGCGCTTCTGCAAATCTAATTATAATCACGTGGTTTATGCGACTCAGTGGCCTTGTTAGGCATATCTTTACCTTTAATTTCGATTATGATTGTCATATCGCGACAATGGGAAGGGTCAAGTTAGAGAGGAGCCATGTCTCCCGGAATAACCGTATACTCGTTTCGAAGAAAGACCTGAGATCTTGATCTTACAAAGACGTTTGTATAGGTGGGATTCGAACCACGCACCGGCCGATTGGTCTGACCTAGCAGAGCGCTCTCGACAATATCCGAACGTGCTACGTACTGAGCCAACGAGATTCAGAACGCTTTACATTAGTGAGCGTCTATTGGTCCACTGTATTTATTATACACTTTATATATAATCCTAGCTTTGTTTGTGCAGTGTTTGTGCGGAGAGGGGCGGACCGTAAGGCCGAGCTGGTGTTGTTGGACCACGGCCTGTACGACTGCCTCAACAAGCAGGACAGGATCAGTCTGTGCAAGCTCTACAAAGCCATCATACTCAGGGACGAGACGCTCATGAAGCGACATTCCGCTGATCTGGGAGTCACAGGTACGTACAGCGGGCCGCCAACAAACCCGAGGTTCATCGCCAAATGTGTCCTTGAGTTCAAAGTATTTATAGAAAAAAGAACGTGGGAAAATGTAGGAAATTGATTTGTTACGGGCATTGTAAGATGTTTGCGGTCTATTCTTCCATAATGGCACATTCCATTCATCCACTATAGCTCTTGCATTATTGGGTACTGACAAAGAAAAGATTTAAAATTAAAAACAAGAAAACCAACAACAAACTGGGTTATGACGCCCGATATTCACTAGCAACGGATTTCGTCGAGATTAACATGGCAATTGGACCAATAATAATCATTAAAAGGAGCAGACGTTGTGCGAGATCTACACGACATATTCTGCGCCCAAACATCCCAAGGCTCCCACGCTCGCAGGGCGGCACATCCTCTATTGTAGACTACGGGATCTTCTGCGAGATCATAGTGCAGCGTCCGCTGGCCCGGTCCACGCTGCGGCTGCCGAGCCGCATGACCCGCGCCGACATGGACCACATGCGGGCCAGGGCCCAGAACCACTTCGACCAGATCATGGCCGTCCTGAAGGAGATGCCGCGACCCATGCTGCTCATCATCAGGTAAACTCCTCCTCACTGCATCACCTTGGAGTTGCGAGACCTCGAAGGCAAACCGAAACGCCTGGATGATTCATTATTGTATTAATCTGACACAAACCGTATTCCACGCTACTGCTGGTGATATGTTTTGAATTAACTTTCTTGATCGTCTGTATCGTTGAGTGATGGTTATATGTACTATATGTTATATTCGTTTGTTCACGCTTAGCATAGTTTTCTACATATTATAATAATATTGGACTGAGCAACGATCATTTTTTCACTGCTCGATCATTAAGACTGTGACATTTGCATGTTATGCTCTTTAACTTTATCGCCTCTCCTCAACGTTTTGGTTTTAATAACTTCCTATTTTGCATATTCTCAATCATAGCCTCTACTTGGCAAGAAAAAGGTACCTGCCCTTTAAAGCTAGAAGCGGTTCAGCATCAGTGTCAGACATTGGGTCGATTCAATCCAGGTTATCCCTTCTGTTGTTTCATTAGAAATTATTTTAGAAACTGTGGACAAAAATACATATATATACCTGGCCATGCTGACATTACTTGCTTCAGGAATCTCAACACCATCAGGGCCATAAACCGGATCCACGGCCACCCTGTCGACCGTTACTCCATCATGGCACGCTGGTAAGGTGCTCGCTCTCAACGGGCTTGTCAATAACAAGGAATAGGATTTAAGAATAAATAATTTACATGTGCCTCCTGAAGATTGCCTTTTGGACCGCAGGAACATTTGTATACAGTTGTTTGCATTTGTTAAGAATTGTTAATCTAACCAAACTGTTTGATGAGAGACTGAGATTGATTCTGTATGTCCGAAGGTCAGGGTGACAATACAAAGGTCAAGGTCGCTTTTAGTTCCATATCCGGTGCCCATGTGACTGCAGACCACATGACGCTCACCAGTCGGCTGCACAACGTGTGGGAGAGGGCCGTCTTCGACTATAAGTTAAAGTAAGAACAACTGTGAGACATTCGATAGGAGACAAATTTAATTGGGATTTCATAGTTTGCTCATGTTATCATTACAAAACAATAACTGCATGTGGTGTGACTTCGATCTTCATAAGTTGACCAGGCGCATTGTAAAGAAGGGTTTTTAAAGGCAGAGAAATAAGATAAAATGATCAGAACGTTTAACAGAACTGTGATAAGATGATCAGCCGGTCTAACGCAGCAAGACGGGGCAACCTTTTAAGTGGCACTTGATAACTGCTGTAATGAAAAAGAGCTGCCAGAATATTTGGCTTTACTCCGGTTTTTGGTCCGGACTGAACTCTCATTGAGATGAACGTCGTTAAGTCTGTTGCGCGTATCGTTGTTGTATCCTCTCTCCTCGCTGTCCTAGGTCGGAGGCTTGGCGCATGTGGCTGTCCATGCTCTACATCCGGGTACTCGTCTTTCTGGGTCGTATCCCTGACGTCATGAAGGTCATGGCCGAACAGGAAGACAGGTCAGTTACGGAAGGAGGGCAAGCATGACATTGATTTCTTACGACACATATTCTTCTTACTCTTCTTACGACACATATTCTTCTTACGACACATATTCTTCTTACTCTTCTTACGACACATATTCTTCTTGCGACACATATTCATCTTACGACACATATTCTTCTTATGACACATATTCTTCTTACGACACATATTCATCTTACGACACATATTCATCTTACGACACATATTCTTCTTACGACACATTCTTCTTATGACACATATTCTTCTTACTCTTCTTACGACACATATTCTTCTTGCGACACATATTCATCTTACGACACATATTCTTCTTATGACACATATTCTTCTTACGACACATATTCTTCTTACGACACATATTCATCTTACGACACATATTCTTCTTACGACACATATTCTTCTTACTCTTCTTACGACACATATTCTTCTTACGACGTACATATGGAAGGGAACGTACCACTGTCCACATTAGAGAAGGGGGTGTGCAGTCTTGCGGTCTTAAGGTTGTAACTTTACAGCTCTTCATCTGGTACATGTTTATGCAGCTTTAACATCTTCATCGAGAGTATGCGAAAGAAGCAAGATATATTTTGTTTTGCACCGCCACCAATGGTTTGGTGGTTAGCCCGTGAGCTCTGCCAGGCCAGCCATCGCGCCGGAGTTCGGGGCTTCGCGCCCCATTCTGCGACTATAATCGTGGAGGGTAAAGATCCCCCGTGTACCCCGGTCCCCCCCGGGACATGGCTACACTCTGCACTTGGTCCTCAACTTTAAACTCAGGGGCCGGCGCGATAGCCCAGTGGGCTAGAGCGCTCGCTTTGAGTGCTCTGGCCACCCGAAAGCCTAACGGCACGTGGATCAGTGGTTCGACCCCCACAGTGGCCATGTCTTTGTGTTCGCAGGATAAAGATTCCATGTCTTTCTTCGTAAAGAGTAGGGGGTTACCCCCGGGGACATGGCTCCACTCTCCCTCCCTTCTCCCATTGACGCGATATATCCGAAAGTGGTTAAAGCGTCCTGAACAACCAACCAATCAACTTTAAACTGAATGCGACCCTCCCCCCCCCCTACTACCACCGCGTGGTTATTTGAATTACATGTTTTAGTTATGGATTTTCAGAATGGCGAAGTTGTGAACAAGTGAGATGACAGATCGTATCTCTTCAAACGCACCCAGAAACTATCATTCCGAAATGCTGACCAAGTCTCCGCTGATGTGCCTTAGATGCTCGTGGTCTGCTTTATGCTCACTGTCATTTAGGATGAATAGTACTGAGAAGTCGTGCCGATCAAACTATCGTTGTGTTTTGCAATGTGAACCACGTCATTTGTTGTACGATTTGGTTGGTCGCTAAGAGTAAGTCAATACACTTGTTTGCCTATATAGTTTAACGTGCTATTGTTGTTATTGTTGTAGAGAGTAGAAGTTATACAGCGCCTTACAACCGAACCCTGAAGTCGATGAATACTCTGTCTAAAACGCGTAAATACCCCCCCCCCTCCTGAACACACACACAGCATCGGTGCTCATTTTGCCTGCGACTGCCTTACCTGAGCTTTACAGTCTTCGTATTTATTTCGACGCGGGTCTGTGAATATGGCGCCAGTCAGTATTTTAAATATGTTTTGCATTGATGGCATCCTTAAGATTCCGTTAAGGCTGTGCTGGTGCAATACTACCGTCCAGATGATGGTGAGGAGTCAGACGGGATGAATATCCAGGATAATCAAAGTATTAGTAGAAGTAGATTGCAGTGACTCCCGTAATGTTATTATGACTCGTTTTTTACATGATCAGCAGCCGAGGACTGAGCTACAGATCAACAGGTCGTGCACATGCGTTCGAATCCTGACACCTGCATTTCCTCCAACCTCGAACTTCATTATCCGGGGTAGTTACAAACCAACATTTCTATACATGGTCAATTCACGTTCATTGATTTTTTGTTTGTTTGGTCAGAAGCGTTGCCAGATTGTGACCTTTTTTTAACTTTTCATCGATACTTGCACTTGTAAATGTGTATCACTATGACGACGTATGACGTATATGTGCCTTGGGAACGGTCGTCTGCTTCAGACCGGAAGTATGGGAAGTGAGTTGCATGGACGGTTCGGTGCGATGGAAGGGAAATTGCCATTGTTTAAGTAGATATTTCGGTCCTTGTGCCCTATTTGCGCTTTACCAGAGCTGGCCTAAAGGCCAGAGTGGACAGCTTGCTGAAAGCCAACAATCGTGAGAGTTGGGATAAAATTTACAAAAAGCTTAAAGTTGCATGTCGAGTTCTTTCCCGCCAAAACTAAGCCCAGGCGAAATTTATATCAAAATTTGCAGAAAACTCGATTGTTCCATTCCATAAATTCAGAAACCTGATAAACCTCGCCGTTTCGGCTGTGGTGTGGCAAACGTGTCTATCCCGCGACACCACAGCACTCTGTCGCGGCACTGCTACTTATAACAAAGCATCGCTAAGCACTCAAACTGATGACGTTTACCACTGAAATGAAAATTTGTGGTAAATTGATATCACGGGCAAGGCTAAGAGACACTATTTGGCAGTCTGGCATGGGTGGAGTATAGACAAAACCAATCTTGAATGATTCAAGAACTGATTCTTATTTGTATTTTGACCTCTTTAGTTTTGGCGGGAAAGAGCTCCACATGCAACTTTAATTATGTCATGTGTTTGTCCCCTATATATTAATACCTGCCTAACTGAAAACCTTTTATAATTCAAAAATATCTGTCTAATAGTCCCAGTGACTCTTGTAAAAGACTCAGCGCTCATTTTTGTCAGAGCACCCTGTCGCAAGGACTGTTTTCGGCCGCCATTGCCGTTGTGCTCTGAATTCCAAAGTGGCAAATGTTAGTGGCCCCACTCCGTGTAGCACATGGGGTCTTCAATTGCCTGCTTTCAGGCCCACGAAAAAAGTCACTTTGACCAACCGTTGAAAACAATCATGGCGCCTAAGGGGTCCGCGTAGACGTTGTGCTCTCGTTATGAAGTCCAGCGATTCGCACATAAAGACACTTATTTGCACAAAAGCAAGTTACAAATGTAAAGTCGAATGATTTGTGGTTATGTTGGTTTTAAAAAAATGTGAAAACAGAAAAGATGTTGTGAAATTGCAATTTTTTATGCCATCAGGAGCGTTTCGCCGGCAAAAAGGCTGGTGTCTGCTGCCACTTTAGTGCGAGCGAGCCTGTGAGTGATGAAGTGGCCTGTCATAAATTTGCGCTGCGAGTATATTATTTGTCAAGCCTGCCGTGGTATTCGCGATAATCGACGAATTTGTGGGGCTCACGTGGAAGTCGACCGATATTTCGACTCTGTTGGTATTTAAGTGTCGAACGTTTTTCTTGGTGACCAGTTCTTTTAGATTTGGAGATTTTTAACAGTACTACCAAGATTTTTTAATGTTGTGTTGCTTCCTTCTCTGTTCACTCGCCGTGGTCTGTTATGGAAGTCGCCAATGCATCGAAGGATTTCGTTATTAATGAACGAGGGATTAATTTGATATGGTTGTCCATCGTTTCTTACTAATTTCTGTATCGTTGTCTTTCAAACCACCCTCACAGAGGGAGAGTAAAGTGCCACAAAAGGACACAAAACTTGTTGTTCCGTGGAATAAAGTCGTGTGAGTTGTGCGTGTAAGTGTCCAGGCCTCCCTTTGTTCACTGCGCTGACATATAGGAAGGTATTATGGTCCTGCTAACGAATGACTTGAAGACAAGAACTTCAAATCCACGTTCTTTCACTTTTTGACTTCTCCATTTTCGGTTTCTGGTGTTTCACGAAAAAGCAAACTATATATTTGCATTTCTGCTATAAGGACCTAGATAATAGACTGCAAACACACAATATAATCCACAAAGACTACTTTTATTTGGTATTCTATAAATCCGGTATGAAGATTTGAATGTAAAAATATTAACTTTAATAGGCCTCTATACTTGGCACTGGACAAGTGAGTTGATTAGGCGGTAAATCTATTAGTTGATGGCAAGTTGTTTTGAAAATAATATGAGATATACAACTTTGGTCTCACCTAACTATTAATACCATCCGGCAATGGATTAATCCCACCTAGCTTTGCTTATTGACAAGATGAGCACGTGATTTGAACCCTGTTGATCTGAGCAAGTTCCATCACCGGTTATATCTTGTAATATCAATACTTCCTATGAACCTCAGCCAAAATACCAAAGAGTATACTATAATCTACCTTTAAGCAGGCCGCTCATAAATCAGTGATATTACGTGAATACGCATATGGTAACAGCAACTATCATGCCTTGGCGCCAGAACATGTGGGTTTTAATTCAGATACATGAACCAAAATGAACTACACCTTATAATGGTTTACTTTGCACGCGACGGACAGGGTTGGGAAGTCAGTCATTTAATGATACCAGAGAACAATTGAAGCCGTCACAACAGCAAAGATCGTTGTATTTGTCCCCTCATATTCTAAAGGAATGACGTCCCGATAATCAAAAAATGACATCACGATAATAAATGAACGACGTAACGGTAATAAACGAATGACATCAAGACAATAAAAAAACGTCATGGTAACAAAGGAATGACGTCACAATAAGAATGACTTCAAAATGCAATTTTCGATACGGATATTACAATGGCTAATGTTTCATCTACAATCATATGATTTGAATTTCTCACTCAACTGAACTATGGCTTGTGAATAGGGTGATTGCACGCCCTGCATTATACAATGCAAACATGACCCTTGACAATTGTCGAGATCCTTGATATTGGTATCAGCAATCGAGGAGTTATTTGCTCATATGTAAAACTCTCATACGTAGTAGACTAACAATAACCATCGACTTCCGTCATTATCCAAAATCTGATAAATCTATTCAATGATGGTAGCATGAGTAAAGATTCTGATCCCATGTCACGTCAGCAGTAACACACAGGAACATGCATAACAAGTCACTATCGTGGTATCTATACCATTATTAGGAACACCTGTAAAAACAGAAGATATTTGATCTTGACACGAGTAGAAAGTTTTGCTATATATGTATATGTAGCGTCACTCCCGATGACAATGGAGTAGAAGAGATTCAGAATGAGTCTTAATCACATCTTGAAACAGAGTTGGCACCTGTCTGTAGTTGAAACTTTGCTAGGTGACATACGCCGTGAGATCAAATTCAGTGGCGCGATATATATATATAAACCTATCGATACCATCATAAATATCCCAACCCTTAAAAATAAATATGACATTTCCGATTGATAATTCTTACATTTAAAACTTTTTTGGTTTTGTAAAAAATAACACTATGACGTTTCTTGGCTTTTCAATCAATTCACCATCAATCTAAATATATTCAACAAGATTCCTATATATAAACGGTCATTCTACTGGTAACAAAAACGTTTTATGCGCCTTTGAACACGGTTACGGCTATTGATACAACGGAGTAATATATCAAAAATAAAGGTAAATGGTCAACGTAAGACACCAAGAATTAACATCTGAAAACTACAACAAATACATTGATTACTGCTCGAAGTTAGACAATGACAATGCTGCTTCTGTAAATCTTCCCAAACAGATTGTTGCTTCCAGGAAGGCTACACTCTACAATACTAGTGGCAGTCACACCTGCAACTACGGCTACGATATTGAACACTTTGGCATGCACACGTAAAACACGTAATTTGATTTTGCCCTTAAACGAGACCCCTGAACTTCGCACTTTGATGGAATATATCAAAAACACCTGAGTGAATAGAAGAGTTGTCTACCATCGGGAAGACAGACCTTCCCCAAGTCAGTGGTAAGATATCACTGACCACTGATAAATGTAGGAAGCCCATCAGTCGACACGCGACATCGGGTTGTACAGGGAGTTTGATTTAAAAAATAGCCAGATGTAATCTAGAACATAAAAGGATCTGTTTACTATAGGTTTCCCGCTATCCAGAGTGAAGGGTAGCACGACGGGTTAAAGGAAAAGAAAAGGGCTGTGAGCACGAACCTGCTATTATGCGGACCCCTTGAGTCACCAATCAGGCTGCCTGCTGGACGGTGGGGAGAGGGGGGTGGGACTTGATTCAGCGAACACAGAGATATGTCCAGTTTATCCTTTCATTGCTCGCGTATGTACTATGCAGTAATTTATTCTGAGAATCGTTAATACACAAGAGGTATCACCAACAACCTTTAAAGGACTGTGTTAAACATTGGGACCAAAAGAGAGTGATTCACATTAGGGTTTGTATTAAAACACCCCAATAACCACAGACAATTCTTACTTATTTATTTTATTCTAACCTTGTTGTGAAACAGCAATGAGATTCCGGGAGAGGAGTGGGCCTTCCATCACTGGTCTTAGTAGATTGACATACAAGAGAAGCTAAATAATTGTTTTTACCAGGAAATAATGGGTTTTTTTCAACGATCTACGGCAATGGCACAGTATATAAACCGAGAACCACTAACTTGCTCTTGCACATCATTTGATCGATAGTAATAACAGTAATATCGCCCACTCACAGAGACCGCCCGCATAGAACATGCCTAAGTTCCATCCACAATATGGTCTTCAGCGTTCCGCTTGACATTGCCGAGACAACTGACACATACACGTAGCTGACGTGTACATGGGCCACTAGAGGGCGATGTAGTTGACGTAGACCTCGGCAACTAGAGGGCGATGTAGTTGACGTAGACTTCGGCCGCTAGAGGGCGATGTAGCTGACGTAGACCTCGGCCGCTAGAGGGCGATGTAGCTGACGTGTACATGGGCCGCTAGAGGGCGATGTAGCTGACGTAGACCTCGGCCGCTAGAGGGCGATGTAGCTGACGTAGACCTCGGCCGCTAGAGGGCGATGTAGCTGACGTAGACCTCGGCCACTAGAGGGCGATGTAGCTGACGTAGACCTCGGCCACTAGAGGGCGATGTAGCTGACGTAGACCTCGGCCACTAGAGGGCGATGTAGCTGACGTAGACCTCGGCCACTAGATGGCGATGCAGCTGACGTAGAACTCGGCCACTAGAGGGCGATGTAGCTGATGTATACTTCGGCCACTAGAGGGCGATGTAGCTGACGTAGACCTCGGCCACTAGAGGGCCATATAGCCGACGTAGACCTCAGCCACTAGAGGGCGATGCAGCTGACGTAGAACTCGGCCACTAGAGGGCGATGTAGCTGACGTAGACCTCGGCCGCTAGAGGGCGATGTAGCTGACGTAGACCTCGGCCACTAGAGGGCGATGTAGCTGACGTAGACCTCGGCCGCTAGAGGGCGATGTAGCTGACGTAGACCTCGGCCGCTAGAGGGCGATGTAGCTGACGTAGACCTCGGCCGCTAGAGGGCGATGTAGCTGACGTAGACCTCGGCCACTAGAGGGCGATGTAGCTGACGTAGACCTCGGCCGCTAGAGGGCGATGTAGCTGACGTAGACCTCGGCCACTAGAGGGCGATGTAGCTGACGTAGACCTCGGCCACTAGATGGCGATGCAGCTGACGTAGAACTCGGCCACTAGAGGGCGATGTAGCTGATGCATACTTCGGCCACTAGAGGGCGATGTAGCTGACGTAGACCTCGGCCACTAGAGGGCCATATAGCCGACGTAGACCTCAGCCACTAGAGGGCGATGCAGCTGACGTAGAACTCGGCCACTAGAGGGCGATGTAGCTGATGCATACTTCGGCCACTAGAGGGCGATGTAGCTGACGTAGACCTCGGCCACTAGAGGGCCATATAGCCGACGTAGACCTCGGCCGCTAGAGGACGATGTAGGCGATGTAGATCTCGGCCACTAGATGGCGATGTAGTAGACGTAGACCTCGGCCACTAGAGGACGATGTAGCTGACGTAGACCTCGGCAACTAGATGGCAATGTAGTAGACGTAGACCTCGGCCGCTAGATGGCGATGTAGCTGACGTAGACCTCGGCAACTAGAGGGCGCTGTAGCTGACGTAAACCTCGGCCACTAGAGGGCGCTGTAGCTGACGTAGACCTCGGCCACTAGATGGCGATGTAGTAGACGTAGACCTCGGCCGCTAGAGGACGATGTAGCTGACGTAGACCTCGGCAACTAGAGGGCGCTGTAGCTGACGTAGACCTCGGCCACTAGAGGGCGATGTAGCCGACGTAAACCTGGGCCACTAGAGGGCGCTGTAGCTGACGTATACCTCGGCTACACCGGTGAGGCCCGTCAGCTGGTCGGAGGTGAAGTTGATCGACACCTCCTTGGTACCCGAGCGGCGGGGCACGAGGGACAGAGTGTAGGTGAACTCCTCACTGGCTGCGATGGGCTTCCTGCAAAGGACAATGGAATACCATGATGCTCTCACTCAAACGCACGGACAAACCATCTTCACAGAGTATCCACTATGCTGAATTGACGGAGCAGTCCTCTCTGGCGACAATGCAATTGATGGATACAAGGCACCAGTGGTGGCAGCGATGCACTACTGACTCTATTTCAACACATGAAAGCAATACCTATATTACTCCCACGCTCCCTCCCAAACTAATAAAACACATTTGGCGAAAGAAAAAGAATAATTTCGAGAAATAAATGTCTAAACGAAGGATTTTTTGGGGGATAAAATAACAATATGTTTCAAATAAATAGACAAATACAAATATTTTGCATGTTTGGAAAGGACAGATAATACGATACTTAATGCTGCATATCATATAAGACATATATAAGACTATTTTATGACCATAGAACAGAAGAGTATCCAGATTAAAGTTACTTGTAAGGCACGGTCAGTGCAGACACGATGCCCGGAGCCTCGATGTGGAAGACGGCTCCAGTCAGCTTGACGGCCAGCGGGTTGGTGAACTTGATGGTCACGTCGAACTCCTCCCCGATGGACACCCTCTCCGGCACCTATGGTATACACATATATATATTTATATATACATTATATATATGTAGCGGGTATTAGAAGGGCCTGGCCTGTCAGCGTCTGTTCACTCGGCGTCCGTGAGACCAGTCCATAGCTTTGGTTGAACTGGCTTTAACATTGATGTTAGTGGCAGTTGGGAGAGGCACCCAAGTTGGGACGGGGCCGGTGGAGGGGGTCGGGGGGTACATGTGGCTGGAAGAGGGGTGGGGCCACTGCCGCTGGAAGAGGGGTGGGGCCACTGCCGCAGGGAGAGGGGTGTGGCCACTGCCGCAGGGAGAGGGGTGGGGCCACTGCCGCTGCCGCAGGGAGAGGGGTGGGGCCACTGTCGCTGGGAGAGGGGTGGGGCCACTGCGGCTGGGAGAGGGGTGGGCCCACTGTGGCTGGGAGAGGGGTGGGGCCACTGCCGCTGAGAGGGGTGGGCCCACTGTGGCTGGGAGAGGGGTGGGGCCACTGCCGCAGGGAGAGGGGTGGGGCCACTGCCGCTGGGAGAGGGGTGGGGCCACTGCCGCTGGAAGAGGGGTGGGGCCACTCCCGCTGGGACAGGGGTGTGGCCACTCCCGCTGGGAGAGGGGTGGGGCCACTGTCGCTGGGAGAGGGGTGGGGCCACTGCCGCTGGAAGAGGGGTGGGGCCACTGCCGCTGGGAGAGGGGTGGGGCCACTCCCGCTGGGACAGGGGTGTGGCCACTCCCGCTGGGAGAGGGGTGGGGCCACTGCCGCTGGGAGAGGGGTGGGGCCACTGCCGCTGGAAGAGGGGTGGAGACACTGTGACTGAAACAGGGGCTTTAACTGCAAAACTTTCCCCCACATCGCTCGATCCAGCACTGCATGGCATGTATCCCACTATCCACAGGGTTATCTGGCAATGACAAAATTATCAAAGATGTAAGCGATAATTAAAGCACAAAAGTACCGATTTGCTATCAGCATGAAACAACCGTTAACCTAATCCAGACTCGTTTACAACCGTGACAAGTATGATATAACACGGCTGACTGCCCGAAAGGCCAAGCAAGGTGTCTAAGAGGTGTACACGGAGGTAAATCTTACATCGATGACGAGCTGCGGCTTGTCGACGTGGAAGCTCTTGGTCTTGGCGTAGGCCTTCTTCGTCTCGGTCACGTGGCCCTTCATGTAGATGGTCACCATAGAGTCCGGCTTGAGGAACTCCTCGTACATCTCAGCAGTGATTTCAAGCTCACAGGTCTTCTCTGTCAGGGGGAACAGTTAACCAACTACACATCAGTAACATCTCAGCAGTGATTTCAAGCTCACAGGTCTTCTCTGTAAAGGGGAACAGTTAACCAACTACACACCAGAAGCAGTTGAAGTCGAAAAGATACAAATGGACTTCGACACGTTTCCAGTTTAAAATCTAAGGGCCAATGACACAATATTAAAATAATTGTACAAGTTGCGAGCTTAACGCTCTATGGCAGGTGTATTTGAGCTGTTAACGACGTGACATACCGGCGCCTGGGGCCAGTTGCTCCTGGAACACCTTGGTGCCGACCCGTTCAGCGGGGACGCCAGTGTAGTAGGCCGTGATGGCCGTCAACCGCACAGTCAGGGTACGTGGCTCCTCGGCCTGGTTCTTCAAGATCACCTTCACCATGAAGTCGTCGCCCAGCGTGACCTTGTCCGGCGTCACAAGGTCGAAGCTGACATCCGGTTCCTTGACCTCATAGACGCGGTGCTTGCGGCGGGAGCTGTAGCGGAAGGCGCGGTGGACGGCGCGCCGCTCATCGGCCGAGCCTGAAACAAGCGCAGCGTATGGAAGGCGGAACAGGACTTAACCCACATTAAGTAGTTAAATTAATAAGTCTTCGCCATTGACAGAGCTAGGTACATTTAATCAGAAAATCAGTAATTACTTTTGCGTTTCCACAGCTAAATACGCTCGGTTCATCATTATAAGAGCTTTTTGCAAGCGAAGTGACAATGGCAGCGGTTACGGTGGCCACACGTTAGCGATTAATTAATCTTAGCCTGTGTCTCTTAACCTGCAATACCTCTGCAGTGCGTATGTATTTATATAACAACGTATTTGTTTAGTTAAATAAATGAAATGAACTCTAAAGGGTGCGTCACCTTCTGGGTGCTTGTACTGCGCGGTGATGTCATCCTGGTCGTTACTGCCGACGGCCTTGGTGCTGATGCTACAGCCCACGGCGTGGGTCTCCGTGTCCAGCACCTCCATCGACCCGTCCTCTCTCACCTGTAAACACGTGGACATCGCATCGTCACCCACGTCACGCAGGAGTCAGGCCCTCTCGGCGCACTACTGTACACCGCGGTCACACCCGGTACGAGCATGAGGACCAGGGGCGGGTTACACAAACGCATTTTAGCCGACTACGGGGCTTAGACGGTTAAAGTTACCATGGAAAGGAAGGACGATTTTAGCCGAGTAAGCCCCGATGCCGGCTAAACTGCGTTGGTGAAATAGGCCACAGAAGGCAACAACCGGGCCAATGAAGGCCTGAGACAGTGAGATGAAGGGATGAGACGGCTCCAGACACAGCTTGGGTATGGATACCAATATCGAGTAAGGTACTGCTCGACTAGGGCGGCCCCTAGGCTGTACCAAACACGTCGCCCAGGTTATACACGAGATACCAGGCAGTGAACCTGAGGGCTATTGCTAACCCCTTCAAACAAATAAAGTTTTACAATAACATATATACGGGACTTATAAGGGGATACATAGTACAAGCCTGCGTGGGCCAGCCAGGAATTATATATATATATATTATATGATATGACCTACCAGCCAGTGAACCTTGTCGCCGTTGACCTCCGCGAAGATGAAGGGCGCGTCGTGAGGCAGGTACACGTGACCTTCCTTGATGGCCTTGACCGGACACGGCCCGCAGCGCATGACACCTACAGGCGGAATATGACGTCATAATCAGCACACTCGTGGCCAATGATATCCGCAGCACTATGGAAGGCTAACATAGTACGAGACACGATAAAGCCAAACGGATGTGGGTCTTGTGGGCATTACAATATTGTTGTAAATAAACCTGGATAACATGTGAAGTAGTCATACAACCGATACTTCTACGCTAACCAATACCAAGAAATGAAAACATCTTTATGATACGAACTTTAAGGTTAAGTATCAATTTGATAGTTGTTCGTATCACCAACGTCCCGGCGCTGAGTTATAACGACATAAGGGACAAGTGAGCGTACCGAAGATAACGACATAAGGGACAAGTGAGCGTACCGGAGACTAGGTATAACGGCATAAGGGACAAGTGGGCGTACCGGAGACTAGGTATAACGGCATAAGGGACAAGTCAGCGTACCGAAAATAACGGCATAAGGGACAAGTGAGCGTACCGGAGACTAGGTATAACGGCATAAGGGACAAGTGAGCGTACCGGAGACTAGGTATAACGGCATAAGGGACAAGTGAGCGTACCGAAAATAACGGCATAAGGGACAAGTGAGCGTACCGGAGACTAGGTATAACGGCATAAGGGACAAGTGAGCGTACCGGAGACTAGGTATAACGGCATAAGGGACAAGTGAGCGTACCGGAGACTAGGTATAACGGCATAAGGGACAAGTGAGCGTACCGAAGATAACGGCATAAGGGACAAGTGAGCGTACCGGAGACTAGGTATTACGGCACAAGGGACAAGTGAGCGTACCGGTGACTAGGTATAACGGCATAAGGGACAAGTAAGCGTACCGGAGATAACGGCATAAGGGACAAGTGAGCGTACCGGAAACTAGGTATTACGGCTTAAGGGACAAGTGAGCGTACCGGAAACTAGGTATTACGGCTTAAGGGACAAGTGAGCGTACCGGAGACTAGGTATAACGGCATAAGGGACAAGTGAGCGTACCGAAAATAACGGCATAAGGGACAAGTGAGCGTACCGGAGACTAGGTATAACGGCATAAGGGACAAGTGAGCGTACCGGAAACTAGGTATTACGGCTTAAGGGACATATGAGCGTACCGGAAACTAGGTATTACGGCTTAAGGGACAAGTGAGCGTACCGGAGACTAGGTATAACGGCATAAGGGACAAGTCAGTGTACCGGAGATAACGGCATAAGGGACAAGTGAGCGTACCGGAGACTAGGTATAACGGCACAAGGGACAAGTGAGCGTACCGGAGACTAGGTATAACGGCATAAGGGACAAGTGAGCGTACCGGAGACTAGGTATAACGGCACAAGGGACAAGTGAGCGTACCGGAGACTAGGTATAACGGCATAAGGGACAAGTGAGCGTACCGGAGACTAGGTATAACGGCACAAGGGACAAGTGAGCGTACCGGAGACTAGGTATAACGGCACAAGGGACAAGTGAGCGTACCGGAGACTAGGTATAACGGCACAAGGGACAAGTGAGCGTACCGGAGACTAGGTATAACGGCATAAGGGACAAGTGACCGTACCGGCGCTGAGTTCCTGGGGCGTGGCATCGTGAGCCTGCCACCCCTCGTAGCCATCGGGCAGGTCCGGGCGCGTGAAGTAGGACTCGTTCCACACGTGGAAGTTCCTACAATGAGCAGTAGACACAATTACGACACAAGCAAGTCGATATAGCGAACAAAACAATATATTGAGGTCTGTGATAATATAACACTGTCGGGTGACACTGACCACACGGAGTCGTTGAGGTCTGTGATAATATAACACTGTCGGGTGACACTGACCACACGAAATCGTTCAGGTCTGTGATAATATAACACTGTCGGCTGACACTGACCACACGGAGTCGTTGAGGTCGGTCAGCGGCTCGTCGTCGACGTCCCAGTGGTAGTCGATGGTCATGCTGGCGTCAGTGTCGTGAGCAGACTCGAAGTTAGTGACGCTGCGAGTCGGGATCCCCAGCGTACGGCACACTGCAAGTGTGACGCCCGACCATAGTCAAAGGTACAAATAAATATTCAAACATTACTTATTATAGTGGTATTGAATTGAAATTATCGCGGTGTTAGGAGCGCTTTGTAATCACGAAGGCTTAATAAGGTCAAGGGCCTTCCGGGCAAATGAAGGGTTTGTTTGTTATATACCCTAAGACAAATCACTCAGACCTGTTCAAACTTTCAAAACAGGCCATGGATCTGCAGTCGAGTGTTCCAACACTCGGGCACGGAGGCTACTCACTTATTGTAATACAATTACTCAAAACAATTCCAGCGGAGGAAAAAGGATGAGCAAAATGATGTTTACATGTGGTGACCAGTCCGGAGAAGACCCAGCACTGGCCGTAGCGGACAGCCTTCTTGGTCTTCATATACTCCTCCAGGATGGCCACGCTGCCAGTCCAGGCCCAGGGCACCGTGCTGCCCCTGGGGTAGTCGTCCGTCCAGCGCCCCGTCAGCACGCCGGAGTCCCCATCGTTACTGTTCGCCTGTGGGTCAGGAAATCACGTGCGTACAGAGTGTCTATGTAGAGTATGTCCATGGTTCACACGGTTTAATAATACAACATTGTGAGCCTTACACACACACACATGAACATGACAATCACCGACTTCACGTCTCTGCAAGATGCTGATAGTATCATAATCAAGAACATTTTTTCAAGTCAACTATTTTACTATATTGAGGCATATTTTAACGCCTTTTCTTCTTATTCCTACTTGCTCAAACCTGACCACAGATTTTGTTTTTTTATACTTTAAATCACCATAGAAACGTTATTGCAATGATACACAAATCATTATAATAATACAGATTTCTGGCGTTTGAGGCTTACAACGGCTGAGATGCATCGAGTGACCTCAATAGGGTTGGAACGAGCACCCTCCAGCAATTCAGCTTTATCTAACAGATAAAGTGCAGCCTCCAACACCATCTCCTCAAACTGTGGAAGCAAAAGACATTTTACCTTAAGCTATTTGACAATATAATGGTCAGCAATTTCACACATGTATCTAAAATTGAATACATTTCACGCCTGATGTTGATTAATCGTGATACCAACTTGCGAATCGTGCAGTATGTATATCTATTTTTTTTTTATTTTATATATTTTTTTATTGTTTCTAATATTTCATCACAGGACAGTACAGGACATAATAACGCAACACAGACAGCAGATAGCAGACAGAAAAAAAATAAAATAAAAAAATCACAATAACTCCACACAGACAACACCTAAATCAGAAAAAAAAAAAAAAAAAAAAAATGTATATCTAGGCCTGTGTCGGCCACCTGATCATCTTAGACGTTCTGCTGCAGCCTTCAACGATGACTTATGGCACAAATTGCCTCACATCAATATTAATTCACAGGAGTACAGATCGTCTCTTTGGGTCCAACATTATAAATTAAGTCACCTGTCCAAAGTTCCAGGGTGTAGCAGCATGACTGAAACGTGTGCCTTGCCAGATCCTGCCACGATCGTTCAGAACATATTCGTTCCTAGCTTTCTCATCTTCCATGTAGACTTGATCATCTATTCAGCAATTAATTTTTTTTTAAAGAAGAAAATTATTAACATATATATGTTTAAATTGCTGCATACCGTACATATTTAAATTGCAACGATATCTGAAATCTTAAGAGCAAACTGACCCTAATGAACTAAATTTATTGTTTCCAATAAATGATGACAGATTTAAAACTATTTAGTCAGCGTTCATTACCAGGTATTTTCTATACTTACCCTTGCACCAGGCGTTGAACAAAACGATGAAGGTATCGTCAAATACTCTACGATGAGTGAAGGACGCCCCATCGTCACCCTCGCAGCTGCTCTCGACAAATATCCCATAGCGACCAATGATGCAGTCCGCAGAACAGATAACCTGAATGTCCACGGTCTTCTCTTCTTCATTGTCGGCCTGGTAGACGATGTGCCAGTCTTCGCCCTTGTCCTGCGGCATATCAAACTCCAAGGCCAGTCGCAACAGCGTCTCCTTGCTCTCCTGTGGTTGAGCGCCTGCCAGAGACAGACCGTGTAAATATGCTTAAGAGTAATACAGATATTATGACCAAATTGGGCATAGAGTTTTATATGGCAGGTTTACATGTGCTTTGCGGAACATATCGAGCGTGATATCATTAAAAGTTCGTGGCATACAATGTTAGATTTTGAACCCTAAACTGTCCAGCATAACAGTACTACCAACGCATTGTGAACATCAGGTGCAGAAGTTATATATGCATAACACCAACACAAAATCTGCCACTAACATGAACAAAATTAACATATTCAGTCACCGAAACCCTTACCAGTGGTTAGCTGGAGAATTATCTTGTCTGTCAGACGTTGGAAGGACCTATTGAAGGTTATGGTGACCTTAAAACCTTGTCCCCTTCGAGCCACCAGTTCCTTATGCTCATATTCCTCTGTACGGTGTGCCTTGCTATTCTCAGGAACGTGCAAATCAATGGCATAGGCCTTCAGTTCACTCCCTGAAAGTTAAGAAAAATAAACCCAAGATATATGATACACAGTCATATTTGAACCCAGTGCCCTACAGCAATAGATCCATAAAAGAGATCTCTTCATTCATGTGGCTTTTCTTTTAAAATACCGGGTATACAGTATTATGTAACAAAATAGGAATATGCAGTACTATCCACTGTATTACTTCTTGGTTAGTATTTACAAAATTTGCCACACATCATTAGGTATTTTAATGATACATGTAAATACAATATATCTTGCCAGTATACAATAATATAGTTTAATATAATTTAATATATGTTTTATATTACTAATAAAATTCAATACTTGCCTTTTGTTCCTTCAATAGCTTTCAGGGCTCGGTTTTTTTCATTCATGTCCCAGGTAGACACAGCAATCCTACGCCCTGGCTGATCTGCTCCACCAAGGGCAGTATCCCGAAGACTGCGCCCACTAGAAAATGGAAATTTGTTTAGCTGGTAAAGACATATTTGATCAGATTTCATTTATTACTTTGAGGTTACAGATATAGGCCTAGATCATACTTAAGTCTCTAATAGCATTCTGATGTCATAAACTGTTGACTTTCCTCTTGAAAATAATGGTATCTTACAAAAGCCTTATTTCTTTCTTTGCAAGATACTTTATGGGCTATACCAATGCATAAACCAGAAGCCATATTTACTTCAGGAATATGAAGATGCCTGGTACCTGTTTCCCCAATTGAGTGACTACTGTTATTTCCAGTGTATAAGTTGCACTTTTTTTCCTCGCAGCCGAGGGGTGTGACTTATGTAGGGACCAAGTAGAAGTTTGTCTCCCCCCCCGCCCCTACTTGGTCACCCGGGAGATCGGGAGTCACCGATGCACCATCCCCGCCTGTCGTAATCTCATCAGTCTGAAGAAGCCAAGAAGACTCTGGCATGGTTCCACTGTCCTATCATGCCT
Source organism: Arenicola marina (assembly GCA_964019135.1). Taxonomy (NCBI): domain Eukaryota; kingdom Metazoa; phylum Annelida; class Polychaeta; family Arenicolidae; genus Arenicola; species Arenicola marina. The sequence continues at coordinate 7,352,592 of OZ025257.1, read as the reverse complement.
CCCCGGTATCAAGTCTCTGTCCAGTCCATTTAGTCTTAAGACGGCAGCTAGCTGTATCAAGTTACACCATTGAATGCCAATTCCACTCTAGGACTTCAGTCAAAATTCGGCACCCTGCCCACGACGATTGACACCTCACTCCACTCCCTCCCTACAAATGCAATATGGTTTCACTGACCATGCGACATGTCAACCGTCTATATAAACAACGCCTAATTGACTTGCCCGCTCTATTAGTTGACTGTAAGCTGTGCAGTGATAAGGAGGTGTGGCTGAAACTGTGCTCCTGAGTACCCATCAAAGAAACATAGATCCATTCGTTCTTACAGCCTTTGACAACAAACAGAGCGAGAGTGCCAAGTTAAACACAATTAAGGGCAATAGTTAACAATGGTGGGCACATGTCAGGTAAATTGAGTCTGACTTCCACAAGGCAGAACTGTGGAAGCACATGTATACCAATACCTGCTGAAACTAACTTTGAGGGGTTGGTTCAGATTAGGAGACTGAGCGAGGAGGGCAGTGAGTTTGTAAGAATACAAATATAATATAATTCATCACACTAATAATCGCGAATTGCAATGCTTTATATGTTGTCTGCATTTACAAATCCATCTCTTCCATAACATAACATGATGTCAACTGCACTGTCATGCACAGTGCTTCGACGTGCTGGCAAATTTCTCACCGAAGGTGCAACTTATACACGTTTACAGCTCAAGTCTAAATATTTCTCAAAAAATAGCGGGTGGGACTTATATACTGGTGTGACTTCTACCCCAGAAATTACAGTATATATAATCAGTATATTTCATATACCTGCCTATAACTATGATAACATTCTAATAAGATAGCATCCAGTATAAAACATAGCAGATAAAGTTACTGATTGACACATGTTTAATATGTTAAATACTATTTATCATGTTTATAAGTGAAATCTATATATGTCTGTAATGTTAAATGACAAAGATTGATACTTTTACACTGAAAATATATAGAAGTATGACAAACTGCAGGCTAGTGTACATTGCGCAACAGTGAAATTTGACTACATTTACTTCATATTTTCAATCATAGTAAAAAAAAAACTATAAAGCCTTTATGACTCGCTAAGTTGGTCAACTTACACAGCAGATATAAGAATGATAACAAGCCAGTCTGTGTGTGTGGGTGAAGGGGGGCAAGGCAGGGTATAAGCTAGGGACCCGCTTTCCTTGCTGGATTGGGTGGGCAGTTTTAATTTTGGTAGGCAGGTATCAAGCCGCTGTTTACAGTCTTAAATGATAACTGCTGCAAATGATTAAAGTTGCATGTCAAGCTCTTTCCCGCCAAAATTAAGCCAGGTGATATATATATCATAATTTGTAGACATCTCAATTGTTTCCTTCTATAGATTCAAAAATCTAATAAACATCGCTGTTTAGGCTGTGATGAGGGAAACGTATCCATCCTGGGATACCTGGAAACTTGGTCGCGACACCGCTACTTATAACAAAGTATTGTGAAGCACACAAACTGAGGAGTTGAAAATCTGTAGTAAATTGATATTACAGGTAAGGCTAAGAGATTCTATATGGCAGTCTGTATGCATGGAATATAGATAAAAGAAATCTTTGATGATTCAAAGATTGATTTTTATTGGTATTTTGACTACTTTAGTTTCGGTGGAAAAGAGCTTGACATGCAACTTTGAAATAAGACTTAGATATTTTGCAACAACCTGATCGGTTGGCACAAAGTTATTTATATACACTATTTTTGTTATTAGCCAAAATTATACAAATACATTCTGGCTAATACCCTAAGGAAGGGGGGACAGGCAAGCAGTATTTATATTGCTCAAGATAGGTATTTTTCATTTTTTATGTGATTTGGGAATCAGGATTTTCTCAACTCTTATACTTGTAGGGCATTGTACATACATGTGATAAATATAACTATTTGAGAACTGGGAAGGTTACACCTAGAATTATATAAATTGGAAATACACACTTCACCGACCTTTGTAACCATTTAATGTGAATGCTTGCATCTGTGCCTGCTTGAGATATTTAGGCATGACCGAGCTGTAATCTCTGTGATTCAGGATAATAATTTTTTGTGATTTGATAACATCTATAATGCATTATTTCCATGATTTAGGAACACAACCCCCCCTTGTCCCCCCTCTGTGTACAGAGAAGATCTTCGGCCATCCAAGCCAGTGTAAACTGTCTCCTATTTGCATAAAAATAACAAAGGATTAGGCCTAATTACATTGGTTCACGAAAACTGGCTGCAAAGCCAAAGCGAACGCTAACGCCAAAAGCCTGGAACCAGAAACAGAAAACAGGCTTGCAAAAGAGAAAATCAGACCTGTCATTCCTGTCCGAGTGTCTCGATCGTTTAGGAGTCGTGGGACCCGTCTGGGCTCCACTGGATCTTGACCGACGAGGCATACTGCACACAGATTAGGGCGCTTTTCTGAGACAAAAGGGACAAAATCTTCCCTCCAACAGCAACGAACGCAAGACGCCGGATACAGAGCTTCAAACTCATTCGCCAGATGGCGCTGCAACGGTCTCTATTTTGAAGATTCTCGAAACCACCACAAGGGGCGCTTGTCGTCAGTGTGGATTCGTAAGGCGATACAAGAAGTATTCTGTGACTCGGTTAATTAAGTACTGCAAAATGCTTGCAAAACTGCATTTACTTCAAAGATGTTCAATTTACGTCGGTTTTATGCAATTGAAATAAATGCGAACTTGGCTTATAGTGGTAATCGATTGGCATTTTTTAATTATTATATAAACTGAGGCCTATGAGTTTATTTATTGTGATTTAAGCCGGGGCCGGTATTCCTGTATATTTCGCGACACGCGAACTTATGATTGAATAAACCTATCTGAGGCCGGCAGAGTTTTTCCAGTGTGCGACACTAACGCTCGACCGGTTGTTCTCGGCAACAGCGCGACAAGTTTGGGGCTACTTAGCCCTATGCAAGGTATTGTATTCCACCCCTGACAACGAGTGCGACTTTCCCGCCTTCATAAATACTGATGAGTATTTGCCTTTACAAAAAGGTATGGTCGCAACCAAAAGGTGATCGCAATTAAAATATCGAAAACTAAAGGGCAAATAAAGTAAGATTTATTTCAATATATAAACTAATGGTTGATACAAGTTTTCCCGCTACTTTACAACGTTATGATAACATTTATTTGTTATTTACAATTAAACGGTTGCACGATAACTGAAAATTACAGTTAAAATGTCGCAGCCGAAAAGTGATCGAAATTTTGAACATATCGAAAAATAAAGGGCAAATAAAGTAAGATAAAGTAAGAACATTTTGGGGGTTAGAAATCACAAAAAATTAAGTTTGCCTTTATACTTATTTGAACCATTTGATACAGGTCTATTGTAAAGCCGGCTTTGGTAGCGCAATGGTGATCGTGTGTGCCTTGTAATATCGCCACCGGGGTTCAATCGCTGATTTTGCGGGGGTGAGCTTTCGGAGGCCTGTGACTTCAACTACTAGACTGAAGCCAACGGTGACGAACCTGGTTCCACCCTCTCGGGAACAGTGACACAGGGTGCACAGCGGCAGGAAAGCCGATTTTGCCGATTGTTACCGTTAGATATTCGCTTAAAAATGGTTTACTGTATGTTAACGTTAAAATGCTAACGTTTTTAGCATCTGACTCATTCACTGGATCAACATGCTACGTTTTCATTATATGAAGAGCCACTTCTTCGCTTTGTCAACACGGACTGGTTATAATGCCGATATATGGAATGGTTCATAATGTCCTCATGTACTGGTTCATAATGCCGACATGAACTAGTTCACAATGTCCTCAAAGACTGATTCATAATGTCCTCATGGACTGGTTCATAAGGTCCTCATGGACTGGTTCATAATGTCCTCATGGACTGGTTCATAATGCCGACATGGACTAGTTCATAATGTCCTCATGGACTGGTTCATAATGTCCTCATGGACTGGTTCATAATGCCGACATGGACTGGTTCATAATGTCCTCATGGACTGGTTCATAATATCCTCATTGACTGGTTCATAATGCCGACATGGACTGGTTCATAATGTCCTCATGGACTGGTTCATAAGGTCCTCATGGACTGGTTCATAATGTCTTCATGGACTGGTTCATAATGCCGACATGGACTAGTTCATAATGTCCTCATGGACTGGTTCATAATGTCCTCATGGACTGGTTCATAATGCCGACATGGACTGGTTCATAATGTCCTCATGGACTGGTTCATAATGTCCTCATGGACTGGTTCATAATGTCCTCATGGACTGGTTCATAATGTCCTCATGGACTGGTTTATAATGCCGACATGGACTGGTTCATAATGTCCTCATGGACTGGTTCATAATATCCTCATTGACTGGTTCATAATGCCGACATGAACTGGTTCATAATGTCCTCATGGACTGGTTCATAATGTCCTCATGGACTGGTTCATAATGCCGACATGGACTGGTTCATAATGTCCTCATGGACTGGTTCATAATGTCCTCATGGACTGGTTCATAATACCGACATGGACTGATTCATAATACCGACATGGACTGGTTCATAATGCCGATATGGACTGGTTCATAATACCGACATGGACTGATTCATAATGCCGATATGGACTGGTTCATAATGTCCTCATGGACTGGTTCATAATACCGACATGGACTGGTTCATAATGCCGACATGGACTGGTTCATAATGTCCTCATGGACTGGTTCATAATATCCTCATTGACTGGTTCATAATGTCCTCATGGACTGGTTCATAAGGTCCTCATGGACTGGTTCATAATGTCCTCATGGACTGGTTCATAATGCCGACATGGACTAGTTCATAATGTCCTCATGGACTGGTTCATAATGTCCTCATGGACTGGTTCATAATGCCGACATGGACTGGTTCATAATGTCCTCATGGACTGGTTCATAATATCCTCATTGACTAGTTCATAATGCCGACATGGACTGGTTCATAATGTCCTCATGGACTGGTTCATAAGGTCCTCATGGACTGGTTCATAATGTCTTCATGGACTGGTTCATAATGCCGACATGGACTAGTTCATAATGTCCTCATGGACTGGTTCATAATGTCCTCATGGACTGGTTCATAATGCCGACATGGACTGGTTCATAATGTCCTCATGGACTGGTTCATAATGTCCTCATGGACTGGTTCATAATGTCCTCATGGACTGGTTCATAATGTCCTCATGGACTGGTTTATAATGCCGACATGGACTGGTTCATAATGTCCTCATGGACTGGTTCATAATATCCTCATTGACTGGTTCATAATGCCGACATGAACTGGTTCATAATGTCCTCATGGACTGGTTCATAATGTCCTCATGGACTGGTTCATAATGCCGACATGGACTGGTTCATAATGTCCTCATGGACTGGTTCATAATGTCCTCATGGACTGGTTCATAATACCGACATGGACTGATTCATAATACCGACATGGACTGGTTCATAATGCCGATATGGACTGGTTCATAATACCGACATGGACTGATTCATAATGCCGATATGGACTGGTTCATAATGTCCTCATGGACTGGTTCATAATACCGACATGGACTGGTTCATAATGCCGACATGGACTGGTTCATAATGTCCTCATAGACTGGTTCATAATATCCTCATTGACTGGTTCATAATGCCGACATGGACTGGTTCATAATACCGACATGGACTGATTCATAATACCGACATGGACTGGTTCATAATACCGACATGGACTGATTCATAATGCCGATATTGACTGGTTCATAATGTCCTCATGGACTGGTTCATAATACCGACATGGACTGGTTCATAATGCCGATATGGACTGGCTCATAATGTCCTCATGGACTGGTTCATAATGCCGATATGGACTGGTTCATAATGTCCTCATGGACTGGTTCATAATGCCGACATGGACTGGTTCATAATGCCGACATAGACTGGTTTTATAATGCCGACATGGACTGATTCATAATGCCGACATGGACTGGTTCATAATGCCGACATGGACTGGTTCATAATGCCGACATGGACTGGTTCATAATGTCCTCATGGACTGGTTCATAATACCGACATGGACTGGTTCATAATGCCGACATGGACTGGTTCATAATGCCGACATGGACTGATTCATAATGCCGAAATGGACTGGTTCATAATGCCGACATGGACTGATTCATAATGTCCGCATAGACTGGTTCATAATGTCGTCATGGACTAGTTCATAATGTCCTCATGGACTGGTTCATAATGCCGACATGGACTGGTTCATAATGTCCTCATGGACTGGTTCATAATGTCCTCATGGACTGGTTCATAATGCCGACATGGACTGGTTCATAATGTCCTCATGGACTGGTTCATAATGTCCTCATGGACTGGTTCATAATGCCGACATGGACTGGTTCATAATGCCGACATGGACTGATTCATAATGCCGACATGGACTGGTTCATAATGCCGACATGGACTGATTCATAATGTCCGCATAGACTGGTTCATAATGTCGTCATGGACTGGTTCATAATGCCGACATGGACTAGTTCATAATTTCTTCATGGACTGGTTCGTAATACCGACATGGACTGGTTCATAATGTCCTCATAGACTGGTTCATAATGTCGTCATGGACTGGTTCATAATGCCGACATGGACTAGTTCATAATTTTCTCATGGACTGGTTGGTAATACCGACATGGACTGGTTCATAATGTCGTCATGGACTGGTTCATAATGACCACATAGACTGGTTCATAATACCGACATGGACTGGTTCATAATACCGACATGGACTGGTTCATAATACCGACATGGACTGGTTCATAATACCGAGATAGACTGGCTCATAATGCCGACACGGACTGGTTCATAATACCGACATGGACTGGTTCATAATGTCCACATGGACTGGTTCATAATACCGACATGGACTGGTTCATAATACCGACATGGACTGATTCATAATACCGTCATGGACTGGTTCATAATACCGACATAGACTGGTTCATAATGCCGACATGGACTGGTTCATAATACCGACATGGACTGGTTCATAATGTCCACATGGACTGGTTCATAATACCGACATGGACGGGTTCATAATACCGATATGGACTGGTTCATAATACCGACATGGACTGGTTCATAATACCGACATAGACTGGTTCATAATGCCGACATGGACTGGTTCATAATACCGACATGGACTGGTTCATAATGTCCACATGGACTGGTTTATAATACCGACATAGACTGGTTCATAATACCGACATGGACTGGTCCATAATACCGACATGGACTGGTTCATAATGTCCACATGGACTGGTTTATAATACCGACATGGACTGGTTCATAATACCGACATGGACTGGTTCATAATGTCCTCATGGACTGGTTTATAATACCGACATGGACTGGTTCATAATACCGACATGGACTGGTTCATAATACCGACATGGACTGGTTCATAATACCGACATAGACTGGTTCAAAATGCCGATATGGACTGGTTCATAATACCGACATGCACTGGTTCATGATGCCGATATGGACTGGTTCATAATACCGACGTGGACTGGCTCATAATGTCCACATGGACTGGTTCATAATACCGACATGGACTGGTTCATAATGCCGATATGGACTGGTTCATAATGTCCTCATGGGCTGGTTCATAATACCGACATGCACTGGTTCATAATACCGACATGGACTGGTTCATAATACCGACATGGGCTGGTTCATAATACCGACATGGACTGGTTCATAATGCCGATATGGACTGGTTCATAATACCGACATGGACTGGTTCATAATACCGACATGGACTGGTTCATAATACCGACATGGACTGGTTCATAATACCGACATGGACTAGTTCATAATACCGACATGGACTTTTTCATAATACCGACATAGACTGGTTCTTAATACCGACATGCACTGGTTCATAATACCGACATAGACTGGTTCATAATACCGACATGCACTGGTTCAAAATATCCTCATGGACTGGTTCAAAATGCCGATATGGACTGATTCATAATACCGACATGGACTGGTTCATAATGCCGATATGGACTGGTTCATAATACCGACATGGACTGATTCATAATGCCGATATGGACTGGTTCATAATGTCCTTATGGACTGGTTCATAATACCGACATGGACTGGTTCATAATGCCGACATGGACTGGTTCATAATGTCCTCATAGACTGGTTCATAATATCCTCATTGACTGGTTCATAATGCCGACATGGACTGGTTCATAATACCGACATGGACTGATTCATAATACCGACATGGACTGGTTCATAATACCGACATGGACTGATTCATAATGCCGATATTGACTGGTTCATAATGTCCTCATGGACTGGTTCATAATACCGACATGGACTGGTTCATAATGCCGATATGGACTGGCTCATAATGTCCTCATGGACTGGTTCATAATGCCGATATGGACTGGTTCATAATGTCCTCATGGACTGGTTCATAATGCCGACATGGACTGGTTCATAATGCCGACATAGACTGGTTTTATAATGCCGACATGGACTGATTCATAATGCCGACATGGACTGGTTCATAATGCCGACATGGACTGGTTCATAATGCCGACATGGACTGGTTCATAATGTCCTCATGGACTGGTTCATAATACCGACATGGACTGGTTCATAATGCCGACATGGACTGGTTCATAATGCCGACATGGACTGATTCATAATGCCGAAATGGACTGGTTCATAATGCCGACATGGACTGATTCATAATGTCCGCATAGACTGGTTCATAATGTCGTCATGGACTAGTTCATAATGTCCTCATGGACTGGTTCATAATGCCGACATGGACTGGTTCATAATGTCCTCATGGACTGGTTCATAATGTCCTCATGGACTGGTTCATAATGCCGACATGGACTGGTTCATAATGTCCTCATGGACTGGTTCATAATGTCCTCATGGACTGGTTCATAATGCCGACATGGACTGGTTCATAATGCCGACATGGACTGATTCATAATGCCGACATGGACTGGTTCATAATGCCGACATGGACTGATTCATAATGTCCGCATAGACTGGTTCATAATGTCGTCATGGACTGGTTCATAATGCCGACATGGACTAGTTCATAATTTCCTCATGGACTGGTTCGTAATACCGACATGGACTGGTTCATAATGTCCTCATAGACTGGTTCATAATGTCGTCATGGACTGGTTCATAATGCCGACATGGACTAGTTCATAATTTTCTCATGGACTGGTTGGTAATACCGACATGGACTGGTTCATAATGTCGTCATGGACTGGTTCATAATGCCGACATGGACTAGTTCATAATTTCCTCATGTACTGGTTCATAATACCGACATGGACTGGTTCATAATACCGACATGGACTGATTCATAATGTCCTCATAGACTGGTTCATAATGTCGTCATAGACTGGTTTATAATGTCGGCATGGACTGGTTCATAATACCGACATAGACTAGTTCATTTTGCACTCATGGACTGGTTCATAATGACCACATAGACTGGTTCATAATACCGACATGGACTGGTTCATAATACCGACATGGACTGGTTCATAATACCGACATGGACTGGTTCATAATACCGAGATAGACTGGCTCATAATGCCGACACGGACTGGTTCATAATACCGACATGGACTGGTTCATAATGTCCACATGGACTGGTTCATAATACCGACATGGACTGGTTCATAATACCGACATGGACTGATTCATAATACCGACATGGACTGGTTCATAATACCGACATAGACTGGTTCATAATGCCGACATGGACTGGTTCATAATACCGACATGGACTGGTTCATAATGTCCACATGGACTGGTTCATAATACCGACATGGACGGGTTCATAATACCGATATGGACTGGTTCATAATACCGACATGGACTGGTTCATAATACCGACATAGACTGGTTCATAATGCCGACATGGACTGGTTCATAATACCGACATGGACTGGTTCATAATGTCCACATGGACTGGTTTATAATACCGACATGGACTGGTTCATAATACCGACATGGACTGGTTCATAATACCGACATGGACTGGTTCATAATGTCCACATGGACTGGTTTATAATACCGACATGGACTGGTTCATAATACCGACATGGACTGGTTCATAATGTCCTCATGGACTGGTTTATAATACCGACATGGACTGGTTCATAATACCGACATGGACTGGTTCATAATACCGACATGGACTGGTTCATAATACCGACATAGACTGGTTCATAATACCGACATGGACTGGTTCATAATACCGACATAGACTGGTTCATAATACCGACATGCACTGGTTCAAAATATCCTCATGGACTGGTTCAAAATGCCGATATGGACTGGTTCATAATACCGACATGCACTGGTTCATGATGCCGATATGGACTGGTTCATAATACCGACGTGGACTGGCTCATAATGTCCACATGGACTGGTTCATAATACCGACATGGACTGGTTCATAATGCCGATATGGACTGGTTCATAATGTCCTCATGGACTGGTTCATAATACCGACATGCACTGGTTCATAATACCGACATGGACTGGTTCATAATACCGACATGGACTGGTTCATAATACCGACATGGACTGGTTCATAATGCCGATATGGACTGGTTCATAATACCGACATGGACTGGTTCATAATACCGACATGGACTGGTTCATAATACCGACATGGACTGGTTCATAATACCGACATGGACTAGTTTATAATACCGACATGGACTTTTTCATAATACCGACATAGACTGGTTCATAATGCCGACATGGACTAGTTCATAATGTCCTCATGGACTGGTTCATAATGTCCTCATGGACTGGTTCATAATGCCGACATGGACTGGTTCATAATGTCCTCATGGACTGGTTCATAATGTCCTCATGGACTGGTTCATAATGTCCTCATGGACTGGTTCATAATGTCCTCATGGACTGGTTTATAATGCCGACATGGACTGGTTCATAATGTCCTCATGGACTGGTTCATAATATCCTCATTGACTGGTTCATAATGCCGACATGAACTGGTTCATAATGTCCTCATGGACTGGTTCATAATGTCCTCATGGACTGGTTCATAATGCCGACATGGACTGGTTCATAATGTCCTCATGGACTGGTTCATAATGTCCTCATGGACTGGTTCATAATACCGACATGGACTGATTCATAATACCGACATGGACTGGTTCATAATGCCGATATGGACTGGTTCATAATACCGACATGGACTGATTCATAATGCCGATATGGACTGGTTCATAATGTCCTCATGGACTGGTTCATAATATCCTCATTGACTGGTTCATAATGTCCTCATGGACTGGTTCATAAGGTCCTCATGGACTGGTTCATAATGTCCTCATGGACTGGTTCATAATGCCGACATGGACTAGTTCATAATGTCCTCATGGACTGGTTCATAATGTCCTCATGGACTGGTTCATAATGCCGACATGGACTGGTTCATAATGTCCTCATGGACTGGTTCATAATATCCTCATTGACTAGTTCATAATGCCGACATGGACTGGTTCATAATGTCCTCATGGACTGGTTCATAAGGTCCTCATGGACTGGTTCATAATGTCTTCATGGACTGGTTCATAATGCCGACATGGACTAGTTCATAATGTCCTCATGGACTGGTTCATAATGTCCTCATGGACTGGTTCATAATGCCGACATGGACTGGTTCATAATGTCCTCATGGACTGGTTCATAATGTCCTCATGGACTGGTTCATAATGTCCTCATGGACTGGTTCATAATGTCCTCATGGACTGGTTTATAATGCCGACATGGACTGGTTCATAATGTCCTCATGGACTGGTTCATAATATCCTCATTGACTGGTTCATAATGCCGACATGAACTGGTTCATAATGTCCTCATGGACTGGTTCATAATGTCCTCATGGACTGGTTCATAATGCCGACATGGACTGGTTCATAATGTCCTCATGGACTGGTTCATAATGTCCTCATGGACTGGTTCATAATACCGACATGGACTGATTCATAATACCGACATGGACTGGTTCATAATGCCGATATGGACTGGTTCATAATACCGACATGGACTGATTCATAATGCCGATATGGACTGGTTCATAATGTCCTCATGGACTGGTTCATAATACCGACATGGACTGGTTCATAATGCCGACATGGACTGGTTCATAATGTCCTCATAGACTGGTTCATAATATCCTCATTGACTGGTTCATAATGCCGACATGGACTGGTTCATAATACCGACATGGACTGATTCATAATACCGACATGGACTGGTTCATAATACCGACATGGACTGATTCATAATGCCGATATTGACTGGTTCATAATGTCCTCATGGACTGGTTCATAATACCGACATGGACTGGTTCATAATGCCGATATGGACTGGCTCATAATGTCCTCATGGACTGGTTCATAATGCCGATATGGACTGGTTCATAATGTCCTCATGGACTGGTTCATAATGCCGACATGGACTGGTTCATAATGCCGACATAGACTGGTTTTATAATGCCGACATGGACTGATTCATAATGCCGACATGGACTGGTTCATAATGCCGACATGGACTGGTTCATAATGCCGACATGGACTGGTTCATAATGTCCTCATGGACTGGTTCATAATACCGACATGGACTGGTTCATAATGCCGACATGGACTGGTTCATAATGCCGACATGGACTGATTCATAATGCCGAAATGGACTGGTTCATAATGCCGACATGGACTGATTCATAATGTCCGCATAGACTGGTTCATAATGTCGTCATGGACTAGTTCATAATGTCCTCATGGACTGGTTCATAATGCCGACATGGACTGGTTCATAATGTCCTCATGGACTGGTTCATAATGTCCTCATGGACTGGTTCATAATGCCGACATGGACTGGTTCATAATGTCCTCATGGACTGGTTCATAATGTCCTCATGGACTGGTTCATAATGCCGACATGGACTGGTTCATAATGCCGACATGGACTGATTCATAATGCCGACATGGACTGGTTCATAATGCCGACATGGACTGATTCATAATGTCCGCATAGACTGGTTCATAATGTCGTCATGGACTGGTTCATAATGCCGACATGGACTAGTTCATAATTTCTTCATGGACTGGTTCGTAATACCGACATGGACTGGTTCATAATGTCCTCATAGACTGGTTCATAATGTCGTCATGGACTGGTTCATAATGCCGACATGGACTAGTTCATAATTTTCTCATGGACTGGTTGGTAATACCGACATGGACTGGTTCATAATGTCGTCATGGACTGGTTCATAATGACCACATAGACTGGTTCATAATACCGACATGGACTGGTTCATAATACCGACATGGACTGGTTCATAATACCGACATGGACTGGTTCATAATACCGAGATAGACTGGCTCATAATGCCGACACGGACTGGTTCATAATACCGACATGGACTGGTTCATAATGTCCACATGGACTGGTTCATAATACCGACATGGACTGGTTCATAATACCGACATGGACTGATTCATAATACCGTCATGGACTGGTTCATAATACCGACATAGACTGGTTCATAATGCCGACATGGACTGGTTCATAATACCGACATGGACTGGTTCATAATGTCCACATGGACTGGTTCATAATACCGACATGGACGGGTTCATAATACCGATATGGACTGGTTCATAATACCGACATGGACTGGTTCATAATACCGACATAGACTGGTTCATAATGCCGACATGGACTGGTTCATAATACCGACATGGACTGGTTCATAATGTCCACATGGACTGGTTTATAATACCGACATAGACTGGTTCATAATACCGACATGGACTGGTCCATAATACCGACATGGACTGGTTCATAATGTCCACATGGACTGGTTTATAATACCGACATGGACTGGTTCATAATACCGACATGGACTGGTTCATAATGTCCTCATGGACTGGTTTATAATACCGACATGGACTGGTTCATAATACCGACATGGACTGGTTCATAATACCGACATGGACTGGTTCATAATACCGACATAGACTGGTTCAAAATGCCGATATGGACTGGTTCATAATACCGACATGCACTGGTTCATGATGCCGATATGGACTGGTTCATAATACCGACGTGGACTGGCTCATAATGTCCACATGGACTGGTTCATAATACCGACATGGACTGGTTCATAATGCCGATATGGACTGGTTCATAATGTCCCCATGGGCTGGTTCATAATACCGACATGCACTGGTTCATAATACCGACATGGACTGGTTCATAATACCGACATGGGCTGGTTCATAATACCGACATGGACTGGTTCATAATGCCGATATGGACTGGTTCATAATACCGACATGGACTGGTTCATAATACCGACATGGACTGGTTCATAATACCGACATGGACTGGTTCATAATACCGACATGGACTAGTTCATAATACCGACATGGACTTTTTCATAATACCGACATAGACTGGTTCTTAATACCGACATGCACTGGTTCATAATACCGACATAGACTGGTTCATAATACCGACATGCACTGGTTCAAAATATCCTCATGGACTGGTTCAAAATGCCGATATGGACTGATTCATAATACCGACATGGACTGGTTCATAATGCCGATATGGACTGGTTCATAATACCGACATGGACTGATTCATAATGCCGATATGGACTGGTTCATAATGTCCTTATGGACTGGTTCATAATACCGACATGGACTGGTTCATAATGCCGACATGGACTGGTTCATAATGTCCTCATAGACTGGTTCATAATATCCTCATTGACTGGTTCATAATGCCGACATGGACTGGTTCATAATACCGACATGGACTGATTCATAATACCGACATGGACTGGTTCATAATACCGACATGGACTGATTCATAATGCCGATATTGACTGGTTCATAATGTCCTCATGGACTGGTTCATAATACCGACATGGACTGGTTCATAATGCCGATATGGACTGGCTCATAATGTCCTCATGGACTGGTTCATAATGCCGATATGGACTGGTTCATAATGTCCTCATGGACTGGTTCATAATGCCGACATGGACTGGTTCATAATGCCGACATAGACTGGTTTTATAATGCCGACATGGACTGATTCATAATGCCGACATGGACTGGTTCATAATGCCGACATGGACTGGTTCATAATGCCGACATGGACTGGTTCATAATGTCCTCATGGACTGGTTCATAATACCGACATGGACTGGTTCATAATGCCGACATGGACTGGTTCATAATGCCGACATGGACTGATTCATAATGCCGAAATGGACTGGTTCATAATGCCGACATGGACTGATTCATAATGTCCGCATAGACTGGTTCATAATGTCGTCATGGACTAGTTCATAATGTCCTCATGGACTGGTTCATAATGCCGACATGGACTGGTTCATAATGTCCTCATGGACTGGTTCATAATGTCCTCATGGACTGGTTCATAATGCCGACATGGACTGGTTCATAATGTCCTCATGGACTGGTTCATAATGTCCTCATGGACTGGTTCATAATGCCGACATGGACTGGTTCATAATGCCGACATGGACTGATTCATAATGCCGACATGGACTGGTTCATAATGCCGACATGGACTGATTCATAATGTCCGCATAGACTGGTTCATAATGTCGTCATGGACTGGTTCATAATGCCGACATGGACTAGTTCATAATTTCCTCATGGACTGGTTCGTAATACCGACATGGACTGGTTCATAATGTCCTCATAGACTGGTTCATAATGTCGTCATGGACTGGTTCATAATGCCGACATGGACTAGTTCATAATTTTCTCATGGACTGGTTGGTAATACCGACATGGACTGGTTCATAATGTCGTCATGGACTGGTTCATAATGCCGACATGGACTAGTTCATAATTTCCTCATGTACTGGTTCATAATACCGACATGGACTGGTTCATAATACCGACATGGACTGATTCATAATGTCCTCATAGACTGGTTCATAATGTCGTCATAGACTGGTTTATAATGTCGGCATGGACTGGTTCATAATACCGACATAGACTAGTTCATTTTGCACTCATGGACTGGTTCATAATGACCACATAGACTGGTTCATAATACCGACATGGACTGGTTCATAATACCGACATGGACTGGTTCATAATACCGACATGGACTGGTTCATAATACCGAGATAGACTGGCTCATAATGCCGACACGGACTGGTTCATAATACCGACATGGACTGGTTCATAATGTCCACATGGACTGGTTCATAATACCGACATGGACTGGTTCATAATACCGACATGGACTGATTCATAATACCGACATGGACTGGTTCATAATACCGACATAGACTGGTTCATAATGCCGACATGGACTGGTTCATAATACCGACATGGACTGGTTCATAATGTCCACATGGACTGGTTCATAATACCGACATGGACGGGTTCATAATACCGATATGGACTGGTTCATAATACCGACATGGACTGGTTCATAATACCGACATAGACTGGTTCATAATGCCGACATGGACTGGTTCATAATACCGACATGGACTGGTTCATAATGTCCACATGGACTGGTTTATAATACCGACATGGACTGGTTCATAATACCGACATGGACTGGTTCATAATACCGACATGGACTGGTTCATAATGTCCACATGGACTGGTTTATAATACCGACATGGACTGGTTCATAATACCGACATGGACTGGTTCATAATGTCCTCATGGACTGGTTTATAATACCGACATGGACTGGTTCATAATACCGACATGGACTGGTTCATAATACCGACATGGACTGGTTCATAATACCGACATAGACTGGTTCATAATACCGACATGGACTGGTTCATAATACCGACATAGACTGGTTCATAATACCGACATGCACTGGTTCAAAATATCCTCATGGACTGGTTCAAAATGCCGATATGGACTGGTTCATAATACCGACATGCACTGGTTCATAATGCCGATATGGACTGGTTCATAATACCGACGTGGACTGGCTCATAATGTCCACATGGACTGGTTCATAATACCGACATGGACTGGTTCATAATGCCGATATGGACTGGTTCATAATGTCCTCATGGACTGGTTCATAATACCGACATGCACTGGTTCATAATACCGACATGGACTGGTTCATAATACCGACATGGACTGGTTCATAATACCGACATGGACTGGTTCATAATGCCGATATGGACTGGTTCATAATACCGACATGGACTGGTTCATAATACCGACATGGACTGGTTCATAATACCGACATGGACTGGTTCATAATACCGACATGGACTAGTTTATAATACCGACATGGACTTTTTCATAATACCGACATAGACTGGTTCATAATACCGACATGCACTGGTTCATAATACCGACATAGACTGGTTCATAATACCGACATGCACTGGTTCAAAATATCCTCATGGACTGGTTCAAAATGCCGATATGGACTGGTTCATAATACCGACATGCACTGGTTCATGATGCCGATATGGACTGGTTCATAATACCGACGTGGACTGGTTCATAATGTCCACATGGACTGGTTCATAATGCCGATATGGACTGGTTCATAATACCGACATGGACTGGCTCATAATACCGACATGGACTGGTTCATAATACCGACATGGACTGGTTCATAATGCCGATATGGACTGGTTCCGTAATGTAAGCACGCCGGCGGTAACGTTGAACCAAATAGTCCTAAAAGTACCAAGCACGACTAGATGGGTACAGGGTAGAGACAACGGATTTCAATCATAATATCATGGTCTATGGGGGCCTGGTTTTCCGCCAATCGGTTAATGCCTCATATATAGATCTATATAGGGTCATATAATTATTTCTAATTTCCTCAAAGTAACCCGGCTAATAGAATACTGATACCCTTGATGGCTCCATACTGTCTGCCATCGAGCAAGCGAGATGGGTTAAAGCGGGGGCGGCTAGTACTGTGTCAGATGGATCTTCCCACCTCGCTCTCGCCAACCCTGCACCCCCCCCCCCCACCCCCTTCCCCATCCCCGCCTTTCCAACGACGCCCAAGGCGTCCAGTCTGGTCGCGACACATCTGATTGGAGACAGAAACCTGAGAGGGGTACAAAATAGTACGTCCAACCAAAGATGCCATAAAATAAATAAAGAAGGTTTAGTCCAGCGTACGATGAATAGGCCTACGCCCCTCTCCCGGCAAAAAGGCGCGTGCACGCTTCTCGTCACTTTACGGAAAGACTGGCCAACGCCGAACCCTGCCTGGATTTGCCGGTGTGACATAATAACCTGTCTGGCCGTGATAACCCGTCCGTTCGCGCTTCTTTCATGCCATTAACCCTTCATGCCCTTATAATCCCAACCGTACTCCTAACTATAATCCTAACCCTAACTCTAACCCTAACTATAATCCTAACCCTAATCCTGGCCCTTACCTAAACCTAACATACATGCGCTATTTACATAGCAAACCCATTTGCTGCGCATGCGTACACGAGACTTTATCACGCCGGACAGGTTGTCATGCTACAGAACGCTAGGTGATGGGAGTCGAGATGGGTTGCGTCGTTATAGTTACCAGCGTTGATTACAATCTTGCTCGAGTGACGCTGGTGTCAGTCCGAATATCTCGAACACGCGTAATGCACGTTACCGTCAAAACACGAGAGAGGATGTTTTGTGATTTTTATTAAATAGACCGATTTTTTGTCTGTTGAAAGACAAGACTCATAGAGTGCTAGGTTTCGGAGGCTGGGTGAATTGTTAGATTATTCATGCCTGTCGCTTGCTCGTGGTACGCAAAGCGTTTTAAATTATAAGTGCTTTTTAAAGGCCCAGAGAAAGAAATTATCAATATATTTTTTTCTCTTTCTCTTAAAATGTTCCTTCCCTGTTTCGTATCCCATGTATCTGCCTCTTCCATTTCTTCCTTATCTCTGGCATTCTTAACGTATCGCTATGCCTCTCTTTCTCACTGAAACTGCCTGCAGTGTCTGACGTGTCTACACAGACTGGAATCTAGTCCTCGTACCAGTGTATGTTATGTAAGCGACCAGCCGGAAGTCCTGTATGATGCGTCTAATCACAAGCTTTGGCGGGTGCAAAGGTTTGGACCTCTCAGCCTTTTCCCTGTAACTGTCCATTATTAATAAAAAGAATCCATTTTAGAACCCCCCCAATTTTGTTGAGGACTCCTCACCCATTTGTTGTGCGTGATTCCTCGGTCTCAGTCGTAAGTTTTCGGAGAGTACCCCACCATACACATGCTCTCAAAATCATACTTTGTTCGCGAAGCCTCCCAATCCCCAATCGCATGTTTTTCCGATAGATTCCCCTCTCAGTCCCAGATCCCAGTTTTCACAACGATTTGAAATGAACCATGTTTCTTGTGGCGACAAGGCAACATGAATGCAACATCAGGTCATTCATGTTTGGCTACAACCCCTTCACCCCTTGGAGCAAGTGCCCCCATGCTGCTCTATGACCGTGTATGTGGGGGCGCTTGCAACACTACATCCCTACTGACACACCCAGGTTGTGGCAGCTGGGCGACGCGACAAGTCGATATATATATACATATCAAAGTCACTTTATACTCTTATAGAGACCACGACCCTTCCTCATTACACGCACGAATCAATCTTCCACTTTCCATCTAGTTGCAGACCGATTGAGTTGCAAACATGGAGAGAATAGTCAGTCACAGAACTGTTCGTAGAAAGACACCGACAAAGATTCGTGTGAAATATCAAGCACCCCTCTAGAAGCCATTCAATCTTCACCGCGGGATGGCGCCTCATATCGTGGCATGTGGACAAAGGGGAGTCGTCCCGAGTGTGAATAGCAGATTAACGGGTATGGCTCGAAATTGAGATTAGTCAGAAACCCTGCGGGGGTGAGTTAGGCTGAGCATTGCGCGGGGGGGGGGGGGGGGGTGGAGGAGGAGGAAGAGGGGGTCGTGTTCCAAGATCGCGATGAAACTCCCAGCCTAGATAGGGATAGGCGGATACATGTTATAACTTAGGGATTTCCTAATTTACGGTTATTTAATATAAAAATTCCTAGTTGACGGTTAATGAAATCCTTGATCACGACGGTCGGCTGATATCCCATTCCGTATTCACGAAAGACGATTTACCTCATTCCCAGTTCACTGTGAAATGAAAACCCCGTTCCCGAGGAACGGAAGTAACCCTTGCATTGGCAAACATAAGCAACAGACATGTTACACTAGGATTCTTGTTGCCGAATGATTGTAATTGCTTAGAAAAGTGCACATCAAAATGTAATTATTGCAATATGTAAGGTTGTAATAATCAAGTGTCTTTCTAAGAAGTTTGTTACAGTTAAATATCATAATAATATTACTGATTCTCGTTTTGTTTTCTCTTGTTGTTCGTCATGACACAAAACATCTTTCATTGTGGTATCATATCTTTAAATTGATATACATGTATATATAAACACCACGCAAATGACACAAGGAATTACGGTTAGAATATTCGTTTTTAACAAAATTCCTAAAAAATATAATAACATGCGGTGACCAGCACATAAACGACTGCGGCGTCCTTGAACACCAATTTAGAGTTGAGATTTATGGTAACGGTAACACGAAATTGTGTGCCATGCGACACAACAGATTTTTTACTGATCATTGTTGATTGCTGAAATAATGCGTATATGTACATTGTGTGTAATTACGTATTTCAACCGTGTATTGATAATTATCAAGTATTATTATACTTTGAGAAGAGACGAAAGGTAATAATAAACTAAGATTCTGTTACCCACGGTACTTGTGCTTGCAATGATATACACTGCAATTGTTCGACATGTGGTTGCCACTTTTCTCTCGTAGGCCTAGCAGTGCAACTACTGCCGGGATAACACTCCTATATTGCCCTAACCCACCCTGCTCCACTACCGTCATGTCCATCAGAAACAGATGACCCTCCAGCCTTAAGAGTTTCAACAGCTGTACGTACTGTGGCAGCCCGATTCTGCATTACAGCTACGGAAAAAAATTCTTTTAATGTCACCTTTCATTGCCGTCGCCTCCAGCCTGGCCGGATCCTCAGTTCATTACCTCACGTCGCCATGGAAACGCAATCCAGTCGGAAAGCGATCATTACTCGGACGGCACTAAAGACCGTGACTAAAGACGTTGTCGACTCCACCTTGTCGAACGACGCCCTCTTTGTGTTTGTGACGTCACGACCATTTGTCCCCAGCCAAGGCAGGGGCCATGCGGCAGGGAAATTGGAGGGTTGGGCGAAAGGAGCGAATCAGGGTTGGATGGGGGATGGAGGGGAGGGTTCCATGGTGATGTCCTGGGATTAATCATCGATGTGAACATTAACGTCGCCCGAATGTCTGTGCGCTTCTGTTCCGAGGATAACATCAATGGCAATCAAACCTCGAGAGGCCTGTTCTCAATATGGTTGGTCTGAATGCGCTCATGTCGATGGTGGCTTCTGTGAAGGTCTGCGACGTCACCAGGTCATGCGACATGGTAGGAACTAATATCAAAGATAGTGTGTCCTTGCTAATATGCAATTGTATATATCACTTCTTCACAATAGACTGGATATAGGTATCAGTTGCTCAGTTGGTACGTAAAATATCAAACATTTCATCATATTTGACTCATTGTCAGGGATATGATCAGCATAGTATTCAATGCATAGTTGCTTTCCAATATCTTGTATCAACATTCAGGATGTAGGATCTTGCTGTTGTCTTTTTGTGTTTATAAATGTATCTTTTAACGATAATGATTAAACTGATATTCCACATGTGGGCTTTCTGTTTCTCCAAATAACACGTCCACTATCAAGGAGAGAATTCACACTTCGATATCTTTCCATAACTGATTGACATTGGGACAGTGTTAATTTCAATCATCACGAGTGTATCTGTCTGGCATATGCAGGCGTTCTGCACTCGCCGCATTATAGCAATATGGCGCCGCATGTGCACCATATCCTTCTGAAAGCAGAGGAATGAAGAGAGAGAGAGAGAGAGAGAGAGAGAGAGAGAGAGAGAGAGAGACGGGCCGAAGAGAGTGGAAGAGACGGAGGAGAGAAACAGGGGAGGAGAGGTAGGGGCGTGAGTGCATCTGGATCTCGACTGGATTTGGAGTGCATCTCCAAATGCTCGCTCCGTGCTACGTGATACTATGACTACAATACAAGACTGTTCAACGTTGTCCTACCAGGCTGAGGAACCAGAAGTCCATTGATTTATTTCTTGCGAAGATATATCATAATAATAATGTTTATTTCCAACTGTAGGCACCAGGACCATGGTACCAAAATAGAAACATTTAATTCGCAACAAAGCACAACATTTTTACAATAGAACGCAAAGATATAGTTAGGTATGAAACCAAATTTGGTAGAGATGAATGACTTGATATGGCTTTATTCTTTGACATACGAAACGACTATACGCCCATGATGAGATGGCATTATACTGCATTCCAGTGACACCAACGCGTCAGTGAAATAGGGATTCCATTACGTTACAAAGACAATAAACTATTGCAGTTTTCAGGATTTCCACCCATATTGATATGCAGATCTTGTAAGCAATCGTAAATGTGCTAACCATGTCACTTGCGTCGCTTTCTAGTATGGCTCCACCATTCCGTTTTAATTGTCGGTCTCTTTGTTGACCGGGTTGTCTCGGGTGTATGGATCCCTGGGGGAAATGATTGAGGTTTTATTGCTTTCATGATGGGGACCGAGATACACTGCTGGACTAACTTAGCGATGGGGCAATTAATACAAGTAGTCAAGGGGGGGGGGGGGGGGGGGTAGAAGAATAGGTCGTGTTCCTTTCCAGTTTCTTGTTTTGTTGTCGCCAGTTGTATTCAGATATATGTTCTCTCTTTATTGTGGGGGTAGTTAGTCGAATCGGAACTGTTCCAAAAAACGTTTTGTCTACTAATATAACTTTGGAGTTCGTACCCTGTTGACCATGGACAAAGACATTCACAGAACCTGAAGCAAACCCCCAACGTTTGCGCTAGACGTTACGGTAGGGCTTGATCAACAGACAGCGCATATATGTTCACTGAGGTCGTACATGACTTGCTTTTGCTTTTAGAGATCGACGATAATTGAGTTTATGGTCAGTAAACGTATTGACATGAGTAGTACTAGTCTAATATAAACAGTTACCATGATTTCTCCGACAGACATCTCAAACATACACAATAACGGAAAAATTAATTCCCTTTATTTCCAAATGGGGCGTTCGTTCGCCCCCAAAACGCACCCAAGTTTCCGCGACCCTGATTGGATATGAATTACAGTGCAAATTCTGGGACAATCTGGGTATTTACCTGGTTCGTGGAACTATCCCTTTTGGCCCTATGGTAAAGTACGTCTGACTAAGCCAGTGCATTTATTATATCAGCCAACGGTGTGGTGTACGAGACTAAATGATGGTGAGTATCATTATCATATTGCCACGGTCATGTCCATCCTTGAGGGTATTGAGTGGCGGGAACCCCCTCAGCACGAGCCAAGCATTTGCACGCGCTCACAAAAAAACGGGGTTTTCATTGTTTTTGTGGCCGCCGACTCCAGGCAAGACGGATGTTTAGTTAATTACCGTGATGATACTTCATATTGCCTTGGAAACACAGTCAAGTCTCCAGGCAGCCATGCGCCATAGTTGTAATGCCTGTGACGTTACAAGAGACAGTCTGCCAACATGAGAGTATTTGCGAAATGAGCCAATGCGCGTTGGTGGATGGGAGAGGGAATGGGGTGGGTGGGGGGGGGGGGGGGGGGGGGGGGGAGGGGGGGGGGGGGGGGGGGGGGGGGGGGGGGGGGGGGCTACGGAGTGCCCAGGTTTAATCGTCGCTGTAGATGAAAAACCTGGCTTTGCGGTTCTCTTGACGATGAGACATCGACAGCGATCCAGTCCTGACGGACTCCCTTCTGTTTGGCTTGATTTATATCCCACGAGTGGCAAACACTAAATGGTTGCTTTGGTGAAATGATCTCTGTGAAATCGGACCCGAAGGTGCACCCTGCACCATGGTTACGCGACCGTAACCGCCATGCCAGACGAATATCCACGCGCGGTAGCTGACGTCACATCGGTCTTCCTGTTATGGAGGTCAAAGTGCGTCTAATACCAGTGTAAAGCGCAAAATATGCTTAAAATATGGATCCGAAAGCTATCAGTAACACATGTTACTTTGTCCTTTCTTGGCATCAATTGGATTTCATATCCATATGTTTAAAGACATTCATAGATATAACTCCAAATTATGAAACAGATATAGCTGTAGGCGCAGCTATTATGTCTAAATTACCAAGCAGATAAAGCTGTAAGACGGTCAAACATATTTAGACCTGGCGTTCTACTGGTGACTGCCGTACACCTCAAAGTCATTCTTAGCCTTATATTACACACAACAAAAATCTCAGTCTTTGTAAATACTCTTTATACCCACCATCCTTTTATCCCCACGTTTATGTCTAATGTCCCTCAGTCTTTATTGGCTCCGTGCGCTAAAAGCGGAATAAACGAAAATACATCAAAGCTCATCCATACGCTGACGCACAATCTCACAAACGTCTGGGGCAGACTAATGTGATCTGGTCCCCAATAACGTTGAGCTGTCGGACACCGCGTTTACTACACCCAGTGCCACAGAGATAATGGTTGGACCGAAAATCACTTCATACGCTGGTCACGGATGAAGCCATTGACTTAATGGCTATAAACAGGGGCTGACCACGTTTTCAACCGATAACCCTGGGTTCTATATAAATTGAATTATTTTTCTGTGTCTCGCTGAGAATGCAGCAAACACGGAGTTAGCAACAGCCACGACGAGTTAGAAACAGCCACGGTGGTCCAGTGAGCTCTGCAAGCTCAGCCATCGTGCCGGACCTTCTCCTCACATACATGTTAATATCAGATAAGGTAACGTTTTATTTAACGTCGGTTCTAAAAGTCAACAATAAACATTAGTAAGTACAGACGATGACAATATCATATAATTGGGAGCATTTATTTACATGTGACAATGACAATCTCTTCTTAATTACAATTCATCAATATGCTGAGCTGCACATCGAGTAAGACTTGCATTTGCAAGATAAAACATTACCTGTGGAGAATATCGTTTAAAGCTTAAAGCGGGTGCCCAACCTAATCTAGTCGCGATCTGCACCGAAAGTTTACTTCCTAAAATTAATTTGGCGAGTGTTAACGCTTCGTTTCGGTCGACTGGTAAGGAGAAAAACATTAAGCCAACCCGTCTCCATCAATGTCGAGCAGCGTGCCATTTTGCAGGAGCAAGTGACGTATATTGTGACGCTTCACGTTAGAACTGGAAGTTATCTCGCAGCATTATAGGCCAGGGTGGCGGTTTTCTTAAAGTAATATCAGTGTCTATATCTCGCCATTCCGCAAGCTACTATGTATATGGTGTATATGTGCATCTATTTATGCAGAAGCAATCAAGACCTCGTGACTCTTTCTTCCAATAAGTTGGTTAGCACCCCGGGGGACATGCCGAATTGAAAACTCCTGCCCGACCCAGAGCCGAGGATTGTGTCCGCTTGACTGCGGCAATGCCACACCGTTTCTGCGAAAAACCCTTCACAGTGACGAAAAGAACGCATGTAAATGTATCTTAGGCGACCCCTTCCCATGTATTGCATTAGGCGTATCTAAAGACTTTATGAGATAAAAGACTGATGAATCAAAGAACTATTAACCCAAAGTCAGATTTGTTTTTAGTTCTTCCTGGTTAAAGGAAATGCTCCAATGTTTAAAATTATTGTTCATGGTTGAAGGAAATACTCTAATGTCTAACCCGAAATAACGCGAGTCTTGAAAAAAGTTGTTATTTCAAAAGTTGCTATTTCCGAACACGTACGGCTTTACATTTACGTGTCGCGCTGGTGCCTTAGTTGCAGTATCAGTGAAATTACGTCTCATAGAAGGAATGAACATTTACTCTCCTCGTTCGACGTGCTCATAATATTGTTTGTCCAGATGTATGTTCAAAACCACTTGAACTAACCCCATTCGATCCTCTTGTCTCTAAAACACGAACTGTGGACCGCAATTAGCCGAAATTAATTAACCAGAGCGAAAACTAGGCGGTAGCCCGATCGATCAGAAAATGAATCGTTCCATGTCACAAGGTGCTCATGAAAGGTGCTTCACGACGTGCTAAATCAATGCCAGAACAGTCCCTAAAACGTTACTGGTGCTAGAACTTCGTTCATCATTAAGATGGCATTTTTAGGTTAGTGCCATAATGAAAGGAACAAAAACCCAAAATTCCACAGCCATTGGACAATATGAGTAGCCGCAAAATGTGCAGGTCTCCAAGTTGCGTAGAGAGGAGGGGGGTGGGGGGCAGCATTCTATTGATTCAAGCGCCTTGAAATTAATCAGTCGCGATTTTCCTTAACGAGCCATACTGTTGGATCCCGATCGTAATAAAATTTCCAGTGTCATTATTTTATGAGGAGCAAGTTCATTTTATGTAAGTGTTGAGCAGGACGTGACGCCCATATATAAGCCCCTAGCTTATCATTAAGTTCCAGTGTAAGACGTATGAGTATTTGTGTGGCTAAATATTCCCTATTTATCACAGGGGGAGCCTGATCTCGTAGCGATAAACGTTTACAATCTCATTCATTTAACACGTTCACTCCAACTCTTTGACAATTTCAATGACCGTTTGTTCCAAAGCCACAACTCTCTACGTATCTCACAAGGCGGCCACTGGCAGAGTTGGCAAGCAGGGTGCGTTGCAGTCCCACATGTCCTGGCACGGGTATTTAGAGCATGCTTCGTCAAACCCGATTCCATTATTTAACCTGCATATGCATTGGCCTACAAGCGGCTCAAAACA
Source organism: Arenicola marina (assembly GCA_964019135.1). Classification (NCBI taxonomy): domain Eukaryota; kingdom Metazoa; phylum Annelida; class Polychaeta; family Arenicolidae; genus Arenicola; species Arenicola marina. Next base: position 7,325,516 of record OZ025257.1, on the reverse strand, counting down.
CCAACGTTTACATTTCCGGCACAAGAAAAACGATCTTAAGATACGCGATGAAAGGAAGCTACATTTTTTTTTCTTTATTTAACCAGACTGATAGTAGCTTTCGTCCCAAAGCCTGGAATGGATGGGAGCCATGTACCACTCACACGAAGGTATCGACCTACCGGGGGAAGAAATCTGGCCCACGTCACTAACCGGAAAAGCGCGAGGTTTTCTTTTCACAGAAACCACTAGCACGGCGGTGAATTAATGCGGTAAAAAAATATTACCTGGACGTAGTACTACGTTTGTGTGGATTCACCGTATACATTTTTTTGTGAGTTTGACCAATCTACTCCTTGGACTCCCCCCCCCCCCCTCCCCCTCTCGGTCTCCAGGTCATCAGATTTTTTTCGAGAGCTAAATGTTAAAATATCATAGATCTGTCATTGCTTCCGTTGTCGGATACATCGGTTAATAGCTGTTCTGACAAACAACATGTCACGTGACGTATGTTAGGGCCAAAAACGTCCGACTTCCTAAAACATACTACAGGTAGGAACAAATTAACAGTTACATTTAACCTGTATATCCCGGAATAAGGACGCCACCATCTTTAGTACTACGCAGCGATGCTCGATCATCGTGCTCAATTTCCATTGCCTTTCCATGACACCTTGAGGTATTGCCCCAGTAATGAACTGAACATCCGGACGGGCTGAAGGGGACAGCAATAAAACTGGCGTCAGACGCTTTCTGTTGCCGCTTCCCTCAGGACTTGGACTTCTGCGGTACAAACGTGATGTCACGGGATATCATTTCTCTTGAGGACAGGGCGGCAGGGGAACAAACAAGACACCCTGTCGCGCCTGGAAATTAGATATTAGCATAACATTGTCCATCGTAGCTGAGATGTAATAATGTCTTTAATTACATCTCTGTTTGATCTTTTCTTTATGCACGCCGTTTCGTATAAAACAAGAAGATCACTGCATAAATGATATTGCATTCACAATTCATTGGAATATACGGTAAATTATTGTCACGCCAACTATCTGTGCAGGTTAAAACTGTTCATACAAGTCTGCATATGCATTATGATCAGTAACTGTAAAAAAAATTCCATATGAGAGAAACTGTAAACGAGTACGAGTAAAGTCGAACGATAGTAGAGTGTAGAATGTGACAAGACGCAGGGGTCACCCCATGGCACAGTAGGTAGCGCGATCGGCCATATTTTGAATTCCTCTGTAGGGCTGACATAATCGTCTGCATGTTTGCACAGAACAAAAGGTCCCATGTTTTCTTGCAAAGAGTATTGGATTACTCTTTGACACAAGGCTCTTCGCTGACCCTTTTCACAGTCGCGAAATGACCTACATAGACAGTATCTAACCAAATGACCTATGACGCATGGGGATATCGTCGTAATTCCCAGATACCTTCATGTAGTTGGCCAGTATGCATTGGTCTAGTTCACCATTTACTGTACTCGCATTATAGGCCCTGCGTTATCTCGAGTATTCAGTATTCTTGATTCGTTGTGAAGGCGGAGGTCTCCTGTACATTGCCCTCCAGGCTTGGGGTGGTCTCCCCGTTGTGAAGGCGGAGGCCTCCTGTACATTGCCCTCCAGGCTTGGGGTGGTCTCCCCGTTGTGAAGGCGGAGGCCTCCTGTACATTGCCCTCCAGGCTTGGGGTGGTCTCCCCGTTGTGAAGGCGGCCTGTACAGTGCCCTCCAGGCTTGGGGTGGTCTCCCCGTTGTGAAGGCGGAGGTCTCCTGTACATTGCCCTCCAGGCTTGGGGTGGTCTCCCCGTTGTGAAGGCGGAGGTCTCCTGTACATTGCCCTCCAGGCTTGGGGTGGTCTCCCCGTTGTGAAGGCGGAGGCCTCCTGTACAATGCCCTCCAGGCTTGGGGTGGTCTCCCCGTTGTGAAGGCGGAGGTCTCCTGTACATTGCCCTCCAGGCTTGGGGTGGTCTCCCCGTTGTGAAGGCGGAGGCCTCCTGTACAATGCCCTCCAGGCTTGGGGTGGTCTCCCCGTTGTGAAGGCGGAGGCCTCCTGTACAATGCCCTCCAGGCTTGGGGTGGTCTCCCCGTTGTGAAGGCGGAGGTCTCCTGTACATTGCCCTCCAGGCTTGGGGTGGTCTCCCCGTTATGAAGGCGGCCTGTACATTGCCCTCCAGGCTTGGGGTGGTCTCCCCGTTGTGAAGGCGGAGGCCTCCTGTACATTGCCCTCCAGGCTTGGGGTGGTCTCCCCGTTGTGAAGGCGGAGGCCTCCTGTACATTGCCCTCCAGGCTTGGGGTGGTCTCCCCGTTGTGAAGGCGGAGGCCTCCTGTACATTGCCCTCCAGGCTTGGGGTGGTCTCCCCGTTGTGAAGACGGAGGTCTCCTGTACATTGCCCTCCAGGCTTGGGGTGGTCTCCCCGTTGTGAAGGCGGCCTGTACATTGCACTCCAGGCTTGGGGTGGTCTCCCCGTTGAGAAGGCGGAGGCCTCCTGTACATTGCCCTCCAGGCTTGGGGTGGTCTCCCCGTTGAGAAGGCGGAGGTCTCCTGCACATTGCCCTCCAGGCTTGGGGTGGTCTCCCCGTTGTGAAGGCGGAGGCCTCCTGTACATTGCCCTCCAGGCTTGGGGTGGTCTCCCCGTTGTGAAGGCGGAGGCCTCCTGTACATTGCCCTCCAGGCTTGGGGTGGTCTCCCCGTTATGAAGGCGGCCTGTACATTGCCCTCCAGGCTTGGGGTGGTCTCCCCGTTGTGAAGGCGGAGGCCTCCTGTACATTGCCCTCCAGGATTGGGGTGGTCTCCCCGTTGTGAAGGCGGAGGCCTCCTGTACATTGCCCTCCAGGCTTGGGGTGGTCTCCCCGTTGTGAAGGCGGAGGCCTCCTGTACATTGCCCTCCAGGCTTGGGGTGGTCTCCCCGTTATGAAGGCGGCCTGTACATTGCCCTCCAGGCTTGGGGTGGTCTCCCCGTTGTGAAGGCGGAGGCCTCCTGTACATTGCCCTCCAGGCTTGGGGTGGTCTCCCCGTTGTGAAGGCGGAGGCCTCCTGTACATTGCCCTCCAGGCTTGGGGTGGTCTCCCCGTTATGAAGGCGGCCTGTACATTGCCCTCCAGGCTTGGGGTGGTCTCCCCGTTGTGAAGGCGGAGGCCTCCTGTACAATGCCCTCCAGGCTTGGGGTGGTCTCCCCGTTGTAAAGGCGGAGGTCTCCTGTACATTGCCCTCCAGGCTTGGGGTGGTCTCCCCGTTGAGAAGGCGGAGGCCTCCTGTACATTGCACTCCAGGCTTGGGGTGGTCTCCCCGTTGTGAAGGTGGAGGTCTCCTGTACAATGCCCTCCAGGCTTGGGGGTGGTCTCCCCGTTGTGAAGGCGGAGGCCTCCTGTACATTGCCCTCCAGGCTTGGGGTGGTCTCCCCGTTGTGAAGGCGGAGGCCTCCTGTACATTGCACTCCAGGCTTGGGGTGGTCTCCCCGTTGTGAAGGCGGAGGCCTCCTGTACATTGCCCTCCAGGCTTGGGGTGGTCTCCCTGTTGTGAAGGCGGCCTGTACATTGCCCTCCAGGCTTGGGGTGGTCTCCCCGTTGTGAAGGCGGAGGCCTCCTGTACAATGCCCTCCAGGCTTGGGGTGGTCTCCCCGTTGTGAAGGCGGAGGCCTCCTGTACATCGCACTCCAGGCTTGGGGTGGTCTCCCCGTTGTGAAGGCGGAGGTCTCCTGTACATTGCACTCCAGGCTTGGGGTGGTCTCCCCGTTGTGAAGGCGGAGGTCTCCTGTACAATGCCCTCCAGGCTTGAGGTGGTCTCCCCGTTGTGAAGGCGGAGGCCTCCTGTACATTGCACGCCAGGCTTGGGGTGGTCTCCCCGTTGTGAAGGCGGCCTGTACATTGCCCTCCAGGCTTAAGGTGGTCTCCCCGTTGTGAAGGCGGAGGCCTCCTGTACAATGCCCTCCAGGCTTGGGGTGGTCTCCCCGTTGTGAAGGCGGAGGCCTCCTGTACATTGCCCTCCAGGCTTGGGGTGGTCTCCCCGTTGTGAAGGCGGAGGCCTCCTGTATATTGCACTACATGCTTGGGGTGGTCTCCCCGTTGTGAAGGCGGAGGCCTCCTGTACATTGCCCTCCAGGCTTGGGGTGGTCTCCCCGTTGTAAAGGCGGAGGCTTCCTGTACATTGCCCTCCAGGCTTGGGGTGGTCTCCCCGTTGTGAAGGCGGAGGCCTCCTGTACATTGCCCTCCAGGCTTGGGGTGGTCTCCCCGTTGTGAAGGCGGAGGCCTCCTGTACAATGCCCTCCAGGCTTGGGGTGGTCTCCCCGTTGTGAAGGCGGAGGCCTCCTGTACATTGCCCTCCAGGCTTGGGGTGGTCTCCCCGTTGTGAAGGCGGAGGCCTCCTGTATATTGCACTCCATGCTTGGGGTGGTCTCCCCGTTGTGAAGGCGGAGGCCTCCTGTACATTGCCCTCCAAGCTTGGGGTGGTCTCCCCGTTGTGAAGGCGGAGGCCTCCTGTACATTGCCCTCCAGGCTTGGGGTGGTCTCCCCGTTATGAAGGCGGCCTGTACATTGCCCTCCAGGCTTGGGGTGGTCTCCCTGTTGTGAAGGCGGCCTGTACATTGCCCTCCGGGCTTGGGGTGGTCTCCCCGTTTAGAAGGCGGAGGCCTCCTGTACATTGCCCTCCAGGCTTGGGGTGGTCTCCCCGTCGTGAAGGCGGAGGTCTCCTGTACATTGCCCTCCAGGCTTGAGGTGGTCTTCCCGTTGTAAAGGCGGAGGCCTCCTGTACATTGCACTCCAGGCTTGGGGTGGTCTCCCCGTTGTGAAGACGGGGGTCTCCTGTACGTTGCCCTCCAGGCTTGGGGTGGTCTCCCCGTTGTGAAGGCGGCCTGTACATTGCCCTCCAGGCTTGGGGTGGTCTCCCCGTTGTGAAGGCGGAGGTCTCCTGTACATTGCCCTCCAGGCTTGGGGTGGTCTCCCCGTTGTGAAGGCGGAGGCCTCTTGTACATTGCCCTCCAGGCTTGGGGTGGTCTCCCCGTTGTGAAGGCGGAGGCCTCCTGTACATTGCCCTCCAGGCTTGGGGTGGTCTCCCCGTTGTGAAGGCGGAGGCCTCCTGTACATTGCCCTCCAGGCTTGGGGTGGTCTCCCCGTTATGAAGGCGGCCTGTACATTGCCCTCCAGGCTTGGGGTGGTCTCCCCGTTGTGAAGGCGGAGGCCTCCTGTACATTGCCCTCCAGGCTTGGGGTGGTCTCCCCGTTGTGAAGGCGGAGGCCTCCTGTACATTGCCCTCCAGGCTTGGGGTGGTCTCCCCGTTGTAAAGGCGGAGGCCTCCTGTACATTGCCCTCCAGGCTTGGGGTGGTCTCCCCGTTGTGAAGGCGGAGGCCTCCTGTACATTGCCCTCCAGGCTTGGGGTGGTCTCCCCGTTGTGAAGGCGGAGGCCTCCTGTACATTGCCCTCCAGGCTTGGGGTGGTCTCCCCGTTGTGAAGGCCGAGGCTTCCTGTACATTGCCCTCCAGGCTTGGGGTGGTCTCCCTGTTGTGAAGGCGGAGGCCTCCTGTACATTGAACTCCAGGCTTGGGGTGGTCTCCCTGTTGTGAAGGCGGCCTGTATATTGCACTACATGCTTGGGGTGGTCTCCCCGTTGTGAAGGCGGAGGCCTCCTGTACATTGCACTACATGCTTGGGGTGGTCTCCCCGTTGTGAAGGCGGAGGCCTCCTGTACATTGCCCTCCAGGCTTGGGGTGGTCTCCCCGTTATGAAGGCGGCCTGTACATTGCCCTCCAGGCTTGGGGTGGTCTCCCCGTTGTGAAGGCGGAGGCCTCCTGTACATTGCCCTCCAAGCTTGGGGTGGTCTCCCCGTTGTGAAGGCGGAGGCCTCCTGTACATTGCCCTCCAGGCTTGGGGTGGTCTCCCCGTTATGAAGGCGGCCTGTACATTGCCCTCCAGGCTTGGGGTGGTCTCCCCGTCGTGAAGGCGGAGGTCTCCTGTACATTGCCCTCCAGGCTTGAGGTGGTCTCCCCGTTGTAAAGGCGGAGGCTTCCTGTACATTGCCCTCCAGGCTTGGGGTGGTCTGCCCGTTGTGAAGGCGGAGGCCTCCTGTACATTGCCCTCCAGGCTTGGGGTGGTCTCCCCGTTGAGAAGGCGGCCTGTACATTGCCCTCCATGCTTGGGGTGGTCTCCCCGTCGTGAAGGCGGAGGTCTCCTGTACATTGCCCTCCAGGCTTGGGGGTGGTCTCCCCGTTGTGAAGGCGGCCTGTACATTGCCCTCCAGGCTTGGGGTGGTCTCCCCGTTGTGAAGGCGGAGGTCTTCTGTACATTGCCCTCCAGGCTTGGGGTGGTCTCCCCGTTGTGAAGGCGGAGGCCTCCTGTACATTGCCCTCCAGGCTTGGGGGTGGTCTCCCCGTTGTGAAGACGGAGGTCTCCTGTACATTGCCCTCCAGGCTTGGGGGTGGTCTCCCCGTTTAGAAGACGGAGGTCTCCTGTACATTGCCCTCCAGGCTTGAGGTGGTCTCCCCGTTGTGAAGGCGGAGGTCTCCTGTACAATTGCCCTCCAGGATTGGGGTGGTCTCCCCGTTGTGAAGGCGGAGGCCTCCTGTACGTTGCCCTCCAGGCTTGGGGTGGTCCCCTCAGTGATGACCTTCATCTCTGTGCCAGTGTCTGCACGGGGCAGTGTTTTCGACTAGCATCAATATCAATTGATATCAACCCAATGTTTCTCAATTTGACATTGAATCCGCGTCTGATTAATCGGCATACTGCGGTAAAACATGTACAATGGGTCCTCTGTCTAGCCCCACCTGATGTTTAGGTTACCGCAGTTACATTGTTATCAGCTTATTAGTTTGAGAGATGCACGTGTTCCTATGATCTGGCTGCGATCGCCTCCATATTTTACCCCATTTAGCGGTAAGCGCAGTACAGTTGTTTCCGTTTCCGCCGCTCATGTCCGCTGCATCAGCCCGATAGACAAAGAATAAGTGGTCGTGTAATGGTGAGACAAAAGAACGGCATTTCTTCCATTCAATGTTAGCAACCACCATTGTTGGCACTGCCCGGTACGACCATGCGACCAAGCACGGCGGCCATTCACTCTGGCCACCACCCACCACCCCCGTCACCCCCGCCAACCCTCGCTGAAGGACGGCGCCACTGTCACGAACTCTGCAGAATCGATTCACACTTAATCCTGTTTCCATCGTCTTAACGAGAGGCCCTCGAGAGGCTGGAGACCGGGCGGGAGGTTTTACATGGTGAGGCTGAATGTGAGGGTGAGAGGGAGGTTTTACACGGTGAGACTGAATGTGAGGGTGAGAGGGAGGTTTTACATGGTGAGACAGAATGTGAGGGTGAGAGGGAGGTTTTACATGGTGAGACAGAATGTGAGGGTGAGAGGAAGATTTTACATGGTGAGACACAATGTGAGGGTGAGAGGGAGGTTTTACATGGTGAGACAGAATGTGAGGGTGAGAGGGAGGTTTTACATGGTGAGACAGAATATGAGGGTGAGAGGGAGGTTTTATATGGTGAGACAGAATGTGAGGGTGAGAGGGCGGTTTTACATGGTGAGACAGAATGTGAGGGTGAGAGGGAGGTTTTACATGGTGAGTCAGCATGTGATAGTGAGAGGGAGGTTTTACATGGTGAGACAGAATGTGAGGGTGAGTGGGAGGTTTTATATGGTGAGACAGAATGTAAGGATGAGAGGGAGGTTTTACATGGTGAGACAGAATGTGAGGGTGAGAGGGAGGTTTTACATGGTGAGACAGAATGTGAGGGTGAGAAGGAGGTTTTACATGGTGAGACAGAATATGAGGGTGAGAGGGAGGTTTTACATGGTGAGACAGAATGTGAGGGTGAGAGGGAGGTTTTACATGGTGAGACAGAATGTGAGGGTGAGAGGGAGGTTTTACATGGTGAGACAGCATGTGAGGGTGAGAGGGAGGTTTTACATGGTGAGACAGAATGTGAGGGTAAGAGGGAGGTTTTACATGGTGAGACAGAATGTGAGGGTGAGAGGGAGGTTTTACATGGTGAGACACAATGTGAGGGTGAGAGGGAGGTTTTACATGGTGAGGCAGAATGTGAGGGTGAGAGGGAGGTTTTACATGGTGAGACAGAATGTGAGGGTGAGAGGGAGGTTTTACATGGTGAGACAGAATGTGAGGATGAGAGGGAGGTTTTACATGGTGAGACAGAATGTGAGGGTGAGAGGGAGGTTTTACATGGTGAGACAGAATATGAGGGTGAGAGGGACGTTTTACATGGTGAGGCTGAATGTGAGGGTGAGAGGGAGGTTTTACACGGTGAGACTGAGGGTGAGGGTGAGAGGGAGGTTTTACATGGTGAGACAGAATGTGAGGGTGAGAGGGAGGTTTTACATGGTGAGACAGAATGTGAGGGTGAGAGGGAGGTTTTACATGGTGAGACAGAATGTGAGGGTGAGAGGGAGGTTTTACATGGTGAGACAGAATGTGAGAGTGAGTGGGAGGTTTTACATGGTGAGACAGAATGTGAGGGTGAGAGGGAGGTTTTACATGGTGAGACAGAATATGAGGGTGAGAGGGAGGTTTTACATGGTGAGGCTGAATGTGAGGGTGAGAGGGAGGTTTTACACGGTGAGACTGAATGTGAGGGTGAGAGGGAGGTTTTACATGGTGAGACAGAATGTGAGGGTGAGAGGGAGGTTTTACATGGTGAGACAGCATGTGATAGTGAGAGGGAGGTTTTACATGGTGAGACAGAATGTGAGGGTGAGTGGGAGGTTTGATATGGTGAGACAGAATGTGAGGATGAGAGGGAGGTTTTACATGGTGAGACAGAATGTGAGGGTGAGAGGGAGGTTTTACATGGTGAGACAGAATGTGAGGGTGAGAGGGAGGTTTTACATGGTGAGACAGAATATGAGGTTGAGAGGGAGGTTTTACATGGTGAGACAGAATGTGAGGGTGAGAGGGAGGTTTTACATGGTGAGACAGAATGTGAGGGTGAGAGGGAGGCTTTACATGGTGAGACAGCATGTGAGGGTGAGAGGGACGTTTTACATGGTGAGACAGAATGTGAGGGTGAGAGGGAGGTTTTACATGGTGAGACAGAATGTGAGGGTGAGAGGGAGGTTTTACATGGTGAGACAGAATGTGAGGGTGAGAGGGAGGTTTTACATGGTGAGACAGAATGTGAGGGTGAGTGGGAGGTTTTACATAGTGAGACAGAATGTGAGGGTGAGAGGGAGGTTTTACATGGTGAGACAAAGTGTGAGGGTGAGAGTGAGGTTTTACATGGTGAGACAGTATGTGAGGGTGAGAGGGAGGTTTTACATGGTGAGACAGAATGTGAGGGTGAGAGGGAGGTTTTACATGGTGAGACAGAATGTGAGGGAGAGAGGGAGGTTTTACATGGTGAGACAGAATGTGAGGGTGAGAGGGAGGTTTTACATGGTGAGACAGAATGTGAGGGTGAGAGGGAGGTTTTACATGGTGAGACAGAATGTGAGGGTGAGAGGGAGGTTTTACATGGTGAGACAGAATGTGAGGGTGTGAGGGAGGTTTTACATGGTGAGACAGAATGTGAGGGTGAGAGGGAAGTTTTACATGGTGAGACAGAATGTGAGGGTGAGTGGGAGGTTTTACATGGTGAGACAGAATGTGACGGCGAGAGGGAGGTTTTACATGGTGAGACACAATGTGAGGGTGAGAGGGAGGTTTTACATGGTGAGACAGAATGTGAGGGTGAGAGGGAGGTTTTACATGGTGAGACAGAATATGAGGGTGAGAGGGATGTTTCACATGGTGACACAGCATGTGAGGGTGAGAGGGAGGTTTTACATGGTGAGACAGAATGTGAGGGTGAGAGGGAGGTTTTACATGGTGAGACAGAATGTGAGGATGAGAGGGAGGTTTTACATGGTGAGACAGAATGTGAGGGTGAGAGGGAGGTTGTACATGGTGAGACAGAATATGAAGGTGAGAGGGAGGTTTTACATTGTGAAACAGAATGTGAGGGTGAGAGAGAGGTTTTACATGGTGAAACAGAATGTGAGGGTGAGAGGGAGGCTGTACATGGTGAGACAGAATGTGAGGGTGAGAGTGAGGTTTTACATGGTGAGACAGAATGTGAGGGTGAGTGGGAGGTTTTCCATGGTGAGACAGAATGCGAGGGTGAGAGGGAGGTTTTACATGGTGCCAGAATGTGAGGGTGAGAGGGTGAACCACATAGTGAGACAGAATGGGAGGATGAACGGGTGAACCACATGGTAAGATAGTGTGAGGGTGAGAGGGTAAGCCACATGGTGAGACAGAGTGTGAGGGTGAGAAGGTGAACCACATAGTGAGACAGAATGGGAGATTGAGAGGGTGAACTACATAGTGAGACAGTGTGTGAGGGTGAGAGGGTGAATCACATGGTAAGACAGAGTGTGAGGGTGAGAGGGTAAACCACATAGCGAGACAGAATGTGAGGGTGAGAGGGTGAACCACATAGCAAGACAGAATGGGAGGGTGAACGGGCGAACCACATGGTAAGACAGAGTGTGAGGGTGAGAGGGTAAACCACATAGTGAGACAGAACGGAAGGGTGAGAGGGTGAACCACATAGCGAGACAGAATATCAGGGTGAGAGGGTGAACCACATAGCGAGACAGAATATGAGGGTGAGATGGTGAACCACACAGTGAGACAGAATGGGAGGGTGAGAGGGTGAACTACATAGTAAGACAGAATATGAGGGTGAGAGGGTGAACCACATAGTGAGACAGAATGGGAGGGTGAGAGGGAGGTTTTACATGGTGAGACAGAATGTGAGGGTGAGAGGGAGGTTTTACATGGTGAGACAGAATGTGATGGGGAGAGGGAGGTTTTACATGGTGAGACAGAATGTGAGGGTGAGAGGGAGGTTTTACATGGTGAGACAGAATGTGAGGGTGAGAGGGAGGTTGTACATGGTGAGACAGAATATGAAGGTGAGAGGGAGGTTTTACATTGTGAAACAGAATGTGAGGGTGAGAGAGAGGTTTTACATGGTGAGACAGAATGTGAGGGTGAAAGGGAGGCTGTACATGGTGAGACAGAATGTGAGGGTGAGAGTGAGGTTTTACATGGTGAGACAGTATGTGAGGGTGAGAGGGAGGTTTTACATGGTGAGACAGAATGTGAGGGTGAGAGGGAGGTTTTACATGGTGAGACAGAATGTGAGGGAGAGAGGGAGGTTTTACATGGTGAGACAGAATGTGAGGGTGAGAGGGAGGTTTTACATGGTGAGACAGAATGTGAGGGTGAGAGGGAGGTTTTACATGGTGAGACAGAATGTGAGGGTGAGAGGGAGGTTTTACATGGTGAGACAGAATGTGAGGGTGTGAGGGAGGTTTTACATGGTGAGACAGAATGTGAGGGTGAGAGGAAAGTTTTACATGGTGAGACAGAATGTGAGGGTGAGTGGGAGGTTTTACATGGTGAGACAGAATGTGACGGCGAGAGGGAGGTTTTACATGGTGAGACACAATGTGAGGGTGAGAGGGAGGTTTTACATGGTGAGACAGAATGTGAGGGTGAGAGGGAGGTTTTACATGGTGAGACAGAATATGAGGGTGAGAGGGATGTTTCACATGGTGACACAGCATGTGAGGGTGAGAGGGAGGTTTTACATGGTGAGACAGAATGTGAGGGTGAGAGGGAGGTTTTACATGGTGAGACAGAATGTGAGGATGAGAGGGAGGTTTTACATGGTGAGACAGAATGTGAGGGTGAGAGGGAGGTTGTACATGGTGAGACAGAATATGAAGGTGAGAGGGAGGTTTTACATTGTGAAACAGAATGTGAGGGTGAGAGAGAGGTTTTACATGGTGAAACAGAATGTGAGGGTGAGAGGGAGGCTGTACATGGTGAGACAGAATGTGAGGGTGAGAGTGAGGTTTTACATGGTGAGACAGAATGTGAGGGTGAGTGGGAGGTTTTCCATGGTGAGACAGAATGCGAGGGTGAGAGGGAGGTTTTACATGGTGCCAGAATGTGAGGGTGAGAGGGTGAACCACATAGTGAGACAGAATGGGAGGGTGAACGGGTGAACCACATGGTAGGATAGTGTGAGGGTGAGAGGGTAAGCCACATGGTGAGACAGAGTGTGAGGGTGAGAAGGTGAACCACATAGTGAGACAGAATGGGAGATTGAGAGGGTGAACTACATAGTGAGACAGTGTGTGAGGGTGAGAGGGTGAATCACATAGCGAGACAGAATGGGAGGGTGAACGGGCGAACCACATGGTAAGACAGAGTGTGAGGGTGAGAGGGTAAACCACATAGCGAGACAGAATGTGAGGGTGAGAGGGTGAACCACATAGCAAGACAGAATGGGAGGGTGAACGGGCGAACCACATGGTAAGACAGAGTGTGAGGGTGAGAGGGTAAACCACATAGTGAGACAGAACGGAAGGGTGAGAGGGTGAACCACATAGCGAGACAGAAAATCAGGGTGAGAGGGTGAACCACATAGCGAGACAGAATATGAGGGTGAGATGGTGAACCACACAGTGAGACAGAATGGGAGGGTGAGAGGGTGAACTACATAGTAAGACAGAATATGAGGGTGAGAGGGTGAACCACATAGTGAGACAGAATGGGAGGGTGAGAGGGAGGTTTTACATGGTGAGACAGAATGTGAGGGTGAGAGGGAGGTTTTACATGGTGAGACAGAATGTGATGGGGAGAGGGAGGTTTTACATGGTGAGACAGAATGTGAGGGTGAGAGGGAGGTTTTACATGGTGAGACAGAATGTGAGGGTGAGAGGGAGGTTGTACATGGTGAGACAGAATATGAAGGTGAGAGGGAGGTTTTACATTGTGAAACAGAATGTGAGGGTGAGAGAGAGGTTTTACATGGTGAGACAGAATGTGAGGGTGAAAGGGAGGCTGTACATGGTGAGACAGAATGTGAGGGTGAGAGTGAGGTTTTACATGGTGAGACAGAATGTGAGGGTGAGTGGGAGGTTTTACATGGTGAGACAGCACGTGAGGGTGAGAGGGAGGTTTTCCATGGTGAGACAGAATGCGAGGGTGAGAGGGAGGTTTTACATGGTGCCAGAATGTGAGGGTGAGAGGGTGAACCACATAGTGAGACAGAATGGGAGGGTGAACGGGTGAACCACATGGTAAGACAGTGTGAGGGTGAGAGGGTAAGCCACATGGTGAGACAGAGTGTGAGGGTGAGAAGGTAAACCACATAGTGAGACAGAATGGGAGATTGAGAGGGTGAACTACATAGTGAGACAGTGTGTGCGGGTCAGAGGGTGAATCACATAGCGAGACAGAATGGGAGAGTGAACGGGCGAACCACATGGTAAGACAGAGTGTGAGGGTGAGAGGGTAAACCACATAGCGAGACAGAATGTGAGGGTGAGAGGGTGAAACACATAGCGAGACAGAATATCAGGGTGAGAGGGTGAACCACATAGCGAGACAGAATATGAGGGTGAGAGGGTGAACCACACAGTGAGACAGAATGGGAGGGTGAGAGGGTGAACTACATAGTAAGACAGAATATGAGGGTGAGAGGGTGAACCACATAGCGAGACGGAATGTGAGGGTAAGAGGGTGAACCACATAGTGAGCCAAAATGTGGAGGTGCGCGGGTGAGCAAGTGAACCACATAGTGAGACAGAATAGGAGGGTGAACGGGTGAACCGCATAGTAAGACAGAGTGTGAGGGTGAGAGGGTGAGCCACATAGTGAGACAGAATGTGAGGTAGAGCGGGTGAGTAAATGAACCACATAGTGAGACAGAATGGGATGGTGAGAGGGTTAGAGAGAATGATAGTTGCTGAGGATAAGAGAGAGAGAAAAAATTTATATATAAAGGTACATGTATGAAACAGATAGAAGCTAGTTGGAGAGAAGAGTTCGGGTCGAGAGAAATGGGTTGGTGTTATCTGAGCTTGACCTAGGGTAGACGTTATATGGGTGTGACCTTGGGATGGTTTTATACGGGCTTTACCTTGGGTGAATACTGCGTCATATTGCTAAGGAAACTTAATCTTTCTACTTAAAAAAAGATCAGGTTTGAGTTACAAATACCCGGTCTTAGTTAGATATCTAGTTTGTTATCCAGAATATTACACTTCTCTGCAAAAATGTGTTATCTTAAGTTAGATAGACCTATATTGCTGTTGATTCCGGTGGCGATAGTGGAACGTAGGAACGCTACTCTGGGCCCGTATTCTCGAACAAGTTGCAATCATCGCAAAATTTGAGAAGAACTATTTTCACAAATTCGTAGCTGCGAAAAAGCCCAAGTTCCTGTTTTCGAGATTTTTGCGATCTTTCGCAGCAATATTTGCTAGGAAGTCGAGTTGCGAAGATCGCAACTCGTTCGAGAATACGGGCCCTTGGGCGGGGCTTGGGTTTTCTTCTCAAATTCCGCCTGCAGCAGCCAGCCATGCCCAGATAAACTTCTCTTTGGTATGCCGCAGCCAGGCAAAGATCCAGTACATACCGCGAACGATCGGTTGTTAAACAAGAGACTAGCAAAAGGTTCTTTTGTCAAGCTAGAATTTGGTAGGATTTAGGTGGGCAAGTATATCTACATCTTCGTTATGTGTTCTGTTTGCGTTATTCTTGCATTTCTCTTCGGCCGACATGCAGACGATAGCGGATGTGTTTATATTTATATTGTACTAACGTATGACCAGATTGACGTCATTGGTCAAGCAAACAGTGTCTGCTGTAGTCTTTGGATATGAAGAAATTTGTATGCAGCGCACACCAGCAAATAACATGCAACAGACGATATAACAGGATACGGTTATGCCCACGAAGGCGGTCGCAATGGCCATCTCCACGATACGCCGGCTCCTCTTGTCCGGGCTTGTTCGACTTGTCTGCTGGCTCCGGGTGCGAGGATGAGCAGCTTAGGATTTAGCTTCAGAAACCTTACATGAAACGGCCTCTAATTTGAGCATGGCAAAAGCATGAGATAGCATGGACATGTTCTTGCCATGAGGCCGCTTAGGCCTCTTAAGCATTCAGGAACTTTTTCAAAGTCATAATCGAAAAAAACATCGCCAATTAACAGACCCACAAAATGAGGCGGCTCTCACGTGGGGCTCCATAATAGTTTTGCACCGCATGAGGTTCTACTTATAGCACCCGCGAGACTTCAGCAGAGACCGCGCACGCGCAGTGAAAGTCGTTCCGGCGGCGAGTGCGCAAACACATTAACCCGAAGTCACGCGCCACGGGTGGATGGGCCGCCATCTTGTGACGCAAGTTAAGCTTACCCCGCCTCTAGTATAGATAGTCGTTATTGCCCAGTCAATTGGTTCGGGCCCACTGGGGCACTAATAAGGACAACACCGCTAGCGTTCGTCAGGAGTTTTTTCAGTCTCCATGTAAACCTTTATGGGCTTGCACCTAGATCACTGGGAATCCGTCACGATGTTTGAAAAGTTATTGTCGTACTCTTGTACAAACTTTAGGCAAATAAATATAGGTGTACGTCTTTAAAACCTGGACGCACGTGTTGATTAGAAACGTAGAATATTGCTACGTTGGTCTACAAGACCCCGCAACGCATGGTATCACCCATGTTAAGCCGCCGATGTCGAATCTCTAAATGTGAGTCCCAGTCCCAGAGAGAGTAACGGCAAGGAAGGAAATGATCACATGGGCTATTGGTGCGACGGTCCATAAAACATTCACCGTCAACCGCTCTGACGACGACAAAAACTGCCTCAGTCTGATTAGTTCTCAGCTCCGAATAATAAAGGTGTCGTTGGAGTGGGAATTGTAAACTTCCAATGAGTGCTGGGCGAGGAAGCCATGGTGAGGACTGTGTGTAGTACATGTGTCGCCATATATAGGAAGCGTAGCACAATGATATGGTCACGTGATCACAGCCAAGGCAAGCGTGGAAAAAGAAATTTGAATGCAGCGCATAAATGCGGATAACATGCATATGAATTCACAAGACAATTTAAAAAGATACGGTTATGCCCACACAGGCGATCGCAATGGCCATCTCAACGATACGCCGGCTCCTCTCGTCGGAGTTGGCTCTGGGTGCGAGGATGAGCAGCATATTCGCATGACTTAATTAAGAATTAGCTTTAGGAACCTTACCTGAAACGGCCTCTACTTTGAGCATGCCAAAAAAGCGTACAGATTGCATGTACATGTTCTTGCCATGAGGCCTCTAACATATATCGCCATCTATAGGAAGCGTCACACAATGACATGGTCACGTGATCACAGCCAAGGAGGCCGTGTAAATACAACTATTGCGGTCACGTGATCACAGTTATCGCGGCCGTGTGATTACACATATTGTGGTCAGGTGGTCCCAGCCATGGAGATCATGGGACTGAAGTCAGGGGGCTAGCATGTGATCCTAACAATCGTGGGTATGTGCTCACAGACATGGTGACCATGCTATCATAGCTCTGGCGGTGTTTTACAGCTACAGTTAGGATGTTCAAGTAGCTACCAGTCTCGAATTGACCAGACTACCTTGGGGACAGATCGAGATTGGACACTCGGTATCACAAGGACCGCCCTCTTCTGACGCTTCGGCGCCCAGCGGCGCTGTTGCCACTCGGCCTGAACATCCGGTCTTGTCCGCAGTCACATGTGGACTAAGACCCGGGCCATCGCTGAGGTTGTCATTCAAGTCGGGCCATCGCTGAGGCTGCTATTCAAGTCGGGCCATCGCTGAGGCTGCCATTCATACCGGGTCATCGCTGAGGCTGCCATTCGTGCCGGGCCTTCGCTGAGTCTGGCATTTATGCCGGGCCATCGCTGAGGTTGTCATTCATGTCGGGTCATCGCTGAGGCTGCCATTCATGCCGGGCCTTTGCTGAGTCTGGCATTTATGCCGGGCCATCGCTGAGGTAGTCATTCATGTCGGGTCATCGCTGAGGCTGCCATTCACGCCCGGCCTTCGCTGAGGCTACCGGTAACCAGATCTCCTTTTGTAATCCTGCTGTCGCCATTCGCCGCGCCAAGAATAATCGCCGCCACGCACCCAGCCCATCTTGTGAACATTATACCCATAAAGCCATAACCCCATAAGCCATAGGACCTGCCACAAGCGATATATGTGACCAGAGTGGGAATACTTGTGCATTTAGACATTATAACCGAAAGCAATTGTCATTTGTGTATGTTTTGTCATATCTGTTTCTTATACCACATCATACATTAAATTATATTAAATAAATATATTTTATTTATTTACAAACGATATGTCCATGGATATTCACTTCGTGACAAAGGCCCACCCGCTCTCGACATAATAAATGTGCAGAGATTACGAAGGATCACAATCTGGGTCTGGGTATGAACGCCGATTCGGATACATTGACCAAAAACATATATTGATATACATGTATTGCATTATTGCAGAGACAGTGAGTCTGTTGTTTCATCCGAACTTGTGGCTACAGACCCACAACGATGGGTAAACTGGATTAGAAAAACGACCGACTGTGGGATCTTGTTGCCATGGTGAATCCAGGGGCGTGGCTGGCCAGCGGCTTCACAAAGCGATAGATCACCCCCACAAACCTCCCCGCGTGGCCCTATGTTCCCTCGATGAAGGTAACTTTACCATGAGTTCCAGACGTTGGAGACACGTAGCGTGACTTAATGAAGGCAATTTCACTTGTTCGTTAATGTCTATGCTGCATCACGTTGATTCAGCCCATTCTTTCATTATGGATACATCCAGACGCAACAACTTTCCGAGAAATTAGAATTCAGCCCTGGTAGCCACGTCACCTGTATCTTTGCAAGAAGCCAACTCTTCGGCAAAATCAACTTGGAAAAGGATTCCTTCCTCGTCGCAGACTAATCTCCCCACACACCGTTTACCGCTGAACAAATGTCATGACCTACGTCCCACCTACGTCCCACAGCTACAATTTAGCCCTCTGAGGGTCATGACGCACGGTATCGTTATCCTACAGGAAAATATACACATTCATTCACGCTGCAAACCCCCGAACTCCGGCACCGTGGATGGCTAAGGTATAGAATCATCATCATATAGTTCGACCAGGAAAACAACAATACTATACAGCATATAGCAAAAAGGTCCCTGGCATGGTGGCCACCTTAACGAAGAAACGCCTCCAAAAAACAAAAACAAAAACCCAAAACAACGCAACAAAAACAGCGGAGAACATACGTTATTTGCAATCTGTTCGACCATGAACGTAGGACTGTCCGGCCCACCCAGAGAAAGGTTCCGTCCCTACACGCCCCGACCCCCATATCAGGCGATCGGAACCATGGCAATCACGCGATCGCAACCATGACTACCATGTGACTGCAACCATGACTTTCATATGACTACAAACATGACTATCATTTGACTGAAGTCACGACTATCATGTGACTGAAGTCACGACCATCATATGATGGCAGTCACGATTATCATGTGGTCCCAACCATTGTGGGTATGTGCTCACAGCCATGGCGACCATGCTATCATAGCTCTGGCGGTGTTTTACAGTTACAGTTATGATGTTCACGTAGTTACAGTTATTAGTTGGGTATGCCGGCCTATCTGGTGTTAGCACCTCCCCGCCCCCCCCCCCCCCCCGCCGTCGGGGAGGCTACCCCAGCCAGCGCGTGATCAAGTGCTACAAAAGCACAGCCACGCAAGGACACTTCAAGGGCCATCTTAATTCCCCACCAGTGCCATCATATCTGCCCATGGATGACGTGCGACCCTTGTCGTTAACGGGTACTTTTTTCGTTGCCAGTATCTGCCCCAGACTCCATATCAAGCGACAGACGTCGCCACACGTACTTAACGCTGGTTGGCATTAAGCGGTGGACAAAGCAATGGGATCGCCATCAGTCATGAGACCTGCCAGGAACACGGAACGGCTCAGGCGGCCAACGGGGACAACGCTGGGGTCCACTTCCTGAGTGACTAAGCCTGGTGAGGTCGCCCCGACATATGTACAGTACATACAGCGGTGTGCCTCTAGTTCTTACAGCCGGTTTAGATCCTATCCGTGGGGCAGATGGCAATAAGAAGATGAACATCGAACGACACATCCATGGAATTATGATGAAAAAACAACAACTATGGATCAAAACTAGGGATAGCCTTCATATATGTGGATTACCTCCTAGATAATCTCCCAGGTGACTCGGCGTCTGGTGAGAATATGTCAGTTTGATCAGTCCGGCCCGGCGACTGAGTTTATGGGGTAATCATGTCTCTCATCTTGCTGGCCATTACCGAGGCACGAGAGGAGGACATGAAGCGCTAGTCGAATGAGCTTTAGGGAGTTTTCATCTCACGTAAAACCACCTCTTGCATATAATAAGCCGGGGACATCATTTAAACGGGTTATATGGGGGTTTCTATGTCGCGGCCAATGTCCTGTTCAGCAGTAAATGTCTACGAGTAACTTTCCAGGCGACGCGAGAGAGACGTGGAATGTAAAGGTTTGGGGTGGAGCGCAGGTGGCGCTTAGCCAATTTTTGTTTATCTTTTGAGGTTCGAATGGCAACCAATATCGAACCTTGTCTCTTCAAGTATTAATTCCTTTGCCCATTTTTCATTTATTGCATATACAGAAATGTGACAATTCTGCTTTCTTGGTCTATTCTACAGCCTATTTGAGTTATAATCGAGGTCATAGAGCAGAAGTTAGTTCAGTAACATATCTGTATGTTGCTATTGGTGTATTCCACAGGACGCCAGGTTTCAGCAGATTTTCAGCATTTTGCCATTGACCGCCATGTTAATGCCAAGTTGCCACAAAATGGCCAGAACTTCTTTTTAATAAATGAACATATGCTTCTTATTCTTTTTTCGGGTAGATCCATAAACAATACTTATTCAGAGAAAACAGAAAAACATCTGTCATGGAAAGAGTTTGACCGCTGTCATGAAGTCGTTCACCATTCTGCGGGATGAGTAATGCTTTCGATGCTCTAATTGTCACATCAGTTCTTGGATAGGCCGGGATGTTAATTTCAGTCATGGCTGGCAGAGTGAGCCACTTGGACCCTCCTCGGAGTGTCAACTGTTATTGATTCGCTCCGCCCTGTCAATCGTGACAACTTTTTGGAGTGGCAGTACGCCAATGTAAAGACGGCATCAGTCTCGAAGTGATCAGACTACCTTGGGAACAAGTCGAAATTGGACACCCGGCATCACAACGACTACCCTCTTCCGACGCTTTGGCGTTCAGCGGTGCTGTTGCCACTCGGCCGGAACATTCGCAGTCACCTGTGTACTATGACCCGGGCCATCGCTGAGGTTGCTATTAATGTCGGGCCATCGCTGAGGCTGGCATTCATGCCGGGCCATCGCTGAGGCTGGCATTCATGCCGGGCCATCGCTGAGGCTGCCATTCATGCCGGGCCATCACTGAGGCTACCGGTAACCAGATCTCCTTTTGTTATCCTGCTATCGCTGAGGTCGCCATTCGCCGCGCCAAGAATAATCGCCGCCACGCACCCAGCCCATCTTGTGAACATTATACCCATAGAGCCATAACCCCATAAGCCATAGGACCTGCCACAAGCGATATATGTGACCAGAGTGGGAATACTTGTGCATTTAGACATTATAAGCAATTGTCATTTGTGTATGTTTTGTCATATTTGTTTCTTATACCACATCATACATTAAATTATATTAAATAAATATTTTATTTATTTACAAACGATATGTCCATGGATATTCACTTCGTGACAAAGGCCCACCCGCTCTCGACATAATAAATGTGCAGAGATTGCGAAGGATCACAATCTGGGTCTGGGTATGAACGCCGATTCGGATACATTGACCAAAAACATATATTGATATACATGTATTGCATTATTGCATAGACAGTGAGTCTTTTAATGGCGACCATCCGGACTTGTGGCTACAGACCCACAACGATGGATAAACCGGAGTAGAAAAACGACCGATTATGGGATCTTGTTGCCATGGTGAACCCGAGGGCGTGGCTGGCCAGCGGTTTCACAAAGCGATAGATCACCCCCACAAACCTCCCCGCGTGGCCCTACATACGCCACCTCGCTACTTCAGTGCTTCCACCCCTCACCAATCTCCCGCCAGTGTCATATCTATGGGAGATAGAATTCATGGGACTGGTAGTCGTAATCCTTGTTCTGTCTTCACAAGCTGTGAGAAAGAGAGCCTCGTATTTAACATGTGGGCCGGGCGACCCCATGAATAGCGATGTCCAAGCTAGCCTGTCGTAACTGCCATAAAACCGTTAGCGGCTCAATGACCTCACCGCGCATGTTGAGAAGAAATCAATGCGGAATCATATATCACTTGTAGATGAAAGAAATACAGGAGGAAAATTGGGAGATCCGGGAGCGGCTAAAGACACTCGAGAAGAGAGACCCCCCCCAGAAGACCATCGCCATTGAGGAACAGATAGCGAAACTGAAGGGGGACCTAATAACTCCGGAATCCTACAGCAGGAAAGAAAACCTCATTTTTCACGGCATCAAGGAAACAATATCAGGGCAAGAAGACTGTCACCTAATCATACAGGATCTCATCAAAAGCAAATTGAACTTGCCTGAGATGAAGCTCCCGAGGTGTCACCGTTTAGGCCCGAAAACCAGGACCCTCCACATCCCAAGACAGACATCGCCCAATCATTGCGCGCTTCGTCTTTTTCCACGGATCGGGAGTCTGTTTGGGGGAATAAACAGCGGCTACGAGGTAGAAAGCTGTTTATAGATGAGGACTTCCCCCGCGATATCCAGGAGCGCCGGAAGAGACTCCTCCCAGTGATGAAGGCCGCGAGACGCGACTGGAAGCGAGCAACAGTACAAGGCGACAAACTACGCATAGACGGCAAATTCTATTCGGTGCACACTTTAAACACACTGCCGGAATGCAGGACTCAGTGATGTGAACATTCGCATGAGGATATTTATTATACATGTGGTTTGTATACGGTCCCCTAAAGTCGTTTGCTTGCAGATGGTGAAATGTGCATTACCTAATTACATGGGACTCACATGTGAGCCTTGGTCACAAGGTGTATGGTCGAGGGGCCGCCCGTTGTAAATTTCAATTTCAGCGGCCAGGTTTTGCGTCCCTGGCTACCCATAACACATAACTCACACCTGTGTTAGCCCGAAGTGATGTTTGTTTTCCCTGATCAGAGCTGTTTATGTTCACTATATTTGCATGCCAGTACGATTACGGTGCCGGAGTGGATGCGGGCTGGTTACTTGTGTCTCGCGTTCTCGGCTGAGCCACTGTCGGGGAGCACTAGCACCATGTTATTGGTTTATCTCTGGGCATGCTAGTTACTCGGGCCTACAAGGCGGGAAAAAAATATATGTACAGGAGTCGCCATGTGGCTTTTACTCCAGCCGCACATATTGTGATATATATATATAGTCATATGTTTCTTTTCTTTTTTGTAGTCATATATCCATTTGCGTAATATATATCTGCGCACATGCTGTTTTCTGTCAACGCGTTAATAACTTTAAACACCGTAACAATGCTGCACACATTGGTTCTGGAGGGAAGGCCATGGAAAGTTTGCATATCGTGTCACAATGAGTCATATTACTATATGTAGTTTAAACGTAAGGGGGCTTGGCTCCCAAATTAAGAGAACAGATGTTCTAAACTGGCTAAGTAGCAAGAACGCCTCAATTCTGTGCCATTTTATTAAAAAATAATTTTGAATTCACAGTACACTCTGTGGAGAAGGACGAAGTGGGGAACCTTTTAATTTTGGATATTACTGTTTGCGGAAATAGGTTGACCCTTATTAACGTCTATGGTCCTAACAAAGACGAGCCAGAGTTTTATACAGATGTACTGCATAGGATAGAACACCTCGATAATGTCAGCGTGATTTTATGTGGGGATTGGAATCTTGTTTAAGATTTTGGCAAAGATACGATCGGTTATAGGCGGGAGAATAATGTAAAAGCGAAATGGGAAGTAACATCAATGATCGAGAGATTGGAGTTGATTGACTGTTGGAGAGTGAGCATCCCGGAATCAAAGCGCTTCACGTGGAAAAACCAGCAGAGAAAGTCACAAAGAGCCAGGCTTGACTTTTTCTTGGTTTCGGCAGACGTTCACGCCGCTATTAACAGTGTAAATATAAAATCGGGCTGTAGAACGGATCACTCCTTGTTAAGTATTAAAATTGACTTCTATCTGGCAGACAGGGGAAAAGGTTTTTGGAAGATGAATACGTCTTTATTAAGGGATGCAGAATATCGTGACGTTGTTGTAGATTGTATCGCACGAGTTTTAGAGATGTACACTAGCAATCCAGGGGAGCAGGGAGGGGCAACACCACTTGCTATTGATGACCAAATGTTCTTTGAGATGCTTACGTTAGAAATAAGGGGGAAATCCATAAGTTACAGTAGCTACAGGAGTAAAGCTAACAGGACGCAGGAACGTAAAATTGAGCAGAGTATAAATGAGCTAGAAGAATCTAAAGAAAAAAGTGCATCGCTTCAGAACGGATTAGAAAAGTTAAAAACGGAACTGGAGCAACTTAGGATCCCGCGAATGAAAGGAGTTTTTATTAGATCAAAAGCACAGTACTACGAGGAAGGAGAAAAGCCAAGTCAATATTTTTGTAATCTAGAGAAACGAAACTATTTAAATAAGCTTATACATAGATTGAATGTTGAAGGAAAAGAAGTGGTGGACCAGAAAGAAATACTCTGCGAACAACAGAAGTACTACGAAACATTGTATACGAATAATAACCATCCTGACGCGACGTACTATATGACGGCGTTTCTGAACTCAAAAATTACGAAACTTAGTATAGAGCAGAGAGAAACATGTGAAGGTGAAATTACAATGTGTGAAATGGCTGAGGTAGTTAAGAACATGAAAAATGGTAAGTCCCCTGGTAGCGACGGTGTTCCAATTGAATTTTACAAATTTTTCTGGAAGGAGATGAGTCCGTATTTGTTAAGGAGCATCCAACACGCGTATAAAGTAAACGGTCTCTCGATAACACAAAAGCAAGGGGTAATAACCTGCCTGCCAAAGGGGGATAAGCCTAGAGAATTAATAAAAAACTGGCGCCCGATTTCTCTGTTAAACACGGATTATAAAATACTATCTGGGGTTTTAGCATATAGAATGAAGAAGGTATTGCCCGATGTTATCAGTTCAGACCAGAAGGGATTTTTAAAAGATCGGTACATTGGTGAAAACACGAGGTTAGTTTTTGATATTATGCACTACTTGATCCAAAATGAGAAAACGGGAACTTTGTTATTTATAAATTTCGAAAAAGCATTTGATACATTGAGCTGGAATTATATACATAAGGTCTTAGATACATACGGTTTTGGTGAACATTTTATAAAATGGATACAAATATTGTATCAGGATGCCTGCAGTTGTGTTATAAACAATGGTGTTTTCTCCAAGTTTTTTCAATTGGGGCGCGGCTGTAGACAGGGAGATCCACTGTCACCATACTTATTTATTTTGTGTATTGAACCCCTGGCTACATTTATCAAAAACGACAAATCGATTATGGGTATTCGTATCTTGGACCAAGAGTTTAAAATAGGACAATACGCAGATGATACTTTTATGTTGCTTGATGGAAGCGAAGAGTCTATTAGAAATGCGCTAAGGGTTCTGGAAATGTTTAAATTTTGTTTGGGTTTGAAAGTAAATGTTGACAAAACTAAAGCTGTTCGTTTAGGTACGAGGGCTAAGGAGCGCCAAACCCTGTGTCCCGATCTAAATCTTACGTGGACTGAAGAGTTTACTTTACTTGGTATAGAGTTTAATGTTAATCTGAGCGCTATGGTTGATATAAATTACAGACGCATGTTGGCGCAATTTGAAAGCGTACTCGCTATGTATAGCAGGAGAAATTTGTCATTAAGAGGAAGAAATACTGTTGTAAAGGTCATCGCTGTGCCTAAATTAATACATCTTTTGTCTGTTCTGCCTATACCAGGTAAATATTACCTGAATAGATTTAATCGTCTAATTCGGGAATTCGTGTGGAATAAAAAGAAATCTAGAATTGCCCTGTCTAAAATGGTCCAAACAGTCGATCTAGGGGGTATTAATCTCCTCCATATAGAGTCCATGATGTTTGCGCTTAAAATTAGCTGGATACGAAGACTTGTGGTCAACGATGGGGCGTGGCAACAATTGTTTTGTAAAACTATTTGTAGGGATAAATTATTATGTTGGGACTTAGATCCCATTTCTCTTATTGAGTTATATTGAGTTTATCCTTGACATCAAACCCCTTTTGGGGCGACGTCTTCAAGGCATGGAGTAAATTCTTGGGAACACAAATTGAAGATATAAATGTTTTAGAATACCCGATTTGGAACACTTATTTTATGATAAACCCAAATCTGATTAATAGGAAAGACGAAATGGGGGGTTGTCTTTATTAATGATGTCGTCAATATGCATGGAGTTCTGTTAGGATGGGATACATTTGTCCAGAAATACCAAATAAATATAAACTTTGTTGACTTCTACAGTCTTACCCACTGTATACCGCGAGACTGGAGAAACCAAATCACGACGTCAGGTAAAAAACTTTGTAAAGTAACTCGAAAGTGGGCAAATTTGATAACAAGAACGGCGCGGTTATGTAATTACAGTTATAAGTTTCTGGTCAAGTCAAAAAGGCTACAGCAAAAAAAGTGAAGAACGGTGGTGTCAATCACTAAAAGTTGATATAGAGGAAGCCACTTGGTGCCAGTACTATAAGTTACCATTGCAATGTACTGTTGAAGAAAAAACCAGAAGCTTTCAGTACCTTCTGCTTAATTTAGCATTGGTCACCAACCAGTTTTTGCATAAATGTAAAATAATTGACTCCGAGAAATGTTCTTTTTGTGATACAGAGACTGAAACCATTCCACACTTACTTTTTGATTGTATTTATGTAAGAAATTTATGGTGTAAGATTTTTGATTGGTTGAATGACAAATGCTTGACAACTGTGACTCCAACGCGTCAATCCTGTTTATTAGGTATAAAGCACACTTCGCATGAGCGACTTACTAATCATATTTGTTTAATCACAAAGAGATATATATATAGATGTAAATGGCTTGATGAAATCCCAAATCTCCAAGGTGTCCAGAACAATGTTTCGTATTATTTTAAGATAGAACAGTGCATCAGCTATAGTGAAAACATGTCATCCTTTAGATCCAAGTGGCATCCATTTATGTGATATTATGACTTCCTGAATGTGACTTTGTTATGGTGAAAAAAAAAAATATATATATATATATATCACTTGTATATCGACTCGCCTCTTGTGACATGGGGGCGGAAGGAGATAGGGGGGGGGGGGTGTCATGGCGATATTGGGAAGGGTCCAGGAACAAAGAACCAATTCTCCGGGTTGGTTGGTTGGTTTGTTATTCAGGACGCTTTAACCACTTTTCATCATATCGCGTCAATGGGAGAAGAAAGGGAGAGTGGAGCCATGTCCCCGGGGGTAACCCCCTACTCTTTACGAAGAAAGACATGGGATCTTTCTCTTGCGACCACACAGACATGGCCAGAGTAGGGCTCGAACCACCGACCCACGTGCCGTTAGGCTCTCAGGTGACCAGAGCACTCAATGCGAGCGCTCTAGCCCACTGAGCTGTCGCGCCGGCCTCCATTTCTCCGGGAGTAACCCCCTACTCTTTGCAAAGGAAGACATGGGATATTTATCCTGCTGAAAACATTTGCGCAGTTGCGATTCGAACCATGCACTCACAGGCCACTTGGGTTGCCTCAGGAAAGCACACTTGACAAAAGCCTAACGCGGTAACCACTAGGCTGCGGGGTGACCACAGGAGGTGGGGGACGAGTGGAGGAGGGAGGTGGAGGGGGTGGGTGGTGGGGTGTGCCGCTCTTTCTTTGACAACCTGTGAGCCAGCCTGAAAGCCTAACATAAGATCAAAATCCAGAGCCAAGTTGGTTTCTTGCCTTATGTTTACTACTGAATTTATATGTGCTTGGTCGAATACAGCCCTATCTTGCTGATCCTAATTTGTAACGACAATGTGCTGGAATCAAGGGCAGATATCGTTCAAATATGTCTTCTAGGGACTAAAAAGTGTTCAATATTAGTTCCATCATTCGACTTTTTTTAGGTTTATTTAATTGAGGGGTCTTTGATCCGCCGAAATAATTACATTTTCGTAGAAAAATAACTGGTGAATAATCATATATGTTAAGTTCAACTATACAAAAAGGCCTTAATGTCGTTTCCATGATGTTTGTAACGATGGTTATGAACTTGCCATGTGCTTCTCTTACAATTGTCTTAATTACAATTGAAGATCCCATTTCCTATCTTAATATTTGTAAATGATGCTTATAACAGTAACAATCAAATAGTCAGATATCTAGTCAAGATGGCTACGAACGATTGTTGCACGTCTTTATCATCAAGCTTAAGGCATCTTTTCACAAAACATGAGATGATGTTATACTGATGATGTGGCCGGTGCCTGTGCACGAGCTATTCGTTACGAGGATGATGATTGCTCTCTCAGCAGTTTTCCGTCTACTGAGGAAATCTTTTGGAAAGGTTATTTCTCGTCATTACATTCTGGAATGTATCGATATAGTGTTGACTGATACGAATAAACTTTATAATATTATAACCAAAAAATCCTCTGATATATAGATCGAGCTATATGGGTAACCGACCATCAGGGTAACCAACTATACGAGTAACAAGCTATGAAGGGTCACCATGAAAATGAATCATTCCGCAGCGCACCGTGTACAGATTGCGATCGGCGATGACCCGGGCATACAGGAGATTTACAGGAGACTGCCCCCTTCTCTATCAGTTCCACATGATAAAGGCTGACTGTTCCCCGTCAGAGCGGAACAAACCGGCGGTCAACCGACCCAATGCATCATTGACTCTAGGGTCAAGTCACGTGCTGGACAGGGCATGATGGTGGCTTGGATCAATATCCCCCTATATCGCCCATATCTACCCCCTATCCCCAGTAACCACGTGTCTCACTGTACATGGCTCGATATACCTGCATGAGTGGGCGCCCGTCATCTATTCTCAAGTTTCCGCCTTTGTTCAATCACACACCATGACCTTGATCTTGTAAGTCATTTGCCTGAGCTTCCCGTAGTATTTACGAACGTATGTGACTAATGTAACGTGCCGCTGAACTTTGTTTTCCACAATGGACACCTTGCTGCCCTACTATACATACCTCATTTAACCCACCAATGGAGGTAATAGGGGTCTGCCATGTTAGCCGGCTGGATAGAATTATTCCTGCTCGAAGCCACTTTTGCGAACAGAAAGGCCACATTGGGCCAATGAATCCCTAGTGCAATGTGATGAAGAGATGAGGCGGCCCCAGGCACAGGTGGGGAGTCCATCCACAACACAACGGTCAGTCGAGTACGCTTCCGCCAGACCACCGTGACTTTGCCCTAATAACATGAATAACCTACACTGAGCCGCAATATAGGATGAACATAGGCTCCAAGTCCTGCTGGCAAACGTTCACTGAGGCCTAAAGTCCTAGTCACGCAGGAACTTCCACTGATAATACAGCCAATGAGTCACAATATCTTCACCACTGATCAAGACAATTACTGCCGGGCCATGACTCTGCAGCATGTGATGCGTTTACCCACCCCTTCCCATTGGCCTCTTTGACCTTGCTTGTCCTCTACCAAACCCGTCAGTCCCCGACTTGCAGTGGCGCCATCTATCACACAGGCTTTGTGCTCGAGGACACACGACTTTCCGAAGTGCCGACGCCTCGAGATTTCATCTTTGCCGTCGCCTGGCGAGAACGATATTTGATTGCTCTTGAGACCTTCGGGTCGTCCGGTGGTCGTCTTGCTGGAGAGACACTGTGTCCTTGAGACAAACAATGGCGCCGGGAGATGCCATGTCGGTGGGGTAGGTGAGAGAGTGGGGGCGGGGGGGGGGGGGGGTCAAAGTATAAGGAGCTTGTACAGGGTGAGCGGTCGGGTGTTTTATATGAGGTGTGGGTGGGTGCCTTGGAAGACCTACAAATGGGAGGTACCAGACACTGCCAAAGTCAGGTGACATATCTGTCAACGCCGACCCACGTAATTCAAAGGTCATTCGGATGTGCGTACCCGAAGGAAAAGTCCTGCTGTCTACCCAGGAAGGCCGCGTGTGATATTCGACATACATGTCGGTAAATCTCTGGTAAAGAGGTGTTCCCTTTCATATTCAGGAAGGATATTGTCTTCGAGGAACTGCCTTCATCAAGATGAATGTGTGGGGCGTAAACCAGATATATTATTGAACTGCCCCATGACGCTGGCTGGCCGATGACAATTTTCTGCTGCCTAACGAATGGTGTAGCTTGATTATTAGAACAATTCGGAGGATTTATTTAGGTCGCTTGATTTGAAAGTTGTCTTCTGTGTCAGCCATCACAACTGTGGGCGTTCCATTTTCAGGCATTTGCAGATAACTTAAAATTAAGAAAACGTTTCTTCTAACATCTATTATTCAGACAAAGGAGAACCTCCTCCAGAATGGGTTCCTTGTCAGGAACCCCTGACAGTGGAGCACATTCTGTTTAGGTGTGTTGACTTTCAACAAACAAGCGACCAATATTACAGAGCAATAAATATGAAAGAACTATTTAATAATATACCACCGCAAAAGATTTTAGATTATTTATCTGCAATAAATCTAGTCAAATGCATATGATATCTAGTCAACGTTTACTGCCAAACAGTGCATTTTGCTGTATTTATTAATCTCGAAAACTTGCTTTTAAAACCCAACTCATAGTTTTATATTCTGACAAATTATTGACTTTATCGTTTCACCATTCTTTACTTTCATGGTTGAAGACAATCTGCTCAACCATATTACTTGATATTCTCAGAGTTTTAATAATCTATTAATCGTTTCCACATTAACTGCATTCACGGTTTTATTCATATCTACTTGACTCTTTACCATTTTGCACTTGTTTTATCCGAAAGCTCACATATCTTGATACTTTCAGGGTTTTAGTATTGACTCTTGAGTTATTTAGATTGAACTAAACCAATATGACACGATATAGTCTTACAGGTTGAGTTCCAATTTTAATAATTAAAAAAAATCGTTCAGTTACAGACAATTACGCTAGACAGCCCGCCCAGAATAAAAACAAAAAACGCATCACCATAAACATCAGCCATTATAACCAATTTCAAATCTGGTAACTAAATGAATTTCCGTTAATTTCAATGGTAATAACTTTTGCGATGTTCCCTCGATGAAGGTAACTTTACCATGAGTTCCAGACGTTGGAGACACGTAGCGTGACTTAATGAAGGCAATTTCACTTGTTCGTTAATGTCTATGCTGCATCACGTTGATTCAGTCCATTCTTTCATTATGGATACATCCAGACGCAACAACTTTCCTTCGCTGGGAACCAGCCTGCCTGTCCGAAACAGACCGCTGGTAACGGGTATCCTCCATTTTAGAAAGGGCCGGAATTCCGGCCTTTTTCCTTAGTCGCCAAATTTAAAAAACATAACTGATGTTCCCATACTGCACCTCATATACCTCCACGAAACCTCGCATTGTAATTTATCTAAGGAAATATCTAATTGCGACATATGCTGACTTATAAGACGGGGGTCTGACCTCGAAACTATGGAAAGCCAAAGTGGAATTTAATCGACTGATGAATGCAACTGATCGTGAGACCTTGCGGAGAGGAGACAGTATGAACATGATCAAGTTCGAGATTGCGGGTATGTGTCAGACGCCTTACCACGTGTTTTAAATTATGAAAAAGAAAGAAAACAGTTACATACGTTTGTGCGTGCGTGCGCGTCCGTCTTCCCTCCTTTGCAATACTACATTTCAATAATGAACGTGTCTTTTAGATCTTTTCAAGCTGACCATAAAACACATGGAGTATTACCGAATTGTACTACAGGATGTCATGTCATTTTGTGGTAAAAGGATGAAATTTGGCTCACATGTTAGAAATTCATGTCTAATCGAATTTAGTTAAGTGTCGAGTCAGATTTAAATGGTGGACAATGTCACCAATTATAAGCGATATCTTGGACTCACAACGCTGAGAAGGATAAAACTGTTATTTTGATGTCTGTCCATAGGTTTTTGTGTAAGCAAAGGTAAAATAGGTCCTCACTGGATATTCAAGAACAACGCATGAGCCATTTCCCTATATAAGGACCCTGCACCTAGAATGTTTTTAAGATATTGAGCATGTTTGCTGGCCTTTGTCCGCCATCAGAGTAGTGGAACTAGAGGATGCGTTGCACCTAGATACACACAAATATCCTCTGTTTAATTCAGCGACCCCGAAAATCTATGCATAAACATAAAATATTAGTTCGATCGTCGATTTGCGAGATATTGAGCTTTTTTTGGGTAGTTTTGCCTGTCCAAAGCCGCCAGGGGTAAAGTCGACTTGACATTAGCTAAATTTAAATACAAGGATATTAAGGACAAGTGTGCTAACTTTCATGCTTTTACCACCAAATGCACAACTCGACAATATTTGTCGTTTAGCCGCTAAACTATCACGGAATATAGGCAATGTTTCCGTTTCGTCATCACAATTATAACTAGTAATGACGACGAGGACGACATCAGCTTTGTATAATATTTGCCAAAATATCCTCCTTCCGGGCAAACAAATTCAATGTCTCTCTATTCCTAATCTCTATGTTTCATATGCTATGTAAAATCCAACTTATTATTCAATTTACTTTACATTGTAATATGTTTTTAAATAATAGGACATATGTCCAACTCCTGTAAAGACGTGTATACAACAATTTTACGATTAATTGCTTGAAGATATGAAAATTCATTTTGGCTTGCCATAGCATCTGCACGACAATGGGCGCTCGACCAATCACGGAGGCCTAAAAATTACTAGTTACCGGCCTAGTATGCTGCGAACAGCTCTAGGCCGGTTGCCAGCCTACAACTTTCCGAGAAATTAGAATTCAACCCTGGTAGACACGTCACCTGTATTTTTGCAAGAAGCCAACTCTTCGGCAAAATCAACTTGGAAAAGAATTCCTTCTTCGGTCGCAGACTAATCCCCCCACAAACAGTTTACCGCTGAACAAATGTCATGACCACAGGCACAGTAAATCAGTAGAGGGGGGAGGCCGGGGGGGGGGGGGAGGTAGGGGGCCCCACAACGTATACTAAACACACAAGGTGTCCAACTCCCGCTGGAACTGAGCGACAGGCACCCGTTTCAACCCCCAATATCGCACATTTACCGCGCTTGATGGGCCCCGTAAATGCCTAAGTCCGATTTCTAAGTAATTTAATTATTTCATCAATAAGTAAACGAGACCTGTACTGCCGTGTAGTCGCGACAAATAAAGAATTATACAACTACAACAACAAACTCCTGAACACATTGAGCAAACATGGCTGACATCGCGGGAAGTGTGCGCTATAAACAAAGTTCCTTGCCAACCACTCAACAGACGGCTCAATAAGACTAAACGAATATATTATCACCAGACAATACGCGTGTAAGTCTGCGGAAAGAGCTGATTCAATAATGCAGTGATTTTTTTATGTTCTGCGCTTTTGGAAACCTTAGCAGCCCTGAATGGGTCTCATTATAAATGTAATGCTCTTGTCACTCAACTAAATTTGATGTATTCACTCTCGCTATGCCTCCGCAGTGGTCAGTAAATCAATGAACCATGTGATATTTTGTTGACATGTATACAGTTGTCGGCATGTAAAACGCGAGCAAAACCACGTGATATGAGCCGACAGGGCGTCGATGAAAGCGTTCGATGCTGGACATCACGGCTTTCGATCTGACCCCATCTCCCCCCACCCTCCTCCACCGGCTCGGTCGTCACGCACAAGTCCATACCCAACCCCACCTATAACGTTAACTGATGGCTATACCCACCACTTCCCTCAAACTCCCCTCACCGAGCAAGCCGCGGAAGACTACCCAAACCCCATCCCGCCCCAGATGGAGCCACTTTAACATGGTGACCATAGAACGACATCGCCAAGTATAATGCAGCTGGTGCCTCCTGTCCCAGCCACCCTGCCTCCTGTCCAGCCGTCCTGCCTCCTGTCCCAGCCGCCCTGCCTCCTGTCTCAGCCGCCCTGCATCCTGTCCAGCCGTCCTGCCTCCTGTCCCAGCCGTCCTGCCTCCTGTCCTAGCCGCCCTGCCTCCTGTCTCAGCCGCCCTGCATCCTGTCCCAGCCGCCCTGCTTCCTGTCTCAGCCGCCCTGCCTCCTGCCCCAGCCGCCCTGCCTCCTGTCCCAGCCGCCTTGCCTCCTGTCCCAGCCGCCTTGCCTCCTGTCCCAGCCGCCCTGCCTCCTGCCCCAGCCGCCCTGCCTCCTGTCCCAGCCGCCCTGCCTTCTGTCCCAGCAGGCCTGCCTCTGGTCCCAGCCGCCCTGCCTCCTGACCCAGCCATCCTGTCTCCTGTCCCAGACGTCCTGCCTCTTGTCCCAGCCTCTCTGCCTCCTGTCCCAGACGTCCTGCCTCTTGTCCCAGCCGCTCTGCCTTCTGTCCCAGCAGGCCTGCCTCTTGTCCCAGCCGCCCTGCCTCCTGTCCCAGACGTCCTGCCTCTTGTCCCAGCCGCTCTGCCTCCTGACCCAACCGTCCTGCCTCCTGTCCCAGCCGCCTTGCCTCCTGTCCCAGCCGCCTTGCCTCCTGTCCCAGCCGCCCTGCCTCCTGTCCCAGCCGCCATGCCTCCTGTCCCAGCCGCCATGCCTCCTGTCCCAGCCGCCCTGCTTCGAGTCCCAGCCGCCCTGCCTCCTGTCCCAGCCGCCATGCCTCCTGTCCCAGCCGCCTTGCTTCGAGTCCCAGCCGCCATGCCTCCTGTCCCAGCCGCCTTGCTTCGAGTCCCAGCCGCCATGCCTCCTGTCCCAGCCGCCATGCCTCCTGTCCCAGCCGCCCTGCCTCCAGTCCCAGCAGCCCTGCCTTCTGTCCCAGCAGGCCTGCCTCTTGTCCCAGCCGCCCTGCCTCCTGCCCCAGACGTCCTGCCTCTTGTCCCAGCCGCCCTGCCTCCTGTCTCAGCCATCCTGCCTCTTGTCCCAGCCACCCTGCCTCTTGTCCCAGCCGCCCTGCCTCCTGTCCCAGCCGCCCTGCCTCCTGTCCCAGCCGCCCTGCCTCCTGTCCCAGCCGCCTTGCTTCGAGTCCCAGCCGCCATGCCTCCTGTCCCAGCCACCCTGCCTCTTGTCCCAGCCGCCCTGCCTCCTGTCCCAGCCGCCCTGCCTCCTGTCCCAGCCGCCATGCCTCTTGTCCCAGCCGCCTTGCTTCGAGTCCCAGCCGCCATGCCTCCTGTCCCAGCCGCCATGCCTCCTGTCCCAGCCGCCTTGCCTCCTTTCCCAGCAGCCCTGCCTTCTGTCCCAGCCGCCCTGCCTCCTGTCCCAGCCGCCTTGCCTCTTGTCCCAGCCGCCCTGCCTCCTGTCCCAGCCGCCCTGCCTCCTGTCCCAGCCGCCTTGCCTCTTGTCCCAGCCGCCCTGTCTCCTGTCCCAGCCACCCTGCCTCTTGTCCCAGCCGCCCTGCCTCCTGTCCCAGCCGCCCTGCCTCCTGTCCCAGCCGCCTTGCCTCTTGTCCCAGCCGCCCTGCCTCCTGTCCCAGCCGCCCTGCCTCCTGTCCCAGCCGCCTTGCCTCCTGTCCCAGCCGCCTTGCCTCCTTTCCCAGCAGCCCTGCCTTCTGTCCCAGCCGCTCTGCCTTCTGTCCCAGCCGCCTTGCCTCTTGTCCCAGCCGCCCTGCCTTCTGTCCCAGCCATCCTGTCTCCTGTCCCAGCCACCCTGCCTTCTGTCCCAGCCGCTCTGCCTCCTGTTCCAGCCGCCCTGCCTCCTGTCCCAGCCACCTTGCCTCCTGTCCCAGCCGCCCTGCCTCCTGTCCCAGCCGCCATGCCTCTTGTCCCAGCCGCCCTGCCTCCTGTCCCAGCCGCCCTGCCTCCTGTCCTAGCCGCCTTGCCTCCTGTTCCAGCCACCTTGCCTCCTGTTCCAGCCACCTTGCCTCCTGTCCCAGCCGCCCTGCCTCCTGTCCCAGCCGCCCTGCCTTCTGTCCCAGCCATCCTGTCTCCTGTCCCAGCCACCCTGCCTCTTGTCCCAGCCGCCCTGCCTCCTGTCCCAGCCGCCCTGCCTCCTGTCCCAGCCGCCTTGCCTCCTGTCCCAGCCGCCTTGCCTCCTTTCCCAGCAGCCCTGCCTTCTGTCCCAGCCGCCCTGCCTCTTGTCCCAGCCGCCTTGCCTCCTTTCCCAGCAGCCCTGCCTTCTGCCCCAGCCGCCTTGCCTCTTGTCCCAGCCGCCCTGCCTCTTGTCCCAGCCGCCTTGCCTCCTTTCCCAGCAGCCCTGCCTTCTGCCCCAGCCGCCTTGCCTCCTGTCCCAGCCGCCCTGCCTCTTGTCCCAGCAGCCCTGCCTTCTGTCCCAGCCGCCCTGCCTCCTGCCCCAGCCGCCTTGCCTCTTGTCCCAGCCGCCCTGCCTCCTGTCCCAGCCGCCCTGCCTCCTGTCCCAGCCGCCCTGCCTCCTGTCCCAGCCGCCTTGCCTCCTGTCCCAGCCGCCTTGCCTCCTTTCCCAGCAGCCCTGCCTTCTGCTCCAGCCGCCTTGCCTCTTGTCCCAGCCGCCCTGCCTCTTGTCCCAGCCATCCTGCCTCTTGTCCCAGCCGTCCTGCTTCCTGTCCCCATGGCTAACCCTGTGGCCGCCCTTCCAGTCTTCTCGATGTGATGCAGATCCACCCAGATGTCTGACAGTTGGTGGAGGGTGTGGTGGAAGCTGGGTAAGGTGTGGCGTGGGTGGATGGACGGAATGAAACGGTGGAGGGCGAGGGGGGTGTTATGTGGGGACACATATAGTGATAGCAGGGTTTGTTATGTAGGTGTAGATATAGTGAGAGTATGCCGTGTTATGTGGGGATGGAAATAGCGAAGGCAGGGTGTGTTATGTGCGGATGGATAGAGTGATGCGTAATCATACGCCCCCCGCCCCCTCGCCCTACTGCCCAGCCCTCCCGCTACATTTCTACCCAACAAACATCCCGCGTGGGACCGAATCCCAGACTATTCCGAGAGTTATTCCAGGAATAAAGGCTAGACAGTCCACTTGCAGTGTCAATCCCTGTCCGACCATGAAGGTAGGACTGTCCGGCCCACCCAGAGAACGGCTCCGTCCCTACACGCCCCGACCCCCATAGCAAGCGATCGGAGCCATGGCAATCATGCGACCGCAACCATGACTACCATGTGACTGCAACCATGCAATGGGATCGCCATCAGTCATGAGACCTGCCACGAACACGGAACGGCTCAGGCGGCCAACGGGGACAACGCTGGGGTCCACTTCCTGGGTGACTAAACCTGGTGAGATCGCCCCGACATATGTACAGTACATACAGCGGTGTGCCTCCAGTTCTTACACCCGGTTTAGATCCTATCCGTGGGGCGGATGGCAATAAAAAGATGAACATCGAACGACACATGGAATTATGATAAAAAAACAACTATGGATCAAAACTAGGGATAGCCTTCATATATGTGGATTACCTCCTAGATAATCTCCCAGGTGACTCGGCGTCTGGTGAGAATATGTCAGTTTGATCAGTCCGGAGTTTCCACCCAGCGACTGAGTTTATGGGGTAATCATGTCTTGGAATGGGTCTCATTATAAATGTAATGCTCTTGTCACTCAACTAAATTTGATGTATTCACTCTCGCTATGTGTCCGCAGTGGTCAATTAATCAATGAACCATGTGATATTTTGTTGACATGTATACAGTTGTCGGCATGTAAAACGCGAGCAGAACCACGTTACCTGAGCCGACAGAGCGTCGATGAAAGCGTTCGATGGTGGACATCACGGCTTTCGATCTGACCCCACCCCCCCCCCCCCGCTCCCCTCCCCCTCCTCCACCGGCCCGGTCGTCACGCACAAGTCCATACTCAACCCCACCTATAACGTTAACTGATGGCTATACCCACCACTCTCGTCACCTCCCGTCACCGAGCAAGCCGCGGCAGACTACCTAAACCCATCCCGCCACACCCCTGCCATCTTCCCGATACAACCACCACATACCACCACCACCCCACGGCACCACAGCTACCACCATCCGCCCCACGACAACCACCATAACCGCCACCGCCCACGGTACCACAACTACCACCATCCGCCCCACGACAACCACCATAACCGCCACCGCCCACGGTACCACAACTACCACCATCCGCCACACGACAACCACCATAACCCACCCTATGACTATGACTCCAGATGGAGCCACTTTAACATGGTGACCATAGAACGACATCGCCAAGTATAATACAGCTGGTGCCTCCTGTCCCAGCCACCCTGCCTCCTGTCCAGCCGTCCTGCCTCCTGTCCCAGCCGCCCTGCCTCCTGTCCAGCCGTCCTGCCTCCTGTCCCAGCCTCCCTGCCTCCTGACCCACCCGTCCCGTCTCCTGTCCCAGGCGTCCTGCCTCTTGTCCCAGCCGCCCTGCCTCCTGTTCCAGCCGCCCTGCCTCCTGTCTCAGCCGCCCTGCCTCCTGTCTCAGCCGCCCTGCCTCCTGGCTTGGCCGCCCTGCCTCCTGCCTCAGCCGCCCTGCCTCTTGTCCCAGGCGCCCTGCCTCCTGGCCCAGCCGCCCTACTTCCTGTCCCCATGGCTAACCCTGTGGCCGCCCGTCCAGGCTTCTCGATGTGATGCAGATCCACTCAGATGTCTGACAGTTGGTGAAGGGTGTGGTGGAAGCTGGTAAGGTGTGGCGTGGGTGGATGGACGGAATTAAACGGTGGAGGGCGAGGGGGGGTGTTATGTGGGGTCATATATAGTGATAGCAGGGTTTGTTATGTGGGGGTAGATATAGTGAGAGTATGCCGTGTTATGTGGGGATGGAAATAGCGAAAGCAGGGTGTGTTATGTGGGGATGGATAGAGTGATGCGTAATCATACGCCCCCCCCCCCCCTCGCCCTACTGCCCAGCCCTCCCGCTACATTTCTACCCAACAAACATCCCGCGTGGGACCGAAACCTAGACTATTCCGAGAGTCATTCCAGGAATAAAGGCTAGACAGTCCACCTGCAGTGTCATCCCTGTCCGACCATGAACGTAGGACTGTCCGGCCCACCCAGAGAAAGGTTCCGTCCCTACACGCCCCGACCCCCATATCAGGCGATCGGAACCATGGCAATCACGCGACCGCAACCATGACTACCATGTGACTGCAACCATGACTTTCATATGACTACAACCATGACAATCATTTGACTGAAGTCACGATCATCATTTGACTGGTCACGACCATCATGTAACTGAAGTTACGACCATCATGTAATTGAAGTCACGATCATCATTTGATGGCAGTCACGACTATCATGTGGTCCCAATAATCGTGGGTATGTGACCACAGCCATGGTGGCCATGCTATCATAGCTCTGGCGGTGTTTTACAGTTACAGTTATGATGTTCACGTAGTTACAGTTATTAGTTGGGTATGCCGGCCTGTCTGGTGTTAGCACCCCCCCCCCCATCCCCCCCGCCGTCGGGGAGGCTACCCCAGCCAGCGCGTGATCAAGTGCTACGAAAGCACAGCCACGCAAGGACATTTCAAGGGCCATCTTAATTCCCCACAAGTGCCATCATATCTGGCCATGGATGACGTGCAACCCTTGTCGTTAACGGGTACTTTATTCGTTGCCAGTATCTGCCCCAGACTCCATAAAAAGCGACAGACGATGCCACACATACGTAACGCTGGTTGGCATTAAGCCGTGGTCAAAGCAATGGGATCGCCATCAGTCATGAGACCTGCCAGGAACACGGAACGGCTCAGGCGGCCAACGGGGACAACGCTGGGGTCCACTTCCTGAGTGACTAAGCCTGGTGAGGTCGCCCCGACATATGTACAGTACATACAGCGGTGTGTCTCTAGTTCTTACAGCCGGTTTAGATCCTATCCGTGGGGCGGATGGCAATAAAAAGATGAACATCGAACGATAAATCTATGGAATTATGATGAAGAAACAACAACTATGGATCAAAACTAGGGATAGCCTTCATATATGTGGATTACCTCCTAGATAATCTCTCATGTGACTCGGCGTCTGGTGAGAATATGTCAGTTTGATCCGTCCGGAGTTTCCACCCGGCGACTGGGTTTATGGGGTAATCATGTCTTTCATCTGGCTGGCCATTACCGAGGCACGAGAGGAGGAAATGAAGCGCTAGTCGAAGGAGCTTTAGGGAGTTTTCATCTCACGTAAGACCACCTCTTGCATATAATAAGCCGGGGACATCATTTAAACGGGTTATATGGGGGTTTATATGTCGTGGCCAATGTCCTGTTCAGCAGTAAATGTATACGAGTCGCTTTCCAGGCGACGCGAGAGAGACATGGAATGTAAAGGTTTGGGGTGGAGCGCAGGTGGCGCTCAGCGACTTTTTGTTTATCTTTTGAGGTTTGAATGGCAACCAATATCGAACCTTGCCTCATCAAGTATTAATTCCTTCGCCCAATTTTAATTTATTGCATATACAGAAATGTGACAATTCTGCTTTCTTGGTCCACTCTACAGCCTATTTTAGTTATAATCAAGGTTATAGAGCAGAAGTTAGTTCAGTAACTTATCTGTATGTTGCTATTGATGTATTCAACAGGACGCCAGGTTTCAGCAGATTTTCAGCATTTTGCCATTGACCGCCATGTTTAATGCAAATTTGACAAAAATGGCCAGAACTTCTTTTTAATAAATGGACATATCTTTCTTATTACATTTTCAGGTAGATCCATAAACAATACTTATTTAGAGAAAACAGCAAAAAAAACGTCGTGAAGGAAGTTTGACCGCTGTCATGAAGTCGATCACCATTTCTGCGAGATAAGTAATGCTTTCGATGATCTGCTCTAATTGTCACATTAGTTCTTGGATAGGCCGGGATTTTAATTTCATGGCTGGCAGTGTTGGCCAGTTGGACCCTCCTCGGAGTGTCAACTTTTATTGATTTCCTCCGCTCTGTCAATCGTGACAACTTCTTGGAGTGGCAGTACGCCGATATAAATACGGCATCAGTCTCGAAGTGACCAGACTACCCTGGAGACAGATCGAGATTGGACACCCGGCATCACAACGACTACCCTCTTCTGACGCTTTGGCGTTCAGTGGCGCTGTTGCCACTCGGCCGGAACATCCGCAGTCACCTGTGGACTATGACCCGGGCCATCGCTGAGGCTGCCATTCATGTCGGGCCATCGCTGAGGCTGCCATTCTTGTCGGGCCATCGCTGAGGCTGCCATTCATGCCGGTTCATCGCTGAGGCTGCCATTCACGCCGGGCCATCGCTGAGGCTGCCATTCTTGCCGGGCCATCGCTGAGGCTGCCATTCATGTCGGGCCATCGCTGAGGCTGCCATTCACGCCGGGCCATCGCTGAGGCTGCAATTCATGCCGGGCCATCGCTGAGGCTGCCATTCACGCCCGGCCATCGCTGAGGCTGCCGGTAACCAGATCTCCTTTTGTAATCCTGCTATCGCTGAGGTCACCATTCGCCGCGCAAAGAATAATCGCCGCCACGCACCCAGCCCATTTTGTGAACATTAGATCCATAAAGCCATAACCGCATAAGCCATAGGACCTGACACAAGCGATATATGACCAGCGTCTGAATACTTGTGCATTTAGACATTATAACCTTAAGCAATTGTCATTTGTGTATGTTTTGTCATATCTGCTTCTTATACCACATCATACATTAAATTATATGAAATAAATATTTTATTTATTTAAATACCATATGCCCATGTATATTCATTTCGTGACAACTACCCACCCGCTCTCTACATAATAAATGTGCAGAGATTGCGAAGGATCACAATCTGGGTCTGGATATGAACACCGATTTTGATACATTGACCAAAAACATATATTGATATACATGTATTGCATTATTGCATTGACAGGGAGTCTGTTCTTTAATCCGGACTTGCTACAGACCCACAACGATGGGTAAACCGGAGTAGAAAAACGACCGATTGTGAGATCTTGTTGCCATGGTGAACCCGGCGGCGTGGCTGGCCAGCGGTTTCACTAAGCGATAGATCACCACACAAACCTCCCCGCGTGTCCCCAGAGACGCCACCTCGGTACTTCAGTGCTTCCATCCTCCACCAATCTCCCGCCAGTGTCATATCTATGAGAGATAGAATTCATGGGACTGGTAGTCGTAATCCTTGTCGCGGTCTCCATAAGCTGTGAAAAAGAGAGCCTCGTATTTAACACGTGGGCCGGGCGACCCCATGAATAGCGATGTCCAAGCTAGTCTATCGTAACTGCCATAAAACCGTTAGCGGCTCAATGACCTCACCGCGCCTGTTGAGCAGAAATCAATGCGGAATCATATATCACTTGTATATCGCCTCGCCCCTTGTGACATGGAGGCGGAAGGAGATGGAGGGGGGGGGGGCGGTATTGCGATATTAAGAAGGGCCAAGGAACGAAGAACCAAATCTCCGGGAGTAACCCCCTACTCTTTGCAAAGGAAGACATGGGATATTTATCCTGCTAAAAACATTTGCGCAGTTGCGATTCGAACCATGCACTCACAGGCCACTTGGGCCGGCTCAGGAAAGCACACTCGACTATAGCCTAACGCGGTAACCACTAGGCTGCGGGGTGTCCACAGGAGGTGGGGGACGAGTGGAGGGGGGAGATGGAGGGGGTGGGTGGTGGGGTGTGCCGCTCCTTCTTTGACAACCTGTGAACCAGCCTGAAGGCCTAACATAAGATCAAAATCCAGAGCCAAGTTGGTTTTTTGCCTTATGTTAACTACTGAATTTATATGTGCTTGGTCGAATACAGCCCCATCTTGCTGATCCTAATTTGTAACGACAATGTGCGGCAATCAAGGGTAGATATCGTTCAAAGATGTCTTCTAGGGACTAAAAAGTGTTCAATATTAGTTCAATCATTCGACCTTCTTTGAGGTTTATTTTATTGAGAGGTGTTTGATCCGCCGAAGTAGTTACATTTTAGTAGAAAAATAACTGGTGAATAATCACATATGTTAAGTTAAACTATACAAAAGGCCTTAATGTCGTTGCCATGATGTTTGTAACGGAGGTTATGAGCTTTCCATGTGCTTCTCCTACAATTGTCTTAATTACAATTGAAGATCCCATTTCCTATCTTAATATTTGTAAATGATGCTTATAACAGTAACAATCAAATAGTCAGATATCTAGTCAAGATGGCTACAAACGATTGTTGCACGTCTTTATCATTAAGCTTAAGGCATCTTTTCACAAAACATGAGATGATGTTGTACTGATGATGTGGCCGGTGCCTGTGCACGAGCTATTCGTTACGAGGATGACGATTGCTCTCTCAGCAGTTTTCTGTCTACTGAGGAAATCTTTTGGAAAGGTTGTTTCTCGTCATTACATTTTGCAGTGTATCGTTCTGGTGTTGACTGATACGAATAAACATAATAATATTATAATTAAAAAATCCTCTGATATAGAGATCGAGCTTTATGGGTAACCGACCATCAGGGTAACCGACCATCAGGGTAACCAACTATACGGGTAACAAGCTATGAAGGGTCACCATGGAAATTAATCATTCCGCAGCGCACCGTGTACAGATTGCGATCGGCGATGACCCGGGCATACAGGAGATTTACAGGAGACTGCCCCCTTCTCTATCAGTTCCACATGATAAAGGCTGACTGTTCCCCGTCAGAGCGGAACAAACCGGCGGTCAACCGACCCAATGCATCATTGACTCTAGGGTCAAGTCACGTGCTGGACAGGGCATGATGGTGACTTGGATCAATATCCCCCTATATCGCCCATATCTACCCCCTATCCCCAGTAACCACGTGTCTCACTGTACATGGCTTGATATACCTGCATGAGTGGGCGCCCGTCATCTATTCTCAAGTTTCCGCCTTTGTTCAATCACACACCATGACCTTGACCTTGTAAGTCATTTGCCTGGGCTTCCCGTAGTATTTACGAACGTATGTGACTAATATAACGTGCCGCTGAACTTTGTTTTCCACAATGGACACCTTGCTGCCATACTATACATACCTCATTTAACCCACCAATGGAGGTAATAGGGGTCTGCCATGTTAGCCGGCTGGATAGAATTATTCCTGCTCGAAGCCACTTTTGCGAACAGAAAGGCCACATTGGGCCAATGAATCCCTAGTGCAATGTGATGAAGAGATGAGGCGGCCCCAGACACAGGTGGGGAGTCCATCCACAACACAACGGTCAGTCGAGTACGCTTCCGCCAGACCACCGTGACTTCGCCCTAATAACATGAATAACCTACACTGAGCCGCAATATAGGATGAACATAGGCTCCAAGTCCTGCTGACAAACGTTCACTGAGGCCTAAAGTCCTAGTCACGCAGGAACTTCCACTGATAATACAGCCAATGAGTCACAATATCTTCACCACTGATCAAGACAATTACTGCCGGGCCAACTCTGCAGCATGTGATGCGTTTACCCACCCCTTCCCATTGGCCTCTTTGACCTTGCTTGTCCTCTACCAAACCCGTCAGTCCCCGACTTGCAGTGGCGCCATCTATCACACAGGCTTTGTGCTCGAGGACACACGACTTTCCGAAGTGCCGACGCCTCGAGATTTCATCTTTGCCGTCGCCTGGCGAGAACGATATTTGATTGCTCTTGAGACCTTCGGGTCGTCCGGTGGTCGTCTTGCTGGAGAGACACTGTGTCCTTGAGACAAACAATGGCGCCGGGAGATGCCATGTCGGTGGGGTAGGTGGGAGAGTGGGGGCGGGGGGGGGGTCAAAGTATAAGGAGCTTGTACAGGGTGAGCGGTCGGGTGTTTTATATGAGGTGTGGGTGGGTGCCTTGGAAGACCTACAAATGGGAGGTACCAGACACTGCCAAAGTCAGGTGACATATCTGTCAACGCCGACCCACGTAATTCAAAGGTCATTCGGATGTGCGTACCCGAAGGAAAAGTCCTGCTGCCTACCCAGGAAGGCCGCGTGTGATATTCGACATACATGTCGGTAAATCTCTGGTAAAGAGGTGTTCCCTTTCATATTCAGGAAGGATATTGTCTTCGAGGAACTGCCTTCATCAAGATGAATGTGTGGGGCGTAAACCAGATATATTATTGAACTGCCCCATGACGCTGGCTGGCCGATGACAATTTTCTGCTGCCTAACGAATGGTGTAGCTTGATT
Organism: Arenicola marina; assembly: GCA_964019135.1. Classification (NCBI taxonomy): domain Eukaryota; kingdom Metazoa; phylum Annelida; class Polychaeta; family Arenicolidae; genus Arenicola; species Arenicola marina. Next base: position 7,281,372 of record OZ025257.1, on the reverse strand, counting down.
ATTAGAACAATTCGGAGGATTTATTTAGGTCGCTTGATTTGAAAGTTGTCTTCTGTGTCAGCCATCACAACTGTGGGCGTTCCATTTTCAGGCATTTGCAGATAACTTAAAATTAAGAAAACGTTTCTTCTAACATCTATTATTCAGACAAAGGAGAACCTCCTCCAGAATGGGTTCCTTGTCAGGAACCCCTGAGAGTGGAGCACATTCTGTTTAGGTGTGTTGACTTTCAACAAACAAGCGACCAATATTACAGAGCAATAAATATGAAAGAACTATTTAATAATATACCACCGCAAAAGATTTTAGATTATTTATCTGCAATAAATCTAGTCAAATGCATATGATATCTAGTCAACGTTTACTGCCAAACAGTGCATTTTGCTGTATTTATTAATCTCGAAAACTTGCTTTTAAAACCCAACTCATAGTTTTATATTCTGACAAATTATTGACTTTATCGTTTCACCATTCTTTACTTTCATGGTTGAAGACAATCTGCTTAACCATATTACTTGATATTCTCAGAGTTTTAATAATCTATTAATCGTTTCCACATTAACTGCATTCACGGTTTTATTCATATCTACTTGACTCTTTACCATTTTGCTCTTGTTTTATCCGAAAGCTCACATATCTTGATACTTTCAGGGTTTTAGTATTGACTCTTGAGTTATTTAGATTGAACTAAACCAATATGACACGATATAGCCTTACAGGTTGAGTTCCAATTTTAATAATTAAAAAAAATCGTTCAGTTACAGACAATTACGCTAGACAGCCCGCCCAGAATAAAAACAAAAAACGCATCACCATAAACATCAGCCATTATAACCAATTTCAAATCTGGTAACTAAATGAATTTCCGGTAATTTCAATGGTAATAACTTTTGCGATGTTCCCTCGATGAAGGTAACTTTACCATGAGTTCCAGACGTTGGAGACACGTAGCGTGACTTAATGAAGGCAATTTCACTTGTTCGTTAATGTCTATGCTGCATCACGTTGATTCAGTCCATTCTTTCATTATGGATACATCCAGACGCAACAACTTTCCTTCGCTGGGAACCAGCCTGCCTGTCCGAAACAGACCGCTGGTAACGGGTATCCTCCATTTTAGAAAGGGCCGGAATTCCGGCCTTTTTCCTTAGTCGCCAAATTTAAAAAACATAACTGATGTTCCCATACTGCACCTCATATACCTCCACGAAACCTCGCATTGTAATTTATCTAAGGAAATATCTAATTGCGACATATGCTGACTTATAAGACGGGGGTCTGACCTCGAAACTATGGAAAGCCAAAGTGGAATTTAATCGACTGATGAATGCAACTGATCGTGAGACCTTGCGGAGAGGAGACAGTATGAACATGATCAAGTTCGAGATGGCGGGTAGGTGTCAGACGCCTTACCACGTGTTTTAAATTATGAAAAAGAAAGAAAACAGTTACATACGTTTGTGCGTGCGTGCGCGTCCGTCTTCCCTCCTTTGCAATACTACATTTCAATAATGAACGTGTCTTTTAGATCTTTTCAAGCTGACCATAAAACACATGGAGTATTACCGAATTGTACTACAGGATGTCATGTCATTTTGTGGTAAAAGGATGAAATTTGGCTCACATGTTAGAAATTCATGTCTAATCGAATTTAGTTAAGTGTCGAGTCAGATTTAAATGGTGGACAATGTCACCAATTATAAGCGATATCTTGGACTCACAACGCTGAGAAGGATAAAACTGTTATTTTGATGTCTGTCCATAGGTTTTTGTGTAAGCAAAGGTAAAATAAGTCCTCACTGGATATTCAAGAACAACGCATGAGCCATTTCCCTATATAAGGACCCTGCACCTAGAATGTTTTTAAGATATTGAGCATGTTTGCTGGCCTTTGTCCGCCATCAGAGTAGTGGAACTAGAGGATGCGTTGCACCTAGATACACACAAATATCTTCTGTTTAATTCAGCGACCCCGAAAATCTATGCATAAACATAAAATATTAGTTCGATCGTCGATTTGCGAGATATTGAGCTTTTTTTGGGTAGTTTTGCCTGTCCAAAGCCGCCAGGGGTAAAGTCGACTTGACATTAGCTAAATTTAAATACAAGGATATTAAGGACAAGTGTGCTAACTTTCATGCTTTTACCACCAAATGCACAACTCGACAATATTTGTCGTTTAGCCGCTAAACTATCACGGAATATAGGCAATGTTTCCGTTTCGTCATCACAATTATAACTAGTAATGACGACGAGGACGACATCAGCTTTGTATAATATTTGCCAAAATATCCTCCTTCCGGGCAAACAAATTCAATGTCTCTCTATTCCTAACCTCTATGTTTCATATGCTATGTAAAATCCAACTTATTATTCAATTTACTTTACATTGTAATATGTTTTTAAATAATAGGACATATGTCCAACTCATGTAAAGACGTGTATACAACAATTTTACGATTAATTGCTTGAAGATATGAAAATTCATTTTGGCTTGCCATAGCATCTGCACGACAATGGGCGCTCGACCAATCACGGAGGCTTAAAAAATACTAGTTACCGGCCTAGTATGCTGCGAACAGCTCTAGGCCGGTTGCCAGCCTACAACTTTCCGAGAAATTAGAATTCAGCCCTGGTAGACACGTCACCTGTATTTTTGCAAGAAGCCAACTCTTCGGCAAAATCAACTTGGAAAAGAATTCCTTCTTCGGTCGCAGACTTTTCCCCCCACAAACCGTTTACCGCTGAACAAATGTCATGACCACAGGCACAATAAATCAGTAGAGGGGGGAGGCCGGGGGGGGGGGGAGGTAGGGGGCCCCACAACGTATACTAAACACACAAGGTGTCCAACTCCCGCTGGAACTGAGCGACAGGCACCCGTTTCAACCCCCAATATCGCACATTTACCGCGCTTGATGGGCCCCTTTAATGCCTAAGTCCGATTTCTAAGTAATTTATTTATTTCATCAATAAGTAAACGAGACCTGTACTGCCGTGTAGTCGCGACAAATAAAGAATTATGCAACTACAACAACAAACTCCTGAACACATTGAGCAAACATGGCTGACATCGCGGGAAGTGTGCGCTATAAACAAAGTTTCTTGCCAACCACTCAACAGAGGGCTCAATAAGACTAAACGAATATATTATCACCAGCACAATACGCGTGTAAGTCTGCGGAAAGAGCTGATTCAATAATGCAGTGATTTTTTTATGTTCTGCGCTTTTGGAAACCTTAGCAGCCCTGAATGGGTCTCATTATAAATGTAATGCTCTTGTCACTCAACTAAATTTGATGTATTCACTCTCGCTATGCCTCCGCAGTAGTCAGTAAATCAATGAACCATGTGATATTTTGTTGACATGTATACAGTTGTCGGCATGTAAAACGCGAGCAAAACCACGTGACATGAGCCGACAGGGCGTCGATGAAAGCGTTCGATGCTGGACATCACGGCTTTCGATCTGACCCCATCTCCCCCACCCCCCTCCTCCACCGGCCCGGTCGTCACGCACAAGTCCATACCCAACCCCACCTATAACGTTAACTGATGGCTATACCCACCACTTCCCTCAAACTTCCCTCACCGAGCAAGCCGCGGAAGACTACCCAAACCCCATCCCGCCCCAGATGGAGCCACTTTAACATGGTGACCACAGAACGACATCGCCAAGTATAATGCAGCTGGTGCCTCCTGTCCCAGCCACCCTGCCTCCTGTCCTAGCCGCCCTGCCTCCTGTCTCAGCCGCCCTGCATCCTGTCCCAGCCGCCCTGCCTCCTGTCTCAGCCGCCCTGCCTCCTGCCCCAGCCGCCCTGCCTCCTGTCCCAGCCGCCTTGCCTCCTGTCCCAGCCGCCCTGCCTCCTTTCCCAGCAGCCCTGCCTTCTGTCCCAGCCGCCCTGCCTCCTGTCTCAGCCGCCCTGCCTCCTGTCCCAGCCGCCCTGCCTCCTGTCTCAGCCGCCCTGCCTCCTGCCCCAGCCGCCCTGCCTCCTGTCCCAGCCGCCTTGCCTCCTGTCCCAGCCGCCCTGCCTTCTGTCCCAGCCGCCCTGCCTCCTGGCTTAGCCGCCCTGCCTCCTGTCTCAGCCGCACTGCCTCCTGTCCCAGCCGCCCTGCCTCCTGTCTCAGCCGCCCTGCCTCCTGCCCCAGCCGCCCTGCCTCCTGTCCCAGCCGCCTTGCCTCCTGTCCCAGCCGCCTTGCCTCCTTTCCCAGCAGCCCTGCCTCCTGTCCCAGCAGGCCTGCCTCTTGTCCCAGCCGCCCTGCCTCCTGACCCAGCCATCCTGCCTCCTGTCCCAGACGTCCTGCCTCTTGTCCCAGCCGCTCTGCTTCCTGACCCAACCGTCCTGCCTCCTGGCTTAGCCGTCCTGCCTCCTGTCTCAGCCGCCCTGCCTCCTGTCTCAGCCATCCTGCCTCTTGTCCCAGCCGTCCTGCTTCCTGTCCCCATGGCTAACCCTGTGGCCGCCCTTCCAGTCTTCTCGATGTGATGCAGATCCACCCAGATGTCTGACAGTTGGTGGAGGGTGTGGTGGAAGCTGGGTAAGGTGTGGCGTGGGTGGATGGACGGAATGAAACGGTGGAGGGCGAGGGGGGTGTTATGTGGGGACACATATAGTGAGAGCAGGGTTTGTTATGTAGGTGTAGATATAGTGAGAGTATGCCGTGTTATGTGGGGATGGCAATAGCGAAGGCAGGGTGTGTTATGTGCGGATGGATAGATGGTTAGAGTGTTGCGTAATCATACGCCCCCCCCCCCTCGCCCTACTGCCCAGCCCTCCCGCTACATTTCTACCCAACAAACATCCCGCGTGGGACCGAAACCTAGACTATTCCGAGAGTCATTCCAGGAAAAAAGGCTAGACAGTCCACCTGCAGTGTCATCCCTGTCCGACCATGAACGTAGGACTGTCCGGCCCACCCAGAGAAAGGTTCCGTCCCTACACGCCCCGACCCCCATATCAGGCGATCGGAACCGTGGCAATCACGCGACCGCAACCATGACTACCATGTGACTGCAACCATGACTTTCATATGACTACAACCATGACAATCATTTGACTGAAGTCACGATCATCATTTGACTGGTCACGACCATCATGTAACTGAAGTCACGACCATCATATGATGGCAGTCACGACTATCATGTGGTCCCAATAATCGTGGGTATGTGACCACAGCCATGGTGGCCATGCTATCATAGCTCTGGCGGTGTTTTACAGTTACAGTTATGATGTTCACGTAGTTACAGTTATTAGTTGGGTATGCCGGCCTGTCTGGTGTTAGCACCCCCCCCCCCCCCGATCCCCCCCGCCGTCGGGGAGGCTACCCCAGCCAGCGCGTGATCAAGTGCTACGAAAGCACAGCCACGCAAGAACATTTCAAGGGCCATCTTAATTCCCCACAAGTGCCATCATATCTGCCCATGGATGACTTGCGACCCTTGTCGTTAACGGGTACTTTTTTCGTTGCCAGTATCTGCCCCAGACTCCATATAAAGCGACAGACGATGCCACACGTACTTAACGCTGGTTGGCATTAAGCCGTGGACAAAGCAATGGGATCGCCATCAGTCATGTGACCTGCCAGGAACACGGAACGGCTCAGGCGGCCAACGGGGACAACGCTGGGGTCCACTTCCTGGGTGACTAAGCCTGGTGAGATCGCCCCGACATATGTACAGTACATACAGCGGTGTGCCTCTAGTTCTTACAGCCGGTTTAGATCCTATCCGTGGGGCAGATGGTAATAAGAAGATGAACATCGAACGACACATCCATGGAATTATGATAAAAAAACAACTATGGATCAAAACTAGGGATAGCCTTTATATATGTGGATTACCACCTAGATAATCTCCCAGGTGACTCGGCGTCTGGTGAGAATATGTCAGTTTGATCAGTCCGGAGTCTCCACCCAGCGACTGAGTTTATGGGGTAATCATGTCTTTGAATGGGTCTCATTATAAATGTAATGCTCTTGTCACTCAACTAAATTTGATGTATTCACTCTCGCTATGTGTCCGCAGTGGTCAATAAATCAATGAACCATGTGATATTTTGTTGACATGTATACAGTTGTCGGCATGTAAAACGCGAGCAGAACCACGTTACCTGAGCCGACAGGGCGTCGATGAAAGCGTTCGATGCTGGACATCACGGCTTTCGATCTGACCCCATCTCCCCACCCCCGCTCCCCTCCCCCTCCTCCACCTGCCCGGTCGTCACGCACAAGTCCATACTCAACTCCACCTATAACGTTAACTGATGGCTATACCCACCACTCTCGTCACCTCCCGTCACCGAGCAAGCCGCGGCAGACTACCTAAACCCCATCCCGCCATACCCCTGCCATCTTCCCGATACAACCACCACATACCCCACCACCCCACGGCACCACAGCTACCACCATCCGCCCCACGACAACCACCATAACCGCCACCGCCCACGGTACCACAACTACCACCATCCGCCACACGACAACCACCATAACCCACTCTATGACTATGACTCCAGATGGAACCACTTTAACATGGTGACCATAGAACGACATCGCCAAGTATAATACAGCTGGTGCCTCCTGTCCCAGCTGCCCTGCCTCCTGTCCAGCCGTCCTGCCTCCTGTCCCAGCCGCCCTGCCTCCTGTCCAGCCGTCCTGCCTCCTGTCCCAGCCTCCCTGCCTCCTGACCCACCCGTCCTGTCTCCTGTCCCAGGCGTCCTGCCTCTTGTCCCAGCCGCCCTGCCTCCTGTTCCAGCCGCCCTGCCTCCTGTCTCAGCCGCCCTGCCTCCTGGCTTAGCCGCCCTGCCTCCTGTCTCAGCCGCCCTGCCTCCTGTCTCAGCCGCCCTGCCTCCTGGCTTAGCCGCCCTGCCTCCTGCCTCAGCCGCCCTGCCTCTTGTCCCAGGCGCCCTGCCTTCTGGCCCAGCCGCCCTACTTCCTGCCCCAATGGCTAACCCTGTGGCCGCCCGTCCAGGCTTCTCGATGTGATGCAGATCCACTCAGATGTCTGACAGTTGGTGGAGGGTGTGGTGGAAGCTGGGTAAGGTGTGGCGTGGGTGGATGGACGGAATGAAACGGTGGAGGGCGAGGGGGGTGTTATGTGGGGACACATATAGTGAGAGCAGGGTTTGTTATGTAGGTGTAGATATAGTGAGAGTATGCCGTGTTATGTGGGGATGGAAATAGCGAAGGCAGGGTGTGTTATGTGCGGATGGAGTGATGCGTAATCATACGCCCCCCCCCCCCGCTCCTACTGCCCAGCCCTCCCGCTACATTTCTACCCAACAAACATCCCGCGTGGGACCGAATCCTAGACTATTACGAGAGTTATTCCAGGAATAAAGGCTAGACAGTCCACTTGCAGTGTCAATCCCTGTCCGACCATGAAGGTAGGACTGTCCGGCCCACTCAGAGAAAGGCTCCGTCCCTACACGCCCCGACCCCCATAGCAAGCGATCGGAGCCATGGCAATCATGCGACCGCAACCATGACTACCATGTGACTGCAACCATGCAATGGGATCGCCATCAGTCATGAGACCTGCCACGAACACGGAACGGCTCAGGCGGCCAACGGGGACAACGCTGGGGTCCACTTCCTGGGTGACTAAGCCTGGTGAGATCGCCCCGACATATGTACAGTACATACAGCGGTGTGCCTCCAGTTCTTACACCCGGTTTAGATACTATCCGTGGGGCGGATGGCAATAAAAAGATGAACATCGAACGACACATGGAATTATGATAAAAAAACAACTATGAATCAAAACTAGGGATAGCCTTCATATATGTGGATTACCTCCTAGATAATCTCTCATGTGACTCGGCGTCTGGTGAGAATATGTCAGTTTGATCAGTCCGGAGTTTCCACCCGGCGACTGGGTTTATGGGGTAATCATGTCTTTCATCTGGCTGGCCATTACCGAGGCACGAGAGGAGGAAATGAAGCGCTAGTCGAAGGAGCTTTAGGGAGTTTTCATCTCACGTAAGACCACCTCTTGCATATAATAAGCCGGGGACATCATTTAAACGGGTTATATGGGGGTTTATATGTCGTGGCCAATGTCCTGTTCAGCAATAAATGTATACGAGTCGCTTTCCAGGCGACGCGAGAGAGACATGGAATGTAAAGGTTTGGGGTGGAGCGCAGGTGGCGCTCAGCGACTTTTTGTTTATCTTTTGAGGTCTGAATGGCAACCAATATCGAACCTTGCCTCATCAAGTATTAATTCCTTCGCCCAATTTTAATTTATTGCATATACAGAAATGTGACAATTCTGCTTTCTTGGTCCACTCTACAGCCTATTTTAGTTATAATCAAGGTTATAGAGCAGAAGTTAGTTCAGTAACTTATCTGTATGTTGCTATTGATGTATTCAACAGGACGCCAGGTTTCAGCAGATTTTCAGCATTTCGCCATTGACCGCCATGTTTAATGCAAATTTGACAAAAATGGCCAGAACTTCTTTTTAATAAATGGACATATCTTTCTTATTACATTTTCAGGTAGATCCATAAACAATACTTATTTAGAGAAAACAGCAAAAAAAACGTCATGAAGAAAGTTTGACCGCTGTCATGAAGTCGATCACCATTTCTGCGAGATAAGTAATGCTTTCGATGATCTGCTCTAATTGTCACATTAGTTCTTGGATAGGCCGGGATTTTAATTCATGGCTGGCAGTGTTGGCCAGTTGGACCCTCCTCGGAGTGTCAACTTTTATTGATTTCCTCCGCTCTGTCAATCGTGACAACTTCTTGGAGTGGCAGTACGCCGATATAAATACGGCATCAGTCTCGAAGTGACCAGACTACCCTGGAGACAGATCGAGATTGGACACCCGGCATCACAACGACTACCCTCTTCTGACGCTTTGGCGTTCAGTGGCGCTGTTGCCACTCGGCCGGAACATCCGCAGTCACCTGTGGACTATGACCCGGGCCATCGCTGAGGCTGCCATTCATGTCGGGCCATCGCTGAGGCTGCCATTCTTGCCGGGCCATCGCTGAGGCTGCCATTCATGCCGGTTCATCGCTGAGGCTGCCATTCACGCCGGGCCATCGCTGAGGCTGCCATTCTTGCCGGGCCATCGCTGAGGCTGCCATTCATGTCGGGCCATCGCTGAGGCTGCAATTCATGCCGGGCCATCGCTGAGGCTGCCATTCACGCCCGGCCATCGCTGAGGCTGCCGGTAACCAGATCTCCTTTTGTAATCCTGCTATCGCTGAGGTCACCATTCGCCGCGCAAAGAATAATCGCCGCCACGCACCCAGCCCATTTTGTGAACATTAGATCCATAAAGCCATAACCGCATAAGCCATAGGACCTGCCACAAGCGATATATGACCAGCGTCTGAATACTTGTGCATTTAGACATTATAACCTAAAGCAATTGTCATTTGTGTATGTTTTGTCATATCTGCTTCTTATACCACATCATACATTAAATTATATAAAATAAATATTTTATTTATTTAAATACCATATGTCCATGTATATTCATTTCGTGACAACTACCCACCCGCTCTCTACATAATAAATGTGCAGAGATTGCGAAGGATCACAATCTGGGTCTGGATATGAACACCGATTTTGATACATTGACCAAAAACATATATTGATATACATGTATTGCATTATTGCATAGACAGGGAGTCTGTTCTTTAATCCGGACTTGCTACAGACCCACAACGATGGGTAAACCGGAGTAGAAAAACGACCGATTGTGAGATCTTGTTGCCATGGTGAACCCGGCGGCGTGGCTGGCCAGCGGTTTCACTAAGCGATAGATCACCCCACAAACCTCCCCGCGTGTCCCCAGAGACGCCACCTCGGTACTTCAGTGCTTCCATCCTCCACCAATCTCCCGCCAGTGTCATATCTATGAGAGATAGAATTCATGGGACTGGTAGTCGTAATCCTTGTCGCGGTCTCCATAAGCTGTGAAAAAGAGAGCCTCGTATTTAACACGTGGGCCGGGCGACCCCATGAATAGCGATGTCCAAGCTAGTCTATCGTAACTGCCATAAAACCGTTAGCGGCTCAATGACCTCACCGCGCATGTTGAGCAGAAATCAATGCGGAATCATATATCACTTGTATATCGCCTCGCCCCTTGTGACATGGAGGCGGAAGGAGATGGAGGGGGGGGGGGGGGGGGTATTGCGATATTAAGAAGTTCCAAGGAACGAAGAACCAATTCTCCGGGAGTAACCCTCTACTCTTTGCAAAGGAAGACATGGGATATTTATCCTGATAAAAACATTTGCGCAGTTGCGATTCGAACCATGCACTCACAGGCCACTTGGGCCGGCTCAGGAAAGCACACTCGACTATAGCCTAACGCGGTAACCACTAGGCTGCGGGGTGTCCACAGGAGGTGGGGGACGAGTGGAGGGGGGAGATGGAGGGGGTGGGTGGTAGGGTGTGCCGCTCCTTCTTTGACAACCTGTGAACCAGCCTGAAGGCCTAACATAAGATCAAAATCCAGAGCCAAGTTGGTTTCTTGCCTTATGTTAACTACTGAATTTATATGTGCTTGGTCGAATACAGCCCCATCTTGCTGATCCTAATTTGTAACGACAATGTGCGGCAATCAAGAGTAGATATCGTTCAAAGATGTCTTCTAGGGACTAAAAAGTGTTCAATATTAGTTCAATCATTCGACCTTCTTGGAGGTTTATTTTATTAAGAGGTCTTTGATCCGCCGAAATAGTTACATTTTAGTAGAAAAGTAACTGGTGAATAATCACATATGTTAAGTTAAACTATGCAAAAGGCCTTAATGTCGTTTCCATGATGTTTGTAACGATGGTTATGAACTTTCCATGTGCTTCTCCTACAATTGTCTTAATTACAATTGAAGATCCCATTTCCTATCTTAATATTTGTAAATGATGCTTATAACAGTAACAATTAAATAGTCAGACATCTAGTCAAGATGGCTACGAACGATTGTTGCACGTCTTTATCATTAAGCTTAAGGCATCTTTTCACAAAACATGAGATGATGTTATACTGATGATGTGGCCGGTGCCTGTGCACGAGCTATTCGTTACGAGGATGACGATTGCTCTCTCAGCAGTTTTCTGTCCACTGAGGAAATCTTTTGGAAAGGTTGTTTCTCGTCATTACATTTTGCAGTGTATCGGTATGGTGTTGACTGATACGAATAAACATAATAATATTATAACTAAAAAATCCTCTGATATAGAGATCGAGCTTTATGGGTAACCGACCATCAGGGTAACCGACCATCAGGGTAACCAACTATACGGGTAACAAGCTATGAAGGGTCACCATGGAAATTAATCATTCCGCAGCGCACCGTGTACAGATTGCGATCGGCGATGACCCGGGCATAAGGGAGATTTACAGGAGACTGCCCCCTTCTCTATCAGTTCCACATGATAAAGGCTGACTGCTGCCGTCAGAGCGGAACAAACCGGCGGTCAACCGACCCAATGCATCATTGACTCTAGGGTCAAGTCACGTGCTGGACAGGGCATGATGGTGACTTGGATCAATATCCCCCTATATCGCCCATATCTACCCCCTATCCCCAGTAACCACGTGTCTCACTGTACATGGCTTGATATACCTGCATGAGTGGGCGCCCGTCATCTATTCTCAAGTTTCCGCCTTTGTTCAATCACACACCATGACCTTGACCTTGTAAGTCATTTGCCTGGGCTTCCCGTAGTATTTACGAACGTATGTGACTAATATAACGTGCCGCTGAACTTTGTTTTCCACAATGGACACCTTGCTGCCATACTATACATACCTCATTTAACCCACCAATGGAGGTAATAGGGGTCTGCCATGTTAGCCGGCTGGATAGAATTATTCCTGCTCGAAGCCACTTTTGCGAACAGAAAGGCCACATTGGGCCAATGAATCCCTGGAGCAATGTGATGAAGAGATGAGGCGGCCCCAGACACAGGTGGGGAGTCCATCCACAACACAACGGTCAGTCGAGTACGCTTCCGCCAGACCACCGTGACTTCGCCCTAATAACATGAATAACCTACACTGAGCCGCAATATAGGATGAACATAGGCTCCAAGTCCTGCTGACAAACGTTCACTGAGGCCTAAAGTCCTAGTCACGCAGGAACTTCCACTGATAATACAGCCAATGAGTCACAATATCTTCACCACTGATCAAGACAATTACTGCCGGGCCATGACTCTGCAGCATGTGATGCGTTTACCCACCCCTTCCCATTGGCCTCTTTGACCTTGCTTGTCCTCTACCAAACCAGTCAGTCCCCGACTTGCAGTGGCGCCATCTATCACACAGGCTTTGTGCTCGAGGACACGCGACTGTCGGATGTGCCGACGCCTCGAAATTTCATCTTTGCCGTCGCCTGGCGAGAACGATATTTGATTGCTGTTGAAACCTTCGGGTCGTCCGGTGGTCGTCTTGCTGGAGAGACACTGTGTTCTTGAGAAAAACAATGGCGCCGGGAGATGCCATGTCGGTGGGGTAGGTGGGAGAGGGAGGGGGGTGGGGGGGTGGGGTTCAAAGGATAAGGAGCTTGTACAGGGTGAGCGGTCGGGTGTTTTATATGAGGGGTGGGTGGGTGCCTTGGAAGACCTACAAATGGGAGGTACGAGACACTGCCCACGTCAGGTGACATATCTGTCAACGCCGACCCACGTAATTCAAAGGTCATTCGGATGTGCGTACCCGAAGGAAAAGTCCTGCTGCCTACCCAGGAAGGCCGCGTGTGATATTCCACATACATGTCGGTAAATCTCTGGTAAAGAGGTGTTCCCTTTCATATTCAGGAAGGATATTGTCTTCGAGGAACTGCCTTCATCAAGATGAATGTGTGGGGCGTAAACCAGATATATTATTGAACTGACCCATGACGCTGCCTGGCCATTGACAATTTTCTGCTGCCTAACGAATGGTGTAGCTTGATTATTAGAACAATTGGGAGGATTTATTTAAGTCGCTTGATTTGAAAGTTGTCTTCTGTGTCAGCCATCACAACTGTGGGCGTTCCATTTTCAGGCATTTGCAGATAACTTAAAATTAAGAAAACGTTTCTTCTAACATCTATTATTCAGACAAAGGAGAACCTCCTCCAGAATGGGTTCCTTGTCAGGAAACCCTGACAGTGGAGCACATTCTGTTTAGGTGTGTTGACTTTCAACAAACAAGCGACCAATATTACAGAGCAATAAATATGAAAGAACTATTTAATAATATACCACCGCAAAAGATTTTAGATTATTTATCTGCAATTAAACTAGTCAAATGCATATGATATCTAGTCAACGTTTACTGCCAAACAGTGCATTTTGCTGTATTTATTAATCTCGAAAACTTGCTTTTAAAACCCAACTCATAGTTTTATATTCTGACAACTTATTGACTTTATCGTTTCACCATTCTTTACTTTCATGGTTGAAGACAATCTGCTCAACCATATTACTTGATATTCTCAGAGTTTTAATAATCTATTAATCGTTTCCACATTAACTGCATTCATGGTTTTATTCATACCTACTTGACCCTTTACCATTTTGCATTTGTTTTATCCGAAAGCTCACATGTCTTGATACTTTCAGGGTTTTAGTATTGACTCTTGAGTTATTTAGATTGAACTAAACCAATATGACACGATATAGCCTTACAGGTTGAGTCCCAATTTTAATAATAAAAAAAAATCGTTCAGTTACAGACAATTACGCTAGACAGCCCGCCTAGAATAAAAACAAAACACGCATCACCATAAACATCAGCCATTATAACCAATTTCAAATCTGGTAACTAAATGAATTTCCGTTAATTTCAATGGTAATAACTTTTGCGATGTTCCCTCGATGAAGGTAACTTTACCATGAGTTCCAGACGTTGGAGACACGTAGCGTGACTTAATGAAGGCAATTTCACTTGTTCGTTAATGTCTATGCTGCATCACGTTGATTCAGTCCATTCTTTCGTTATGGATACATCCAGACGCAACAACTTTCCTTCGCTGGGAACCAGCCTGCCTGTCCGAAACAGACCGCTGGTAACGGGTATCCTCCATTTTAGAAAGGGCCGGAATTCCGGCCTTTTTCCTTAGTCGCCAAATTTAAAAAACATAACTGATGTTCCCATACTGCACCTCATAAGTGTTTCTATATACCTTCACGAAACCTCGCATTGTAACTTATCTAAGGAAATATCTAATTGCGACATATGCTGACTTATAAGACGAGGGTCTGACCTCGAAACTATGGAAAGCCAAAGTGGAATTTTATCGACTGATGAATGCAACTGATCGTGAGACCTTGCGGAGAGGAGACAGTATGAACATGATCAAGTTCGAGATTGCGGGTAGGTGTCAGACGTCTTACCACGTGTTTTAAATTATGAAAAAGAAAGAAAACAGTTACATACGTTTGTGCGTGCGTGCGCGTCCGTCTTCCCTCCTTTGCAATACTACATTTCAATAATGAACGTGTCTTTTAGATCTTTTCAAGCTGACCATAAAACACATGGAGTATTACCGAATTGTACTACAGGATGTCATGTCATTTTGTGGTAAAAGGATGAAATTTGGCTCACATGTTAGAAATTCATGTCTAATCGAATTTAGTTAAGTGTCGAGTCAGATTTAAATGGTGGACAATGTCACCAATTATAAGCGATATCTTGGACTCACAACACTGAGAAGAATAAAACTGTTATTTTGATGTCTGTCCATAGGTTTTTGTGTAAGCAATAGTAAAATAAGTCCTCACTGGATATTCAAGAACAACGCATGAGCAATTTCCCTATATAAGGACCCTGCACCTAGAATGTTTGATATTGATATTGAGCATGTTTGCTGGCCTTTGTCGCCATCAGAGTAGTGGAACTAGAGGATGCGTTGCACCTAGATACACACAAATATCTTCTGTTTAATTCAGCGACCCCGAAAACCTATGCATAAACATAACATATTAGTTCGATCGTCGATTTGCGAGATATTGAGCTTTTTTTGGGTAGTTTTGCCTGTCCAAAGCCGCCAGGGGTAAGGTCGACTTGACATTAGCTAAATTTAAATACAAGGATATTAAGGACAACTTTCATGCTTTTACCACCAAATGCACAACTCGACAATATTTGTCGTTTAGCCGCTAAACTATCACGGAATATAGGCAATGTTTCCGTTTCGTCATCACAATTATAACTAGTAATGACGACGAGGACGACATCAGCTTTGTATAATATTTGCCAAAATATCCTCCTTCCGGGCAAACAAATTCAATGTCTCTCTATTCCTAATCTCTATGTTTCATATGCTATGTAAAATCCAACTTATTATTCAATTTACTTTACATTGTAATATGTTTTTAAATAATAGGACATATGTCCAACTCGTGTAAAGACGTGTATACAACAATTGTACGATTAATTGCTTGAAGATATGAAAATTCATTTTGGCTTGCCATAGCATCTGCACGACAATGGGCGCTCGACCAATCACGGAGGCTTAAAAATTACTAGTTACCGGCCTAGTATGCTGCGAACAGCTATAGGCCGGTTGCCAGCCTACAACTTTCCGAGAAATTAGAATTCAACCCTGGTAGACACGTCACCTGTATTTTTGCAAGAAGCCAACTCTTCGGCAAAATCAACTTGGAAAAGAATTCCTTCTTCGGTCGCAGACTAATCCCCCCACAAACCGTTTACCGCTGAACAAATGTCATGACCACAGGCACAGTAAATCAGTAGAGGCGGGAGGCCGGGGGGGGGGAGAGGTAGGGGGCCCCACAACGTATACTAAACACACAAGGTGTCCAACTCCCGCTGGAACTGAGCGACAGGCACCCGTTTCAACCCCCAATATCGCACATTTACCGCGCTTGATGGGCCCCGTAAATGCCTAAGTCCGATTTCTAAGTAATTTAATTATTTCATCAATAAGTAAACGAGACCTGTACTGCCGTGTAGTCGCGACAAATAAAGAATTATGCAACTACAACAACAAACTCCTGAACACATTGAGCAAACATGGCTGACATCGCGGGAAGTGTGCGCTATAAACAAAGCTCCTTGCCAACCACTCAACAGACGGCTCAATAAGACTAAACGAATATATTATCACCAGCACAATACGCGTGTAAGTCTGCGGAAAGAGCTGATTCAATAATGCAGTGATTTTTTTATGTTCTGCGCTTTTGGAAACCTTAGCAGCCCTGAATGGGTCTCATTATAAATGTAATGCTCTTGTCACTCAACTAAATTTGATGTATTCACTCTCGCTATGCCTCCGCAGTGGTCAGTAAATCAATGAACCATGTGATATTTTGTTGACATGTATACAGTTGTCGGCATGTAAAACGCGAGCAAAACCACGTGACCTGAGCCGACAGGGCGTCGATGAAAGCGTTCGATGCTGGACATCACGGCTTTCGATCTGACCCCATCCCCCCCCCCCCCCTCTCCTCCACCGGCCCGGTCGTCACGCACAAGTCCATACCCAACCCCACCTATAACGTTAACTGATGGCTATACCCACCACTTCCCTCAAACTCCCCTCACCGAGCAAGCCGCGGAAGACTACCCAAACCCCATCCCGCCCCAGATGGAGCTCCTTTAACATGGTGACCATAGAACGACATCGCCAAGTATAATACAGCTGGTGCCTCCTGTCCTAGCCGCCCTGCCTCCTGTCTTAGCCGCCTTGCCTCCTGTTCCAGCCGCCCTGCCTACTGTCTCAGCCGCCCTGCCTCCTGCCCCAGCCGCCCTGCCTCCTGTCCCAGACGCCCTGCCTCCTGTCCCAGCCGCCCTGCATCCTGTCCCAGCCGCCCTGCCTCCTGACCCAGCCGTCCTGCCTCCTGGCTTAGCCGCCCTGCCTCCTGTCTCAGCCGCCCTGCATCCTGTCTCAGCCATGCTGCCTCTTGTCCCAGCCGCCCTGCCTCCTGTCCCCAAGGCTAACCCTGTGGCCGCCCTTCCAGGCTTCTCGATGTGATGCAGATCCACCCAGATGTCTCACAGTTGGTGGAGGGTGTGGTGGAAGCTGGGTAAGCTGTGGCGTGGGTGGATGGACGGAATGAAACGGTGGAGGGCGAGGGAGGTGTTATGTGGGAACATATATAGTGATAGCAGGGTTTGTTATGTGGGTGTAGATATAGTGAGAGCATGCCGTGTTATGTGGGGATGGAAATAGCGAAAGCAGGGTGTGTTATGTGCGGATTGATAGATGGATAGAGTGATGCGTAATCACACGCCCCACCCCCCCCCCTACTGCCCCGCCCTGCCGCTACATTTCTACCCAACAAACATCCCGCGTGGGACCGAATCCTAGACTATTCCGAGAGCCATTCCAGGAATAAAGGCCAGACAGTCCACTTGCAGTGTCAATCCCTGTCCGACCATGAAGGTAGGACTGTCCGGCCCACCCAGAGAAAGGCTCCGTCCCTACACGCCCCGACCCCCATGGCAAGCGATCGGAGCCATGGCAATCATGCGACCGCAACCATGACTACCATGTGACTGCAACCATGACTTTCATATGACTACAACTATGACTATCATTTGTCTGAATTCACGACCATCATGTGACTGAAATCACGACCATCATGTGACTGAAGTCACGACCATCATACGATGGCAGTCACGACTATCATGTGGTCACAACAATCGTGGGTATGTGACCACAGCCATGGTGGCCATGCTATCATAGCTCTGGCGGTGTTTTACAGTTACTTTTATGATGTTCACGTAGTTACAGTTATTATTAGTTGGGTATGCCGGCCTGCCCGGTGTTAGCACCCCCCCCCCCCGCCGTCGGGGAGGCTACCCCAGCCAGCGCGTGACCAAGTGCTACAAAAGCACAGCCACGCAAGGACACTTCAAGGGCCATCTTAATTCCCCACAAGTGCCATCATATCTGCCCATGGATGACGTGCGACCCTTGTCGTTAACGGGTACTTTTTTCGTTGCCAGTATCTGCCCCAGACTCCATAGAAAGCGACAGACGATGCCACACGTACTTAACGCTGGTTGGCATTAAGCCGTGGACAAAGCAATGGGATCGCCATCAGTCATGAGACCTGCCAGGAACACGGAACGGCTCAGGCGGCCAACGGGGACAACGCTGGGGTCCACTTCCTGAGTGACTAAGCCTGGTGAGATCGCCCCGACATATGTACAGTACATACCGCGGTGCGCAATGTAACATATCTGTATGTTGCTATTGGTGTATTCAACAGCACGCCAGGTTTTAGCAGATTTTCAGCATTTTGCCATTGACCGAAAAGTTAATGCCAACTTGACAAAAGTGGCCAGAAGTTCTTTTTAATAAATGAACATATGTTTCTTATTACATTTTCAGGTAGATCCATAAACAATACTTATTTAGAGAAAACAGGAAACAATCTGTCATGGAAAAAGTTTGACCGCTGTCATGAAGTCGGTCACCAGTCTGCGAGATGAGTGATGCTTGCCATGATCTGCTCTAATTGTGACATTAGTTCTCGGATAGGCAGGGTGTTAATTTCAGTCATGGCTGGCAGAGTTGGCCACTTGGACCCTCCTCGGAGTGTCAACTTTTATTGATTTTCTCCGCCCTGTCAATCGTGACAACTTCTTGGATTGGCAGTACGCCGATATAAATACGGCATCAGTCTCGAATTGACCAGGCTACCTTGGGGACAGATCGAGATTGGACACCCGGCATCACAAGGACTGCCCTCTTCTGACGCTTCGGCGCTCAGCGGCGCTGTTGCCACTCGGCCTGAACATCCGGTGTTGTCCGCAGTCACATGTGGACTAAGACCCGGGCCATCGCTGAGTTTGCTATTCATGCCGGGCCATCGCTGAGGCTGCCATTCTTGCCGATCCATCGCTAAGGCTGCCATTCATACCGGGTCTTCGCTGAGTCTGGCATTTATGCCGGGCCATCGCTGAGGTTGTCATTCATGCCGGGCCATCACTGAGGCTACCGGTAACCAGATCTCCTTTTGTAATCCTGCTATCGCTGAGGTCGCCATTCGCCGCGCCAAGAATAATCGCCGCTACGCACCCAGCCCATTTTGTGAACATTATATCCATAAAGCCATAACCCCATAAGCCATAGGACCTGCCACAAGCGATATATGTGACCAGAGTGGGAATACTTGTGCATTTAGACATTATAACCTAAAGAAATTGTCATTTGTGCATGCTTTGTCATATCTGTTTCTTATATCACATCATACATAAAATTATATTAAATAAATATTTTATTTATTTACATACCATAAGTCCATGGATATTCACCCGCTCTCTACATAATAAATGTGCAGAGATTGCGAAGGATCCCAATCTGGGTCTGGATATGAACACCGATTCGGATACATTGACCAAAAACATATATTGATATACATGTATTGCATTATTGCATAGACAGTGAGTCTGTTGTTTCATCCGAACTTGTGGCTACAGACCCTCAACGATGGGTAAACTGGAGTAGAAAAACGACCGACTGTGAGATCTTGTTGCCATGGTGAATCCGGGGGCGTGGCTGGCCAGCGGCTTCACAAAGCGATTCATGGGACTGGTAGTCCTAATCCTTGTCGCGGTCTCCATTAGCTGTGAGAAAGGGAGCCTCGTATTTAACACGTGGGCGACCCCATAAATAGCGATGTCCAATCTAGTTTACCGTACCTGCCATAAAACCGTTAGCGGCTCAATGACCTCACCGCGCATGTTGAGCAGAAATCAATGCGGAATCATATATCATTGGTATATCGCCTCGCCTCTTGTGACATGAGGGCGGAAGGAGATGGGGGGGGGGGGGGTATTGCGATATTGGGAAGGGTCCAGGAACAAAGAACCAATTCTCCGGGAGTAACCCCCTACTCTTTGCAAAGGAAGACATGGGATATTTATCCTGCTAAAAACATTTGCGCAGTTGCGATTCGAACCATGCACTCACAGGCCACTTGGGCCGGCTCAGAAAAGCACACTCGACAATAGCCTAACGCGGTAACCACTAGGCTGCGGGGTGACCACAGGAGGTGGGGGACGAGTGGAGGGGGGAGATGGAGGGGGTGGGTGGTGGGGTGTGCCGCTCCTTCTTTGACAACCTGTGAACCAGCCTGAAGGCCTAACCTAAGATCAAAATCCAGAGCCAAGTTGGTTTCTTGCCTTATGTTTACTACTGAATTTATATGTGCTTGGTCGAATACAGCCCCATCTTGCAGATCCTAATTTGTAACGACAATATACGGCAATCAAGGGTAGATATCGTTCAAAGATGTCTTCTAGGGACTAAAAAGTGTTCAATATTAGTTCAATCATTCGACCTTCTTTGAGGTTTATTTTATTGAGAGGTCTTTGATCCGCCGAAATGGTTACATTTTAGTAGAAAAATAACTCGTGAATAATCACATATGTTAAGTTAAACTATACAAAAGGCCTTAATGTCGTTTCCATGATGTTTGTAACGATGGTTACGAGCTTTCCATGTGCTTCTCCTACAATTGTCTTAATTACAATTGAAGATCACATTTCCTATCTTAATATTTGTAAATGATGCTTATAACAGTAACAATCAAATAGTCAGATCTAGTCAAGATGGCTACGAACGATTGTTGCACGTCTTTATCATTAAGCTTAAGGCATCTTTTGACAAAACATGAGATGATGTTATACCGATGATGTGGCCGGTGCCTGTGCACGAGCTATTCGTTACGAGGGTGACGATTGCTCTCTCAGCAGTTTTCTGTCTGCTGAAGAAATATTTTGGAAAGGTTATTTCTCGTCATTACATTTTGCAGTGTATCGGTATGGTGTTGACTGATACGAATAAACATAATAATATTATAACCACAAAATCCTCTGATATATAGATCGAGCTATATAGGTAACCGGCCTTCAGGGTAACCAACTATACGGGTAACAAGCTATGAAGGGTCACCATGGAAATGAATCATTCCGCAGCGCACCGTGTACAGATTGCGATCGGCGATGACCCGGGCATACGGGAGATTTACAGGAAACTGCCCCGTTCTCTATCAGTTCCACATGATAAAGGCTGACTGCTGCCCGTCAGAGCGGAACAAAACCGGCGGTCAACCGACCCAATGCATCATGGACTGTAGGGTCAAGTCCCCTGCTGGCCAGGGCATGATGGTGGCTTGTATCAATATCCCCCTATATCTCCCATATTTACCCCTTATACCCAGTAACCACGTTTCTCAATGTACATGGCTTGATTTCCCTGCATGAGTGGGCGCCCCTCATCTCTTCTCCAGTCTCCGCCTTTGTTCAATCACACATCATGACCTTGAGCTTGTAAGTCATCTGCCTGGGCTTCCCAGTGTTTACGAACGTATGTGACTAATATAGTGTGCTGCTGAACTTTGTTTTCCACAATGGACACCTTGCGGCTCTATACATACCTCATGTAACCCACCAGTGGAGGCAATAGGGGTCTGGAAGGACGGGTCCAGGATCAGCGTCGATTTTTCTACAAACATGTATTCAGTGTCAAATGCGGATTTGTCGCTATGTTCTGTGTCATTTTTTGTTCTAAAATGCCAATATCTGTGTCGATGTCGCTTTTTCAGATCCTCACTGTTTAGAAGTCAATGTCAAATGGCGATTTTCAAATATGCCAGTATCGCGTGTCACCTGTACCCCTTCCAGACCGCTGGTAATAGGCTGTGACGTCGAAGCTAGGTCCAAATATCATTAGATGTCTTCCATGTTAGCCGGATGGATAGAATTATTCCTGTTCTAGGCCACTTTTGCGAACAGATTACACATTAGGCGAATGAATCCCTGGAGCAATGTGATGAAGAGATGAGGCGGCCTCAGACACAGGTGGGGAGTCCATCCACAACACGTCGGTCTGCCTCGAGTACGCTCCCTCCAGACCACGGTGACTCCGCCCTAATAACATGAATAACCTACAATGAGCCGCAATATAGGATGAACATAGGCTGAAAGTCCCGCCGAAAGACGATAATACAGCCAATGAGTCACAATATCTTCACCACAGATCAAGACAATTACTGCCGGGCCATGACTGCAGCATGTCATGCGTTTACCCACCCCTTCCCATTGGCCACTTTGACCTTACTTGTCCTCTACCAAATCCGTCAGTCCCCGACTTGCAGTGGCGCCATCTATCACACAGACTTCGGGCTCGAGGACACGCGACTTTCGAAAGTGCCGACACCGCGAGATTTCCCCTCCGCCGTGACCTGGCGACAACGATATTTGATTGCTGTTGAGACCTTCGGGTCGTCCGGTGGTCGTCTCGCTGGAGAGACACTGTGTCCTTGAGACAAACAATGGCGCCGGGAGATGCCATGTTGGTGGGGTAGGTGGGAGAGGAGGGGGTGGGGGGGGGGAGGATAAGGGGATGGGACGGGTGAGCGGTTGGGTGTTTTATATGAGGTGTGGGTGGGTGCCTTGGAAGATCTACAAATGGAAGCTACCACACACTGCCGACGTCAGGTGACATATCTGTCATCGTCGACCTACGTAATTCAAAGGTCAATCAGATGTGCGTACCAGAAGGAACCTCCTGCTGTCTCTCCGTGTCAAATTTCCATGAAGTCCCGGCCCAAGAAGGTCGCGTGTGATGCTACAGTGAATATTCGCATACATGTCGGTAATGCTCTGGTATAGAGGTGTTCCCTTATGTATTCATGAAGGATATTGTCTTCAAGGACGTGCCTTCATCAAGATGAATGTGGGGAATAAACCAGATATATTATTGTACTGACCCATGACGCTGGCTGGCCGGTTACAATTTTCTGCTCCCTGCCGAATGGTGTAGCTGATTGTCAGGACAATTTGGAGGATTATTTATGTCGCTTGATTTGAAAGTTACCTGTGTCAGTCATCATAACTGTAGGCGTTCCATATTCTAGCATTTGTAAGCAACTTGAATTTAAAAAAACGAGTCGTTTTTTTATCCAAATATCTATTATTCAGCCATCGTTCAGTTACAGACGATTACACTAGAAGGCCCGCCGAAATTTAAACAGAAAGGCATCATCATAAAAATCAGCCGTTATGATCAATTTCCGTCAATTTCAATGGTGATAACTGTGCGATGTTCCCTCGATGAATGCAACGTTATCATGATTTCCAGACGTTAGAGCCCTGTAGCTTGACTTAATGAAGGCAACTTCACTCGTTGTATACTGCATCACGTTAATTCAGCCCATTCTTTCATTATAGATACATTCAGACGCAACAGCTTTCCGATAAATTCACTCGTTAGATTTCAGCCATGGTAAAATCAATTTGCAAAAGGATTCGTTCCTCGTTCGCAGGTAAACTTTCATGTCGACTAATCCACCCACAAACCGTTAAACCCTGAACAAATATCATGACCTACCTGCCACCGCGACAATTTAACCCTTTGATGGTCATGACGCACAAGATCGTTATCCTACAGAAAAATATACATTCATTCACGCTGCAAACCCCAGAACTCCGGCACCGTGGATGGCTAAGGCATAGAATCATCATCATTTATTTCGACCAGGAAAACAACAATACAATACAGCATACTGATCTGGTTGGCATCCGTCCGTCTGCGAAAGACGATGGATTTGCAGCTTTGTTTGGTTTAAGCACAGGCGCCTCAATCGTGGGTGGGTGGGGCGGGAACGGGGGGGGGGGGGGCTTCACACATATGTCATATAAAGAGAGAAGGTAGGCAAAGCATTATGCAGCCAGAAAACTCAGCCCTAACAACATCGGTCGGTTTCGTCAACAAAATGCCACGACTGCGCGGTTTCCTCGCTTCACTCAATGCCTCAACACTTTACTCAGCCGTTTTCTCGCAAGCTCCTTCGTCTATATGCAAATTACATTGCAGGCTGTTCCATCACTGGTACTCCCGTCTTAAGTACTCATATCGATTAACATGTAGTAATAGTTTTCGGTAACCAAAAGATCATAATCCCTGGCCGAGGCGACCACCATTATGACAGAGTCGCTGGCATGGTGGCCACCTCATCGAAGGTACATAGGACCATAGGTTATTTTCAATATAAGTACATATACATGGTTTCGCTTTCCGTTGTTACTGGAGTGATCTGTTTAACGCACAGAACAATAGAATCTCGAGATTATATCATATATTGCGCAAGACTTACCTTTGGGCGCCATTTTGGTATGATGATGTATGGGTCAGTTCTTTGACAGGGCTCTTGGGAGGCTCTCATCATGGGTGGGGGGCCGGGGAGGTTTGTCCTATAGGGCTGTACAGTTCTCGCGGGTTCTATTTCCGGTTTAGGGTCTTTTAGGGACCAACAAAAAAACACGTGCTCTTAGAACGAGTGCGCATCACGCTGGTGCCTTGCTGCAACTGCGTGACGCGCACTCATTGTAGTCAACGTTTCAGTGTTGGGAACCGGCCACCTGCGCGGTTTGTGCGTAAAGAATCGAGTGAGTGTGAAACTATTTTTTTGTTTGCTTTGGTCCAGGCATTTTTAAATATAAAAATCATATTATAGTTAAAGATAAGACATTTATCTCTCCATAATGCATGTAGTCCGTTCGATGAGACTGTTGGAAGCGTTGCATTTTGAGCCAAATAATCGATGTTTACAGTTCTACGACAAACGGGAGCACCATTGTCCTCACCTGCTCAGTCCATATAAAGAGCGTTGTTACGTAACCATAGATACCGCGCGCAGACACGCGCGTCATGATGATTATTACGTCATACGACATGGAAAACCCCGCGCAGCCACATCAGATTGCCTTGACACTGACAGTCACTCATGAGATAACCGCATTCTGGTTTATCAACTGCCTAACCGCTCATACATTACATAAATCCACTCGGATGGTTATAATTAATTCGGATATGCACCGAACTTCAGTGGTTAGTTGTGCTTCCAAGGACAGCTTTAGCCGATCATGTGTGTGAGGTGAGTGAAGGCAAACAACCGGAAGGTAGTCAGCACCTACAGGCCGTTGATGCTAGGCATTGACGCAGAGCTTAGGTATCCCTGTCTCGTGGGGTCTCGATAAGATCCCGAAGTGACTTACAGCCCTACAAACAAAGCTCCTTGCCAACACTTCAACAGACGGGCTCAATTAGACTGAACGAATACATTATCACCAGACAATACGCGTGTAAGTCTGCGGAAAGAGCTGATTCAATAATGCAGTGATTGTATGTTCTGCGTCGTTTGGAAACCTTTGCAGCCCTGAATGGGTCTCATTATACATGTAATGCTCTTGTCACTCAACTAAATTTGATGTATTCACTCTCGCTATGTGCCCGCGGTTGTCAATAAATCAATAAACCATGTGATATTTTGATGACATGTATACAGTTGTCGACATGTAAAACGCGAGCAAAACCACGTGACCTGAGCCGACAGGGCGTCGATGAGAGCGTTCGATGCAACAATCACCCCTCCCCCTCCATTTACCAACTTGGTCACGTCCTACCACATCCCTAATCTGTGACCCGCCAACGTGTATCCCCCCCCCTCCCCCCCCCCCCCCCCCCCCCACCCTCATACGAGGTTATCCAGGGACGGTGATCGTCACACTCTCCACGCGTCTACGCAGACCCTGCCCTAATCCTCCTCGTGCCCCCACCCCTCGTCCCCCAGCCCCCTCCTTGTCCTCCCATAATGCCGCACCCCACCCACCACTTATATATAACACTGTTCACGTTATTCGCCGCGCTGTGGTCCATGCACACGCATTGCTGTCCTTCCATAAGCCACCAGCGCCGGAGACGAGAGCGAGTGACAGAAATGAGGTCTGAACAATAAGCCGTTAGACGGAGCCACTTTCACACGACCAACCGCAGCGCCACATATAATACAGCTGGCGTTGATGGAGATTGTCCACGTTGATTCACGGCAAAATCGATCTTAACGCTTCCAATTTTTTTTGGCCGGGCACTTTACCAATTTGATTTATATGGAAAATTGTGACCCTGAACATCGTCACAGCCCACTGACTGCCCCAGCCGCTCTGCCTCTTGTTCTCATGGCTAAACCTGGGGCCGCTACTCTAGGCTTCTGATAGTTCCATAGATGTAACGTAGTATGCTCCGATATGGGTCCAGTCGCGGAACCACGTTACATCTCCTAGCAATATCTTTCCATTAGCAGAATCCCGCCCGAAATCTGGTCGGCCTTTACACGGTCATAAAACTACGTTTTCACCTCGATATTTAGCAATGATCTACATACTTACAAAAAGTAACCTATTCTCTGTTGATTTGTTACCAACTTGGGATATGACATTGCTTGTTCCTTGTGTTTTGATAACTTTTCCCTCTGCTGTGTGATTTCTGAGCGTTTTTGGCTGCCGCGGGCGCCATGTTTTGATTGGGGTTCACGCGCACCGAAAGAAATAATCGTTGGGCACGCGCGCATTGTTGGTTGGGAAATGTAAAGTACGGATTTTACATCACATCAAACAGCATGTCATGGTATTTTAACGGTCGTTTGTTTGAAATGGTCTGACTTTACCAGATCAGTGACATCGTTGCATTAAAATGTTTGAAAGCACAACTGAAGTGGAAGTTCTTTCAGCGTTCCATTGATGTTTAATTTGCATTCAAGATCATCAGCAAATGACAGCGGGAGGGGTGTGGATCTCGGAATATTTTAAACCGTCAGTAACCCGGCGGCCGGGTTGGGGGGGGGGGGGCTCGTATACAAAGTGGGTGGGAGGGTTCCGTGGGGTGCCTTGATGACTGAGAGAGTGGATATTTGTGATGAAAAAGATATCCCTATAGAGCGGATGTTTAAAAACTTCTGACCGGGGTGGGGGTATATGGGGGGGCTCTGAAAATTTGCGTTTATAGACGGGTTGCCGAGAAAAATTAAAACGCCCCGACCTCCTGCAGGTTATATTGGTAAGGGAGCGCTGTAAAATGTGTAGATTCACTTAGGCGATGCAAAACTTCCCGGGTGTTGTCGTCGCTTCGCTCTGCTAATGAGCGAGGTGCGCTTGGAAGCAAGACACCGCCACAGCGGCTTGCTTGCAGGACTAGGCTTCTCAATGTGATGCAGCCCCACCCGGATTTCCGACCGTTGGTGGAGGTGGGGTGGAAGCAGGGTGTGGCGTGGGTGGATGAATAAACGGAATGAAAATAGGGAGGGGGGGGGTGTAGTATTGAGATGGGATGTAAAGGTTGATAGAGTGAAGGCAGGGTGTGTGATGCGCCGGTGGGTGGAGTGATAGCAGGGTGGGTGAAGTGGGGTGGATAGTGGGATAGCAGGGTTCGTGATGTGGGGGTGTATGAAGTGACGGCGGGATTTTGGTTGGCGGTGTGTGTGGGTGATGTGGGGCGGGGGGTATTGTGGGGGCGTGGGGGAGGGGGTTGATGGTACTCTAATTAGCCAAGAAAGCCCGGAAGCTGCTGCCCCACCCCTTTAGGTCGTCCATTACCGACTTCCACCTACCCGCTAACCCCATTTTCTTTCCACTACAGTTTGATGCCCTTGTAGTGTCCCTCAGGGGAATTGGAATATGGCTCAACCACTAACACCCTGCATTTCTTCACCCAAGACTCTGCCTCAATCCGCCTGACCCCCACCCCCTCAACGCCCTGACCTCTCTCCCTCTAAGCGCCATGCCGCGCACCAGGGTGATGCTGCCCTCCCACCCTACTGCCCCACCCTTCCGCCCCATCTCTACACAACAAGCATCCCGCGTGGGACCGAATCCTTGACTATTCCGAGGGTCATTCCAGGAATGAAGGCTAGACAGTCCACTTGCAGTGTCAATCCCTGTCCGGCCATGAACGTAGGGCTGTCCGGCCCAGGTTCCGCCCCTACAGCTCCTCCTCCCCCCGTCGACACTCCCCCTCCCCCCGTCGACACTCCCCCTCCCCTCCCCACCTCCCCCTCCCCCTTCCCCCCTCTCGCCGCCACCTCCTCTCCCCACCCCGTCTCGACCCAGCGCGTCCTACCCCGGGCCGCTCCACTGGGCGTCCCCGGGCCAGACCGGCCCGGCCGCGCGGGTCCACGCCCGCATCATACGCCGCCCGCTAACTAAGCCCCGACACACCGTGAAGCCCTTACACCGCCCCCACGCGGCCGCTTTCCGAACCTCACTTCAAACGAAGCCGTCTGTGGCTAGATGGAGAGATGAATCTGGTCCCCGCGATAACTGCATTATTCTCTGTCAGTGTCTCTCCGCGCAGCGCCTGGACGCCACCGCTAAATGCCATGGTGGCCTTGCCGAGCGATTTCCCGTCAATCTGATTGCCACGTGTCTATATGGCCCTGCCGGTCCGCATGCGTAAAAACGCGCGGAAGAATATTACGATAGAAGTGCGTGTCACTTTCACATGCCCAGGTCGTATATTTGTATGTTCTCTCGGCTGGTGTTGTGGGTGTCTCTTGTTGTTCAAACACGCGTCTAGGATTAAATGAGGCGCCACGTGGATACATATGGAGGTCGACAACAGCGAAGGCAAATGGCTTAATCGGAATAAGATGTCAAGAAATCAGGACAGAGGTCTGTTTGCAACAAATATGGATGGATCTTTTACGGCATAGAATCATCATAACAAGAGGCGTGGGGAAATGTCACTCAGATAGCATGGGAAATCAAATATGTGTTCAATGGATTATTTCTACGAGTGCTGAGTAAATTCCGCGTTTTGACTGAATTGTTGACTGTCAATTGGTGACTTGGATATGTTTTGCAACACGCCGGGTCATTCTACTTGCGGTCATAGCTTCGTCACTGTTACGACAGAGTAAGCAGGTATTTCCATCTTTATCTCAGTCTGGATGACGACTGATCACTGCCAACTAAGAACATTGTAAACTTCCATAGCATGATCGCTACGCTTCCAAGTAACTTGATAAAATGATTCATGTAATTACTGGTGAAGACTTTTTTCTGATAAAGGGACGGAAATGTCAATTGAAAGATGCCGATTGCCATTTAACATTAGAGACCATTTAAGTATAGTTCCAAGCATAATTCTTCGGGGTGTCATATACTAGATTTTCGTCGTCGACGAGATCAACAAAGATGGCGACCAACTCGTCAAATCGATTCCCAATGGAATATTACTACGCCGAGTGGATTTCCCTGTACATGCCCCCAGTTCTGCTGACGCTCGGCACTCTGGGTAATCTCATGTCGCTCATCATATGGATAAAGAGTTGTATGAAAGCCCCGGTTTCGACCTATGTCTACTTAGCCGTGTTGTCCGGGACGGACATCATCGTGCTCTTCATCGGACTCTTCAAGGATTGGATGACGATGTACTCCGGATATAGCGTCACAAGTGCCACTTCCGGTAACTGCAAAGCGTTCACGGTTTTCGGCTACGTCAGCACGGATTTCTCGGTGTGGCTGATCATCGCCGTGACGACGGAGAGGTACATCGCTGTCTGCCACCCCCTGGACAGCCCCCGGGTGTGCACCGTCAACAGGACGGTCAAGGTCATCGCCCTCCTCTTCGGCCTCCTCATGGCTCTCAACTCGCACTTGTTTTTCACGGCCGGCCTCGTGGCAGGTAACAATAACATTACCGATAACGACCCTTGTTTCGGGGGCGGGGACGCGGACTGGAACGCGTCTTTTTTCAACCGTTGCGGGGCGCAGCCCGGGTATGAGAGGTTAGTTTACGAGGTCTGGCCATACATAGATCTCTGTATGTACTCCTTCTTGCCCTTCGTGTTGCTCCTGGTCCTCAACTCTCTCATCATCCAACGAGTGTCCTCGGCGGCCACCGCTAGGCGGCGCTACACGCTGTCGCAGGTAGCGGCGGCGCTGCACGGGCCATTCTACTCCCCGTCGGAAGTGCGAATGACCGTGATGCTACTCACCATCTCCTTCACCTTCCTCCTCACCACCCTCCCCATGAACATCGTGGTCATCCTCAACATCTACTGGAACGCCCACCTCGAACCCATGGACTGCGCCAGCAAGGTCAGCACGCATGCGCGCATGGAGCTGGCCACCAGCATCTCTCGGATTCTCATGTACTCCAACCATTCGATCAATTTCTACTTGTACTGCGCCACCGGGAAAAAGTTCCGGGAACAGCTCAAGAACTTGTTCGCGTGTTCTATTCTGAAGCCGTGTCTGCGACCGAGGAGCCACAGCGGCTACTATGGCTGCAGGGCAGATGACCTTCAGCGAGGGTGTTACCCTTTAACCAGCACATCAAGGTCAACAGTAGAACAACGTAATGGTAGGGCGTTATGCTAGGCATTATGGGACATCTTATGATCACATCAGATAATGGGATTTTTTATCCGACAACCAATGTATCAATACACCAATGCAGTAAATAGAAACGAAGATGGTGCGCATCTGTCTCTGCGATGAATTATGATCCAAAATATTGTAATTATAATTTACAGAATGTATGATTAATTGTCTCTGGCATTAACATGCCAAAAGAAATGGCAAATAAACAATTTAAGAATGTTGCCTTTTTATTACTTTAGATTTATTTTGACGCAAAAGTTAATCTTTCCTTTTCCTCATAGGGGTCTGGAAGGGATAAATGGCGACACGTGACGCAGGAATATTTGGATAATTGTCATCCGACATTGACCCCCAAATTCCGACACCTGAAGATACCGAAGATCTGAAAAAGCGACATCGATACCGATAGAACGTTTAGAAAAAGGGACACTGAACAAAAAAGCGACACGGAAAGTCATGAAAAATCGACAATAGACACTGACAATTTTGAAAAATCGACACCGGACACTGGACCCCCCCCCCCCTTCCAGACCCCATATCATGCGCAAGTTGTTATCGTCAGTTCTTCCTCCATAAACATTAATGATCCTGGTGTCCATGGCGCCATGTTTATCCGGTTCCGGTGATGCTTGATGGTAGAACCTCATTTGTATGGTCACCATGGCAACAGATTATGTCATTTCGATTGAGGTTACCATAGCGACTGGCCATAGCTCAAGACATGAAAGTGCCTCTCTGTTGTCAATGTTATTAAGTACGCTAGGTTGCCCATCTTAACGAACGCGCAGGTAGCAGTCACACTTGGGAGGGGGGGGGGGGCATACCTGAGCACAGCCAGCCAGTAAGTATTCATTTAGAATTATCAGTTAACGCACCCGCAACTGCTAGGTAGCGCCTATGTCATGTATGATCTTATGTAAACACTAATGCAGACTGAATGTCCGTCTCTGAAATCTAAATTGTCTATTACTATAGGTCCATTTGACATAATATCTTTACAAGATAATATGTGTTGTACACTTGTCTGTCTTCGAGGTTGGGTCTCCAGCTCAGCGTTTGTAGCTTAGTAGTGTAAGATGTATTCCTTATCGCCTGGCTGGTACGGTCCACGTGGCCTCAGGGTGTCGGTCGGGTTATTAGCCCCAGCAAGTCGAGTTGGAAACTAAAAGCGAGCGATAAAACCTGTGTAATAAGAAAACAGGACGCGTTCGCCATGTGGGGTGACTTTTATGGCTCGGCATCCCACATGCATACCACCATTAGTTATTTTCTCCTCAGAGCGGGAATGTGCATGTTCGCGCTCGGTCATAAAGTGAAGACCTACGTATCCCGAGTTTAATGGGTGTTGACATTGTTACGTCGACCACAAGGTTCTATGGTGGCTTTCGTGGCATTGTGATATGTCGGAGGAACCGGGTTGGTTCCCTCAAGGCAAGCCTGGCGGACACACATAGCCCACAACAGAACCTAAACCTGCAGAACAAAAAGGTCGTTGGCCACTTTACAATGGGAAACATGTCATTAGCTCCGGTGTGTCTGGTTCAGTGGGTTGCCTTCCTTCCTATATTCAGCCCTCCGCTCATAAGATTACAAATGACCTAGACCTAGACAAACGCCTTCCGCAAAGCGCTTCTCACCGCCCGCCCTAAAGGCTGTGTCGGTTAGTTCTTCTCCCCAAATCGAGCGAGATATTACAGAGAACGCCACGGCGATAATGGCCGTTTTACTTTGGATAACCTTTTCTGTCTGCGCCCATGTACCCTGAAGACAAGCCCCAACTCACATTCTTGGAATATTTGTGCCACGATTTTGTTCAGCTCAGAATTACCTTTGTTTAGGGAAGAAAAACAAATAAGAATTAGTTTTAATGGGAGCTTAAATTATTTATTCCCCAATATCACCATAAACGCGTTCGTCAAAGTAGCAAAAATGGGGTCCTGCGGGTTTAATTCTGGGACCATTGCATCTGAGCGTTATTAACAAATTTCCCAATGATGTCACAAGATTGACAGGTAAGCTTTGATGCAGTGCTTAGGCATCTGTTGTCGAAAGCGTGAATTTTTCTCATGGTTGAGTGCTTTTTGTTGAGTTCAAGCCAATGAGCATGGAGAATTTGAGACTCAATCTGAAAACACATGCGGTTGAATTCCCTTTTGACGTCACTTTCCTCGCTCCCAGAATTTAAATCGAAAACACGTGGAAAAAGTAATCCCTTCTACTATTTGGGGCGTTATATCTCGATAATATAAGCGTGGAAACACAGAAGATTAATATGAGCTAAAATTGTTTTGGCGTGGCACAAACTCTTTAAGCCCGCGTCTGCGTCTGCCGCCTCTCGCAGTTAGTCGTTGCACCGGCGGGCCAATTCAGGGGTGGTGGGGGGGGGGGGGGGGTTAAAAATGTTCAGCTAAAAAATGACACCTATCTCCCACTGTTGCCTACATTCGCTCCAAATATCGGTATGTTATGGTCCTTATATATCGTATCTCAGTTTCGCACAATTCTGGATCCGCTACTTGTTTCAATACCAAAGCCATGTGGGTTCCGTTCAGGGAACGTCTGTATTACGCGCTGTGTATGGAGCTGACCTCACTGACCTCAATGTTGACCATAACCCATGTATAGGTGGATAGCTACTGCAGCAACACGTTACTGTCGAACCCACATCGCTCGGCATGCCACGCGCAGCGCCCTGCCTCCACAGCGAGTCATTGGGTCCATAGTATCGCTCAATTAGTAACTTTCGGCGAGGATACATCAGCCAAGCGAACATTGTTACCACATGGTTAGGAACCATTATCGACCAGACGGCATCACTTTTCGCCACTGAACATATTGGTATTCCTTTTGAAGTCGCCAACGGAAACGTAAACCGAGTTTAGAAGGCGCAATTGATGGCCAATTAGACACCATTATCAAGTCTCATACACGGTACCAATATGTTCATCTAATGATAGAACATGGTCTGAATGAGAAGTGAAGGCAAGGTGGGGGGGGGGGGGGGGTGAGACTGCACCAGTTATTATATGGCAGGCCGATAGGGCCATAAAGTCAAGAGCTTTTATAGGAAGCAACAAATTCGCTCGTAAGAAACGAATTGACCAATCACAGGCCGTATATTCGTTCCTAGGAAATGAATGGAAAAATCACAGGCCGTACCTAGGAAAGCAATTCCTATTCTCTCTTTACGAATGCGCAGACAGCATACCTGGGGGAGGGGGGGGGGGCATACCTGAGCACAGCCAGCAAGTAATTATTGGTTTAGAACTATCATTTAACGCACCCGCAACTGCTAGGTAGCACCTATGTCATGTATGATCTAATTTAAACACTAATGCAGACTGAATGTCCATCTCTGAAATCTAAATTGTCTATTACTATAGGTATATATGACATAATATGTTTACAAGATAATATGTGTTGTACACGTGTCTGTCTTCGATGTTGGCTCTCCAGCTCAGCATTTGTAGCCTAGTTGTGAAACATGTATTCCTTATCGCCTGGCTGGTACGGTCCACGTGGCCTCAGGATGTCGGTCGGGTTCGTAGCGCCAGCAAGTCGAGTTGGAAACTAAAAGCGAGCGATAAAACCTGTGTAATAAGAAAACAGGACGCGTTCGCCGTGTGGGGTGACTTTTATGGCTCGGCATCCCACATGCATGCCACCATTAGTTTTTTTCTCCTCAGAGCGGAATGTGCATGTTCGCGCTCGGTCATAAAGTGAAGACCTACGTATCTCGAGTTTAATGGGTGTTGACCTTGTTACGTCGACCACAAGGTTCTATGGTGGCTTTCGTGGCATTGTGATATGTCGGAGGAACCGGGTTGGTTCCCTCAAGGCAAGCCTGGCGGACACACATAGCCCACAACAGAACCTAAACCTGCAGAACAAAAAGGTCGTTGGCCACTTTACAGTGGGAAACATGTCATTAGCTCCGGTGTGTCTGGTTCAGTGGGTTGCCTTCCTTCCTATACTCAGCCCTCCGCTCATAAGATTACAAATGACCTAGACCTAGACAAACGCCTTCCGCAAAGCGCTTCTCACCGCCCGCCCTAAAGGCTGTGTCGGTTAGTTCTTCTTCTCAAATCGAGCGAGATATTACAGAGAACGCCACGGCGGTAATGGCCATTTTACTTTCGATTACCTTTTCTGTTTGCGCCCATGTACCGTGAAGACAAGCCACG
The DNA here is from genome assembly GCA_964019135.1 of Arenicola marina. Classification (NCBI taxonomy): domain Eukaryota; kingdom Metazoa; phylum Annelida; class Polychaeta; family Arenicolidae; genus Arenicola; species Arenicola marina. Next base: position 7,247,035 of record OZ025257.1, on the reverse strand, counting down.
ACTCACATTCTTAAGTCCGCGTCTGCGCTTGCCGCCTCTCGCAGTTAGTCGTTACACTGACGGCCGATCCAGAGGGGGCCAGAACATTTTTGTATAGCCCTTTCGTTTATAAATGTTCAGCTAAAAAATGCCACCCATCTCCCCCTGTGGCCGACATTCGCTCCAAATACCGGTATGTTATGGTACTTATATATATTATCTCAGTTTCGCACAATTCTGGATCCGCCACTTGTTTCAATGCCAAAGCCACGTGGGTTCCGGCAACGTCAAGGGCGGATCTAGAAAATGTGGATAGGGGGGGGGCGGTTTCAGGGTCGGATCTAAATATGTTGCATAGGGAGGGGGTGGGGGCTAGTTTGGTTTTCATATGTTAAATGATATTAATGTCGGCCCTCAAAGAGGGGTGGGGGGGCGGTCGGGTCGGCTTCCCCTTGAATCCGCTCCTGAACATCTGTATTACGCGCTGTGTTTGGAGCTGACCTCAATGTGGACAGTAACACATGTATAGGTGGATAGCTACTGCAGCAACACATTACTGTCGAACCCACGCCGCTCGGGATACCACGCACAGCGCCCTGCCTCCACAGCGAGTCATTGGGTCCATATTATCGCTCAGTCAGTAACTTTCGGCAAGGATACATCAGCCAAGCGAACATTGTTACCACATGGTTAGGAACCATTATCGACCAGACGGCATCCCTTTTCGCCACTGAACATATTGGTATTCCTTTTGAAGACGTCAACGGAAACGTAAACCGAGTTTAATTGATGGTCAATTAGCACACCATTATCAAGTATTGTCTCATGCATGGCGACAATATCTTCATCTAATTATTGAACATGGTCTGAACGAGTAGCGAATGCAAGGTGGGGGTGGAGGCTGCACCAGTTATTGGCTTATAGGAGGCATTGGGTTGTTTGGTATAGTCCATGCTCCTATCTCGAATCACAATATTTCGTTGTACGTATGCATACATGCAATTGTGAAGCCTTACTCCAAAATAACACTGAAATTCGTTACCACGGACAATATGTCGACGAACATGCATTGGTCTCCTTGCATGTAGATTCTGCGTTTTGGGTGCTACAAAGACTGGTTTTGAGGCCTCTGTTGTGTACATTAAGGCCAAACTGGGCCAATAAACCTATCAGGACAATGAAATATAGAGACGATAAAGCTTTCACCAGATGCAGGTGTTACTGTTTGTATCCACGACCTGTTGATCTGCAGCTCAGTCTGCTTACCACCTGAGCTAGGGAGATACCCCTGAAAGGTTAGACAAGTGCGGGCAGACGGAGGGTCCACCACACCGGGTGGCATAGGCGTGAGTTATTACACTTCGAAACAAGATTTTCGGTCCATTGATGTCATATATCATTTAATTGTCACGAAAAAAGGGGCGTGTGTGTGAGAAAGATGCTTCATACTTTCCGTGGTTCTTCGCAGAAATGTCGCAAGTAGACTTCTCTCCTTGTGACCATGGTAACAGACACGAAAGCCATCGAGTGGACAGATTTGTCCCCGTCGCTAAACGTCCATCAGTTACGCGGCTTCATCGTATCTTTCTTCTGATTGGTAAAAAAAAATGTGCCAAATACGAAAGAAAAAAAAAGTACGGAATGTGTGCCGTGGAAAATCGAGAATTTTCCCCTAATCCGTAATTTTAGGCCGGTAGAGCAAGAGATATATCTGCCCGGGTTACTGATGGGGGCCGGCGCCAGTGCTTTCATAGTGACACGACCGTATGGATTTTACGGCCAACTGATCCGATTTATTCCATGTCATTTAACATTTGGTCGCTACTAAAGATTTGCTATTTCGCGTAATGTACAATTTCCGCGGCTTATGCGCCTCGCTATCCGCGGCAATGGCTCTCATAGATACCAACAAATGGATTGCAGCTGGAGTGCCGAGACCATAAACTTTACATAACCCCTGGAGTCTCCACTTCAGGAGAAAGATTCCTGCCGTAATACCAACGGGTTAATGCCCCTGATCCATTTTTTGTGAGTGGGGTGAGGGGAAGGGGTCACCGAGCTGCACTTCAGAATGTCCTCTCATTTCTAGTGCAGTCTATTTTATGCATGAGCCAGCGTTCATAGCACCAAGCGTATCGCTGACCCACAATAAGGGCAGTACCATAGCTGTTAAGTAATAGACGCGTATCAGTGTTATTGGTATTACCTTATGTGTATTTCCATGGTGGTGTCGGGTGTTTGGTGTTTGGCCTAAATTCGGTGACGGACTGGACGTTCTCCAATCGTATTGCCATTCACGAGATTTTTGCGGTTGTTAGTAACATTTAGTTTACATTATGCTTACACCTGCACATATTGTAGCACGTTTATTTTGATTGTTTTAGAAATAATCATAATGTGCTGTTCTGTGAGTATGTGAGACCATTGTGTCATAAAAATAGTATTATTTGTGCGCATCGACTTTAGAGCTGGTGATTCCTAAAGTTCCTGGATCGACTGACTTTCTTAACTCATTTAGGGTCTTGCCCCAATCCTTTAGAGTCTTGCCCCGATCCTTTAGAGTCTTGCCCCAATCCTTTAGAGTCTTGCCCCGAACCTGAACAGCCGATCTTTATTCTACAAGTATCCAAGGGAACAAGGGGAAGGCGATAGGAATGAGCCAACCAAAGGATGTGTCGTGGTCTGTTGTACATTCATCGGCTATCCGCAGAGATGTCGCAAGTAGAGTTCTCTCCTTGTAACCATGATAACAGATAAGAAAGCCGGCTAGACGGATTTGTCCCCCGCGCAAAACGTTCATCAGTTACGCGGCTTCATCGTATCTTTCTTCTGATTGGTAAAAAAAATGATGTGCCAAATACGAAAGCAACGCAAAGCTGTGCCGTACGGAATGTGTGTCGTGGTAAATCCAGAACTGTCCCATAACCTAGATATTTAGAGTTATTTTGGGCCGATAGATCAAGAGATATGTCTGCCTGGGTTACTGATGGGGGCCGGCGCCAGTGCTTTCATAGTGACACGACCGTATGGAGTTTACGGCCAAGTGATCCGATTTATTCCAGGTCATTTAACATTTGGTCGCTACTAAAGATTTGCTATTTCGCGTAATTTGAAATTCGTCCTTTTGTGGCCTCTACATAAACCAATAAGTACAGCCCCACATCCCATTAGAGTGTCGCCCAGTCCTAGACCTACGCAGCGCATCTTTATCCTGCAAATTATATACACATAAAAGCATATTGATGCCATATTGACATGGTTTTAATACCGAACCATACCAATAGGATGGTCGCACTGGTATGACCATGCTCTATGCACTAGGGGTCGCTCCCTTCCTATGCACAGACCCCCTAACGACAAACGGCAGAGAGCGGGGATTTCCTTCCGATTTTATGTCTGTGTCCTACTTTGGGCACAAATAGTGCAGCTGGGCTGGTTTAGCAACGCCCACCATGGGAGCAATTTCGACTCAGGGAATTAAATGATCCATTTTTGTAGTTTTGATGAAAAGCTTCAAGGAAGAATCCTTAGCGAAGCTAGGCCATTACGCACGCCAACGATCACGTGACCCATGCGAACATGCCGTACCCGTGGTGGGCCACTTAGTAGCCACATCAGCTGGCCGGCTGTGCAGGCGGAAGGAAGCGCGTGTGGTTAATTACATTCAAGATTCAACATGAGGGGGCGACAGGGATCCACACATGGTAATGGTGCGTCTGGCTCTGCTGTTGAATTTAAGTTTTTTTCGTTCAGCCGAAGATGACCAATTGACCATTCGAAGGCGAAAAGCCAGTTGACCGATTGGCTTATGTTTCATCTTTATTGTATCATTGTATCGTGGATTTGTGATATAATATCAACAAGGATTAATCCATGTTGAGGTGTTTTGGTATGTTTTATCGGTTTTGTTGCATTGGATGTAACAGTGAACAATTTTCGACATGAGCTGGTCAAAGTCATTTTATTTTGAAATAATTTGGCTGTGCAACGTAATTTAAAACATGATGTAGATACCACCACTTGTGTTTTATTATCTAGCCCGTCAGCTAAACAGGAAATGCTATGTATACGACTTCAATCTTTATTAGTCGCCATTTCCTATAATTGTTTGTGAGACTTCCTTGATCAAGCCGTATTTGTAATTGCGTGGTTTATTATTCCAACTCGATGGAACGTTTCATGTACAAATATAATGGACCATATACCTCGCGCGAATTCCATTCGATTCGATTCTCGAGATTTCCAACTTGTGACCCATTGATTGGCAACGAGATAGAGAGCACATCGCAATCAAAGGCAATGGAAGCGTTTTGGTGAATATTACAGGAAATGTCGTGCTGCTTTACAGCAGCCCGTGACAGGTTAATAATCCGTTTCGACTTAAATCACATATATATTTAAAAGCAACCACTATATGTGTTATCTTGTAGCTAAATAATGCATATGTTAATGGAAGATAAATTTGGCCTACATTTATGTCCAGCAATTTTTCCCTAGATTTCCCTAGAAGGTACAGAGGTGACGGTTCTTGTAATATCTGTGTTGTCACCACTATACCCCCAGCTGCATTTAATATTGAAGACGAAAAAGTGGGAATCGTTGTTCTTTTTTTGGTTTTTACGAGGCTGCTATCTGTGACGCACAGAGTGTCGTAGCAATCCCACGCTCAATGGATCTTTGTCTTCCGCCAAAATGGCTTTTTTACCTCACGTTCTTTATGTTCTTCCAACCGTAATTCTTTCAAACAAGTGTTTTATGAGCAGGCGATGATGTCACACATGTGGACACTCACAGTGCCCCTGGAACCACCGACCACAGCGGCTTGGGGCTTCTTGGTGGTAAGCTAGGCAGGTTGTAGGCGCCGTAAACATGGGATGATCCCTCAGTGTCTCAATAGAAAGGAATTAACTTAATTAATTAAGGAATTAACGCGTAACTTCCCCCGTAACCACCCATGAAATATCCTCCTCCCGCCTCCATCCCCGAATACCATGCCCGAGGGGAGGGGGGCACTATTATACCAATCTGGCGGAGGGGGGGGGGGCACTATTATACCAATCTGGTGGAGGGGGGGGGGGCTTCCGCTGGTGCCCCTTGAAGCCGGAAAGAGCGGAATTTTTTTATGAAAAAGATACATTAAAAGAGCGGATATTTTCAAATTTGAACATTTTTTGAAAGAAGAACAAGCCGAAACAGCCTCAGGTTGCAAATGCTATAGTTGTGGACCGACATCTTGTGAAAGTACACAAAAGTGAAAGAGGAACGACAGCTTGGGGAGACGAACATTCCATACTCACTGACAAGATCCACGTTTTCCTGGATAAAATCGTGAGGTTCAGGGGCTGATCTAGGAGGGGGGGGGGTAGGGGGTTACCCCCCCTTTGGGAACTTGAGCATACACTGCCAAAGTAGGGTTCTCCGAGCACCCTGATCGCAAATTTGCAGAGAGCACCCCCCGCCCGCCCCCCGGTCGCGAGTTTTCAGAGAGCAACCGGCCCCCCTTGCAAATTCCTAGATTCGCCACTGAGGTTGCAGACGCCACGAGAATACGAACATTTCCATTGGCAACTAGCCAATAGTCAATGGTACGGCCTTACACTGGCCAGCCGTTGCGTCGTCATAACGACTGCACTTTGAAGCAGAACACATGAAGCGAAGATGACGTAAAAATAGCGATACTAAATCGACAGTGAGATATTAGATATTAGAAGACGGGGGGACATGTCACAGGCTAGACTGGTTCTCGTCCACTACCAAATCGTGCCAGTTCCCTGCTCCCTTTCGTCCGCCAAAAAGACCAGAAGCGAGATTCTCTTTACAAACCCTATTTTATTTACTCACGGCAGGAATGGGTTTTGCACATAATAAAAGGTAAGTCTCGTTTCAATGCTTGCTAAATATTAAAGCGGTGAGTGTCCATAACTGTTTAATGAATGTTCGTTTAATGGCTATTTCCACATCTTTACAGGGGCTCTCTTACCGCTAGCGACAGGTAAGTCGCACCATTTGCATGGCCTCCAGGTTGGTGACGAGCGAGCTGTCGGTAGAGAGGGTTCCTTTACCACCTCTCGACCACGCCCTTTACTGTAGACACAGACGTTGGTCCGACGTCAGATTGGTAGACATTATATAGGATGGTATTTTTACCCTAATTGGTCTGACCATAGAATGACAATTTCCTTCGATACATGTAGCCATAAATAGAACGCGGTGTCGTCATTTCTCTTCGCAGTAAAACAAAATTCTCCCTTACACATTGTGAAGCGCCAGTAATCCGACTGAGGCTGAGTTGCCGGCATGCTGAGTCAGAAGATTATGGCGGTGTCACTGTCACACTTATTGTCGCCTGCACAGTGCATGACCCAGCCCGTCTGTTAGAGAATAAATACAGACAACGGGGTAACCCAGACTTACAAGTCCCACACGGACGTCACATGTACATGATTGCTCAGACCCCCCCCCCTCCTTTCCCACCCTCTCACCGCCCGTACCCCCATCAAGCTCGCCACGCTCATGACAATAGAAAGCAGATGACAATTTGCTTGGCAATCATCACAGAGCTTCATGGAGGCATCGTATTAACCGTCGTTGTTGGTGACAAAGGTTGTGTGTAATCAGAACCCGCATGTGATACTTCAAAGCCGTTTATATCCCTTTATATAATCTTGTGACATATGTTATATTCGTTTATGGTCAGCAAAAGAGTGAATTTAACAATAATAAGCCCAGAGGCAGATCTAGCAATTTGCAAAGGAAGAGGGGCGGCTTGCTCTCTGAAAACTTGCTACAGGGGGTTTGCTTTCGCGAAACTTGCGACACGGGGGGGGGGGGGGGCATTCTTCATCAATTAGGGTCATTTGAGTAAAAAAATGTTTTTAACAGTCCCTTAATTGCTTGCGGCGCAATCCCTCCCCCCTGATCCGCCACTGATCTACAGAATGTCACTTTGCCATGTACTTCGTCGGCAAAAGACTTTTACAGTGTAAAATCTCAGTGAGTCTCGATTAGATCCCGTAGTGACTGTACAGCCCTATCTTGTGTTTAACCTACTAGAAAACATATCATGCTATACCCGAGGCAGTGGAATGTGTCGCAGCCATGACCATGTACACGTACAGGAAGCAACATGTGTGGCGACAAGGGGCACCAGTCGTCAGCGGCCTACGATATAGGGCTGTACAGTCACTACAGGGTCTTATCCAGACCCCACGAGACAGAGATATTTATGCTCTACGCCAATGCCTAGCATCAACGGCCTGTACGTGTTGCCTATCTTCCGGTTGTTTGTCTTCACTCGCCCGTCCTTGGATGCACAACTATGCGCTGAAGTTTTGTGGATATCAGAATTATAACCATCCGAGTGGATTTATGTAATATAGGAGCGGTTAGACAGTTGATAAACAAGAATTCGGTTGTCTCGTTAGTGATTGTGAGTGTCAGACGATCTAATGTACTGCGAGGGGTTTTCCATGTCCTATGACGTAATAATCATCATGACTCGCATGTCTGCGCACGCTATCCATGGCTACGTAACAACGCTCCTTATATGGATCGACCAGGCGAGGACAATGGTGTTCTGTTTGTCGCAGAAATGTAAACATCGACGGCTTGCCTCAAAATACAACGCTTCCAACAGTCTCATAGTCTCATAGACCACATAGAGAGGTCAATACATATCTTACCTTTAAAGTTGCATGTGGAGTTGTTTCGCTGTTTTTGAATGCCAAATTTGCGTATAAGAACACAAACCTAAGGCCTTAAGGTTCATAACAGACAATAAACACCTACCATATCGCTCACCAATTATCTGCCAATGAGCAAAACATTTCAAATTCATGAATTGTCCGCCACAAAAATGAAAACTTGTGCTCATTTGAAACGTCATCAACGTGTGTACACAAGTCGTTTGCCGGTGCCACCGACAGGGGGCCCAAGCGCTAAATTATATGAGACAATAGAAGCGTCCGGAGCGCCACTTTTTCTTTGGCGGTGGCCGTTGGCACTGCTTGTGGTCAATAGTAACATTTCCTGTTTATGTTTATTATGGTACAGCCGTTGCAACGGTCAGCTCCACATGTAACTTTAACTATATAGTGATTTTATAGTTAGTAATGCCTGGACCAAAGCAAACAAAAATAGTTTCACACCCATTCGATTCTTAATGGACAAATCGCGCAGCCGGCCGATTCCCAGCACTCAAACGTTGACTACAATGAGTGCGCGTCACGCAGCTGCAGCAGGACACCAGCGTCATGCGCACTCATTCTAAGAGCACGGGTTTTTTTGTTAGTCCCCAAAAGATCTAAACCGAAAATAGAACTCACGAGAACCGTGAAGCCCTATTGGCACTGATATAGAAGGCCTGAGGGGCCGTCCACTGATTGACTGTGAGGGTCTGGCGCGGGGAGCGATCCACTCACTGTGATGGTCTCGCGTGGGGAGCGGTTCACTGATTAACTGTGAGGGTCTGGCACGAAGTACGGTTCACTGATTGACTGTGAAGGTCTGGCGTGGGGAGCGGTTCACTGATTGAGTGGGAAGGTCTGGCGTGGCAGGCGGTCCAATGATTGACTGAGAGGGTCTGGTGCGGGGAGCAGCCCACTGATTGACTGTGGGGGTATTTTGTGGGGAGGGTCCGGCGATTCGCTGTGAGAGTGGTGTACGCGGCTAGCGGACACGCCTCTTATGCCTGTCATTACTAGAGCCATTTCCGGGTACGTATCGTTTACAGTTATTAAACCGAGAACTTCGGGACCTGATCCACCAGGGACGCTGGGGGCGTGGAGGGAAATGGCTCGACCGAGGGGAGGGTGAGGCTGGGGAAACATGGGTGATGGTGGACTGACGTAGGGGTGAGGCGGGTGGGAGAGGGATAATCATAGGTGATGGGAATGGGCTGGAAGAGCGTCTGAAGATGTTTTTAACATGTTGGAAGCGGATAAATCGACCGATTTTCTTAACCCGCATTCCCCCTCCCTTTAGAGTCTTGCCCCAATCCTAGGACTGATCAGTGCATCTTTATTCTTATTCTGCAAGTGTCCAAGGACACAAGGGGAAAGCGATAGGAATGAGCCAACCAAAGAATGTGTCTTGGCCTGTTGTAGATTCATTGGCTCCTCGCAGGGATGTCGCAAATGGAGTTCTCGCCTTGTAACCATGGTAAAAGACACAAAAGCCGGGTGGACGGATTTGTCCCCATCGCAAAACGTCCATCGATTAAGCGGCTTCATTGTATCTGTCTTCTGATTGGCTAAAAAAGATGTGCCAAATATGAAAGCAATGCGAAGCTGGGCCGTACCGAATGCGTGCAATGGTAAATCGAGAATTGTCCCATAATCCAGGGACTTAGAGTCATTTTAGGCCGGTAGAGCAAGAGATATGTCTGCCCGGTAGGGACCGGCGCCAGTGGTTGCAGTGAGTGACACGATCATATGAATTTTACGGCCAACTGATCAGATTTATTCCATGTTATTTAACATGACGCATTGATCGCTACTAAAGATTTGCCGTTACGCATAATTTGAAATTCGTCCTTGTATTGCAACTAAGTATATCAGGGTATAAGCAGCCCCACATCCCTTTAGACTGTCGCCCAGTCCTAGACATATCCTGCAATAAATTATACACAGGTTTTGATATGACCTAAAATCATATTGATGAGGCATTGACGGGAGTTTAATTACGAACCATACCAACAGAATGGTCACACTGGTTTGACCATGCTTAATGAACTAGGGGTCGCTCAATGGCAGATGGCAGAGAGCGGGAATTTCCTTCTGATGTTATGTCTGTGTCCTACTTTGGGCACAAATAGTGCAGCTGGGCTCGTTCAGCAACGCACACCATGTGAGAAATTTTAACTCAGGAAATTAAATGATCCATTTTTGTTGTTTTGATGAAAAGCTTCAAGGAAGAATCATAAGCGAAGCTAGGCCATCTCTGCCAACATCGTGCATAGCTAAGCAATTGTTTTTCTGTCAAGGTTAACTGAATTTATACTATGTAAACAATTCCGCAAGAAGGGTTTTTTGCCCAACGTATGGACAATTTTAAAATGTTTTAGTCTTACGGATTTACTCATGAATTACTTCTACGGTATGGAATACCCTACCAAACAAACGTGGCGTACCGCTATCTTGAGCTCTATACGTCAAAACGAGAACATGGAGTATATTGCAAGATTGTCGGCAAAAAATGGCACAGCATTATTTCTAAGCGTCCAACCTGCCATATATAGAAATAAATTATATCGTATTTCACAAAATCATCCCTCTCACCGACAAAACTTTCTCAATTTGGCTCGAATGCTGACAATACCAGATGCAGACCTCCTTGCTTGCCCTTTTTGTTGTGAAACAGTGTGTAACATTCAGTGCCATTTTATAATTTACTGCCCAGTACTAATGTGTACACGTTCCAAAATGTGGGTGGACATACTTAGAGTAATCTCCGTACCAGAATTTACTTCATTGTTGTCATACGCAGACACTAAACTTTGTACGTTTCTATTGGGAGCACCATCTCAACTTGTTTGCGATCTAGTGCAATGAAGCATTATACTGTTTGTTTCGAAACATTTCGGTCCTTTACTAAGAAATATTAGACAAATGGCATATCATCAGTAACTTAAACTTCAATTTCAATACCTTAATATGTATATATGTGCTCGCTTGTTCGCTTCAGATGAAGCTCTTGAGTCTTAATTTGTTTATGTGACCTGTTTGTATACTCCTCACTTTGATGGGAAATAAAAATCAAATCAAAATAAAGATCAAATCAAATCAAATAAGTTTTCGTCCTGCCGAAGATGACCAATTGAAAGCGTAGAGCTAGTTGACCGGAAGGCTTACGTGTTATCTTCAGTGTATAACGTGGAGTAATATGATATCAACAAGGATCAATCCATGTTGAGGTTCTTCGGCATGTCACATCAGGAAAGACATGATTTGTTACAGTTGGTGTAACATTAAACAATTTATTTTAAACGTGAGCTTGTCAAAGTCATTTCATCCAGAACGTGAACTTCATCAGATGCAACGAAGCGCGTTTGGTGAATATTACAGGAAATGTCGTGCTGCTTGACAGCAGCCTGAGACAGGTTAATAATCCGTTTCGACTTAAATCACAAATATATTTAAAAACAACCACTATGATATGTGTTATCTAATAGGTAAATAATGCATCTGTTAATGGAAGATGAATTTGGCCCACATTTATGGCCAGCATGTTTTCCGTAGATATGTCGAGAGGTGACGGTTCTTGTAATAGCTGTGTTGTTACCACTATACCCCCAGCAGCATTTAATATTGAAGACGAAAAAGTGGGAAGCGTTGTAATTGTTGTTTTCTTTATGAGACTGCCATCTGGGAGGCACAGGATGTCGTAGCAGTCCCACGCTCAATGGATCCTTGTCTTCCGCCAAAATGGCTTTTTTACCTCGCATTCTTTATGCTCTTCCAACCGCAATCCTTTCAAACAAGTGTTTTGTGAACAGGCGATGATGTCACACATGCGGACAGTCACAGCGCCCCTAGAACCACCGACCACAGCGGCTTGGGGCTCATTGGAGGAAAGTTAGGCAGGTTGTAGGCGCTAAAAGCATGGGATGATCCCTCCGTGTTCCAATAGAAAGGAAATTACTAATTACTCGCAACCACTTGTCCTCCGTATTATCAGCGTAACTTCCGCCGCAACCACCCATGAAATATCGTGTACGTATACGGAAGATGAGATGTAATAATGCGCTGCGGGAGCTGGGGTTGAGGGGGCAGGGGGTCATTGGTGTTTAGTTCGGTATGGTGACGAGGTAAAGAGACGAATTGGCCCCCAGGTCACATTAGTTTTTGCAGCCGTCGGAGGCTTAATCAAGCCCTGCAGGTCACGGCAACCGGAGATCTTGGCGGTCTGGGACGGGAATGTCACAGGGGTCATAAAGGCATCGCTTAGGCATACTTCTACACTGTTGAGCCTCATCCTCGGGGGATAGAGCGTGGGGCCCTCTCGGCCGCCTTTGCCGACGACCATCCGACACAGACACGGCGTACCCCTCCTCCCGCCTCCATCCCCGAATGAAATGCCCGAGGGGGGCACTATTATACCAATCTGGTGGACGAGGGGGGGGGGGGGCGGGGCGGAGGGCTTCCGCGGGTGCCCCTTGATGCCTGAAAAAGCGGGCTTTTTTTATGAAAAAGATACCTTAACAGAGAGGATATTTTAATACTTGCGACGGGGGGGGGGGGGGATGCATTCATAGAGCGGGATTGCCGGGCGGGTTTCTGCGTGACACTGTGACATAGAGCGAGGGGACAAACGGAAAATATACCCCGACCGAGCGGATTGTGAAGGTGAAAAACGGGCGGGGGGGAAGGGGGGGGCTCTACCGCGAACGCCCCCCCAAAACCCACCAGTGCATTTAGTACCCCCCCCCCCCCCCACACACACACCCTGGATACACTTCTCGTACTTCAATAGCACGCCAGCCATGTTATGCATGAATCAGCACTTGAACTATTTTATGAATGATGAAACAGATATCAAGTGTGTTTGAAACTGTAGCACAATATGTATAGAATTCTCAAAAGAACGACTGTAGGAGCCACTTTGATGTTTGTCTTCAAATATGTCAACTATGTCTGCCTCTGTTTTTCTTTTGGTACTTTCGTCTTTTTTCTTTGGAGTATGGGCAAGTGGGACAACGCCCGCCGTGCCTCTACTGTTACACCAGTATAGACATGATGGAACGTTACCAGGTTACGAGTTGCTGCCAGTAACTTGAACATACACTGTAAAACTCGGGTTCTCCGAGTACCCCGGTCGCAAGTTTTCAGAGAGTAACCGCCCCCCTTGCAAATACCTAGATTCGCCACTGAGGTTGAAGACGTCACGAGGAGACGAACATTGCCATTGCAACTAGTCAATAGTCAATAGTGGTACGGCCTTACACTGAACAACTGTTGTGTCGTCATGACGACTGCGCTTTGAAGCAAAACACACGAAGCGAAGATGACGTAAGAATAGCGATAGTAAATCGACAGTGAGATATTTTAGAAGGCATGGGGGGGGGGGGGGGTACATGTCACAGAATAGAATAGTTCCCGTCCACTACCACATCGTGCCAGTTCTCTGCTCCCTTTTGCCCACCAAATGGACCGGACGCGAGATTCTCTTCACGAACCCTATTTTATCTACTCACGGCAGTAATGGGTTTTGCACATAATAAAATGCAAGTCTCGTTTCAATGCTTGCTAGTTCTAAGTACTAAAGCGGTGAATGTCCATAACAGTTTAATGAATCTACCTTTAATGGTTATGTCTACATCCTTACAAGGACCTCTCTTACCGTTAGCGAAGTGTGGGTCGCACCATTTGCATGGCCTCCATGTTGGTGACGAGCACTATGTCGGTAGACAGGGTTCCTTTACCACCTCTCGACCACGCACTTGACTGCAGACACAGGCGTTGGTCCGACGTCAGATTGGTAGACAGTATATAGGATGGTATTTTTATTCTAAATGGTCTGACCGTAGAATGACAATTTCCTTCGATATATATAGCTATAAGTAGAACGCGGTGTCGTCATTTATCTTGGCAGTAAAAGAAAATTCTCCCTTACACATATAAACATGTACAAGTGGCTGTCGACTATGGCTTTAATCCATCGCATCAAAGCGATGGGAAAGCACGTATGTCTGGTATAAACGTGACGTGACAACATCCGGTAGTCAGCAGGAAGTCAGCAGGAAGTCAGCAGGAAATCAGCAGAAAGTCAACAGATAGTCACATCGCGTTGTAGCACAGCATACACAGCGTTCAGGCCTCTCAAATGTTTGTATTCAAGTGGAAGTGGCAAAATGATTTAATGCTAATGTGATCAATCGATCTGTTCATTACATTTCTTAACATTTCGTTTTCAAAGTCACTTTACACATGTTGTTAACTGAGGCACGAGCCGCTCACCCATGACTTGTTGATCTGCAGCTCAGCTTGCTTACCGACAGGGGAGTGCCTTGCTGTTCATAAACGGGGTTAATCTATCAGAACCGAAATATACCAAATTCATGGTTGTCTTGAAAAATGATATCTGGAAGTAAACCAAAATGACGGAACAGACACAGCGATAGACAACAGATATGTAGCCTACATATAGTTTGACTGTGGGAGTATGAGATTAGTCCCAGACACCTCCATTCGCCCATTCGCCCGGGCCAATAGAGTTCCAGCTTGTGACCCCATGGCATGGAATCAAAATGATCGTTTCATACCCATGACAACCTAAAATAGCCTGGCGCGGTTTGCTTTGTCAGCCACACTTGTTTCGGCTTGTTTTTGTCGCTCTTTTTCAAAGTATGACGGGGGTGACATTTAACGAGCGTGACCGGTGCTTTGTTTCTGGGTAGTGGATTAGGCTCCGTACACAATGCCCGTCACACGTGTCTCACCCCTTCCCCGTGTTGTGAAGCGCCAGTAATCAGACTGAGGCTGAGTTGCCGGCATGCTGAGTCAGAAGATTATGGCGGTGTCACTGTCGGTGTCACTGTCACTGTCAGTGATTACCCTGGCTCTAATTATCCTCGTAATGACAAGTTCCGCCTGCACCAGCCCTCCCCCCCCCCTCCACTTCCCCCCTTCCGCCCACACTTATTGTCGCCTGCACAGTGCATGGCCCAGCCCGTCTGTTAGAGAATAAATACAGACAACGGAGTAACCTAGACTTACAAGTCGCACACGGACGTCACGTGTACATGATTGCTCAGACTCCCCCCCCCCTTCCCATCCTCTCACCGCCCGTGCCCCCATCAAGCCCGCCACGCTCATGACAATAGGAAGCAGTTGACAATTTGCTTGGCAATAATCACAGAGCTTCAAGGAGGCATCGTATTAACCGTCGTTGTTGGTGACAAAGGTTGTGTGTAATCAGAACCCGCATGTGATACTTCAAAGCCGTTTACATCCCTTTGTATAATCTTGTGACATATGTTATATTCGTTTATGGTCAGCAAAATAGTGAATTTAACAATAATAAGCCCAGAGGCAGATCTAGCAATTTGCAAAGGAGGAGGGGCGGCTTGCTCTCTGAAAACTTGTTACAGGGGGTTTGCTTTCGCGAAACTTGCGACACGGGGCGGGGGGGGGCGGCATTCTTCCTCAATAAGGGTCATTTGAGTAAAAAAATGTTTTTAACAGTCCCTTAATTGCTTGCGGCGCAATCCCTCCCCCCTGATCCGCCACTGATCTACAGAATGTCACTTTGCCATGTACTTCGTCGGCAAAAGACTTTTACAGTGTAAAATATCAGTGAGTCTCGATTAGGTCCCGTAGTGACTGTACAGCCCTATCATGTGCTTAACCTACTAGAAAACATGTCATGCGATACCCGAGGCAGAGGAATGTGTCGCAGCCAAACAGAGATATTTATGCTCTACGTCAATGCCTAGCATCAACGGCCTGTACGTGTTGCCTATCTTCCGGTTGTTTGTCTTCACTCGCCCGTCCTTGGATGCACAACTAAGCACTGAAGTTTTGTGGATATCAGAATAATAACCATCCGAATGGATTTATGTAATATAGGATCGGTTAGCCAGTTGATAAACAAGAATTCGGTTGTCTCGTTAGTGATTGTGAGTGTCAGACGATCTAATGTGCTGCGAGGGGTTTTCCATGTCCTATGACGTAATAATCATCATGACTCGCATGTCTGCGCACGCTATCCATAGCTACGTAACAACGCTCCTTATATGGATCGACCAGGCGAGGACAATGGTGTTCTGTTTGTCGCAGAAATGTAAACATCGACGGCTTGCCTCAAAATACAACACTTCCAACAGTCTCATCGAACGGACCACATAGATAGGTCAATACATATTTTACCTTTAACTATATAGTGATTTTATAGTTAGCAATGCCTGGACCAAAGCAAACAAAAATAGTTTCATACCCATTCGATTCTTAATGGTCAAATCGCGCAGCCGGCCGATTCCCAGCACTCAAACGTTGACTGCAATGCGTGCGCGTCACGCAGCTGCAGCAGGGCACCAGCGTCATGCGCACTCGTGCTAAGAGCACGCCTTTTTTTGTTGGTCCCCAAAAGATCTAAACCGAAAATAGAACTCGCGAGAACCGTAAAGCCCTATTGGCACTGATATAGAAGGCCTGAGGGGCCGTCCACTGATTGACTGTGGGAGTCTGGCGCGGGGAGCGATCCACTCACTGTGATGGTCTGGCGTGGGGAGCGGTTCACTGATTAACTGTGAGGGTCTGGCACGAAGAGCGGTTCACTGATTGACTGTGAAGTTCTGGCGTGGGGAGCGGTTCACTGATTGACTAGGAAGGTCTGGCGTGGCAGGCGGTCCAATGATTGACTGAGAGGGTCTGGTGTGGGGAGCGGCCCACTGATTGACTGTGGGGGTATTTTGTGGGGAGGGTCCGGCGATTCGCTGTGAGAGTGGTGTACGCGGCTAGCGGACACGCCTCTTATGCCTGTCATTACCAGAGCCATTTCCGGGTACGTATCGTTTACAGTTATTAAACCGAGAACTTCGGGACCTGATCCACCAGGGACGCTAAGGGCGTGGAGGGTAATGGCTCGGCCGAGGGGAGGGTGAGGCTGGGGAAACATGGGTGATGGTGGACTGACGTACGAGTGAGGCGGGTGGGAGAGGGATAATCATAGGTGATGGGAATGGGCTGGAAGAGCATCTGAAGATGTTTTTAACATGTTGGAAGCGGATAAATCGACCGATTTTCTTAACCCGCATTCCCCCTCCCTTTAGAGTCTTGCCCCAATCCTAGGACTGAACAGTGCACCTTTATTCTTATTCTGCAAGTATCCAAGGACACAAGGGGAAGGCGATAGGAATGAGCCAACCAAAGAATGTGTCTTGGCCTGTTGTAGATTCATTGGCTCCTCGCAGGGATGTCGCAAATGGAGTTCTCGCCTTGTAACCATGGTAACAGACACAAAAGCCCGGTGGACGGATTTGTCCCCATCGCAAAACGTCCATCGGTTAAGCGGCTTCATCGTATCTGTCTTCTGATTGGCAAAAAAGATGTGCCAAATACGAAAGCAATGCGAAGCTGGGCCGTACCGAATGCGTGTAGTGGTAAATCGAGAATTGTCCTATAATCCAGGGACTTAGAGTCATTTTAGGCCGGTAGAGCAAGAGATATGTCTGCCCGGTAGGGACCGGCGCCAGTGCTTGCAGTGAGTGACACGATCATATGGATTTTACGGCCAACTGATCCGATTTATTCCATGTCATTTAACATTTGGTCGCTACTAAAGATTTACCGTTACGCATAATTTGAAATACGTCCTTGTATTGCAACTAAGTATACCAGGGTATAAGCAGCCCCACATCCCTTTAGACTGTCACCCAGTCCTAGACATATCCTGCAATAAATTATACACAGTTTTGATATGACCTAAAAGCATATTGATGAGACATTGACGGGAGTTTAATTACGAACTATACCAATAGACTGGTCACACTGGCTTGACCATGTTCCATGCACTAGGGGTCGCTCAATGGCAGATGGCAGAGAGCGGGAATTTCCTTCTGATGTTATGTCTGTGTCCTACTTTGGGCATATATAGTGCAGCTGGGCTGGTTTAGCAATGCACACCATGGGAGCAATTTTAACTCAGGAAACTGCATGATCCATTTTTGTAGTTTTCATGAAAAGCTTCAAGGAAGAATCATTAGCGAAACTAGGCCATTACGCAAGCCAACTATCACGAGACCCCTGCCAACAAGCCATACCGGTGGCGGGCCACCTAGTAGCCGCATCAGCTGGCCGGCTGCGCAGACGAAAGCGCGCGTACATTACATTCAAGATTCAACATGACGCGGCGACAGGGATCCTGCCGTTGCAACGTTCCGTCCTGCTCTGCTAGTTAAGTCTTTGTTCAGCCGAAGATGACCAATTGAAAGCGTAGAGCTAGTTGACCGGAAGGCTTACGTGTTATCTTCATTGTATAACGTGGAGTAATATGATATCAACAAGGATCAATCCATGTTGAGGTTCTTCGGCATGTCACATCAGGAAAGACATGTTTTGTTACAGTTGGTGTAACATTAAACAATTTTAAACGTGAGCTTGTCAAAGTCATTTCATCTTGAACGTGAACTTCATCAGATGCAATGAAGCGCGTTTGGTGAATATTACAGGAAATGTGCTGCTTTACAGCAGCCTGAGACAGGATAATAATCTGTTTCGACATAAATGACATACATATTTAAAAACAACCACTATGATATGTGTTATCTAATAGGCAAATAATGCATCTGTTAATGGATGATAAGTTTGGCCTACATTTATGGCCTGAATTTTTTCCGTAGATAGGTGACGGTTCCTGTAATATCTGTGTTGTTACCACTATACACCCAGCTGCATTTAATATCGAAGAAGAAAAAGTGGGAAGCGTTGTTCTTTTTCTTGTCTTTACGAGGCTGCCATCTGGGAGGCACAGGGTGTCGTAGCAGTCCCACGCTCAATGGATCCTTGTCTTCCGCCGAAATGGCTTTTTTACTTCGCGTTCTTTATGTTCTTCCAACCGCACTCCATTCAAACAAGTGTTTTGCGAACAGGCGATAATGTCACACATGTGGACAGTCACAGCTCCCCTGGAACCACCGACCACAGCGGCTTGGGGAAAGTTAGGCAGGTTGGAGGCGCCGTAAACATGGGATGATCCCTCCGTGTCCCAATAGAAAGGAAATTGGTACCGCACCCTTAATTGTTTTTCTAATTACTCGCAACCACTTGTCCTCCGTATTATCAGCGTAACTTCCGCCGCAACCACCCATGAAATATCGTGTACGTATACGGAAGATGAGATGTAATAATGCGCTGCGGGGGCGGGGGTTGAGGCGGCCGGGGGGTCATCGGCAAAGAGACGAATTGGCCCCCACGTTTTTGCATCCGTCGGAGGCTTCATCAAGCCCTGCAGGTCACGGCAACCGGAGATCTTGGCGGTCTGGGACGGGAATGTCACAGGGGTCATAAAGGCATCGTTTAGGCATACTTCTACACTGTTGAGCCTCATCCTCGGGGGATAGAGCGTGGGGCCCTCTCGGCCGACTTGGCCAACGACCATCCGACACAGACACGGCGTAGGATACCCCTCCTCCCGCCTCCATCCCCGGATGAAATGCCCGAGGGGCACTATTATACCAATCTGGTGGACGGAGAGGGGGGGGGGGAGGGCTTCCGCGGGTGCCCCTTGATACCTGAAAGAGTGGACATTTTTATGAAAACGATACCTTAACAGGTACCGGATATTTTAAAACTTGCGACGGGGGGGGGGGGCTGAAATTATGTGCTGTCATAGAGCGGGATTGCCGGGAAAAACGTATAAACCGGGCGGGTTTCTGCGTGAAACTGCGACATAGAGCGAGCGGACAAACGGAGAACATACCCCGACCGAGCGGATTTTGAAGGTGAAAACGGGCGGGGGGGAGGGGGTGCTTTACCGCGGAACCCCCCAGGAACCCACCAGTGTATTTAGTACCCCCCCCCCCCACACACACACACACACCCGGGATACACTTCTCGTACTTCAATAGCACGTCGGCCATGTTATGCATGAATCAGCACCTGCACGTCGTTTTTTTTAAGAGAGCAACCGCCCCTGTTGCAAATTCCTAGATTCGCCACTGAGGTTGAAGACGCCACGAGGATACGAACATTGACATTGCAACTAGCCAATAGTCAATGGTACGGCCTTACACTGGCCAGCCGCTGCGTCGTCATGACGACTGCGCTTTGAAGCAGAACGCATGAAGCGAAGATGACGTATAAATAGCGATAGTAAATCGACAGTGAGAGATTAGAAGACGGGGGGACATGTCACAAAAATAGACTGGTTCCCGTCCACTACCAAGTCGTGCCAGTTCTCTGCTCCCTTTCGCCCACCAAATGGACCTGAAGCGAGGTTCTCTTTACAAACCCTATTTTATCTACTCACGGCAGGAATGGGTTCTTCACATAATAAAATGCAAGTCTCGTTTCAATGCTTCAAAGCGGTGAGTGTCCATAACAGTTTAAAGAATCTACCTCTGACTGTTATGTGTACATCCTTACAAGGACTCTCTTACCACTAGTTACAGGTGAGTCGCACCATTTGCATGGCCTCCAGGTTGGTGACGAGCGAGCTGTCGGTAGACAGGGTTCTTTTACCACCTCTCGACGACGCACTTGACTGCAGACACAGGCATTGGTCCGACGTCAGATTGGTAGACATATAGGATGATATTTTTACCCTAAATGGTCTGACCATAGAATGACAATTTCCTTCGATACTTGCAGCTATATATAGAACGCGGTGTCGTCATTTCTCTTCGCAGTAAAACAAAATTCTCCCTTACACATGTAAACATGTAAAAGTGGCTCTCGACTATGGCTTTAATCCATCGCATCAAAACGATGGGAAAGAACGTACGTACGTAATGTCTATGGCATAAGCGTGACGTGATAACACACGGTAGTCAGCAGGAAGTCAGCAGACATCGCGTTGTAGCTCAGCCAAAACAGCGTTCAGGCCTCTCAAAAGCATGTATTCAAGTGGAAGTGGCAAAAGGATTTAATGCTAATGTGATCAATCGATCTGTTCATTACATTTCTTAACATTTCGTTTTCAAAGTCACTTTACATACGTTGTTAACTGAGGCACGAGCCGCTCACCCATGACTTGTTGATCTGCAGCTCAGCTTGCTTACCGACAGGGAAGTGCCTTGCTGTTCATAAACGGGGTAAATGTATCAGAACCGAAATATACCAAATTTATGGTTGTCTTGAAAAATGATATCTGGAACTAAACCAAAATGACGGAGCAGACACAGCGATAGACAACAGATATGTGGCCTACATACAGTATGACTGTGGCAATATGAGATTAGTCCCAGACACCCCCATCCGCCCGCTGCAATAGAGTTCCAGCTTGTGACCCCATGGCATGAGTCAAAATGATCGTTTCATACCGATGACAACCTAAAATAGCCTGGCGTGGTTTGCTTTGTCAGCCACACTTGTTTCGGCTTGTTTTTGTCGCTCGTTTTCAAAGTATGACGGGGGTGACAGATTACGAGCGTGACCGGTGTTTTGTTTCTGGGTAGTGGATTAGGCTCCGTACACAATGCCCGTCACACGTGTCTCACCCCTTCACCCGTGTTGTGAAGCGCCAGTAATCAGACTGAGGCTGAGTTGCCGGCATGCTGCGTTAGCAGATTATGGCGGTCTGGCAGAAGTGGTGAAGCTACACACCTGTGTCACCTCGCCTCCCCGCCGGCTCTGTTTCTGTGTATGTCGGTGTCACTGTCACTCTCAGTAATTACCCTGGCTGTAATTGTCCTCGTAATGACAAGTTCCGCCTGCACCAGCCCTCCCCCTCCACCTTCCCCCTTCGTCGCCTGCACAGTGCATGACCCAGCCCATCTGTTAGACTCAATACAGACAACGGGGTAAGTCTGACCCAGACTTACAAGTCTCACACGGACGTCACGTGTACATGATTGCTCATACCCCCACCCCACCTCCCCCACCGTCCCACCCTCCCACCGCCCACTTCCCCTATCAAGCCCACCGCGCCCATGACAATTGGATGCAGATGACAATTTGCTTGGCAATAATCACAAAGCTCCACGGAGGCATATAATTAACCGTCGTTGTTGGTGACAAAGCTTGTGTGTAATAAGAACCGCATGGCATGTGCTACTTCAAAGCCGTTTATATATATATTGATCTAATCTTGTTACATATGTAATATTCGTTTATGTCCGTACATACCGTGTGCATGATCGGCCAAATAATGGATATAACAATAATAAGCCATGGGCAGATCTAGCAATTTGCAAAGGGGGGCTTCCTCTCTGGAAGGCGGGGGGTGGGGCGACCGGGGGAAGGGGTGGGGGCGGGATGTGCGACGGGGAGGGTTGCGACCGGGGGGGGGGGCATTTAACATTCCAATGCTGGCGGGGCCCCCCTTATCCTCCACTGGTCTAAAAAATGTCACTTTGCTATGTATTTCTTCAGAGAACCCGACTTTTACAGTGTATGCTCAAATTCCCAAGATCATGAAGATCATAAATAAACACCTTTGTTTCATGTCGGCGACGCTCGGATTCCATGAAGTGTATTTGTAGCAATAATATCGTGAAAAACATCGCCTTTCGTTGAGACTCGGCTGGCTTAGCTCGACCATCGTAGACGCTGTGCTGCTCATGACATGCAATTTTACATGGGCTAAAACGGGGCCAAGAAACACCTTGACGGGACAGGATAAAACAGTCGAGTTATTTGCCAGCATTAAAAAGTATCGTACGACTGCAAATGCAATGGGAAACAAAACGATCGATATGCAGTTCTCGGAAAGTTCAAAATTATTAGCGATTTGGCAAAATGGAAAGTCAGTGATTTCAGCGCGCCGCACCGTATAACTCAGGGTTCCGGTTGCAGGTGCCTTACCGTTGCCACGGAGACGGAAACAGGTACGATGCATCATCATTATGTGTTTAACCTGCTAGGAGACATGTCGGGCTATACCGGGCGACACAGGCGATGGCATGTGTCGCAGCCATGTACACGCCGGGTGGCGCGGAGAGTGGTCCAATGATTGACTGTGAGGGTCCGGCGCGGGGAGCGGTCCAATGATTGACTGTGAGGGTCCGGCGCGGGGAGCGGTCCACTGATTGACTGTGAGGGTCCGGCGTAGGAGGCGGTCCACTAATTGACTGTGAGGGTCCGGCGCGGGGAGCGGTCCAATGATTGACTGTGAGGGTCCGGCGCGGGGAGCGGTCCAATGATTGACTGTGAGGGTCCGGCGCGGGGAGCGGTCCAATGATTGACTGTGAGGGTCCGGCGCGGGGAGCGGTCCAATGATTGACTGTGAGGGTCCGGCGCGGGGAGCGGTCCAATGATTGACTGTGAGGGTCCGGCGCGGGGAGCGGTCCAATGATTGACTGTGAGGGTTCGGCGCGGGGAGCGGTTCACTGATTGACTGTGAGGGTCTGGCGCGAGGAGCGGTCCACTGATTGACTGTGAGGGTCCGGCGTGGGAGGCGGTTCACTGATTGACTGGGAGATCCGGCGTGGGAGTCGGTCCACTGATTGACTGTGAGGGTCCGGCGCGGGGAGCGGTCCAATGATTGACTGTGAGGGTCCGGCGCGGGGAGCGGTCCAATGATTGACTGTGAGGGTCCGGCGCGAGGAGCGGTCCACTGATTGACTGTGAGGGTCTGGCGCAAGGAGCGGTCCACTGATTGACTGTGAGGGTCCGGCGTGGGAGGTGGTTCACTGATTGACTATGAGGGCCTGGCGCGGGGAACGGTCTACTGATTGACTGAGAGGGTCCGGCGTGGGAGGCGGTTGACTGATTGACTGTGAGGGTCCGGCGCGGGGAGCGGTTCACTGATTGACTGTGAGTGTTTGGCGATTCGATGTGAGAGAGGTGTACGCGGCTAGCGGACAGGTCTCGTATGCCAGTCATTACTAGAGCCATTTCCGCCTACGTATCGTTTACAGTTATTAAGCCGAGAGCTCACGGACCTGATCCGCCCCGAAGACCCTGGGGGCGTGAAGAGTAATGGCTCGACCGAGGGGAGGGTTGGGCTGGGGAGACGTAGGTGAGGGCGTGACTGGCGTGGGGGTGAGGCGGTGGGTGAGGGATAATAACGGGTAAAGGGAATGGTCTGGAAGAGCGTCTGAGGGTGTTTGGGACGTGTTGGAACCGGATAAATGTCGGTGGTCACGGCTAGGAAAAGCGCTTAAGTAAAACAAAGAAAATGGGGTGAGGTGGCTAGAAAGATAATGCACTGACTGGCAGAAGGCTATATGTATGGGACGGGGAGGGGGAATGGTGAGACTCAGGATAACGGCACGTGTTGTGGGCTACAAGCCTACATGCCGCTTCGATGTCAGAAGTGTTGGGCAAAGGAATGATGAAGCTGCATTATTACTGATGACCCGGATTGCTGTGGTGATCAACAAATCAGGAAAAAAAATATGTGGGTGTAATATGCCATAGAAAAGAGAACGCCGTAGTGAACGTGTACTGAAGGCCGGGGGAGATGGGGGGGGGGGGGGCGGGTGAAGCCATGGAATGGGACGACGAAAGGGAGTGGCATGTGAATGGTGGAGGGTAAATGGGGGATGGGGGGGGGGGGGGAGAACTCCCTGCACCATGCGGTATCTTCTAGTCGCACAATTACGGTATTGTTGCCATTGTTTCCCCACCAAAATTAAGCCCAAGCGACATATATATCACAATTTGCAGAAATCTCGATTATTTCATTCCATAATTTCAGAAACCTAATAAATATCGCCGTTTCGGCTGTGATATGACAAACATGTCTATCGCTGGACATCGCAGAACTCTGTCGCGGCACTTCTGCTTATAACACAGCATCGCCAAGCACAAAAAATGATGACGTTTACCACTAAGTTGAAAACCTGTGGTAAATTGATATCACGGGCAAGGCAAAGAGAATCCATTTGGCAGTCTGGCATGCGTTGAATATAGACAAAATAATTTTTGGATCATTCAAGGACTGATTAAGACGATTCTTATTTGACCGCTTTAGTTTTGGCGGGAAAGAGCTCGATATGCAACAAATGGCCCACTACAGGGAGGCACTAGGTTGACAGTTTTTTTCGTCGTGTAGACAGGGAGAAGGCTGTAAGGGAAGCAGGGGCGAAGGATGCGAGCGGAGGGCGGAAACACGATGATTATGCAATAGGGGATGGCGGTAGGGGCTGGCGTGTATGGGGCGAGAAGGACAAGAGAGGTTATATAGAAGTATATCGGGACAGGGTGGGGCGAGGGGTTGGCGTCTATAGGGACAGGGTGGGGCGAGGGGTTGGCGTCTATAGGGACAGGGTGGGGCGAGGGGTTGGCATGTGTTCCAGTACGACGTGCGTGTCTCCGATGAGTCCGTGCACACACCCCTGACTGGTCCCTTAACGATGGATGTCATGGCCACCGGAAGAGCAGTAATTGACGACAGAGAAGGTGGAAGACGCCGTAATTTACGTCGTAACACTCGCCTGGCAGCGACCAGCCCGAGTGATGCCTGAGATGATGTCTCCGCGTCAGGAGGGTAACCGACACCCCAGCACCAAGAGCTTGAAGCACCACCAGACTTCGAAGGGTATAAAGGGGGCGCATCTCAGTTGTAGAAGGGGAAGGGGGCTTCCACCGGGGGGGCTTCCACGGAGGGGCTTCCATGACGGGGGGGGGGGGGGCACGGGGGGCTTCCACGTGGGGGGGGAGGGGGCTTCCATTGGGGGGTCTCCCATCGGTCCTCATTACATGTGCCGCGAAATAGACCAGTGAACGTTTTTAGACGTACTTGCGCCAAAAGGCCCCCTTTTTTGTCTGCCTGACGTGGTAATGCTGAGTGGTTCGCCACATCGTGTGCTGACCCAAACAAGAATCCCAGCAGGCCTTTATGGTCGTTTTGACGGTGAAGCGACTTCGAAATCGCTGGTTGTAATTTGGTCGTATTTTGGTTGTTTTTGCAAAAACATGCGACGTCGTTTATCTAACGAAATAACGACGTCGGAGCGACGTCGATTTTACCCAATTTTCGACGTCGTCTCGATGTCGGAATCGCAGGTTGTAATTTGGTCGTATTTTGGTTGTTCTTGCAAAAACATGCAACGTCGTTTATCTGACGAAATAACGACGTCGGAGCGACTCAACTGAGTCGTGGCGGGTCCATGTGTACAACATAAAGAGTGGCTCTCTGCATGACTCTCTTTAACTACACTGGTGACTAAAATATTCTAAGTCTTATTTGTTATATGGGCTGGTAGGTCGATCAACTGAAAGAGAACCATGGCATGTGCAGCCCTTACCAGGCCTGTCTCTAACTTATCACGAAGTGCTAACGGCACACATTCTGCTTAGAGGCAGGCTTGGTAATTAAGTGCAGCTCGAATCACCGAATGGCCGCGCCTCACACTGTCACGGCACAGGCACAGTAGAAATAAATAAATAAAGCTACGTTAATAAATGAAAACTCGAAGCAATCCGATTACCAATTACTATGTCTATGATTCCCATGTGCTCGAGCACTCTCGCAAGGTGCTCTGTATCCATATTGAGTAACAAAGTCATGGAGTATCGTCCGTAGGATACTAGAACTTCAGAAGTCTCTTGCCTACTTTCAAAGATCAACATGGTCGCGCCAACTGTCGCGGTGGCAGTTGGCGAATTCGTTGCCATGGAGACAACGCGCATTAAATGACGTCAATTATCTGTTTTGCAGTGTTCAGGCCGCGGGGCACGGGACGTAATACATTGTCATTGCTGGGTTTCGGTGTGGCCTGTTTTTACCTCGGAAGAGGTATTTCAACTTCAGAATCCGCTCGGGAGGGTATCTTCTTTCCATTGACCCTCTCTGTGTCGCGGCTCCATGCAGACCCGCTTGGGTTTTTTTTTCGGGCAAACCCGCTCTATGGACGAAAAGTTTCAGTCGCTTCCTCAGGCATCAAGGGGCACCCGCGTAACCCCCCCCCCCCCCCCACTAGTTTTTTTTACTAACTTCGCTGACGGCATTCCGACGTCATATCGACGTCGGGATCAGAGGGCTTATATATGCGTCGTATGCTGACGGAATTACGACGTCGTATCGACGTCGGTCTGTGATGGTCGAAATTGCGTCGTGAAAGTGACGTCGTTTTTATGTGGCGATTGCGTCGCCCGACGTCGCGACCAAGTTGCGACCAAAAGACGACCGAATTTCAACTAGCAATGCCTGCGCCACCAGACGGCAGTGGTGTAAGTGTAGCGGGCGGGGCGCCACCAGCCGGCAGTGGTGTGAGTGCGGCGGGCGGGGCGCCACCAGGCGGCAGTGGTGTGAGTGCCGCGGGCGGGGCGCCACCAAGCGGCAGTAGTGTGAGTGCGGCGGGCGGGGCGCCACCAGACGGCAGTGGTGTGAGTGCAGCGTGCGGGGCGCCACCAGACGGCAGTGGTGCAAGTGCGGCGGGCGGGGCACCACCAGGCGGCAGTGGTGCAAGTGCACCGAGCGGAGTATGGCCCCAGGCATACGTT
The DNA here is from genome assembly GCA_964019135.1 of Arenicola marina. NCBI lineage: Eukaryota > Metazoa > Annelida > Polychaeta > Arenicolidae > Arenicola > Arenicola marina. The sequence goes on along the minus strand of OZ025257.1, from coordinate 7,220,009 downwards.
GTCTTCCAGGGTGTTAACCCGGTTTCGCTTTATTCGCACATCTATACGTCCAGTCATTAACTATTACCTCCACAACGATACGCCTTTATCTAAGGGGCTTTAGTTTTCATCAAGCACCCACTTTTGTGCTTTGTGACCACTTGTATGCATAATAAAGTTACTCTTAAAACCCGCCAGTGAAACGCAACACAACTCATAAACTTCGACATTAAGATTTACGAGTCAATCCACTTTACAATTGACGACTGTTGTTACAGCACTGTCACCGTTACCACCTGGGCGTCGCCGGCACCTGCGGGGCTTTGGTTGCTGGACTTTTTTTCGTACGAATTGACGGCACAGTGCCTTCAAGTCAGCTAGACCAGACAGCAGTCATTATCCCCCGGGTATTTAAAATACCTCGGCGTTTCATGACAGTGATGGGATTTATTCGGTTTCCCTTGAACTCATCCATTACTATGAGATATGTCCGCCCCCTCGCTGGCCTTGCGAGTGACGGTCTTCTCTACACCTGGTGCCGGTGTAACATATTAACCTGTCCGGCCACGCTTCTGTCATGCCACTAACCCTAATCAGTACCCTAATCCTAACCCTGGCCCTAACCTAATCCTAACCCTGGCCCTAACCTAATCCTAACCCTAACCTAATCCTAACCCTGGCCCCTAACCTAATCCTAACCCCGGCCCTAACCTAATCCTAACCCTGGCCCTAACCTAATCGTAACCCCGGCCCTAACCTAATCCTAACCCTGGCCCCTAACCTAATCCTAACCCTGGCCTTAACCTAATCCTAACCCTGGCCCCTAACCTAATCCTAACCCTGGCCCCTAACCTAATCCTAACCCTGGCCCTAACCTAATCGTAACCCTGGCACTAACCTAATCCTAACCCTAAACCAAACATCCATGCGCAATTCGCTGCGCATGCGCACGTCATCCGGACACTTTGTCACGGCGGACAGGTTATCATGCTCCACCGGCTCTTAGTATATGACGCCGCACGCCGGCCCAGTACTGCTCGTTAGGTATTGAAAGTTAATGCAGCGCGCCATGTTACCGGAGGAAATGACGTGTATTGTGACTCTGCGTGTGGCCTCTAGGGAAACTCATGAAACGAGAGATCGGGGCCGCGAGTTGCGGATGAATTGCGGCAGCTATTTATATTTGCGATGATCACCTGCCTCCCCCCCCCCCCTCCCCCCACCCCACCCTAACCGTTGATCCTCCCCATTGACGCGATATGACCTCCAGAGGTTAAAGTGGCCTCCTGACAAGAAACCACCGACTGGATGGGTGCACTTCATTCTTAGAGATGGAACTATTGTTTCTGTTGTGCCTTTATAGCGCTTGTGATCATGTCGAAACACATTGCAGCGGATATATTGCCTGTATGTGTTTACAGCTACCATGCAAATGCGGGCACTTCGACTGCCTGGTGTGAAGGAATTAACACTCCTATAACAATAAGTCAGATTGTTCCATCAGGAGCACAAGGAGTTGTAACGTAAATACATCTAAATAATCTGCCGCGGACACAACCCAATCTCCTAGCAGATTGCTGCCCTCTGCCCCGCGGGAGTCTAGGTCAAAGTATATTTCTAATTATTCGTAAAATGGCATCAAATATTGCCTTTAACGTGCTAGCAGTATCACAAATAACTTTATTTGACTGATAAACTTGAGGCCGTATTATTTACGAATAGTGTTTTAGAATAGATGTCAAGGGATTAAAGCGCCTTCACGTTTGATCCAGTCTTATTTTGATATATCGTTTTCACTAAGCCCCCTAATTGTGGCGTTGAAATGTATAAATATTTCAAATTCTTCAATTTGAATTAAACATTTACCCATCAACAGCTTGTCACAGGAAGATACGTCGAGACTTTGACGAGACGGCATACACTTGTCCGGGTCGATCACGTGACTTAATAATCCGTTGGTCATGTAAATTCCAAGTTCCAACCTGCACGAGATCGATCATCGCAGTAAGTAGGTGGGGTGAGTAATAAATGAGCCATGCTTACAGGATTCGCGTTACCATGAGAGAACGACTCAAGGAATATTGTGCCAAGGTCAGGGGTCAGAGGTCGGCGGAGGATCCCTCGTCCAAGCTAGCGGTCGTCGTCAATGTTCTGTTTTAATATTTAATAATATCGTGCTGACAAAACTTTGGCATTACGCATTAAATATTATCAAACAGGTTCACTGTGGTGTATATGGTATTCTTTTAATCTGCATTGTCATTGTTATGACAGGCGTGTACGATATGCTGGAGAAGGGGGATGCTGCCCTACCCTATCATAATGCTAGACATCAACCCAACACGTATAGCTGTAAAGCTAAGGAGCCGCAGCGGATTGCAGCGTGTATTGCCATGTGTCCTTGACCTTGTCACAACTTCGGGCAGCCATATTATTGGTATCCGTAATAGAAATCGAAATTCCTAAACCGGAAACTGTTCAGATGCAGTGCGACGCTGTGTTGTCTAGCAACCGCGCTGGGCGGACCCTGTTGGTTACCAAGACAACATGTCAACACGCCAGACGCAGTCGTTCTTAACAAACAAAAACACCATAGTACATATATAAATAAATACATTACAAATTTAACATGCTGTTCAAAATAATGGAAAAGTTCAGTCAGAAATGTTCATCGTTTCGCTGTGCAACGCTACGCCAGTCGACACAGGTAGGAGTCGGCGGTGGTGATGTACCGGATCCACCGGGTGGGGACATAGGAACATTCCCGATCGAAGACCCGGAGGAAGCGGATCTGGAGGTTGGAGCACACGTATCCAGACACCTCGAAGTCCACTGCCACGGGTCCTATCTCCGGAAGGGACGCCCGCCCAGACTCCTGCGCTCCCATCAGCTGCAACAAAACACACAGAAATTAAGGATAAACTTCAAAAACAAAATGTTCCTTTTATACAATAAGACACTAACACTGGATCTGTCAAATAAGATAGATGACGTGCCTATCACGCTATCAGTTATATACAAGAAGCCAGTGATGATAAGTAGGTGTTTGTTCATCTTTTACTTCAGTATTTAAGAGCAATTTATATGAAAGCTTACAACAAATTTTGGTCACTTGAAAAAACAAGTTACGTGTAAGGAATTGTTAACTCTCGTATGATAAAGGTTCATCGTCGTTGGTTAAATCTAAACTGACAAGGTTTCTTTTATGCTTTATTTCTCCCCCGTGATTCTCGCACCGCACTCTAGCAATATAGTAAGTAAGGCAGTGTTGATCATAGCGAGCGCAAGCGAGCTCTTAAGGTAACATGCATGCATAGTCAAAGTCCATTTCAAGCATAGGCTTAGGACTGTCATTTCGCGTAACAACCCCCATGAGACGTTTTCGGAGTAAATATCAGCTGTACATAAATATATTCAAGGAAAGAAAGGTCAAAGCCTATTATGTCATGTCTTTAATAATTAAATCAGCTGCCCCACAAAATTAACGAATATATTATTCAATGTTTACAATGGATGTATACTTCAAATTAAAGTTAATTTATTAGCGACAGGCTAAATGTCTGTTGCCAAGCAGAAAGCTCTTGGTGACCGCCCATCGGCTGCTGTCATAGTGAGTAGTTGTGACGTCAAAATGTCATAAAAATGACGTCACAATGCATGGTATACGTCATCCCGCCAAAGATTTTCTTTATGGCAAGCCGAAGTGATACTAATTTTGAATATTAATCTAGATGTATCTCCTCGGAATATCTGAATTAATAAATATACGCTCGCATTTTTTAGGTAGCACCTACCATATTAATTGACAATGGTGTCCATTACTAATTTAAGTTACGGTAACTTAACGGGAGGTGGGGCTGCTTACTTAAATAGGCAGTCGGTTAAATTGCATTATAAAGTGCATATCCACAACCATACACGCACTTATTATAATTTCTGGATTAACTTCCACTGGCAAGCTCCAAGCACAATACGTACAACCCCCGCTTTCCTAACTGACCCGGACGTGACGTTACCTTGAAGTGCGCAGATGCCTCACTCCGACCAATCAGCTTCTTGATGGACCATGTGACCGTGGTCTTCTCGGGGCTCCACGTGGCCGTCTGACCGGGTCCACTCAGCAGTTTGCTGAACCTGAACAACAGGAAGGTATGACCCTCAGTGTCATGGCATCACAGGACTGTGCTGTACTGGCGCGGCTCGGGACTCGGCAGCACAGTGTGGAACTCAACGGGGCGTTATGATCCAGATACACTGACCAAACCCTGTGAGGGACTGGGGGACGGACAGGTTGACAGGGCGTGGTTATAGAGGTACCCACCCTGTAAGGGACTGGGAGACGGGCAGGTTGACAGGGGGTGGTTATAAAGGTACCCACCGTGTAAGGGACTGGGGTACGGGCAGGTTGACAGGGGTGGTTATAGAGGTACCCACCCTGTGAGTGACTTGGGGACGGGCAGGTTGACAGGGGCTGATTATAGAGGTACCCACCCTGTGAGTGACTTGGGGACGGGCAGGTTGACAGGGGGTGGTTATAGAGGTACCCACCCTGTGAGTGACTGGGGGACGGGCAGGTTGACAAGGGGTGGTTATAGAGGTAACCACCCTTTGAGTGACTGGGGACGGGCAGGTTGACATGGCGTGGTTATAGAGGTACCCACCCTGTAAGGGACTTGGGGACGGGCAAGTTGCCATGGCGTGGTTATAGAGGTACCCACCCCGTAAGGGACTGGGAGACGGGCAGGTTGACAGGGGGTGGTTATAGAGGTACCCACCCTGTGAGTGACTTTGGGACGGGCACGTTGACGGTCACGTTGATAGCGTGACTGGAACTCGGGATCTCGCAACGCAGCTTCAACCCAACCTCCAAGTCTCTGAGGAGAAATTACATTTGATGTAATTTTTTACAGTGATTTGATTAGATTAAACATTTATCCTCAGAAAACTGGATAAGAAAGATCCCGCCAAGTGTAATTGACAGTAATTAGACCGGTAAACAAGATACCTGGCAAGGCACAGTAATATATACTGTCGACAATGCATGGACGTGGTGAGTTAAATGTACTACATACAAGAACAAACCCAGGAAAAAAACAAACAGAGCGAGATCAATAAACCAACCAAAAGCTGTATCATGAAAACAAGATATCGGTAGTGGCACACTTAGAGCTTGTTACAAATCTAATAGAAGATATTAAAGGTACACAAACATTTCTCCTCAAAATGTCCATGCTATATCTTAATTTAGGCTGCAAATACACAATCACCTGCATAATCTGTTAACCTTAAAATGTCACTCATATTGTCACTTTTTCGTCAACGGACATCACGGCATCGCTAGAAAGCCCAAAGCGAGATCCAGAGCGCCCCAGGCGGCCGGTTGGTGCATTACCTGGCTCCATCAGTCTTGTTGACGTAAGAGTAAACCCGGAAGGGGAGTCCGTGTGGCAGGTCTCCTTGCATCTGATACGTCATCAGCGGAAACTGCATCCACAATACAGTATGCAAGTTAACGGAAGGGAAGGCGCCTATATACAAGTCATTCTAGAAAACGACTTTTGGTGTTTGGCGCTTCTACCATCAGCCTATACTCATTTTAACGCGATACATGTCTGAAATGTTAATTCAAATAGTTTTAATTCTAGCACAATAATAAATTAAATATCTTCAAAAAATTAAAATTAAATAACTACACCTTATCCCTCATAATTAAAAAAACATCTTTAGTCACTATCTACCTGTCAGGCAGTTTCAATAAAACGAAATCAATATCTTTTCATGTGTCAAAATAAAATGGATACACATTCCATGTTATACATATGTAAAGGTTTGCCAGTCGTACATATCCACATCATGACTCACCTCACCCTCGGGAGGCCTTATAGTCAACATCTGGTTGTCATGAAAACTAGTCGCATTCACGGATTCATGGAAGGTAATGTCGTCCAAGTTGATGGTTCCGTAACCTGGAAACACGAGACACGCGGCTACAAGACGCCGTCGGGCACGTAACGACGGTTTGTCTTTAAAATTATGGAGCGGAGGATGCAATTTCCGATGATTTTATCGGTCTTGTATAACGCATGTACTTTGGCCTGCACTATAGCTCTCTTTCTCTTCGATCTTTCAGACGTTGTTTGCCCTTTTATCCATTTATTTGTCTCATTTTGGATGAGAATGTATGTCTGCACACGACATGCGAACCTTTCTCGCTGGCCGGTTGGGCGACAGTGATTTCCTCATTCAGTCCGATATTGACCTCTGGACACCCGAACAGGAAGCTCTTCATAACGATGGATCCCCGCAGCTCACAGCGAGTCACGCTGCCCTGAGGCCGGAACACAACGGAAAACACGTGTCATTGACGTCCTGCCGCCATTGGTTAATTAATTAAAAAATGTTTCTTTCATAGGTGCTCTTATTTTGTATACTTTATTCTGGTTTAACGTAGTTTAAATTATTAATATCAAAGTATTTTATATATATATAAATTAATAAATGGATTTCCGTGAAAAATGAAGATATAATAACAAAATTATTATGCAAAGGAATGTTATAGACTTTTTCGATGTCCGACAAAGTCTAGATATGCCAAGATAAAGCTGGTAAAAAGAAATCCATGAATGTGGGTAAGTGCTAACATTTGCGCCGATCAGGACATTCAACCTCTCGACCACGTCGAGGAAGATTTCGTTCTTCCGTTGATCCTGTTCGCGGAGACAACAGACATACACTATTATCAAGTCCACATTCCACGAAATCGATTATGGTAAGAAGTTCATAGCACGAGTAACGAGTAGTAACCGGCGAGCTATTTAGAAACTGACAAAAAATATTTTGTTCAGCTATTAAGAAAATGGCAAAAAATATTTTGTTTAGCACGCGTAACATACGATAGGATGCATAATATATACAGCTACGTGAAACCTGGACCAATAACAGCACTTTAACAGCTTTTCCCTCACTTGGTCATTTCTGGATCGGATGACTGGCTTGTTTGCCGCGTCTCGCGGAGCCACTCGATGTTCTGCGCCAAACTGGAATCACAGATAAAAGTCGCAAATATGGAACCGGGACAACATGTGAGAGATGCGACGGAATGACTGGCGGCCAGCTTAAGTGCTTGAAATATAAATGTGACATTTTGTTTTTCACGTCAGGTCCTGGTTTAAAAACCAGACATCTCCGTTTAGGAATTCTTTATACATGAACGTAAATGGCTATCAATTTCACGTACATGACGACAACATAATTATTCCTTGCATACAGATAGCTTAATAATTCCCGTTCACAAAAAAGTAAATACAATGTACTTACAAGCCCAGTAGATAAGTTGTCTGTTAGCCGCAGGGTCGCAGGCTCGCTCTGTAAATACGGCTTGAGTTTCACAGTGGACGCCACCTGGACATGGCCATAATCCTGGGTATAACAAACCAAACATGCACACCTATGACATATCAGCGAGTAGATGGCGGTAAGAAATATCATACAAGTATGATGCAAGCACTTTCCAGGCTGATTGGCTTCATATATCCCTATCGAGATGGCTCACTCTATCCGACGCCATTTCTTGCATACATTCACTTCAGTTGTGTAACATTTTATTTTAAAACAAGAACTTACGTCATAGTGATTAAGAATGAAGATGTAAAACACCCAGGAGTAATTCCTCACCCTTGCTATTATTGCTATGAAAAATACGACGAAGCATTCCCTATTTAGTGTTAAGCTTGTATTAGACGTCATGGTATGTGTGCAATTTAAAGTAATCAGCGTTATTATTCTTATTTTTTTTGGATGGGTTTGTTTCGATCAATGAGCGAGGAGTCTAAATGGCAAGGTAGCTCACCATGAACTCGTCTAGTAATTCATTGACTAGAATAAAATTTAACTGTATGGATTCCTCATTCACAACACCGCAGAAGTCCTTCAGTAAGGAATAAAACCTGTAATCAAAAGGAAACAGCATTTATGACCTGAAATTGAAGTTGATATTTAATAGAAATAAGTCTGTTTGTCTTTGTCTGTTATGTTTGTCTTTTAGAAACAAGTTACAAGTTCGGAGAAAACATAACAAATCCATAAACTGACCATTAAAGTAATTAGATTATTTTATTTCACGCATCAATGTCAAACTAAGACATGTCTCACCATAAATGATACTTTCACATGTATTCCACGCTTCCCTATTACCGGTATATATAATGGTGCACAGCGCAACTAATATAAAAATTTAACAAACTAACATAGACTGACAACAAATAAAATGCAATTATACCTGGACAGCAGTTCAGCAACCAGTATTGAAGAGACAACATGAGTACTTGTCGCCACAACATAAAGCTGGTGTCGCTTAATGTGGAAGTAATGTATACCATCAATTTCCTGCAATATAATTAGAGATACCGGTATTCATGATATTAGTATCCATTAAACATGTTTAGTTTTCGTTCTTCATGTAAGCTCCATCCAGCGCATTAGCATAAATAATAACCAACAATGTATTGGCTGTTTAACACCAAAGTGTGCATACCATCGGACAGATGAGAATAAGAATGAAAGACGTTAACGTTTTGTTGTAAATGCACCTTCAAAACATATATATACAGTTATCGGTGCATATTCAACATATAGCAAGTATTGCCCGGCCCTTTCATAAAACGCATGGCATCATGGAAATCAGATCAGCAATTACAAAATAGACTCACAAGATGAGGTAGTAAAGAGCCAGCTTTCTTTTCCAAAACTTCTCTTAAGAAAATATCTCCTGTACTAGAAGTCACATCAGGACGATCTGAGTCAATTGGACATTAAAGATAATTAATGCATCTGATAAGAATTCTGTATAATTAAAATCATTGTCCTTGAAATGATTAGAAATATTTTTTATTTATGATAAGCTGATATAATTACAATCGAAAATAATTGAATAATGATGAACTAAAAATCTAAAAATCAATATCATGCAATGCTTGTACTTAGAATATGTATGCTACTGGTAATATTCACAATTTCTATTGTTATGATATGGCACATACATATATTATGCAAAGGAAACATAATTATTTCAGCAGTTCTACATGTAGAAAATATTGGTACCGGTACACATGTTTCTTCATTGTTAGTGGCCATAGGTGTTAGTTATGGGCTCACACAAAGGATACAAGTCTTTCTAATCAGCACATCTCTACTAGACAATACCAATATCTCTGATATCATCTTGTTGCAGATCTAATCTGAAATGAGAATTGAAGATATATGGACTATTTATGTAACAATGTTCAGGGCTTAGCTTCTATATTATTATCGTTTAATCAATGTGTGATCTACAATATATCTTGTTTGGTTCACCAAAAGCATTGTGGTATAATTTCTACACATATTTCTGATGGTGAGCTATATTACTTCATATTATATTATAATATTAGTTACATTAATATATACTCTCCTGTTTCACATAGATTTCAAGATTACAAATCTGCAATGCAATGAAACTTTGATATATTTTCAATGGTTGAAGAAGGTGTTTGAAGCCAGTGATGTGTCTAGATTAGGAGATAGGGCAAATTATAGTTTGATATGGTAGGCAAGGGCAGAGGTATGGGTAAGGAAAATTGACAGGTACACCATTAGGTGGGTCCTAGTGTCTCATAGCTCCTTTAAATTATGGGATATCCCCAAAATAATAGGCATCTTGTACTGTCTGTGCTATTTTATTTTATTTTTTTAAGGATATCCCTTGAGAATTACATATACAATTGTTGTGCAATTATTAATTTCTGACTTTTAGCACTCTAATCCTTTTTACACTTTCATGGGTGATAACCTGCATTAAAGTGTTTTCTAGAAGGTCCAAGCTGAGATATTTATCAGCAGCTGATGCTGGGTCACCATGGCCAATCTGAACATGTATGTTGTAAGGCTGCAATTGTGGACAGAGAAACCCCTCTCACACCCAGCCATTTGTACTGCTAGAGTAATCCCAGTGAAGATACAGATGGGGGCTAGCTACCCTATTATCACTTTATAACAGTTCCAAATACAGCTTCAGTTGTGTTGCTGATTTGGGACTTGGAGTGCAATCAGTATTAGTGCTAACTATATTATTGCAAAGCATCATGTCCCCTCACAGCTCAATGAAATGCATCATGTCAAAAAATGTGACCAAATGATGCAGGGAGCATACCTATCAGAATCTGGGTAGGGGGGCAGGTCATTAAACTGGGCTCGCGCTAGGATATTTTTTTCATTAGCCAATTTGGCTAATTCCGTGGAAAAACATTAGCCAAAATTAGCCAAATATATTGGTTATAAATTGGTTATGTGTTTGTAGTTGAAATTTTATATTTGCCATTTGGCGAGTGTCCAGGAAGTTCTTATCGCCAAATCCCGAATTTTCTCGCCAAATGGCTATTGGCGAATGCTAACGCGAGCCCAGTTAAAGGTTTCAGTTTTACAATTAGCCAACACATATTGGCTGCTTAAAATTACCCCAGGAAATAAACTGGCAATACTAGGATGAGTATCCATCAATTTCTGTTGTAATGATAACTAATCAAGAAGGGGGGAAGAAGTTGAGAGGGTGAAGAAGAGACTCAGACCTCAAATGTTAAACTGGTGTATGTGTTACATATGTATAAGCCATTCAGTGTACAGGTGACAGGTCATTTCAGATGGAGGCCTGGAAATATATATCTGAATATAACATTATCAAATGGATATACTTAAGGTACTGGATTTTCAGTTACTGATAGCCTTTTTGTAATATCAATTGCAATATGGGAGCAGACAGTGTTACAACTGGAACTACAAGCCCCTGTGTATTGGAACACTTGTGCCAAACAGTGCAAGTTGTAGTTTAAGTTGTAATATATGGCTAATCAATCCTATGGCTATAAGGGATCTGGAAGGGGATGTCCAAGGTCCAGTGTCAATTTTTTCAAAATTCTTAGTGTCAAATATCAATTTTTTACAATATTCCATATCACTTCTTGGCCAAGTTTATTGACATTTTTTTCCAAAAATCTGTGTCAGTATCCCTTTTTCAGATCCTCAGTGTCAGAATTTTGGGGCCAGTAGCAAATGTCAATTTTGTAAAATATGCTGGGGTTGTGCATCGCCACTTACTCCTTCCAGACAGGTACAGTAAATCGAGGGAGGGGGGATTTTTATCTTAATTCAATATATTTTGAAGTTGCATCTCCCATGTCATGGGAGACATTTTTAGGCAGCTGACCAATCAGATTCATCTCAAGCACTATGCTTGAGATCTTGCAGGCGAAATCTCATAATGTCAGCTATATTTACTCAACCTATTCTGGAGTTGGTTGTTCTTTATTTGTCGCAACTAGACTGCAGTACAGGTCTCATTTACTTGTTAAAAAAATGAATTAATTACTTAGAAATCAGACTTAAGCATTGATGGTGTCTATCATTGTATCAAGGGGCAGTAAAGCGGCGGTAAAGGTACAATAATATTAAGGGTTCAAGCTGGTATCTGTTATTCACTGATTCAGGTCCAGGGAGAGTTGGACACCTTGTGTGTTTTGTACATGCTATGGGCCCCCGTACCTACCCCCCACCCCCCCGCATAAGTGTTTTGCATACGCTGCGGGGACAACTACAGAGCCCCCCCACCCCTCTTCCACTGACTTACAAATACTGTGCCTGTGGCGATGGGCGATAAAACGGTTATTTACCGTAAACTGTACAGGAACAAGATGAGTTTAACGGATTAAGTTTCACATTTGATCTCAAACATATCAATACATTCATAAATGTATAACGCAGTTGTCCTTGGTCGACATGCTCCACTTTGTGGTGATGGTGAATGACGTTAAACTTGAACCTAGGCGTTGGCTGCCAGAACTGTCAAAACATTAAGGTCTCACTGCACTAATGATCTGTCAGTCTAGATTTCAGACTCGCCAGATGGCGCTGATCAGCTGCTGCCATGCGGTCCGAGGCTCCTTCCCGCCACTGGCACCAGCCACAAATAAATTTCGGCTTTGTGGTAACTTACAGGGACGGATCTAGGAATTTGCCAAGCGGGGGTGGGGGGGGGGGGGGGGTTGCTCTCTTAAAAACTTCCGACCGAGGGGTGTGCTCTCTGAAAAACTTGCGACCGGGTGGGGGGGGGGGGGGGGGGGAAGAAGGGCGTGCTCTGAGAAGCCGACTTTAACAAAAAAACTTGCGTCCGGGGGGGGGGGGGCTGCTCTGAAAACTTGTGACCGAGGAGGGGGGGGGGGGGGGCTTGGGCTTGGAGAACCCGACTTTGACAGTGTATGTTCAGTTTCCCAAGGGGGCGGGGGGGGGGGGGGTTGCTCTCTGAAAACTTGGGGACTTTAACATGTATGTTAACATGTATGTTGTATGTTCTGGTTCCCAAGGGGGGCCCCCTAACCCCCCCCCCCTAGATCCGCCACTGACTTATCTATGTGGTCACGCTTATTTGTATTCGGGCCTGGGAGTTAGAAGTAGACACGACGCCAAAAGGTATTGAGCAGCTGGACAAGCATTGCGGTATATTATACAGGCAGGATGTCCAGGATATTCGTGGTGCTGGTTAAATGTTTTTATTCGAAAATTAATGGATATGCCTATTAAGAAATTTATAGAAGTGTTAACTTTTAGCTTTTGTTACATTGCATTGGAAAGCAAACTTACCACTTGGACTTACCAGAATAACGATCGATGTCTCCTACGTTTTAGGTGGCCAGGGGTAAACGCTCATGAATAATGACAACAGATAATCCTAGTAAAAACATAATCGCAATAATAATCCATATAATAATCCATAGTAGGAGCGCATTAACACAGGTCAACTATGATGGAACGCATTAACATGCAAATGACTCGGAGAATGAGGATCGAGTTCATAAAAAAAACAGTGAAATTGTTCTCCTACTTAAGCAGGCAAAAAGACGGTTAATTTTAGATTGGCCTTTCAAGTCCAGTTTCTCAAACCAGAGCCCGTCGTGGTGGGCCACTCTCTCACGCACGAGACGTGCCCGTCCCCTCTTAGAGGCGAATAGAGGCGGAATGAGGAAATTGTCGATGCGCAAGGTATTTTACTGTAAAATTTATTTTGATATTCAGATTTCTGAATACAAATTTGAACACTTTTTCAGGTACATTAGGCTCGGATATGCAGCAATGTTGTCTCCAGAGAAGAGAACAGTGTCGGCAACAATATTGCACCTGTTAATATACATGCAGGAACAGAAGGCGGAAAGAATCGGGCGCCTACTAATTTGTGGCGGCGTGGTTCCAACGGAGAAGGAGACTGAGCCATATCTACAGGCGGGAGACCGATATCAACAAACCATGTTATATACTACATATATATAGATAAGAACCTTCATACTACAGTTTAAATGGCATGCTGACGTCGTAATTTCTGGTAGCCCATTGTTAGGTAAATATCGTGTTGGCGATTTAAATATATGGGCTAAGACTATAAGGACCATTAAGACGATGTAATTGCCTATGGCGGTGACAGTGGTGTGTTGGAGACAAAGTGTGCTTATGATCCTCCATACCTTTATATTAACGCGCCCAATGTTATTACTGCGAGCAGTGAGCGAGGTATGACACTCCTATTGGGGCTTATTGGTACGCCCGTATCCACAACCCCGGCCTGTGATAGAAACTAACTCGAGCACCTGCCAAAGCACCCACATCATGTCTATATGGATGCGGGCGAGTGGCCTGGGAGCCGCCATATTGCAATCGCGGTAGGTCAGTATAAAGGTGGACGGGAGCCAAGGCAGATCACAGATACCGCTTCGGCAATCTCCAGAGACAGAGACACGTCACTCGTTTTGTGTTTCACACCGACATCTACCAGCCATCATGGACCCTCAGAGAGAAAGCGTTGATTCCCCGTCCCTCATGTACGATCTGACCTTCGGCTTCGTCAAGTCAGAGGTAAGGACACACAACGTTAGATCTAATCACACTGTTACTTCGTCTGTTATATTGTCAGAAGTAGTAATCATCTAGCCGAAGTTGAAACAGAATGGGAATTTGATCTTGTTTAAATGTATTCTACCTATCGTACAAGCATGTGGAATGGGCGGATCCAGCGGGATGGACAATTAGGCATCTCTATGGATCTTCCTCCTCTCCCCGTTCTACCCCCCCCCCCCCCCCCCACACACACACACCTCCCCCTCCCGCTCCGGTCGTCAGTTTTGTGAAGGGTATCCCGTGGACAATTACTCAACATCATTATTAATTAACATTTCCATTTGAGTTGTGCCTCCCTCTGTCGGGCGATATCGTAGTTGTTGACTCCCAGTAACCTGGCGGCATGTGTGTGTGTCGCCCCGCAGGTTTTGTTCGCCGCCGTGGACCTCGGGATCTTCAACGCCCTGAACCAAGGACCTGCCACGTGCGTCCAGCTAGCTGAGAGATTGGACATCGCCAACGTCCACCTCGACAAGCTCCTCAACACCCTCTGCATGCTACAGCTGCTGCGGAAGGAGACCAAGGCAGACACCGGTCAGTGTAATGCAGCGCTCATACCTCTGCCACTTTGATATAATATATGTGAACCTCAGTTGGAAAAATCAGACTGAGCTGCGGATCAACAGGTTGTGGTTTCGAACCTTGGCATCTGCCTCAGGGGCAAGTTTTATTCAATCCTATTTCACGATCCTGGGAGGTTTCTGGGCCCAACATATCGTTTATATACACAGCAGCGACCTAAACACCAACATTCATATCTAAATCAATTATGTATATATATACATATATATATAAACAATATAAGCACTTATATATATGTATATATGTCTATTTAGCATGAATGGCATATGTTGAACCCGTCCCACGGGATGTGGCTAGCAGGCACACAGAACCCGTATAGAGAAGGGCGGACGTGTATCCCAGATGCTCCATTCATGACCAACCGGCCATATCCCGTAATTTATGTCTGATGCGGGCTCATCATTATGGGGCGATAATAGACGGATTACCACCACGATCAGTGGGCGTCGTCAGAGATGGTGGCACGAATGCCACTAATTGGGTTACCTGATACTTTGGCCTGGGTAGTTATAGGCAACGAGAGCCGATAGCCCGCTCATGCAGCCTTCATGCCGGGGGTCCGATGGTGGCGCCCCGCTGCGGGAATGTCAGTGTTTGATAAAGGGTAAAGATGCCACGTCTCCGTTCGAAAAGAGTATCGGAAACCTCAGGGCTCATGGTTCGAGTGTCCTTTCGCAAATCAAAATTTCGCTCGACGGCAAAGTGTTCGTTATTATAGTGAGACCTGATGATCACGTATTCTGTTTGTTGTTGATCCAGAGACGTATTCCAACACGCCGACGACCGCCCGCTACCTGGTGGACAGCAGTCCGGATTCTCTGGAGGGACTCATTAAGTTCAACGTCATGTTCAAGGAGCTGACGGGACGTATCAAGGACGCTGTGCGCACGGGTAAACACACACACACATGGTGCACACGCGGCCGGGGTGTACACGTGTTTCTTTTGTATCCAGAACAGTACAAAATGCATGCAACGTTTCACAATACGGAGACTCACCGCAGCAATTTTTATCCTCTAAATTATGTAAAGCGATGAAGAAAGGGTTCAACGTTACGGATCCCCATTACTTTACAAAAGCAGTGTGGGACAATCCAAGTTTCTCGAGTTTATAACTATATAATTATTTTATTTACAACACCTTTGAAGCTTGGCTTGGAGCTATCTCACTTACATTTAGAAACACTATCGTCAAGACATGATTAACTAGCTTAACAAACTTGGGTAGACGAATGGCCAATAGAACCGGTGTTCCTGTTATTAATGTGTTTGCGGTAAACTTGAGCCAGTCGCTTTAGCCATGTGGACGAAAGATTCTGTTTCACATTTACAAAAAGAGCACGCATCAAAATTTGTCAACTTACACATTCGGAGATACTTATTCGTGACACAGATTCTATGTAAAAATCATACACTGAAAACTTTTCAGTCGTTCAACAGACTCAATAATTAGGTATAGAGCTCGCCATTCCCCCTCATGAGTGTACACTTGGTGCACACAGAGCCGTGGTGTACACGTGGTATACAGATGGGCCTTGGCATAATACAGGATATTCTGCTCATTATACACACAAATAAAGAGGGATGGATGGCCCTTGCCTTAATGGCAATCTAGTTCACATTTAACCGTGTTATCCGTTAATCTATTATATATTTTGTACACCCTCAACAGGGCAGCAACAAATCACAGGCCAAGATAACACAATCTTCTACATGTTGGAGAAGAACCCAGAAATGCGCAAGTGCTTCCAGGCTGGCATGGCCACAATATCCAGAACCAGCACCTTCATGGTCGACGCCTTCGACCTCAGTCAGTTCAAGACCCACGTTGACATTGGCGGTGGCACCGGAACCTTCGCCAGAGCCATGGCCAAGCACTACCCTAACCTTGACGTCAGCGTCTGTGACCTTGCCCGCGTCTGCGACACCGCCTCGGCTCTGCCAGTGAACAAGGAATCCAGGGTGAAGTTTGTCCCCGGGGACTTTTTCAAGGGCGACATGCCATTGGCCGACCTTTACAGCGTCTGTCACGTGCTGCATGACTGGGACGACGAACGCTGTGACGTCATCTTGGAGAATATCTATAACCACACGCAACCAGGTAAGAAGCAAAAGCGTAAATTGAACAAATGCCAGATTTGCAAATTATATTGGTTATGACCTTTTTGTAGAATTTCCCATCATAACCCGATTCCAAAAGGCACAATGTATTGATTGAACCTTACAAAGTCATCAATAGATGTTTGCTGCTTGTATAATTCTTTGTTGTTTGTCACATGGTGGTGCTTATCACTGTCTTATACCGCCTCGTTGAAGTCAAATTATTTTTTTCAGGCGGAGCACTCCTGATCCTTGACTCTGTGTTCTACGACGACAAAGTAGGACCGGTGCGCGTCAACCTGACGGAGATCGCCCAGATCGTGCAGCATGACGGGAAGCATCGCACCAAGGCCGACTTCGAGCGTCTTCTCATCAAACATGGCTTCACGGACGTGGAACTCTTCAGATATCAGGGATTCGGTTTCTACGACGCTATCTTGGCACGAAAACCTAAGCACTGAAATAATTAGAGGATCCGAACGACATGTGACACGATAATTGTCTTGAGGTCTAAACTGTAATTTATATAGTAATGTTGTGTTACCCAAATTATTCGATGAACATGTATGTGTTATATATTTGTCCTCATTGGATGGAACAATTGACACGCTTTTTAAATACAATAAATGTTGATTGTAAATTTTACTCGTTCTTCGTTGTATAATACCATATACTACCGTGTATTTAAACATCTTTGACCCACGAACGCATAGCAAAACAATGGAAAGTTTATCGCTCACCATGTAAGGCGCTTTGCGTATGAAGTGCAATCCTAGTTCAAGGACGATTGACAACGAATTTAAAATTGGCCAAAGAACCAGGGCTAATGCCTGGGTTGCAAACAGGATCCCATCACTGGCCCGGTATCGGTCCGCTACCGAACCAGTTCCGGCCATTAGCTGATCTTCAAAAACCATGAACGCTCATGTTGTTTGAACATATTTATTGCGGACGATAGGAACACAGGCTCATCACGCTCACCTTCATCGATCTATCGCAGGGCAGCCGACAATAACTACGCCAAATCGATTATGTTGACTTTGTTGAGGCATTCACAAACCTCACCACAATTCTTAAAATTCTTGGCGTGAAAAGCAATACTAAAACAACATTTCAGATTTAAACCTTCCCTTTAATATTTCAAGTACAATAAGAAATGTCCACAATCAATATCACGTACAATAACCAGATATTATGCATGTAGTTAGTTAAAGACTTCGACCCATTCTGGCATCTGAATAGACGACTTCGCAAATCATAGTTCAAATTATTCCACTCTGAGACGCCACTGCATGTGCAATGCATTCTGGGTATTATTTTGGTCTTTGCGAGATGTCAAGATGGCGTCATCGCCAGACAACGTATTTTGTAGACATTTAAACATGCAATAGTGTCGTCTATGTAACGGAAAAGTTACTTATACATGCCTTGCCAATAACGTGGAAATATGGTATTTATCTCCATCGAAAAAGTCAAGATAATACCAACATATTTCCCAGAACTCTTTGCGCCAGTTTCGATTTTTGCAAGATGGCGTATAATTGGAAAGTCGTGTATCAGATGGTCGCATACAAGTTCTTTATGTACACCAATAAATATGTCAATACGCGTAAATGAGAAGAACGACTGTACAAGGCAAAACATCTATCAATATTAGCGTGCGTTAGTTGAACAAGCTATGGAAGGAAGCGTGAAACACTGGTTAAAAACAATTCAAGTAGAAATGTGATATCAAACATACAACATTCTTAAGCGCTTAAGTTGGGCGTATCGCGGATAAAAACTAATTTTGTTTATGTAAGATACATTTTATTTTTTGGTCCGATTTCATTCCATAAGATTACGCCACCGTCACCTTTGAGGTCCGTATCCAAAAGAATGTCCGTCAACATGGCAATCAGTTCTTCTTGAATATAGAGATGAAGAATCGCCTCGTCGAAAGTGTTGTTATAATTGGATTGCAGATCGCACCCAGAGGTAAGACAACAAACGCTACCATCATGTTGTGATTAACATGGGTCGTCCTCATCATGACAGTGGATTGCGCCATGAGCATAGCGATCCAAGAGAGAGTATGTGCCATTGGAATGAGCAAGATTCGAACGGTGGCCCTTCGTTTATCGTTACAACGCTGATGCTGAGCTGTTAATTTCATAGATGTTTTGCGGATGGCTAGGGCAGACTTCACACTGATCATATTGGTTGCCAAAATCATCAGCCCATTAAAAATGATAAAAACTATGACACTGATATTATCGAGAAGTGGTTCGGCGATGATATTAAGGGTGTCTGCCGTGTGCGGACACAAGATGTTCAACCGCGACATATAAGATTGCGTGGAAGTGTCGACACCTTGAAGTAAGACTGCAATGCCAACAGTGGCGCACAGACACCCCAGGATCAAAGAGTGTGACAATCGCCTTCCCATGTGATGGCCACTCAACGGAAATGCCGTGACACAATGCGTCTTGATAACTAAAAGCAGATTGAACATAACTGACAGTTCATAGAAGTTGAAGACCAGAAATCCTGTTATCGCACAGACGACATCTTCGTTCGAAAGCATTATCCGCCAAGAACTGTTAGATAAGCCTTGACCAATTGCACAGGTGACGAAGTACACTCCCATGAGCATATCACAGATGTGCAACACCATCGGTATGATCTGTGCAGTACTTCTCAGCTGCGCCCAAAAAATATCGGCATTCCTTTTTAACCAAATAAGTGATACAGCATTCATCAGAAAAATGCTAACACCTAGCAACGACACGGCTGTTTGAACGGCAGTGCCCTCCAGAGATTGTCGACACGGCCATGTGTCGTTAGTTGTGCCGCGCAAATAAGTGGCAGGGTCCCTATAGCACCTCACTTGTGCATTCACTGCGCAACACAAACGTACATCGGTGACTTTCAACGTGTGAATTGAGGCCAGACTTTTAAACGCAGAAGCTGAAGAATATTGAATTGGATTATTATCCAGGGCAATAGTTTCGATCGACCATAAACCACAAAAGGTATCTCCGGTAATACTTACTAAGTTATTATGAGATATAATAAGTTTTGTCAAGCTACTTAAGCCTTCGAATAGACAGGATTTAATTTCGGATAACAAATTATGGGACAAATCTAAGGTTTCCAAATTATTCAAGAACAAAAACGTCTGTGGTAAAATGTTGATCAATGTATTGTTACCAAGGAGAAACCAACGTAAATTCTTTAATTCGACGAACGTGTCTTTTTGAAGGAAGCTGATGGCATTACCAGACATATTTAAATACCGGAGCGCAAGAAGATTATCCAGTCCACTGACTTGCTTCAGTTCATTTAACGAGATATCCAACAAGAGCAAGTTGCTCCACAGGTCTGACGAGAATGCATTTGTCCTTATCTCTTTAAGACTATTGTTCGAGAATAACAATCCTTTCACGAAAAAAGTAATTCCAGGAATGCGTGATAGCGCCAAAGAATCACAGTTGATGACTGAGCCGTAACACATGCATTCCTGTGGACATGGCGCCAACAGGAAGTCCGCCTCGTCGTCTCCGGATAGAGGGCAGTCTGCCGTGCCATCCTTCAGACGATGTGGGTGAACGCAAACCTTTTCCAAAGAACATCTTAACAACCCACCACACTTCACATAGTCGCAGAACAATTCATCGTCTCCCTCGGGACAGTCTTGATGTCCATTGCAAACCATGTGGAATGGAACACAATAGGTAAATGTACACTTAAACATGTCAGAACATTCGCTTAGGGAACAATCGCTGAGGTGTTGCCCTTCCTGACAATATTTTGTTGTGTTACTTTGGGTTTTCTCATAGACACAGGCCATATGTCTGGGGAAGCACTCGTTTTCTGCTCCCGAACAAGTCTTCCAACCTCGTGATAAACACGTATCGCCTGTTTTCATTTCAACAACCAGGTTGTCGCTAAATTCGTCATAGCTCTCGTCCTTTTTGGGGTACACACAAAAACATTCATCGGAGCCGTCCTTACAATCGAATCTACTGTCACATACCTTTGTCAATGGCACACAGCCACCCGCTCTACACTGAAAAAAAGATTTGTGGCATAGACAATAGGGAGCTGTGCAATTGGTCAAACACCTAGAGTTGTACATAAGGTCGCCATGGCTGGAACTGCTTTCCATATCAGTGGAACTCAATGCGTCTTCACTGTAGCACACGGCGAAACACGACAATTCATCAGTTCCGTCATCACAGTGTGGAATGCCATCACAGTGGTGTGAGCTGAGGATACAAGTGTCATCACTGCACTGAAACATACCGTCCATACAGGTTTGGCCAACCATGGCTGGCTTTCGTCCTAAGAGTAAATGATCCGAGTGAGTCGTATTGTTACATATGAGATCATGCGTCACGTGGTGCATCTCAAGTCGATAACCCAACTCGAGATTGTCTTCGAGGACCGACCTTGTACAGAATCCGGATGTGTGATCTATGGTAAGCACCGCGACAGATCCAGAGTTGTATAGCAAACTACGTTTAACAAAAAGATCGACAGCGAGATATCCTTTCAGAACGTCAGTTCGTACCATAGCATCCTCTGTTGAATTACATAGATCATTTCGAGCATATTGCGACAGATCCGCGCCGACATTCACCAAGATAAAACAGTGGCCACCGACCATGGTCCACGTGCGTGGGCAATTTAGGAATGATCTGTGCAACCTAAGCACTTCATGCCTGGGATCCGGCTTCACATATTCTTCTCTACTTGACTTTGTCGAGTGGATAAATAATTGTAGGCCAGAAGAAACCGCTGAATACACCTGACTGCTACCCTTACATATAGGTAAACCGGCTGGATTCCTTATATTATAAGCAACTTCCATAAATGACAAAGGAGGCTCTTTTTGGATAGCGGTGGTTCGTAGCAAAAAATTAAATTGAGCCTGTTGTTCATCCAAGAAGTCGTTTTCGTAGTGAACGGACTCACAAATGACCGCAGGTTTCTCAATGACGTCATCACAGCGGATGGCCACCCACGGCGCCTCGGTGGCTTGAACCAGGAGGACGCCGAAACAATTGTCATCATCTGTCTCATCTGTAGATCTTAGACGCTGGAAAATAGAATCCGGACGTCGGTTCCAAGTCGAACTGGCGTCCAAAGTTGACTCAGGGATGTCCAATTTTTCTCGAGCTTTCCAGTTGTTGTAGATAAAGGGGCTGCCGTCCGACCATTGCCAAACCTGCAGCATTGAATAATGTGTGGCTAATATAATACATAGATGGACGAAACGAATTCATAAGCAGGTAAGATAATTTTTCCCTTTTCACTCCGAACATTTCAGGAACCATCCAGGCACGGTCGATAGCCCGCAAACAAGAGGGGGGATATGCCATCTGAATCCCCCTGAATAAAGGGCTTAGGGAGAGCAATATTAAATCTCCAAGATTTAGACATTATAATGCTGGACCCGAAACGAACGCCTAAATGGTGATATCGCAAATATCGAGGAATTCACAGACTGCAATAACGGATCACGGTAAATAGGCAAAGGCTCTTTGCCTTGAAACAGGCCACAAATTGCCAACACCTGATCGCGAATCTCCAAGAATTCATGGATGCTCATCGCGGAGATCGGAAAAGGTTAATCCGCTCCCATCCTCACACAAAGCGTCAGACCAGCTAAGTTAAGTTTTACTGGTGTGCTGAAATGGTTATTTTGCTCGTAACATTAGTGTGCCGACCAAGTTTTACCTTAATTAGGATATAACCTTAAACCGATACCGGTGTAACTTAATAACCTGTCCGGCCACGCTTCTTTCATATCACTAACCCTAACCCAAACCCTAATCCTGTCCCTAAACTAACTCTAATCTAACCCTAACCAAACCCTAAACCTAGCCCTAACCTAAGACTAAACCTAACAAACATGCGCTAGTTACATAAGAAGCCAATTTGTTACGCATGCGCACTTGTCAGCCGGACATTTTATCACGCGGGACAGGTTATCATGCTACACCGGAACTGCTGAAATTGTTATGTTTAATTTTATGCACTGACATTTCGAGAGGAGCGTGCCCATGCAGAGGGTTCGCACATGTTTAGTATCGACTCCATGTTTGAGATTATTGATTGGTTGTCTTCAACGTTACAGGTTGTAAGTCTTCTCGGAGGGTCCTTACCCAAGTCGGGAGTTGCTTAGGTCCACCACCGCCCCCACCACTCTCCCTCCTTGCCTGTTTAAGATCCGCCCTTATGGCCACGACCAAAGGAAACGTGCGATTAAGTAATTCCCCTGTTACATTATCCTTGCTACGACTTATTTGACACCAGAAAGGTTGGATAATGCGAAGACTACAGCGTGGGAGCAATTCATGGGAGATTGACGTGTCACCTTTTATCTTATTCTTCCAGCAAATGAATTAACCCTAAGTAACTCCTACACGTGTGTGCGCTCCAGGTTTAACGTAATACCAGGTGTGTCGTAATGAGTCGACTTTAGTGCCTGCATAATGAACAATTTCATTCCAGCATGCGATCATCACGCTTGGTGCGCCTCAAAAAGATTATTATTATTATTATTATTATTATTTATGCACGACGACAAATCTGGCATTATGTCTGGTGCGCCGCCCACCACACTCACTTATACCCCATACCCCGTAAAGCTGAGATGAACAAGACTTTATTATATCGTAGAGCACAACAATTACCTTAGATGTGCTTACTCTCTGAAGTCCAATGAAAAGCATCTTGTGGCGGAAAAGGTCGAACCGTTCGGTGTGCGCGAACCTCTGCGCGCCGCCACGCCCGGAAAACCGAATGGCCCAAGCCACGATGGAGGCCCACTCCGAGTCCGTATTGAGGCTGAGCAAGTGTGACTCTTGCGAGGTGCACATGGCCTCAGCCCCTCGCCAAGATATCCTATCAGGGGTGAAGAACTCGTAGCATTGCAGTCCGGAACAGGCAATTGGTACGTCCATGGTTGGCCGACTATGTCCTTTTTTTAACAGCGGCAGAGTCAGGTGAACAATCTTGGGGCGTACTATATGATATTGAAACACAAACGGGCAAGGCAACGGCAAGCCGCCCTCTCGTGCATATATCTCTAGTATGCCAGTGAGATCTCCGTATGAAAATGTGAAGTTCAGCGTCCTACCCAGCGGCTTATAAACATACTTGACTTCATATGTGTTCTCCATCGTGTTGCTTTGTCCAAAACGCTCTACAACCACTACGCGATGTATCGAAGAATCAAGAGCGCATGTACTACTGTCATAGGGTTTAAGTTGCATTTCTCTGCAGTTGTTACTAAATGGATATTGGACTACCAGGTGGATAGCCCAATAATCCACGTGGGGATTTTTTTGATAGAAGTTCACCTTCCCACATAGATAGTTGAGACGAATCGACGGTGTGACTGCTGTTGAAGAGAATGCGGTACAAAGGTAATCTGGATCTTCAATGACAAGCGCCAAGCCCGTGACTGGTAAGGGACACACTGACGTAGAAAAGGTCACCATCGGAACTGTATATGTGGATGGAGTGACAGGTGTTAACCCATTAAACTGCTTCATTTCTTTCCAATCGCAACCATATGACGATGTTTCTTTGCGCAGGACAGCAGCGATTCGCGTCTTGATCCGTACCTTGTTGTGGATGATGGCACGATAGCTTACAACTCGTAGGAGACACGGAGCGGTCTTTCTAGCCACTGTGCCGTCCGATGGCAGGAGCTGAAACTGTAAACACTGCCCATGGTTACGCTGAATCAGCACTTCCGTTTCGCTGCTGCCTTTGAGTCTGAAGTTGATGGTATGACCGAAGAAGTGATTCAATGACGCCTTATGCAGACTTACGGGGACAAACCTATTGCAGAAGTCGATGATCCCCTCACAGGGTCCCAAAGTAACCTCGTATTTAACTGAAAGTGGCTCTATGACAGGGTAGTTTCTGATCATGATGGTGAACCCGATACCACCGAACTGTATCGCAGCGCCTCCCGAATGGCTGTTGACGAGGTAGTTTAATAGGGGTATCGAGCAAAAGCGCGCAAGGAGATGAAAGTCTTCGAAGAGGAACACACCTCGCAAGGCGCAATATGCAGCACTGTGCAGCATTGAAACATTTTGGAAACGTATTCCAAGAAACTGACCAGGAACAGCTGAACGATAGTTCACAATAACCAACGGGCTCAATGGTGTACTGTTTAATTTGAAACTCCTACTGCGCTTTATCAATACATCGTCGACGGTGCAGTAATCACTTGGGCAAGGCACCTTTTCAGCACCAGCATCAATCGTGACGTTCAGGGTAGGAAATGTTGATGTGCTAAGGACAAGCGTTACATCACCGATGGAGCCGAATTGCTCAACCATCTCCGTTCTTAGTCGATTGTCATTTAATTTATCTTTGTTACATAAAAATCCGTTCTTGATGACAGTGAGATATGTTCCAAGGCCCGTTGTCGTCAAATATGTGGCTGGGCCGTCGTAAAATTGATAACTTATGAAGTCCGGTCGTCCGGAAGGGCACTCTGCGAGCAACTTGAGGTGTCCTTGCATTGGTACCTCTACCGTCGTACTCCAGAGGTAAAGGGACTTGTCCCGATAACGTAATGTGGTTTCGTGAAGTGGAATAGGCGTGCTCGGCAACACTGAGATGTATTCTGGGGCAACGTTTACGTCATATATCTGATAAACGAACAGAATGAATTCAAACGAGTCCAGAACGGAATTGATCATCAATTGAATGGTTGCGAGATTACCGCGTATCAACATAGTTCTCGGGTATCTGATATCACAAAAATCTGTATATGAAGTTTTGTGATCCACAAATAAAGTTAGTTTACGGACAAGACAAGCATAATCTTGTTTCTGCAAGAACGTGATGTTGATGTATGACAAGTTACTTCTGTGCTCAATAGTCCACAAACACCTTGGTTCTTGCAGGTTTTGTCTATATGCCACGTACCCACACGGTGCCACCATCAGGGCCGACGGGTGGCAGGCCGTTAGCGCAGACATGCCTCCCAGTCCGCAGTGGTTCCGCATGGTTCCTGCAACAGACAACAGACCAGCCATACATACGGTGGGATCCCGCATCCGTTCTCCACAGCCACACGCAATGAGACTTTTCCCAAGGCTACGGGTGATGTAGCCGTACCACACCTGTTGCGCTCGGTATTCAACCTCGGGCAAGGCTGGCATTTTTCTTGGGCATTCAACTTTCCGTTCGTCCGCCTCCGCAGATGAGTCGCCTTTCCTATCTTTAGTGGTGATAGTCGTGCCTCGCTCCTCAGCGGCAGAAGACGATTGGCAGAAGTCGGGAGGACAGGACAAGACGCATAACGTCAGACAGCAGAGTAAGCCCCGATCAGTTGCCATGACCACCGCTTTAATAGATGAAGGGTATAAAGCTTTGTTTAGAATACGGGCTAGCAGGATGTCAACCCAAGTAGCTGAATGACCGAAAACATCATCGAGGGGACAAACATAAGTCAATTTTGTCTTCGGCTTTATCAATATATAGGGCTATGGCATAATGGGAATGTATATTAATAAGATGACGCACAGAATGTGATATATAAGAGGACAGCAAATGTGAAGGAAGCCAGTAAATGGTTATCGAGCTGGTTTAATTTTCATGAGGTTCATGACTAATTAATGTATTACATTGTTATTCGATTCATTAGTCTTACCAGTAACCCACGCTTTATTACAAGGACGCGAGTCGTTTTCTGCAAGGGATCATTATTCCTACCTTTTGGTCGATCTTATCGTGTTATCGGCAAATTCAATGGTCAGACGCTGGCGCGAATGTGTTGGCTTAAAAACAACATTGTTCTTAAGCTGGAGTCGTGATCATGCCACGTATTTTATTTGGAGGCAAAAGAATGGTGAATCCAAAGATACAGAGCTAGCATTTGTCTGGTGAATTTGCCTTAATGAGACCATTACAAAAACAGATACTGCCGATACTGCCAGCAGATACTGCCAGCAGATACTGCCAGCAGATACTGCCAGCAGATACTGCCAGCATATACTGCCAGCAGATACTGCCAGCAGATACTGCCAGCAGATACTGCCAGCAGATACTGCCAGCATATACTGCCAGCAGATACTGCCAGCATATACTGCCAGCAGATACTGCCAGCAGATACTTTCAGTAGATACTGTCAGCAGATACTGCCAGAATTTTGGCAAAAACTCTGCTAATGTTGCATAATTGCACTTTATTATTACCATTCTGTTATTTTTGATGGCTATTTACATTTTTTTCATGTCATTACTGCATTGCACTAGGTTTAAGCTTTCCAAAAGAGCTATTAATGGTAATAATGACTTAACATTGAGCTGAATTGTAGCAAAATTACATATTCGGAGTAGGTGTCAAGTTTTGGTCATTTTGTAAAATGGGGGTAAAATTGTAAAACGAAGAATATTTTTTAACGTCACGGTAAAGTACCATACAAATTTACCAGAGGGTGCGTAATTTGATATCCTTTCATAAAATAGTCACAAATATAGAGTTCTTTTACCTTGGTATTATGGGGTACTTACCTTAAATCTTGATAGACACTATAAACAAACTGTTATTCGGCTTGAAAAGAACAAGTCTTACGTTATAGCCAAAGCCACTGTTCTACCCGTAATCACAAAATCACAGCCTAGTTTGGTCAAGACCACAGTTTCAATTATACAGCAGCTACCATTAGAGCACGAAATACATTACTAAATTAAACATTTGGAACTCAATTCGAAGATGGCTGGCAAAAAACAAATACTGACCATCGGGTTAGCAGCGGGCGCTTTCATCCGTACGTATACAGCTGCCTTCCGTATTCCAGTCAAATCTATGCACCAAACCAAACCAAAGGATATACACCGCTATTATGACACAGGTTACACTAAAGAGGAGGTAACTAAATGTTGGCCCCTCTTAGCCCCAATTGTCCCCTTCGTTATCGGGGCCGGCCCGGTAGCTCAGTGGGCTAGAGCGCTCGCATTGAGTGATCTGGTCACATGAAAGCCTAACGGGCACGTGGATAGATGGTTCGAGCCCCGCTGTGTCCATGTCTGTGTGGTCGCGTGATAAAGATCCCATATCCTCCCTCGCAAAGAGTAGGGGGTTACCCCCCTCCCCCTGCGGGACATGGCTCCTCTCTCCCTTCCTTCTTCCATTGACGCAATATGACCAAAAATGGCAAACGCGTTCTGAATATACAATCAACCAACCGGTCAGGAAGGAATTACATGTTAAAAAATGGTAGCAATTAAAGTAATTTATTTATATATATAATAAGGTATCATGACCAATATTATAAAACAAAATATATTTATGGAAACGCATTCTCGAAAAACAAGAACATAGCTGCAAAACGCCATTTTCAGGTATAAACTGAATATTTACTCTTTCTTTGCAGAAATCCTTGTCGCCCTTTTCTTTTAACCCCATTTTTAAACACGGAAATGGACCCCCAACTTAATAACGTACGCGTGTGATGGTGGAGCAGGCCTTTGGTCAGTTGAAGCGGCGGTTCTCATGCCTCCACATCAAACGTCGGTTAGCCTCCGAACGGTGTTGTTTTGCAATTATGTCCGTGTTTGTTTTATACAACATTTCGGTTGAGTCCATGCTGAGCCATAACGTAAACCCTGAAGAACTGCCGCTTTCTGACCGAAGACCTGCGGCCGAACGCGCCAAACAACACCCCCTCCAAAAGTTGGGAGACGGTTTTTATTATAGAGATGTCATCATCCATTATCATTGCACACATCGATCAGTTAAAAGAAAATACCGGGGGGCTGCAATGTGATATAAAAATAAAACTCTGTTGGTATAAAATCTATTTGCCGTTAAACGTTCTGTTTTAAAAGAAAGCATTATCGAGAAAATTGCACATCAACAGATTAAAATACACATGTTCGCCCATCAAGCGGGTGTCGACATGTTTTGAACACGTGACCAGAGTTAGCCAATCACATGCAAGGCGTTTACGTCACTGATGACTACCTTCCGCTGAACCAACACTTTGTTTACATGCGAGCGGTGCGTCTTTCGGCCAAACACCTCTCATGAATAGTGACAAGCGAATTTGACTTATAAACTTGAACAGTTGAAACATCGATGCATTTAGAACAAAACGGTGTACTGTTCAGCGGTGTACTGAATGGCACAATTCAAGTGCAAAAAAGGACAGCAAAAACAGGATATTCTCCCGATGTCGACTAGGCGACCCGCAGCTTTTGCGACAATGGCTACGCAAGATTGCTCGTGTGAGAATTAAAACCACCAAACATTCAAGAGTGTGTTCCGACCACTACGAGAATAATTGCTTTGAGTCGACCCGGCTGCTAACTTCACGCACCACTCCTCCCTCCACCCTTCCCCATCGTCCCGATAGACCGCCATCCCACCCACCCTAACCCATACGGCCGTTCTGTATACGGCAGTCCTCTCCATACACTCTTCAGTGACAGTGAGTTACTAAGACAGCAGCTGTATCAAGTTACACACTGCCACTCCCGGGGGGCACTACATATAGTTATGTATATACATATGTGCCGCCCAAATGACCTCTTTCTTCGCTTTTTTTTCTCTCAATCCCCGAAGCAGAAATCTGCAATTTTCTCTCGATATGCCCATCTTGGACTGATTTGTTTTTCAAACTTGCAGTTATTCACTATTTAGTCTGATCGATATCGAAAGTGTTTAAATAAATATCCTCCAGACACTTTGTCATGAATGTCAGTGTCTATTTTATATGCCTCTTTAACCACAATGTTGTCAGTAACTATTTTATCTCTCAGTGACCACAAAATCGGGCACTTTACTCTCACTCTCCAAATCCTCTCTACGGCATGGGGGGCACACCCCCACCAATGTAGTAATGTAGTGCCCCCCCCCCACCCCCCCAGCGGCCGCTTCCTGAACCATGGCCTGCCACTCTACGAGTCAAAATTGGGCACCCTGCCAACAATGACGATGAACTTATTGTAAATATTTATATCACACATTGATTATTTATTCTAAAGTATATTACTATTATTTAATCATATGGTGACTCATTCGGCGTTTGATATATTTGTATCGTGTATTGTTACATTAATAGTTATACTACAGTTACGTTTATGATTATTGTATATATATAGATTTACACATTAAGTATTTGACTCGATATTCATACCCATACATTTCCTATTTATCGCTCACCATGTAAGGCGCTTTAGCTATGAAGGGCAACCATACTTCAAGGATTATTAAATAACGAATTTAAATTAGACAAAGTGGACAGAGGACCACTGCTAATGCCTGGGTTGCAAACAGGATCCCATCAGTGGCCCGGTATCGGTCCGCTACCGAACCAGTTTCGGGCCATTATATGACCTTCAGGAAATCATGAACGCTCATGTTGTTTAAACATATTTATTGCGGACGGTAGGAACACAGGCTCATCACGCTCACCTTCATCGATCGGTCGCAAAGCTGTCGGCAATAACTACGCTAGATAAAATTATGTTGATTTTGCGATTAAGCCCGCCAACTTCACAAACCTAACCACAGTGATAAAAAATTCTTGGCGTGAAAAGCAATATTAAAACAAAATTTATATTTTATATTTAAATTTGCCCTTTAATGTTCCAAGTACAATAAGAAATGTCCACAATCATTATCAAGTGCCATAAACAGAAACTATGCATGTAGTTAATTAAAGACTTTCGACCCATTCTGGTATCTGAATCAGAATGGTCGAATAAAAGTGATGTACAATAGTAAATATGTCAAATACGCGTAAATGAGAAGAACGAAGATACAAGGCAAAACATCTATAAATGTTAGCGTGCGCTTGGTGTCCAGACTATAGAGGAAAGCCTGGAACAGCCTGGTTGAAAAACAATTCAAGTAGAAATGTGACACCCAGCGTGCAACCTTCTTCCGTTCAACTGAAGTTGGCTTCTATGAGGTATTGCCGACAAGAAACTTTTAAAAAAATTAAAATACATGTTTTCGTCTCATTTAATTCCAAAGGATTCCCCCTCCGCCAACTTTTGTTCGTACACAAGAGAAACTCAGTCAACATTGCAATCAGTTCTTCTTAAATATAGAGATAAGGAATCGCTTCGTCGAAAGTGTTATTATAATTGGATTGCAGATCGCACCCAGAGGTAAGACAACAAACACTACCATCATGTCGTGATTAACATGGGTCGTCTTCGTCATGAGAGAGGAGTGAGCCACGACCATAGCAATCCAGGAGAGAGTACTTGCCATTGGAATTAGCAAGATTCGAACGGTGGCCCTACGTGTATCCTTACCACGGTGGCTCTGAGTGGTTAATTTCATAGATGTTGTGCGGATGGCTAGGGCAGATTTCACACTGATTATATTGGCTATTAAAGTCATTATCCCATGTAAACCGATAAAAGCTATGACACTGATGTTATCGAGAAGTGGTTCGGCGATGATATTAAATGTGTCTGCCGTGCGCGGACACAAGATGTTCAGCCGCGACATATAAGATTGTGTCGAAGTGTCGACATTTTGAAGTAAGACTGCAATGCCGACAATGACGCACAGACACCCCAGGATCAAATAGTGTGACAGTCGCCTTCCAATGTGATGACGACTCAAAGGAAATGCCGTGACGCAATGTGTCTTGATCACTAAAAGCAGATTGAAAATAACTGACAGTTCATAGAAGCTGAAGACCACAAATCCTGTTATCGCACAGGCGACATCTTCGTTCGACAGCATTCTCCGCCAAGAACTGTTAGATAAGCCTTGACCAATTGCACAGGTGACGAAGTATACTCCCATGAACATATCACAGATGTGCAACACCATCGGTATGATCTGTGCAGCACTTCTCGATTGCGCCCCAGAACGATCGGTATACCATTTTATCCAAATAAGTGATACAAAATTGATCAGAAAAATGTTAACACCTAGCAACGACACCGCTGTTTGAACGGCAGTGCCCTCCAAAGGTTGTTGACATGGCAATGCGTCGCCAGTATTGCCACCAAGGTAAGTGGCAGGGTCCCTGTAGCACCTCACTTGTGTATTGACTGTGCAACACAAACGTAGCTCAGTGACTCTCAACGTGTGAATTGAGGCCAGACTTATAAACGCAGAAACTGAAGCATATTGAATTGGATTATTATCCAGGGCAATAGTTTCGATCGACCATAAACCACAAAAGGTATCTCCGGTAATACTTACCAAGTTATTATGAGATAGAATAAGTTTTGTTAAGCTACTTAAGCCTTCGAATAGACAGGATTTGATATCGGATAAAAAATTATGGGACATATCTAAGGTTTCCAATTGATTCATGAACACAAATGTATGGGGTAAAATGTTGATCAGTGTATTGTTACCAAGGGAAAACCATTGTAAATTCTTTAATTTTAAGAACGTTATTTTTTGCAAGAAGCTGATGGCATTACCAGACATATTTAAATACCGGAGCGCAAGAAGATTATCCAGTCCACTGACTTGCGTCAGTTCATTTAACGAGATATCCAACAAGAGCAAGTTGCTCCACATGTCTGATGAGAACGCATTTGTCCGTATCTCTTTAAGACGATTTTGCGAGAATAACAATCCTTTCAGGAAAAAAGTGATTCCAGGAATGCGTGATAGCGCCAAAGAATCACAGTTGATGACTGAGCCGTAACACATGCATTCCTGTGGACATGGTGCCAACAGGAAGTCCGCCTCGTCGTCTCCGGATAGAGGGCAGTCTGCCGTGCCATCCTTCAGACGATGTGGGTGAACGCAAACCTTTTCTAAAGAACATCTTAACAACCCACCACACTTCACATAGTCGCAGAACAATTCGTCGTCTCCCTCGGGACAGTCTTGATGTCCGTTGCAAACCATGTGGAATGGAACACAATAGGTAAATGTACACTTAAACATGTCAGAACATTCGCTTAGGGAACAATCGCTCAGGTGTTGCCCTCCCTGACAGTATTTTGTTGTGTTACTTTGGCTTTTCTCATAGACACAGGCCAGATGTCTGGGGAAGCACTCGTCTTCTGCCCCTGAACAAGACTTCCAACCTCGTGAAAAACACGTATCACCTGTTTTCATTTCAACCATCAGGTTGTCGCTAAATTCGTCATGGCCTTCGTCCTTTTTCGGGTACACACAGGAAAATTCATCGGAGCTGTCTTTACAATCAACTCGATGGTCACATACCTTTGTCAATGGCACACAGCCACCCGCTCCACATTGAAAAAAAGATTTGTGGCATAGACAATAGGGAGCTGTGCAATTGGTCAAACACCTCGAGTTGTACGTAAGGTCGCCAGGGCTGGAACTGCCTTCCCTACCAGCAGTACTCAGTGCGTCTGCGCTGTAGCACACGGCGAAACACGACAATTCATCAGTTCCGTCATCACAGTGTGGAATGCCATCACAGTGGTGTGAGCTGAGGATACAAGTGTCATCACTGCACTGAAACATACCGTCCATACAGGTTTGGCCAACTATGGCTGGCTTTCGTCCTAAGAGTAAATGATCCAAGTGAGTCGTATTGTTACATATGAGATCATGCGTCACGTGGTGCATCTCAAGTCGATAACCCAACTCGAGATTGTCTTCGAGGACCGACCTTGTACAGAACCCGGATGTGTGATCTATGGTAAGCACCGCGACAGATCCAGAGTTGTATAGCAAACTACGTTTAACAAAAAGATCGACAGCGAGATATCCTTTCAGAACGTCAGTTCGTACCATAGCACCCTCTGTTGAATTACATAGATCATTTCGAGCATATTGCGACAGATCGGCGCCGACATTCACCAAGATGAAACAGTGGCCACCGACCATGGTCCACGTGCGTGGGCAATCCAGGATTGATCTGTGCAACCTGAGCACTTCATGCCCTGGATCCGGCTTCACATATTCTTCTCTACTTGTCTTTGTCGATTGGATAAATAATTGTAGGCCAGAAGAAACCGCTGAATACACCAGATTGTTACTCTTACATATAGGTAAACCGGCTGGATTCTTTACATTATAAGCAACTTCCATAAAGGACAAAGGAGGCTCTTTGCGGATTGCGGTGGTTCCGAGCAAGAAATTAAATTGAGCCTGTTGTTCATCCAAGAAGTCGTTTTCGTAGTGAACGGACTCACAAATGACCGCAGGTTTCTCAATGACGTCACCACAGCGGATGGCCACCCACGGCGCCTCGGTGGCTTGAACCAGGAGGACGCCGAAACAATTGTCATCATCTGTCTCATCTGTAGATCTCAGACGCTTGAAAATAGAATCCGGACGTCGGTTCCAAGTCGAACTGGCGTCCAAAGTTGACTCAGGGATGTCCAATTCTTCTCGGGCTTTCCAGTTGTTGTAGATAAAGGGGCTGCCGTCCGACCATTGCCAAACCTGCAGCATAGAATAATGTGTGGCAAATATAATACATGGATGCACAAAACAAATTTATAAGCAGGTAAGATAACAATAGACAGTTCCAGGGGAAATTTTGCCAGGCGCGTGTTTCGGGTAGCTCTAGGTCGCTCCGCGCTGCATAGCACGCAAAAGGCCAGTACGGATTTATAACTGCACATCTTTCAGCAGTTTATCATAGGTTAATAGGGTGCTTTCTACAAGCAAAACCCCATTTTATACAGATAGATATCTTGACTATCAAAGGATACCATTTTAAGCACGAGATGGAGACTGATAAGCCGAAAAAACAGCTGATATAAATGCCAACCGGAGAATGTAAGGACTTTCACTACGCTGTGCCCGTGCCTGATGCGTAGCAACCAGGCATGTCTTGTGAAATATAAGCTGTGATTCCATTATATAAAATAATACTTACTGGAAAGTTTATAGAGATATTTGGTGTGTTTGTTCTGTGAACAACAATGCCATAAAACCTACCTACCCCTGACAAAAAAACGTTGAAGCCGGTCGCCTGAACTAACTCCATACGCATGCATGGAAAACACATGGGGGAATCGGTGTTCTGACCCGTTGCTCAGTATTACAGTAGATCTCGGTGCCAAAGAGGTGAGATCCCTGAGCCCCAATCGAACAATACATGGGGTGTCTGAGAGTGAGACCAGTGAGCGGATGGGTGCGGCGGTTGGGGGTAGGGGGATCAGGAATAATGGAATTCGGGCATTCATGTGAGACATAAATATGTGACCCGTCTCAAATGTTAGCCCTCCCCCCCCCCCCCCCCCTTCCTCCTCATATTCTGGTTACCTGGCAGCCTCTGCAATCCCTCTAACCCTAGATATAAGATATTCAAGGTGCAGGACAACTGGGTACCGTAGCCTATTGACCTAAGGTGCCCTTATGCCCCCCCTCCCCCCCTCTCCTCCCCCGAAAGAGAAAGAAAGCGGGGGATTGGACTCTCAGTCTAGGATAGGTCATAAATAAGATTTCATAGCTCGGCCAATGGCCGTTTAGTCATACAATTTGGACTCTAAGTCTAGAATAGGTCATAAATAAGATTTCATAGCTCGGCCAATGGCCGTTTAGTCATACAATTTTGAGACAGTTTCATTTAAAATGATGTTTTTTTATATGGATGGTAACACACCTGATTTTCCGATGTGGCCCTTGATACAGAGATATTTATTCAACTCATAGGAATATATATTCATGCGACCCGCCAGTTTGCTTTACATTTTGATTTTGTTGCAATAGTAACTATAATTTGCAGTTAATACTGGTTCATTAAGAAATGAAACATGTAAAAGTTTAATTGCTTGAATAAAATAATAAACTAACATTATCATATGTCAGGTCACATATGCTTACAGCTTATTAATTTCTCGTACGTATGTGGCGCCAGTTTGTATTTAAGACAAGTTGAGATTAAATTGTATTGAACGTCGGTACAAACGGTTGACAGGGTAAGCTTAGCACTTGAGCGCTATTAACTGACAATGTATGAACTGCTTCCTATTTCGCTTCAACCACCAAACATTTTTCCTCGAAGTGATCTGACATATACGAGCTGATGGCGCTAGTTGGCGATGGCGTGTAGGCCTACCGACTGCAATGTTATGCATCCAAATTTGCAAGCGATCCGTTGTTTTCAGGGCTGCGAAAAATGTACCGGGATTTGCAAGACACTATAACAAGCAAAAATAACGAACCGCGCAGGAGCCATGCAGCGCTAAAGCCCTGCCTATGACAGCACATCAGGCTCACCTTTAATTATTTCAGCGGTACCCATTAATTATTTAAGCGATACCCCTTAAATATTTAAGGGGTATCGCTTTAATAATTAAAGGTGAGCCCGATGTGCTGTCATACCTGCCACCTGACTGGCAAGCTCGACTAAAGCCAGACTTGACAAACCCCCGTGTCGTCACGGCCAGGGGTCAAAGTCGGTCAGAGCGGGATGCGGGTCGAACAAGACGCCTGGCTCACATCGCGCGCGGCCGGATTATTTTTAGCACATGGCAGCAACCTGTGGCCGGCGCGTCATATTAATGGCCCAGACCCACTGCGTTGTGTTTACTTCATGGTTATACATTATTTCAATGGGTGTATTCTGAACCGAAGCCCTCCTTTACATAGGCCCCATCTATGAGTCCTATAACTCCTATCCCTCATCGTAATCCCTGACCCCTCATCCCTAACCCCTAATCATTCTAAACATTCGTTCTATAGAGGTATTTTTTTCATCACAAATGCCGGCTCTCTCAGGCATCAAGGGGCAGCCGCGGAACCCCCCCCCCCCCTCCCCCCGACAACCCCCCACCGCCACCGCCACCATATTTGTATAATACTGCCACCCACGCCCACACCGCCACCATATTTGTATAATAGTGCCACCCACGCCCCCCTACCCCCTACATTTGTCTGCTGGTCTGCAGCGCATGGGTTGTGTTTCATATTTTGATTTCTAACGCCAACGTCAACGGTCAAGCAACTTGTCAACTTAAGGACTGCTGCCGAGATATGTATAAGCTGATATTCTCCAAGTACACCAATCGACTTAAGCAGTTTAGTGGTTGTAGGCCTAGCTTCGTTAATGCGCGGACAGAAAACTGAATCCGTTAGTCGAACAAAGCAACTTCTAAGATATGCCATGAAACTCTTGCATGAATCCCCTGCCAGCTGGCTTTTCCGTTCTGTGGAGGAGGCTCTTTTGTAAGTCTGTAGAGGGTTCACCAGCATAGCAGACCTATTTCAGATCTAGCCTCGCACTGTTTTAGGGGCGCAACATTTCATATCAGGGGGGGGGGGGTCCTAGAAAATAAATTACCATGCAAGCAGCGGGATAAGTATGAAATGGCTCAATGAAACGGCGCATCAATGTCTGATGACATATACACTGAATGAAGGTATGCAGATTTGAAAAAGCAAAACAAGTCTTTAAAGTCGGGTCTTTTTATTTGCAGAAGCAAGCAGTTGAGCGGAACGCGACGTGGACCCCGTGATCGGTGACACACTTCGATATGCCCCGCATTGGGGAAAGTCGAGGTCAGTTGAAAACTTGATTCCCCTTCAATGATCGAATGAACTGGCTAACGATTTAATTGTGCCTCTTGGTGAGACTATGTGCATTTTCTACTGATCCTGACGAAGCCATAGAAGCGTAATATGATTATATTTGAACAATTGCAGCATGCGTTCCCTGAGATAGTTTTAGCACTGTACGTGAAGAAAACTTTCCTGAAGAACATTCTGGGAATGTTCGCGGGGAGTGTTCGGGGAGTGTTCGCGGGGAGTGTTCGGGGAATGTTCGCGGGGAGTGTTCCCGCAAGCTAGCGACAACATTCGGCGTTGTTTGCTGGGGCCCTTATAGACACGACCAAAGAAAAACGTGTGATTAAGTAATTACCCTGTCATTACATTATCCTTGCTACGAATTATGACACCAGAAAGGTTGGATAGTGCGAAGACTACAGCATGGGAGCAACTCATGGGAGATCGACGTGTCACCTATCAATCATCCTATTCTCCCAGAAAATCCCGATTTAATTCCTACACGTGTGTGCGCTCCAGGTTTGACGTAATACCAGATGTGTCGTAATGAGTCGACTTTAGTGCCTGGAGCATAATGAACAGTTTCATTCCAGCATGCGATCACCAAGTGTGCTACTCCTCAAGAAGATGAAGGGCTTGCAAAGTGGACTATTTTGTATGAACCGTGGGCTGCGAGGAGCGGCATGAAATTGGATAATTATCACTGACTTTCCCCTATTGTATAATAAAGTTGCATCACGTGACTCACTTGACCAATTAATATGAACTGCGATTATTATTATTATTATTATTATTATTATTATTATTATTATTATTATTATTATTTATGCACCACGACAGATCTGGCATTATGTCAAACCTGGTGCGCACACCCATCACACTCATTTATGCCCCATACCCCGTAAAGCTGATATAAAAAAAAACGTTATTATAATATCTTAGAGCACTATATTTACCTTAGATGTGTTTACTCTCTGGAGTCCAATGAAAAGCATCTTGTGGCGGAAAAGTTCGAATGGTTCGGCGTGCGGGAACCTCTGCGCGTCGCCACGCCCGGAAAACCGAATGGCCCATGCCACGATGGAGGCCCACTCCGAGTCCGTATTGAGGCTGAGCAAGTGTGATCCTTGCGAGGTGCACATGGCCTCAGCCCCTCGCCAAGACATCCTATCAGGGGTGAAGAACTCGTAGCATTGCAGTCCGGAACAGGCAATTGGTACGTCCATGGTTCGATGACTATGTCCTTTTTTTAACAGCGGCAGCGTCAGGTAAACAATCTTGGGGCGTACTATATGATATTGAAACACAAACGGGCAAGGCAACCGCAAGCCGCCCTCTCGTGCATATATCTCTATTATGCCAGGGAGATCTCCGTATGAAAATGTGAAGTTCAGCATCCTACCTAGCGGCTTATAAACATACTTGACTTCATATGTGTTCTTCATCGCGTTCCTTTGTCCAAAACGCTCTACAACCACTACGCGATGTATCGAGGAATCGAGAGTGCATGTATTACTCCCGTAGGGTTTAAGTTGAATTTCTCTGCAGTTGTTACTAAATGGATATTGGACTACCAGGTGGATAGCCCAATAATCCACGTGGGGATTTTTTTGATAGAATTTCACTTTCCCACATAAATAGTTGAGACGCATCGACGGTGTGACTGCTGTTGAAGAGAACACGGTACAAAGGTCATCTGGATCTTCAATGACAAGCGCCAAGTAAACCGGTAAAAGACACGCAGACGTTGTAAAGGTCACCATCGGAACTTTATATGTGGATGGAGTGACAGGTGTTAACCCATTAAACTGCTTCATTTCTTCCTCATCGCAACTATAATATGTTTCTTTAAACATGTTAGGAGTGATTCGCGTCTTGATTCGAACCTTGTTGTGGATGATGGCACGATAGCTTACAACTCGTAGGAGACACGGAGCGGTCTTTCTAGTCACTGTGCCGTCCGATGGTAGGAGCTGAACAGCTAAACACTTCCAAGGTTTACGCTGAATCAGCACTTCCGTTTCGCTGCGGTCTTTGAATCTGAAGTTAATGGTATCACTAAGGAAGTGCGTCCATGACGCGTGATGCAGACTTACGGGGACAAACCTATTGCAGAAGTCGATGATCCCCTCACAGGGCCCCAACGTAACCTCGTATTTAACTGAAAGTGGCTCTATGACAGGGTAGTTTCTGACCATGATGGTGAACCCGATACCACCGAACTGTATCGTAGCGCCTCCCGAATGGCTGTTGAAGAGGTAGTTTAATAGAGGTGTCGAACAAAAGCGCGCAAGGAGATGAAAGTCTTCGAAGAGGAACACACCTCGCAAAGCGCAATATGCAGCACTGTGCAGCATTGAAACATTTTGGAAACGTATTCCAAGAAACTGACCAGGAACAGCTGAACGATAGTTCACAATAACCAACGGGCTCAATGGTGTGCTGGTTAATGTGAAATTCATACTGCGTTTTATCGATACATCGTCCAATATGCAGTAATCACTTGGGCAAGGCACCTTTTCAGCACCAGCATCAATCGTGAAGTTGAGGGTAGTAAATGCTGATGTGCTAACGACAAGCGTTATGTCACCGATGGAGCCGAACTGCTCAACCATCTCCCTTCTTGTTCCATTGTTATTTAATTTTTCTTGGTTACATACAAATCCGTTCTGGATGACAGTGAGATATGTTCCAAGGCCCGTTGTCGTCAAATACGTGGCTGGGCCGTCGTAAAATTGATAACTTATGAAGTCCGGTCGTCCGGAAGGGCACTCTGCAAGCAACTTGAGGTGTCCTTGCATTGGTACCTCTACCGTCGTACTCCAGAGGTAAAGGGACTTGTCCCGATAACGTAATGTGGTTTCGTGAAGTGGAATAGGCGTGCTCGGCAACACTGAGATGTATTCTGGGGCAACGTTTACGTCATATATCTGATAAACGAACAGAATGACTTCTAAGAAGTCCAACATCGAAGTTAGCATCAATTCAATTTGTACAAGATTACCGCGTATCAACATAGTTCTCGGGTATCTGGTATCACAAAAATCTCTATATGTCGTGATTTTAACCACATATAAAGATAGTTTACGGGCAATACAAGCATAATCTTGGTTATGCAGGAACGTGATGTTGATATATGACGGGTTACTTTTGCGCTCAATAGTCCACAAACACCTTGATTCTGGCAGGTTGGTTCTATATGCCACGTACCCACACGGTGCCACCATCGGGGCCGACGGGTGGCATGCCGTTAGCGCAGACATGCCTCCCAGTCCGCAGTGGTTCCGCATTGTTTTTGCAGCAGACAACAGACCAGCCATACATACGGTGGGATCCCGCATCCGTTCTCCACAGCCACACGCAAGGAGACTTCTCCCAAGGCTAGGGGTGAGGTAGCCGTACCACACCTGTTGCGCTCGGAATTCAACCTCGGGCAAGGCTGGCATTGTTCTTGGGCATTCAATTTTCCGTTCGTCCGCCTCAGCAGAGGATGAGTCGCTTTTCTTATCGTTAGTGATGATAGTCGTGCCTCGGTCCTCAGCGGCAGAAGACGATTGGCAGAAGATGGGAAGACGGGACAGGACGCATAACGCCAGACAGCAGATTAATCCTAGTTTAATTGCCATGACCATAGGTGAAGCTAATAAATCTTTGTCTGTTATGCGGGACTAACAGGTTTTCAACCAAAGTAGCTGGATGACTTGAAACATCATCGAGAAGCCAAGCATAAGTCAATAAAAATGTTGCCGGTTTTATCAATATATATATGACTACCACATAATGAGAATGTCTATGCGTAGTAGTAGGTTTAATTAGCTGACGCACAGAAAGTGATATATCGAGCGAGTGAACAGGATATGTTAGGGAAGCCAGTATATGGTTATCGAGCTGGTTTAATTTTCATGAGGTTCATGACTAATTAATGCCTTACATTGTTATTCGATTCATTGTCTTACCAGTAACCCAAGCTTTATTATAAGGCCGCAAGTCGTTTTCTGCAAGGGATCACTATTTCTACCGTTTGATCGATCTTATCGTGTTACCGGCTAATCTAATGCCCAGAGGCCAGCCCGAATGTGTTGGCTTAAATACATTGTTCTTAAACTGGAGTTCTGACCAAGCCTTGTATTTATATGTGGAGGACAAAGAATGGTGAATCCAAAGATACAGAGCTAGCATGTGTCTGGTGATTTTGCCTTAATTATAATTATAATTATTACACAAGCAGTTACTGCCGATAATGTCGATAATAACAGCAGGTACTGCTTGCAGACACGGACAGCATATACTGCCGATACTGACTGCAGATACTGACAAGAGATACTGCCACCCTCCCTAGCTTTCTCCACCCCTGGAATTCCCATTAACATCAGCCAACAACAAATTGAATGTATATGTGATGCACATCTACATTTTGCCTGGCAATAGCAACATGGCGATGCTGCAGAAAGCGGGGGATGTAAGACCTGTTTTAGAAACTCAAATAGTTCAAGGGGTGTGAAAGGCAATTAGACTTTATTACATACGTTGGCAGAAACCTCGATAATGCAGGTATACATATGTGTTGCGGGTGCGACTGTGAGGACTAATGAACCCACGGACACGGTGTTGTTGTTCGTCCATTTATTTTTAAATCGCAGTAACCGATCCGGGAGTGTCGTGGCCGGGGATATAACTTCAGCATTTCCGATGTTCAAATGTGCGTTTGTTTTTATTGGCTCCTCTGGAGAAAATGGCGCGGGAACGTACGCGCGGGCGGGAGCGAGTCCGCGAATCCCCGCGCAAAGGCTCATGGGAGTCAACGCTCAAATGAAATTATTATTCTGATGATGACGTCACGGTAGCGGATTGATATTTCCCTCCTCGCTCGCCAGCTGTTGCGGCCTGTTACCAGGCCTCCATTATCTGACTCGTTTGTTCAAAAACAACTTACCATCTGTAATTGTATTAGCTGCCAGGGCTTTAGGAGATATGGTTTACGTTATCATAACTAAGCATATGGGCTGAATCGTGTAACGTGAGAACAAAGGACTTCGTGGCGATACCATTTCCCAAATTTACACTGCCCCTCCCCCCCCCCCCCAACACACACACACACCATCCTCAAACCACCCAGTCATTAGTTTAATGTTCCAAACGTAAGTTTAGAAGCTCGTTAATTACTCCAAAACCCGTTACCCAGTGTGGTCAATAACGAAGGCAATAAACATGATAATAAGTTCGCGGCTGCAAAATAAACTATTTGATCTGGGACGTCCCCTTTTCTTTTCCAGAGTTCGTTTATAAAACCACATATGCACGTTCCACGGGTGAATCCATCATAAAACTAGAAACTCTCCATATCTGATAGCCTGTATTTACATGCACATTTCCGCCATCACCCTCTCCCGTGACGTAGTGACCCGCGCATTGTCCTTCAACCTTCTTGGTTTAGAGGCCAGGGGGAATTATATGTCTGCGCCCACAGAAAGTACACTTCATGTTGGCATTTTTATACGATTTGTAACGCGGCATTTGCGCTTATGACTGAATATATAAGCATATCTGTGACCGACAGAGCTTACCGCAGTCGTCGCATCGGTGACCTGGATTGGCGTTTCAAGACCAGTTTCTCAAACCAGTCCGGCGTGTTGGGCCATTTCCTCACGCACGAAACGTGCCCATGCCCATTTTTGGGATGCTAGATCCTCCTAACAATCTAAATCGATGCCGAAAGCCTTGTATTGATGTCACGCTTGCAAACGTCCTTAGGCTCTCGCCGTCAAGTTGGCCTTTTGCCACAGGAAACCAAAATGACTTATTCAATTTGCTTTCTTGGCCACAATATGTATAGTCCACGTTTCACTGCCAAGGCCAAAACCCGTGCTCACTGCGAACAGCGCCCCGTGCGGCTGCGAAGTACAAAATGGCCGCACTCGCTAAAAAAAAATGTCCGGTCCCTCAGGCATTACGAGAGCGTCCTGCGCATCCCCTCCAGCTGATTATAATTGTCAGAGGCGGATCTCTATTTAAAACGTGGGGGATTCACTAAAAAAACTTGCGATCTTGCGGGGGCTGCCAACCGAGCGTTCTCTGAATCATAAAAGATCACAACATTGCCATACAGACGTAAGTTTGGTATCACTAAATCGCCCAGTCTTGCTTACTCGTGTCAGTGATTTTCAGAAAGATCGCGGCGAATTCGCGGAAGAAGCATGGGCCGAAACGGGACCCCACGGCATTTATGTATTTAGCTTTGACCTTTGTCAACAGAAGTCCAAACGATGACGATGTCCGAGTGAGGGAGGGGGAGGGGGCGCTAGTATTCAGCCAATCTGGTAGGGGTGTTCCGCGGGTGCCCCTTCTTGGCGGAGGACGGACATTTGTGATAAAAGATACCCCTGTAGTAGAGCAGACATGGTATAAAATCTACCTCTATAAAGCGGACATTGGTGATAACAGATACCCCTGTAGAGCGGACATTTGTAATGAAAGAGATAGAAGTTATATTTTAAAGCTTGCGACCGCGGAGGGGAGGGGGGGGGGTGGGGGGGTCAATGAAACAAAGAGCGTATTTTGCAAGTGAAATACCAATCGAAAAGAGGGAGAGTTACCGAGGCATCCTCAATCCCCAAACTCAGAATTGTATTAAGTACCCCCACCCCAGGAAGTACACCCTCTTGCTGTATTACTCGTAACATTACTTTCATATCGTTCCCAAATGGCTCATTGGGGGATCGACTGGTTTCAGGTGTTTTTAAACTTATTTCAAACAAACCGTTTATCTATTTGTTTTCTATACAATAGACCGTTCCAGGGGAAATTCTGGCGGGCGCTTGTCTCGGGTGAACTTCAGCTCGCTCTGTGCTGCATAGCATGTAAAAGGTGAGTACTGACTAACAGCTGCATAATTTTCAACAGTTTATCACAGGTTAACAGGGTGTTTTCTAGAAAAAAAAACCCACCTAATACAGATAAATATTTAACTATCAAATAATATCATTTTAAGAACCAGATGGAGGCACAAAAACCGAGAAAACAACGGATATAAATGCCAACCGGCGAATGAAAAGACCGTCACAACGCTGTGCGTAGCAGGATAATGGCCATATTCCCGGGTTGCTGATGTTCTTCAGCGCGGAAATAATGATTGTTCTGGCGTCTATTTTGTCTCGATATATCAAAACTCAAATTGAAAAATATATATTGTACAGAATACATAACTTAGTAAAAGATGTGTGCTGATTACAACTTGTTATAAAGCTATGATATGGACTGTCGCTGTCACTGCCTTGTCAATGCAAATCTGAGCTCATTCGAGCGGCTAGAGCGGCTCGAGCCTTGTTGCGTAGCAACCAGGAATGTCGAACGGGAAGCCTAACAGATAAAACGGTTCTTAATCTAGTGAAATGTAATACTTACAGGAAAGTTTATAGAGCCATCTTGTTTCTTTGTTCTGTGAGTAACAATGCCATAGAACCAACCTACCCCTGACAAAAGTAACCTTGAAGCCGGGCACCTGAATCAACACCGTAGGCATAAATTGTAAACGCATGCGATAATCTGTTTTCTTACCCGTAACACGCAGTGTCTATTACTGACGATAGATGTCGCCTGTGGTATCTGGAACGGTCTATTAGGGCCCCTGAGGGGGGGTAGCCATGTCGCGTGTCGATTTTAAGAAAAAGGTCCATGTCGCGTGTCGATTTTAAGAAAAGGTCCATGTCGCGTGTCGATTTTAAGAAAAGGTCCATGTCGCGTATCGATTTTAAGAAAAGTTCCATGTCGCGTGTCGCTAAGTCTTATGTCGCTTCTAAGACAAC
Source organism: Arenicola marina (assembly GCA_964019135.1). Lineage (NCBI taxonomy): Eukaryota > Metazoa > Annelida > Polychaeta > Arenicolidae > Arenicola > Arenicola marina. The sequence goes on along the minus strand of OZ025257.1, from coordinate 7,175,131 downwards.
CCCAATGTCGCGTTGTCGATTTTAAAAATCGCCGTGTCGAAAAAGCCCCTATGGGGCCCTTCTATTGCGATCTTGCTATTTTACCGCAATGCCTACTATAAAACATAGATCCTAAGAGGTCGTCTGTTACAAACGGATATCACATTCTTGAAGGTTAGTTGGGCCATCATTTCAAAACTCCTGCTAAAAGAGGACGAAGAATATTAGCATGGGACTTTGGCCAGTTGCCAGAAAACAAGTCCCGGTAATATAGTTCTAAATCCCGTCGTCTCCACAACGGCACAGTCATACAGAGAGCAAGACGGGTTGAATTGGCTGGTCAGTTGTCAGACCTTATAACCTCGACGAGAAGACGAACGACAATCCTTCCGGGTCAATGCGGGTACGTTTATAGAAGGAAATTAAAGCACAATACTACGCGAACAGATGGCCAATCGAGAGCCATTCCCAGTTGGTGGTATCAAACCAAACGCGCAGCTTGGCGCCAAAAGTCAAGTATGGGTGCTCACGGATTCACCGCATGAACGAAAAACATTCTCTCTATTTATTCAGACATATTCAAATTGACGTGACAGTAAATGCGATCCACTCGAAATGGAGAAAGCCTTTATTGGCTATATATATTTAACATGGAAAATATACGTGAATTTAAAATGAGACGATTTGTACGCGTCGCAATGAATAATATTGAAAAAGTCTCTGCTCCTGATCAGGAAAACAAGTTGCAAACCACTAATGTCCATAGGCTGAAACACCCGGTATCAAGGTGATGTATATGCTGTGATCAGCCAGTGGCTGACGTCGAGAAATGTAATGTTCAGTTAGTATGATAGAAACTCCCGCTCAATGGCCGCCGCCATTTCTTCATCTACGGAACCAACAGAATCATCGAAATCCGAACCGTCCTCCGCACTGCTGCTGCTGTGGTCGCTGCGTTTGACAAGACAACCCGGATTCTCCACCAAGTCTTCACGTTGTTCACTGTCATCGTCCATGACGTCATCCTGTTCTCTCTCCGCAACCTCGTCTTCGCCGTCGGCTCGCCGCCGCTTTGGGTGCTGCTTTTTCTTCCAACCTTTCGGGAACTCTCCGCTGAGACTGTCTTCATCGCTGGACGACTCGCGCGTCCTCTTGCGGCCGTACCCGAGGACAATCCGCCGAAGATCTTCATCCGAGTCACCTTCGCTCTCTGAGTCCTCGTCAAAGATCTCCTCCACTTCCTTATCCATCTTCTCCAACTCGTCTTGGTTGAAAGCGTGCAGAGGGTTGTAGGAGTTGGAGAATGACCGCTCCCTTGGGGCGGGCTGAGGCACGGCTGAGGAGGACGGGGAGGAGTCTTCACTGGATGTCGACAGTGGATCCGCCGGGGACCCCCCCGTTCTACCGTTTTTTGCCTGTCCGAGTGTTTTTTTACTTCCCTTTGACTTGGAGTTGGGTTTGAGGGAGGCCGCGGCGGGGCTGTCGACGCTCGGGTACGCGGAGTCTTCCGTCAGGGGGAAGAGTCGCTCGTCCACCCACTCCCACCTCTCGGCACATGTCCACAGCCAGTCGGGGTTCACGAGGTGAACCCCGCTAAGCTTCTGCGCGGCCTTCACCTTGGCGGTGCCCAGCTTGGCAGCCACCACGTGCGTCACATCCGGCGCCGCGACTTCCGTTACGACGGTCGCGCCCAGCGTCTTGGCGCAGCGCAGTGCTCTGCTCTTCTCCGTCGGCTGATTGGTGGGAATGACTCCGCTGAACAAGATGGTAGCGCCCTTCAGAACCTTCCTCTTCACGTAGGGGATGATGCTCTTCAGATCGGGCGCATCGGGTCCGCTCCCGTCTGAAGACGCATCCTTCTGCTTCATCTGATCATAGACTTCGAAATACGCCGTGTGTATCCGCTTTAAGATATCTTCTAAATAAATGAGGTAGTCGTCTGTGTCTTCCCATTCTATGAGCTCTTCGTAGTCCTCCCCCGCCAGCCCCTCCCCACACTCCTCGCCACCAGTCTTTTCGCTGTCCGACGTCAGAATTTCGCCCTCCTCCCGAGAACTCTGGGTATTATAGGCTTCGCTCTCGTCGGTTTGAATGTCCACCACACACTGAACATACGTGGAGTCCGTGCGTGAGTCGCGCCCCTCAGCAGCCCGCTCCTCGACCCCTGAGGGAGCCACTATAGCTGTGCTCGCAGTGATATTGTCCTGAGCCAGCTTTCCGGTGTCGGTAGCCCCGGCCGGCGTACCATCCAGCGTTGCTGCCGCTTGCTTACTTTCAGCCACTTTACTACAACTGTCATTTGCATCATTACGCACTGCGCATTTGTCCACCATAGATGCATCCTCTATGAAAGATTCATTGACAGCCTCCCCATTACTTTGACACTTGGCTGTTTCTTCACCTGGTTGGCCAATGGCTGTGCTGTCGATCCTTTTAGAATTGTGCTCACCACTTGTAACGTGCACTGGGGAGGTATCCGTTTGTTTTTCAGGCGTTGCTGCCATGACATTAGCGGTCTGAGAGGAATCGTCCTGCTTGTTGTCACCATCAATTTCCATCGGTTGTGGCGGCGCTGCTTCTGCTCTCTGTTGTGTTTCTGCTTCTTGTACATTTTCTGGCTCCGATGTCTTCTCTGCTTCCGTATCTGATGTTTTCTCCGATTTTTCCTGCGTTTTTGCTGTTTCTGGTGTTATCTCTACCACCATTGGCTTCTCTGCGGCGTCCGTAGGTTGCTTCTCTTTCGTGGCGTCCGTAAGTTGCTTCTCGTTCGCTGCGTCCGCAGGTTGCTTCTCTTTCGCGGCGTCCGCATGTTGCTTCTCTTTCGCGGCGTCCGTAGGTTGCTTCTCTCTCGTGGCGTCCGTAGGTTGCTTCTCTTTCGTGGCGTCCGTAGGTTGCTTCTCTTTCGTGGCGTCCGTAGGTTGCTTCTCTTTCGTGGCGTCCGTAGGTTGCTTCTCTTTCGTGGCGTCCGTAGGTTGCTTCTCTTTTGCTGCGTCCGTAGGTTGATTCACTTTCGCAGCGTCCGTATATTGCTTTTCTTTCGAGACGCCCGCCTCTCCGCGTTTGGTTGTACTCGAGTCCGAACGTTCAGCTTTCTTCTTTAGCATGCGAATGACGTTAACCTTCCTGGTAAGATGGCTGTAGCGCACGGGCTTGCGACCGTTCTCGCCCGCGGTATCCTCCGCCCCCTCCTCCCCGCGCGCCTTGTCCGCGGCCGGCGGAGCATTGATGTCGGCCGTGCCGTCGAAGTAGATGTAGGGCTTCACCTGGATCAGGTTGGAGGCGCCGCTCCAGACGTCCTCACGGTCGTCGATAATGCAGACCATGGAGTCCCCGCACGGGAACAGAGCCCTGTGACGGAAAACATGGATTAGTTGTATGAGGTATTTACAAACAAACTTCAACACAATCGACCGTACCAAAATAATTTCCCCACAAGGTTTTACCAAATGTTCTTCTCCAAATATAAGATCAACTGACTTGGTTATGATGGATTTCACGATTATATCGACAAGTGTTGTACACTGAGTGCCAAATGCAATACATATGGCATTTACATATATATTTTTCTCACAAGACCTTATTGTGAAAAATTGTTTGCCCAGATGGGAGAACCTATGTGAAGAAATAGGTTGCTTTCGTAGATGCTAGGTATGTACTATCAGATGGTCTAATTTGTTAGGCTTTTTCAAATGAAAATAAACATATAAGATCTGAGGAAGAACGAATGCGCGATCAGCTATTATAATAAATACACGCATGATTAACAAATAAATCATGATGAGACGTGAACTGAAGTTGACTTGCTTGAGGTTGGCCGTCTTGGACGTCGGGTTGAAGCACTCGTCCCGAGAGAGGATGCGGTGTGAGAAGTAGGTTCCATCAGGATCCATGAACCTGGCGATGGTATGGGCGTAGGCTCGTACTCCGAATGTACAGATGTGAAGCTCAAACAGCTTAGCCATAGACTGCAGGAACTGTTCAGTGCGTGGACGAAACTTGGTGTGAAACCAGGACGGGACGTTTCGGTTCCATAGTTGAAAGTGAAAGACATCCTGCAGACACAATGTGAATTAATTAACGGTACGTAACCAGCCGTAAATAACCAACATCCTCTGGGATATTAGTTCAGAAGAGTATTCGTAACCTGCATTTATCTAGAAATATTTTGTTGCTTGGGAAGAAAACTTAATTCTATAGCTTATTTTATTATCCTTATGTATTACATCTTGATTCTGTGAATATATCTTCTGATTCCCATGTTTTCATTGTGCTCACATCACTTTTAATATGTAAAAATTCATGTATCATAGGCATTGTGCCTAAAATACAAATATATGATATATCTATCCAAAAAGCATACAACAAAAAAGTCAGAAAGTGAGCCATTTTCATAAAATTTTGCATATTAATAAATGCTAGCACTGGTCACGGGTAAATATACCAGTGCATATAGTAAATAGATACCTGTATATACTAAAGTTGCAAGTAGATACACAAATTACAATGTGATTCTGCATGATATATGTCCATATAGATTTTCCATAACCTTCTATTATGAGCAAGATAAGATATAATTCTAGAAATTACCTTTAAGTTGTTGGGGATGTTATCATTGGTGGTATGGATCAAGGTCTGATCCAAATCAACAAGTAGAGCCAGTTTACGGTTATCAAAGTACCGTTTCTCATCTTTGCGACCCAATCTAATGGCCTCCTGAAAATACAATGAGTAGTTTACATCAGTGTCTATTTCATTGGACTACTGGTGCATAGACAGTATTAGATATAAATTGAGACAGGCATAATTTTTTTAAGGTTTTTTTCTTTCTCATGAGCAGTAAGTACTATACTAAGAACTATTGTTACATGTTAGTTGACAGTCTCAAGAAATGGTCTCAAGACTTTCCTAAAACCAGAAACATTATTTAGTCATTTGAAGATGATTCTTTTTCAACTTTCAATCAATCTTGAGACGTAAAGTGTTACCAACCTCTTTGCTGACTATAAGTTCTGGGACACTATGAACCATAGCCACCACAGCAGATGCCTCAACCTTACGATCTCCTGCTAAACCATATGTCCTGGGGGGAAAAAAAAATGCATATTTGTAGTATATCTTATGCAGTATCATATCAGGTCATTATAATCCTGATAATTGAAGAAATAAAATGATTATAGTTTAATTAAAATAATGAATTATACATGAATCAATTCACATACTGGGCTCGCGCTAGGATATTTTTTTCATTAGCCAATTTGGCTAATTCCATGGAAAAACATTAGCCAAAACTAGCCAAATATTTGTTTGAGGATTTTCTGGTTCCATTTGTTGAAAAATACCTGAATAAAAATGTGTTTCTAGTCGAAATTTTATATTCGCCATATTGGCGAGTGTCCAGGAAGTTCTTATCGCCAAATCCCGAATTTTCTCGCCAAATAGCTATTGGCGAATGCTAACGCGAGCCCAGACATAGGCAGTTTTTTTTTTATATATCCACTGAAAATCACTATGTGCCAACTAAAGCTTAAAAATTATATAATAATGTTTAGCTAGAACCATGAAAAGTACTGACCATATGTTTTGATTTAAGTCTGTAAGTACTCTCTCAGATCACAGAGTATCTTACTTTACATCTTTTACATCTGCATGAAACTTACTCTCTCAGATCAGCTCCACATTCTGCACACATATCCTTCATCAAGGTTGGATGTTTGCAGCCCTCAATCACCAAGATTGTTTCCCTGAAAATATTACCAAAGCATATATATATATACTAATAAGTATATAAAATACCTGCTTGCTGATAATAGTATCTATCTTTCAACCTTATGTTATTTATATAGCTGTATACTATTATTTGAACTTCCATCTCTGAGGGATAATGCTTAAAATAAATAATATATCACTTAATAACTGATATCTAAACAAGTCTGCTATACAGGCCATATATAGATTATAGACATTTAAAAGTGTTTTCTTTTTTGTAACTTTCAGATAAATTCAAATAATTTATAAAAAAAGAAAGAATATCTATTGGTACAATCTGGTCTTTCTCTGCCCCATTTCTCAGTTTCTGGGACTGGGCAAAATTCCAACTAAGGCAAAGCTTATTTATATTTCTTTACATCAGTGTCTTCACTTTGGTTTTGCATCAGTGTCATGATACAAACTACACTATATAGGCTAGTATGCGGAATGAGTTGAGGTTTCAAGAGGTTGCTAAGCATCACAATGGCATCCGATAGGAAACAAATTATCAACATCAGTAACTTTATTAAAGTTGGTCATACTTACCCTGGTTTTGCGACTGCACCCTCCAAAACCATCACTTCTTTTACCGTGCCAACATGATCACATTTCAGTTTGCTGATAGTTTCACTGCCTGTGGCTTGGTAGAATGCGAGGACACTTGACTGGTTTATGGTAGAGTCCTTTGTTACCTTCCATTTCGTTATTTTACCAGATATATTACCCGGTAACTTTACCAAATAATCCATGCCTAAATGGTTGAACACGGGTAAACACGCTATGTCGTAACATCGATTTCAACAAACAGCTTCAGTTTGTTCTTTTCAGGTCTGGAAGACAACACTTCAACAAAAATACATCAGTGAATGTTATTATAGGTAGTAAAGAGAGACCAGAATAACATAATTCGCTCAACCCTTGAAACATTTGTACAATATATTAAACGTTTTAGCATTGCGCTCATATGACAAATTACTGAAAAAAATAATCTAACCGAATTTACAAAATTCTGTTCGTTCAGTCGAGACCCCGGGGAGGGTGGAGGGGGGGCGGGGGAACTTTCACATTTTTTCACTACCAAATCGGCTCTGAAGAGTTAACCAGTTTTCAACGAGCAGCCCTAGTCTCCATGCACGCCCGCTTGGTTTATTCGTCGTTTTCGCGGAAAACGTCGAACACTCAAGATGACACCATAAATTCCCGGTCGTGCTCTACAAATTTAGTTTTTACATATATATCAGTGGTGTGGGGTAACTTGATGAGCATTTCAGTTCTGAAGGGGTTTTATACAAAGGAAAAAAAAAACGCTCCATCGGGGTGTCCATGGATCCCACCCACCCACTGACTACCACTGACTACCCCCACCCCCGACCCTCCGGGAATCGTAGTTCCAATTTTGCCACCTTGAGGCGCCACTGCATGTGCAATGCATTTTGGGTATTATTTTGGTCTTTGCGAGATGTCAATATGGCGTCATCGCCAGACAACGTATTTTGTAGACATTTAAACATGAAATAGTGACATCTATGTAACGGAAAAGTTACGTAATTTGAATGTAAGTTACATATGCTCATTAACTTTATACATGACTTGCCAATAACGTGGAAATATGGTATTTATCTCCAAAGAAAAAGTCAAGATAACACCAAAATATTTCCCATAACTCTTTGCGCCGTTCTCGATTTTTCCAAGATGGCGTATAATTGCGAAGTCGTGTATACTATGGGTGAGTTCGGGGATGCGAGCGGAGTAGTCGGACTCCGCGGAGTGCATAACCGAACGCGGAGATTGTGGTCCGATAGGGCGGTCACGTGGTACATTATACTCCCAGACCTTACTCCCCACCCAGAGGAGGATCACGAGGATTTCCAAACTGGCGTCCAGGCCGCACAATACATTTAATATACATATAGTAGTATTGCGACCTGCACTGAAAAAATCTGTAAATAATATTATAGCAACGAGAATAAGATAATGAACACAATACGTATCCGTTGATTTATTTTCATAAATCTTTCAAAATTTGTGCAGTCTAGCAAGTGCAACATTCACGCGAACCGCGGATTTTGCGTTCGGTTAATATTGATCCGCCTATTAGCGGAAAGAGTGAGTCCGCATGCGCCAAATATCCGCGCCGATTACTCCGATCGCATATCCGAACTCACCCATAATGTCCAACATTGCTCAATAGGTATATCAGAACATCTATTTTAGCAATTATCTATCAGTCCAATAAAAATAGTTAATTTTTCCATCAATGCAACATAAGATATTTCTTAACCAATAATTATAGACAAATATGTATTTACGGATAGTAAATGCAACACAACTGCCGGCAGTATAACACAAGCAGGTTGTTAACTCATGAATTGAAACGATGCGTTCGTTTTCAGGTGAAACCGGTATCCCGTGAATAATATCTGTGACCGCGGGCCTGTATGCATTATTCGTCGCCAAGCGTCTAGCTGCCGTTGAAATCTGGTTTCGGCTTCCCGTCTCAGTATTTCCTGTAAATCGAACACGCCCTGTAGAACTATAGCCTTATACTTGTCGACATGTTTAAGCGGGTTTCCAACCTAATTTAATCGCGATCTGCACCAAAAGTTTACATCTTAAAATTAATTTGGCGAGTGTTAACGCTTCGTTGCGGCCGGCTGGTAAGGAGGACACTGGTTTTAGCACTGATGCTTCTTCGTACAGTACGTATGTATGTCTTTATGATATTTATTATTATTGATATCATTATGGGAAATGACTCCTAACAAGAAGTCCAAAAATCACACTAACTGCATGGAAGGTCAGTATCTGACATGATTTCATCACCATGCAATTTGTCATAATAATTTGTATATATCTGGAGGCCGTTCGCGAGCACGCAACCCCCCCCCCCCACCCCACCCCCCCCCGGCCACTGTTCCTCCTGCCCCATAAAAACGCACAGAGCGTGAGGCCTGAGCCACAGGGACAGTAAACCAGTGGAGGGATGGAGCGATCTAGGTTTAGCAGCGGTGTTGTCTACTCCACGAACTGCCCTGACCGAGGAGCCACGGTTAGTCTGTTAGTAGCGTCGCACAGCGGCAGTCTGCAGAAGAGACCACTTTTACACTTTTTTTGCGGCACTTTTACATCCGTTACTCTTCATTTCGGTAATCAGTTTCTCGTGTGGCAAAGGATGGCGGTTTATTTCAAAGTTGTGTGTGATTAAGTGAAGCAAACAAAGCCGTCTTGGTGAGCTAATCCAAGTTTATGAACCTTTTTTGTGATACAGGTATGCGTAGAATTGCATCATGCATTTCGTGGTTACATTGTTACATCTGAGCAATCAAAAGTAAAGTAAATCTATTCGTATAACTATAAGCTTAGTAAACTTAACTGGAGGCAGAGCAGACAGTCACTGAGTCAGTGTCAGTGACAGTGAGTCACATTACATTTAAAGTCAAAGTCATAAATGCCGTAGACACACGTTTCGGCCTATATTTTCCGCGATTGTGCTGCGATCGCTCTACAAATCACTGACATGAGAAAGCAACACTAGACCATTTTTATGATACCAAACTTACGTTTGTACTGCTATGTTATCCTTTTTTATGGCACAAACAATATTTCTCCATGCTGACACTCCATTGGCAGCAGACACACTTTCGCAAATAGACTAAATCCCAGACAATGAAAGGCTCTATAGTTGCCATGGCATCCTCGTGGCTTGTATAAATATAGAGCATGTATTGTTCAAAGCACGTTCGGCGCCATGGCAACCATCATTTTATGACGCATGTTTTAGTATTTTGGCGACAGAGCGTTTTCTGCCAATGGCGTGTCAGCATGGAGAAATATTCTTTGTGTCATAAAAAAGGATAACATCGCAGTACAAACGTAAGTTTGGTATCATTAAAATGGTCTAGTGTTGCTTTCTCACATCAGGGATTTCGAGAGTGATCGAGGCAAATTCGCGGAAAATATGGGCCGAAACGTGTGTCTACGGCATTTATGACTTTAACTATAGATCTACTTATAAACAGGAGGCGGGGACAAAAGCGTGAAGTAGCTGCCAAAGTGCCGAAAAGTTTCTATGTGTTTCTGCACTGTTTCTAGATCGCCACAAAGGACAAATGTGTGATGATATGATATTTAGGCTTTTTAGCCCTGTAACATGGCGGACCACAGGGCCATGGCATGGGTACTGATCTTGGCCTGCCATCTGAGAGCAGGGGGTGGTGACACAAGATATCCACCAAATCAAACCTTCTGCCGCTCACAGCCATTTCAAAAACATTGCGGAAGGTTTGTTTTGGTAGATATCTTGTGGGCTGATAAATTAGTGAGTAAGGCTTGGGACCTTCAATCTTTGCACCTAACTCTTCATAAATGTATCTTGGACATGAGTATGTGACATATATGTGGTGTCTTCATCACATTTTTGCGAAATCCAGAAATCTTTGTCACCACCCCGCTCTCGGACAGGGGGGCCGTTCTCGGGAATCTGCGGCCAAGGGCCGTGTGACAGGGCTAATATGATATTATGAAAGCCAATACCTCGACCAATGCATCAGAAAAAGTGGCATCCGAGCAATTTGGTATCTGAAAAGTGTATATATATCCATATTAATGTTCCCTGTGCTGGGCTAGCGTTAGCATTCGCCAATAGCCATTCGGCGAGAAAATTCGGGATTTGGCGATAAGAACTTTCTGGACACTCACCAAAATGGCGAATATAAAATTTCAACTACAAACACATAACCAATATATTTGGCTAATTTTGGCTAATGTTTTTCCACAGAATTAGCCAAATTGGCTAATGAAAAAAATATCCTAGCGCAAGCCCAGCTGTGTGTATGGATCGGCAGCCTAAACTCAAATGATGGCTATCTAGGCACGTCAAAGTCTAGCCCCTGTAGGTGCGAAGTTTAGCCTGGCGCCTCCCGAGAGGTGAAGGCGGGGTGATTAAAACACATCTACTTATAGTCAGCACAGAAAATATTTGCCACCTCGTTATCTAATTAAAATAGATTTAAATATATTAAAATATAACTAAAATATATAAATCATGGCTGCAAATGATGCATGGACAAAAACATTTATGAAAGCGAGGCGGCAGATATTAAATGTGCTGACTAAAGTTTAGATTGTTTTCTAGCTATTAAATTAACATAGAAAATTATACCAGTTGTGGCTTTGTCCAGTCTATATGCAATCAGATCATTGCCAGGATGACAAGCACTGTAAACCACACTCAGTATAGAAACTGATCCTATCTAGTGTAGTCCTAGTTCACCTGGCATCTGATATGGTCTGTTGCTGCTACTGCTTCAACGGAACAAGTAAGATATTTGAGCTACTTCATTTCATTGGATTTTCAGATTGATGTCCAGGTATGAAGATTGCATCTACCAAAGGAATGGCTCAAAGTTCCCAGTCAACACCATTGGCAGGAGTCCGGTTCAACCCGGTTGACTCCCAGGGGAGATCTATCACTGACAGATATGGAAAGAAAGCGATGCACTCCAGAAGATATACTCCTTACCAAAAGACTCCTCGTACTAGAGATTTGCGTACAACACTGAAACATGCTAAAGGTAAGTGATACCACCCAATGTGCCAGGTATCTTTTGTGCCCACTCAAACAATAATAGCGGTTTCAGCAGTTAATATTTATATTATCAGAGTAAAAGTATATTGTTCATATGCATAAGGAGTAACATTGAGCATTGTTAGGGTAGTGATTATATGCATCATATAAACTAAAGAAATACATTTGTGCTTAGAAGCGTTTCCAAGAATGATATTACAGTGGTCCCTGTGTTATACAACTTCTGTTCTGCTTGACCAAAAAGACCATATAACAGAGGGAGTCATATAATAGAGGGATGCCCGTGATTGACAATTTTCTTTCAAGAATCATCACACACTCAAATGGCACTATAATACAGCTTCAGAGTTTCTGATGCAGCTCTGGCTCCTCCCACTTATCCATGATAGTATCAGCATTCAGTTGAACAAAGCTGCTATGTTGATTATGGTTTCTCCAGCTCTGTGCCACTGAATAGCATCGACATGGTGCTCTAAAGTTAAAACCTTTCACTTGCGTGCCGGTCGTATAATGAGCCGAAAAGCCGGTCGTAAATCGCGTTAGAGAGGGAGTCTCATAATAAAAGGGTTTTAACATGTAAAAGTGTTCTGTGCATGATGAAAAGACCAGATAACGGAGAGAGTTTTATAATGGAGGGACTGTATAATACAGGACCACATTTGTTGATATTTCTTCAGCTCCTGTGACTCGCAACACAAGAACGCCCCCACGTACAAGACAAGACAAAGCTCCAATTATAGGTGAGATAATGACAGATAAGTTTGTTGCCATACATTTCAAACCCTATTGTGCACAGAGAAGTAGATTATCCTCATCCTGAGATGCACCTAAATTCCATTTATGTATAAGTAAATAGTTTCCTTTCCGATTTAACTTTTAATATTTGATCAAATATATGGGAGGTTCATTATGTGCTAACGTTGTATAACAAAAGTGGCGCTATATGTTATCTTTAGTGTGTTGGATCCTTTGATTATATAACATTTTTACAAAATAACATCGAATTGAATTGAAACATGTTAAATATATTTTCAGATCTAGTGAACAAGACGTGGCGAGTTTATCGTGTGTCCCCCCTTTATCAATTTAGCTACCTTGCAGCTGATTTGAAAAAATATTCTAGACAATTATCTCGTCATATTGATGTGGTGAGTAGACTTTTTCAGTTTAAACTTTCGTTTATGCTTGTTAAAAATGAATCCATGATACATGTACACATACATAATTCTATTTAATGCAATTGACTTTGGGAAACTTGATTATTTCGTCATTTACTATTTATACATTATCATGTACAAATTATATTTTTTAAATAGTTGTTTTAAAGGCATATTATTCATCGACTTATTCTTTGAAGGGTTTGTCACACTCATGCATGTTGCAGGAGGGGCGAAAGGGAGTGGCAGTGGCGTCAGATACCGATAAGACCAACTCAGCCTGCTTCTCTTTGTACAAAGGACTCCGATCCACCAAAGGTATGTACCGGTAAATACCACCAATGGAGGATACCCACAATGACACCATAAATTTCTTCTTTATAACGAAGAAAGATGCTAAAGCATTGTGGAAATTGTACAATATTCGTCTCACCACAAGTACCTTCATTTTTATGGTGGGACACAGAACTTGGCGATTATATTTGCGTAGTTTTGGCAGCCATTTATGTTGAATTATTTGTGTCTCATGTAACTATGGTGGAGCCTGCTGAAGAAATGCCTTTTGTCTTTAGCTGACAGAGAGGCCATCCAGATCACGCTCAGTCAGAAATCCAATAACGTAACAGGTAAGCTTGATATAACTTGGCGCTAAAGTTTATTGACGGATTGCTATGTGCAGTAATCAGGTAGATTAGTTCAATATATTTCCCTATGTAACACTTGCTGCAATTCAACCAGGGTAGGCATATATATATAATTATTTCGGACTAATTTGGGTTTTAATATTCGATATAAATTATACATGTTACATATAATTAGGGACTTTTGTTTCTTGTATATATTTGCGTGTTCCGTGTACTTTGACCCATCGCAAGCATGATCGTGACCAGTAAGGCTGTTATCGCCGAATACACCGTCGTCGTTGTGTTGCAGACAATGGGGAGCTGCGTGTTGCCTTGACGGCGGTCCTGTGCAGCGTGGACTGCCGTGAAGACGTGACCCGCGCTGTGGTCGGCCCCTTCTCCATGCTGCCCATCATGCTGATCAAGGGGTCGCTCGGCCTGACCAGCCAACTCATCCCGTGGCTGCAGGTCCGCTTGTTATACAACTTTCAGAGTCGCAACAACATCAAACAGCCTTCTAGAGAGCAATATGATGATATTTCATGTCTAAATGCGCTGCAAGGCATCGGTTAAGACCTGCAATCTTTGCTTCAGAAATCGCCCTGCGCAATGCACTGCATGCGCATGATATTGTTCATTTGATGACAATTAAGATGACGGAAAACGAGTTATTATGTTTTTTTATGATTAAATATTCAGAATTGTATCAACATGTGCCGATTGTTCTGCGCCGATTCCGTCATTCGCCCAGTCATTTAGCGTTTACTTTACCTGTGATTATGGAATCACTAGCTTTATTTCTATTTTATCATTGCCATAGCTGACCGATATTTTGTTATTGTCTTGCAACAGACGCAGTTTGACTGTAAGATTGATCTGGCCAAGTTTTCCCCCACGTGTCTGAGCTGGATGGTTTCAATGTGGGCCGGCTACACGCCCGGTAAGTGTCGAAATGCTGTTATTTCGGGTCGTTTCTTTAGGGAATTACTCGAAAGTTCACTATATCCAATTCATACGATGGTCATATCTGGCTTCCTGGTTAACGCATCGTGCTATGTTTCTCATGACATGAGTTTGACCATAATGGGTTTCTTTGGGTTTTTTGCTTAAACATTATTTATTTCTAGAGGGTTGCAATAGCGAATACACATATGAATGCTTACCTTACTTTAGTTGAAACGGTGCAATAGCTAGATTCATCATTGAAGCGCCTGACCTTATACGGTAGCTTTATGTACCGTGTACCTCTTGATATGAATTGTTTGGTGGAATTGCATTATACCAGAATAATTGACCTGGTTTAAACACATTCAAAGAAGATGTCTGTAACCCGACGCGGCCCACCACGAATGACTCGTAAGAGAAGCTGTTTGAATATAGAGGATTCGTACGGTTTAGACTTGTGTAGGGCTAGCCGCTGGAATTAGTGCGTCAAATTGTCGAGTGAGTAACTAGTACTTACCAGTTAAGCTGTGTGTTCCAGAGAAGGGCGGCCGGGCGGTGGAGTTGTGCTACAGCGTTCCCAAGGAGGTGGAGGGGCTCTCCACCATCACCATGACGGTGAATCCCAAGCGATGCAAGAATCTGTGGGACAGGTGAGTAGCCACGGTGTGATCGGTTTTATTGGTATGAACATAGTCGTCCACGTCCTAATTTTAGAAATACAGAATGGGCAGTGATGTGGCTCCACCTCGAAAAGACTTAGGTACGACGGAGAGATACACCGAGTGGCGTGTGCTCGGGGAATCAGCGCGCTATGATACCTTGTGCAACAATGTCCCATTTTATCAGAAACTCTTTCGGTCAATAGTACTATTTATTGCCCAATGTGTATGCTAACGAAAGGGTTTGCTAATATCATCTATTTTTATCATGTTTAATTTAAGCCTGCACGAGGAAACGAACCAAAGTTTCAGTGAAGACGAGGTTGTGAACTTCATCAAGTCCCTGGAAACTCATTTCTATCACCATTTCAAGGTCAACCTAACAGTAAGTAGCATGAAAACACATGCATATCCCCACAGAGTCCGGACGAAACAGATGCTGTACCCGAGACTGCCTCCCGGCTAATGTCGCGCTTCTATGGATCACTCCATAGTTAGCATATATAGAAAGCATTAGAATGCTCTATACACACTGTCACGCGGCTTTAAATAACGCGTCATCGCTGGTGGCTGTAGTAATACATTACTACCCAAGTACATGTAATAGTAAAACGCATGATTACAAAATAACTCCATTCTTGGGAAATATTGGTGTTTTAGGTGTACTATCCTGCACATGAAGGCTAGACTGGAATTTCGTGTGAAGGTGTTAGCGGATGTAGCCCTATTATGTTATCTCGGCTCACGTGGTGTGCTGCGTGTGAAATACTTTGACTTCGCAGGACTTCATATTGAATTACGGGTCGATAATAAGGGATGAAGGCACTGTAACAAAAGTTTAAGACCATTGTGACGTCACTGACCAAGGTCTGGTTGTATGTTTAAGGCCATGTCGCTGACGAAGGTTGGAACCAGCACCGCGTATATCGGGTCCGACGGAAGGCTGAAGGTGAGTCATAAAGACTTAGTGTAGGTTACATTGTACCTGTCAGATATGTATGAGAGTAGTGGACTATGTGTGGATAATCAGATGAGAACATGAGATATTATGGATGAGTCTCCACCCTTTTGTTACTATGAATTTAGCTGCTATTGTGACCTGGTGTCAAATCGTGCAATATTTCCACATTTGCAAACTGATAATATATACAGTTTAGTTCATAAGCAACAACAACCTTCAAGACAGTGGAACAGATTTATCTTATACTGTTTCGTCTTTCCAGATTTTCTCTGCGGATCGTCTTCATCAGGTTTTGGCTCACGTCACGGAGACAGTGATTGAGCAGAATCTCTCTTTCTCCTCCATCTGATATTATCGCCCAGTGCGCGTCTCACCCCAGAGGTCGCTGTACATAACTGATGTGTACATATAGAAATCACTGAAATGAAATCAACTTTAGTATTAAGCGTTGCTCTTCGAATATGTGATGTCCGCCAAGCATCGCGTGGGCATGGGGTATGTGTATGAAGTCACTGTCTGTAACCGATATGTCCACAATCTGGATGTAGCCAGGGCAACGAGAATACTTCAGTGATGTCGAAGAAACATTTTATGGAGACAGATGTGCACGATCAATGCGGATGTTATCCGTGACAACACTGGAGTGGAGCAATTGTTATATTATGTTGTGCTGCTGTATTTTATAATATTGTGCATACATATTAAGTTTTTCCTCGTATTTTATGTTCCGTCGTCGCATTTATTTATTACCTGCTGTATCTATGTATTTTAGTATCAAGATCTGTCAACGGAAAGAGTTTTTGTTTATTCTTGTGACATATTACATTTATTTTGCACATCATTTTGTAACAGGATTAAATAAGTATATTTTTGATTTTGTGATCCTATTCGGTATCTAACTGCTACTCCTGATATGTATCGTGCCTACCGGCTATGGAACATCTAGCGCGGCTGGTTCACACCTATTGGTAACTATTAATTACCAGTTGACGGGCCAAACTCTTTTTTTTACTGCTTGAATAACTTTTACCGCACGATAGCGACACAATTTGTGTTACGTTGCAAACCCTTTTATTTTGTAAAAAAAAACATTACATTTGTATGCGACAGATCAATACTGCACAATAACAGATTAAAACAAACGAACGACACCTACTAAACTGGTCATCGGGAGAAAGCGCGATTATCACATTTCTGCCATAATGACAACCTCTTGCCAAATTGATGGGGAATGCTACTTGCAAAACCCCTCTCTAAACAGAAATCGTGAGTCTCTTCCACGTTTATGTTCCCTTGGACATGAGTGAATAGAAAGAAAAAAGCTAAACTTGGAATATAAGCGGCTGCCATTTTATGTCTGGTCCAAATAACTAACCAATAACGGCGCGTGTACTGCTTAAAATGTATACTTCTGTTAAAAAAACCGTCGCAGGGACGAAAACGTCAGACCTTGTTAGAATGAAATATACAGTTTTAAGATATCGCTCACCCAATCCTGTGTAACGTTTCTGAAGGAGACTGGGCGGGGCCACCTGGGGCTTAAAGTGATTGATTGACGGTTAGTTACCTCTTTGAGACCAGACCGAAATTCTCGAATTCAGGCGCGGGAAGATCAGGAAATCTAAGGTTTAAGCTAATCTCGATTAGAAGGTTTCAATAGACGATATGAGGACTACGTGTACAACCGAGAAGAAATATTCGGTCTCGGACAGACAACATATAGGAGAACACTTCGAAAGCCATACTACATGGCGTGGATGACATATCACTTTTCAAACTCAATCCGGACACTTCATGGTCAAATAATCACAGCTATTTCTGGGCTGTAAAAAAAAAAAAAAAAAAAAAAAAGAGTCCGAAACCTCGTTCATGGGGAATGCGGCTCATCGTTCATCAAACCAATAAAAAATGTTACCAATCCAGCAAGTAACGAAGCAAAAATCCTCATTAAAACAAGTCTTCTGCCCTCTTTACGGAGTGAAGTGAAGTAAGCTTACGTGTATTGCGGTTTGAGGAAATATGTACCAGACTAGTTCGTGGATCCACACGTTCCGTGTCTACATACTACGAAAACTATAACCTGCTACATGTGAATACGTGCGTCCGGACGTGTATGCTTAAGTGCAACGTTTGGGTGCAACTTATAGTAAGAGGATATGTCCAACGTGACTATTCTCATTTCACTTTGGCGTATAAAATAAAACAGTCCGGATTATATATATATATATTTGAAAACAAATCCGCATTATATACTTTGAACTTTAAAACAAGAACTCAATTCAGACCTTACTCCACTTCACGTTGCACACGTTTCGTTATACATGTGTGGACCATATGGCCAAGTGTCGGATACCAAACCGGAACCTAGACACCGAACACACAATACTTGTGTTGTGGAGATTCAAATTGAAAGAGGTATCAATCCTACTTTTTCTGAACACCGTTTTTTTCTGACTAACAAGAAGGAATCTCTTGTATAGCGAGTACTATAGTTTCAATCCGTTGCTAAGTGACTCCATCAAACTCCATAATTTGTTGCGTGGCGCAGCTCAGCTTCTTTCCTGAGGATGGTGACGTCATGAACGCGTTGTCGTCTTCGTGGTGAAGCGTCAGGACCACCCGCATAATATCTCATTTCTGTGTGCGTCATATAACTTGATCATCTCCGGGAGATCAGAATTACCATCAAGCACCTAGAAATAACGCTCATCATGTATTTCAGCAGATTTAGGAAACATCAACAGTAAGCTACGATGTTTTAGTAGGAAAAACATATCTTTAAATTAAAATTAGAAGCTTCATTTACATGGTTGTAAAAATATTTGTATAAATCACATATAAAGTTCTACGTGAAATATGTAACTGGTAATAAAACAATTGGAGTAACTTACAAGTTTGAATGCTCTTCATAGATCTTAGGCACAAAACGAATCAAAACAGTCTAAGAGAAAGCATTTCCCATTATATCCTCACCAGGATAGGTGCAGGAAGTACAAACTGCGTCTGCTTGATAAGCCAATTTTCGTGGAACTCATGTAACGTCCGCAGATATTCCTACAACAAAAACAAATCGGTGTACACGTACCCATGGCTACAGTTTATGGTAAATATATTTTTAGGCTGAATTTTGGGATTTTCGTTTCTTAATCTATGAACGGAGGCTCTTACGTATGACGGCGGTTACAATGCACCAGCCAAAGTATACTTACCGGTAGATAGATTTTTCAACAATTTACGCAATTTCCTCCTTTTTTCTTAAAGCTTATGGATTTTATTCGCGACAATATCCGTTTCGGGGTTAGTGTGGCAGTATCGGCGTGGTCGAATTAACAAACGTCATGCAGTTGCAACAGTAATCGCTTTTATTGAACAAGTTGGTAATTACCAGTGGAATGGTTGATTCTTCTTTCCGACAACGCTGCTTGATCCTTTCGTGGCATGTTTCCGGCTTAGTCTGAAGGTAGACTACAACAAAACATATATAAGCTTGACCAATTGCTCTCATGTGAACAAAGATAGCAATAGGTTTCTATAAAGGAAAAAACAATTATTTATAATACTGCAACATGGAGGCTAATGTATAAAAAATATTTAGTTTGGCTTTACTTCATCTCCACAAAATTATATCCAACAGACACACTTAGTAACTCACCAATGAGGTCCAATTTGCAGTCTTCATTTTGGATAATCCAGTCAAACCACTTGGTCAATACCATGTATTCGAAGTCAGGCATTTTGCCACTGAAATGCGAATACATGTATATCTAAAATTCAAATGCATTTTCCTCCGGAGACCGATATAAAAGGAGTTGGAGTAAAAACATTAATTATAGACATTATTTACAACCGTATTATGATCACAAGATTTGTCCTTCAATAATTAACACAGGACCTGGTTATCTTCGTTTCTGTGACGATTATGATTTGGCACACAATCTGTCAGTACAGTTTCACCAAATAAGGCTATGGTGGAGATAGATGTCAATTACCTCTTGTATAGATTCTCGACGAAGCAATATTTGGCGCTGTAAATTGACCTCTCCATCAATTTCACAGGTTTTTCCTACACAGATTATAAAACATGTATATTAAGATTATGTTAAAGGTACCAGCAATACGCAACAGATAATCATATAAATCATATAAATTTGTAACTTTAGCACAAGCCTTGATGTCACAAAATCTGGTTACCGGTATATATAAGTACCTACTCGGCATATGTCATAATAAATAAAATGAGTTATTTAAAATCTGTTGCATCTAAAAACTCAGACCAACTAGTGAAACACAAGCAGCATTTCATGGTATGTCACCTGTGGCTTCGTGTGAGTCTCAAGCATGGTAAGCTGGACATAAGTCTGGAATGTCAAAGCCCACCGTGAAGGGTCTTCGTACATCTTGGCCTATAAGAAATGTGCAACTGTCAATACAAGACAAACTACGCGAAACACATTTGTAAATACACCTGTCGTTTAAGTCAGTTATAACCATAATTTCATCCACCATAGGTTAAATATAAAGATCTATAATCACCTCCACGAGATAATGCATGATGCCACAGTACCATGTTCCATTACAGTTTGCACTTAATTAAGATGAACCTGCATCATACAATGTAGAAATGCAACACCTCTTCAATTACAGACCTACCAGCAAATTGTGACCCTGCACATTTCTCCATTTCGCCACAGGCTCTTGTTGGACCTTTTTAAGGAAGACAGTGTATTTTAGAAGACACATTTAAAAGACAAGGCAACATTTATACGGTTCTAGGACAACTCCCTCCAGGAAAGCTCCCTCGACAAATTCCGCCTAGGACAAGTCCCCCCCCCCAGACAATCCCCACCGGTCAAACCCCAACTCCAGACCACCAACAGTCTGTGTGGGTATTTTCGGGAGGGGAAAGTGGTTGTCCGTTTGTTAATGTGTGTTTCCAAGGGGTGGTAACCGTCCGGGGGGCATTTGCCTCGAAGTGCAATTGTCTAGGGCGGGGGTGGGTGTCCGGGGGGCAATTGCACGGGGGGAGTTGTCCATGGGGGGGGGGACTGTTCGGGGGGGATTGTCGGAGGGGGATTGTCCGGGAAGAATGGTCTCGGGGGAACTTACCACTGGGCCGGGAAGTTGTCCTAAGTGGCAATTGTTGGGAGGAGGGGAATTGCCGGGGGGGTGGGGGTTTCCGGGGAGGAGTTGTCCAAGTGGGACTTGTCTTAGGGTGTAAATGCCTGGTGTGGGGGCAGATGCCCAGGGGGGACTTGTCTTAGGGGGGAATTGTCTAGGGGGAGTTTACTGGTGGGGAACTGACTGACGAAAATTGTCTGGGGGGAGGGGGAAGAGTTGTCCTGCTCCCCATTAATACATTTATGTAATGCACCAAACCTTACCAGTAATCAGAGTCTCCTGTTTGCCAACATGGTTTGCGGTTTTTTGCTGATGCAGGTCTTAAATGTTTCTGCCTTGACAAAACAATTATGCTTGAAAAGAGTATCATGGAAGGCCATGATATATATAAAAACTTTAACAGCATCTAACTGTGAAGTATTGAACATGTCACTTGTCAGATGTCACACTAAAAACTAGGCGGCCAAAGCTCTTCCAATGCGTATTACAAACAGGCCCTGTATGTTTGGTGATTGGTATATGTAAAATTAGATTACCTCTGTATTGGGGGAATCCACAAAGTGCTGAAGTAGAGAAGTTTTTCCACTCCCTATGTTACCCTCCACAGATACCTGGAAATTTGAAAATGTATAAAACATTTTGGATCCATGCAAATGAAAACTACCAGTATATTTATGGTATAAATAGAAAATGATCTACATTACTGGCTTCTATATAAAGAGTACCGGTACATTGAAAACATTTAAAAGTTTAAATCCCAAAATATTTAAATGATGCTTATACAGTGGTATCTGCATCCCTCTGTTATACAATATTTTGTCCAGGAAAAAAACATAACACAGTCATACAGTCTGTCATAACAAAGGTTGCATACTGCAGGGCCACTGTATGCATCTACAATCTCAGTAATGGTGATTAATTATATAACTTAATTACAGTAAATTTCTTCTGTCCAGCATCCTTCTTCATTTGAGAGGAATATGTTGAAGCTGAAAAAGAATAAAAATTAGATATTAAAGATGAAAGGATAAAAGAATCCTAATAGAACCTTACCTCCTTATAACTTGCTGGATGCAAATTTATTTTTAAATTATATTTGCCATGGACTGAACACTTCTACATGTTAAAGCCCAATATTTTGACCTCCTATGTAACTGGTAGATAGTCCAATGCCATTGTTAGGCAATTGAGTCTCAGCTGAGTCTGAGTAGGGCTGTCTTGAGTGATTGAATCAATAAATAATGTCTCAAGGTTAATATTTGACTGGTTAAGGATGGGTATTATATGGTTAAACTTGCACATGTTGTGATGTATAAACCTAGAGAGGTTATCTGGGGTTTCCTTTTACAACTCCCTCTGCTATATGGTCTGCAGGTAGAACAGAAGTTGTATTGAGCAGTTGAAATCACTTCTATGATGAAAAGGATGAAAGACATTTTTTTGACATTGAATATTGTCATTTGATCTGTCACTATCAGTTCTAGTTACATTGATGTAACATAGTAGTGCCAGCAAGCCACTGCTCCATAATGGAGCCAGCAAGCCAGTGCTCCATATTGGAGCAGACTATATTAATTGCATCCATGGAACTAAGATGTCATAGCCTGCTCTGATTTACCATCATATGGGCAGGGCTCGACACTAACGCTTGTCCGCTTGTCCGGGACAAGTGAGTTTACCTGTTGGACAAGTAAACACTTCCCTGTACTTATCCGACAGGACAAGTGCTTGCCAGACAAGTACAAAGTGCATATTCCAACTTTCATAACCAGAGTTCTTTTTGCCGGCTTTGCCTTTAGCTGGTTCATTGGCAACTAATACACATTTGTTGATCTGTAAGTGTAATCATTGCTTGATTTTTGCCCCACCAGTCTCACCTCATACACACCTATGACAGATGCCCTCTGCCTCACTCACCCAGAAAGGGCCCTGGGCTCGCGTTAGCATTCACCAATAGCCATTTGGCGAGAAAATTCGGGATTTGGCGATAAGAACTTCCTGGACACTCGCCAACATGGCGAATATAAAATTTCAACTACAAACACATTTTTAAATTAATGTTTTTTTCAACAAATGGAACCAGAAAATCCTTGAACAAATATTGGCTAATGTTTTTCCACAGAATTAGCCAAATTGGCTAATGAAAAAAATATCCTAGCGAGAGCCCAGGGGCCCCCTCAGCCCCTCACACAGGACCGACCTCCCCCATCACACATACCTAGGAGGAACCCCACCAGCCTGAGGCAGGGTAGTCAAAACATTGTGGTGGAGGGATGTGGCACTTATTGTTAACGATTGTTTCAAAATGGCAGTGAGTGCCACAATCACTTTCACAAGAGTAGTTGGAATCATGGCAATATTACAATATTTTTTAGGGGGTTTTCTAGGTTTTTTTGGGGGTGGGTGGGGGATAAGTTAATATTAAGCGGGACAACAGCAGCTTAATTGCAGGAATATGTCAGTCCTTATGTCAGGCCACTTCATTACTCATAAGTCACAGGCTAGCACTTTGGCCAAATCTGATGTCAGTCCCTGCTACCGATACCATAAACACTGCAGGCGTTCTGAAATCTATGACTTACAGAATATGCAAGCAAACTTACTGACTGACAGTGACACTGACCATATGCCATAGACATAAATGAACAGGCTTTAATTTATCTGTTTATAACTACTCAGTTATAAGTGATAGGCTGTACACTGATAGTGATATAGCCTAAAAATCAGGCGTTAATGTTGTGACAGTCTGAAGGATCGACACTAAGCTTAACACAAAAAAAGTTAGTGTCGATCCTTCAGACTGTCATGACATTAACGTCTGATTTTTAGGCTAATAGTGATACTGAGTGATAGATTACCAGGCCTGTCTCCAACGCATCACGGGGTGCCAGCCAGGCAGCATTTGCTGTCTTTGCAATGTTGCAGCAAATATTTTTCCCGTATAGGGCACACAATTTTTAACTAGCCGACAAAATATGGATCTTTCCAGAATCCTTATGCAATTTACTGACCTGGCGGAAGGAAGATACTTTGATTTATTGTCCTAACTTGCAATGTCGGGGTTTTTTCTGGGCACAATTATTCGATCAGCACCAGCCGCGCCATTATCTGATTATGCGCTGCAACACCGCAAATATAGCAAATGCTGCCTGGCTCTAACGACACCCCGTGAAAAGTTAGAGACAGGCCCGGTAAAGTGATAGAGTGACGCTGACCGATGCTGGAGAACACTCTTGAACATGTAGCCAGAACAACATCTATCGGAGTATTTCGCTTCATGACGAGGCTGTGGCCGCCCAGTCGTATGCTCTGTTGGAAGGCTACACGCATTGCTGTGCGTCGGATCGGAGCAGGTTGTCATCCGCTCAATACAGAAATGCCAAGGTAAGCTGAAGCTGAACACATGTTCCAGCACGCCACACTGTTTACATGTTAACATCAGCCATTGGCCACTTCCGTCTACTCCTCCGCAAGAGGGCCTCGTATGTGAGTTACGAAGCGTCATCTGGTGAATGAAAGCACGGCGCCCCTGCATGTGGTGACCTCTAGCGAATGCGTCTCTAACGAAACAGCGCAGTGAGTTGCGAAGGGGAAACAAACCTCGCACCATAAGACATAGAATCTAGATCTAATCAGTCGTGTATCTCAGGGATGGATGGAGAGGGAGGGAGTCGACTGAAAAGAGCAATTTTGAATTTTGAGTTGCGAAGGGGAAACAAACCTCGCACCATAAGACACAGATCTAATCAGTCGTGTATCTCAGGGATGGATGGAGAGGGAGGGAGTCGACTGAAAAGAGCAATTTTGAATTTTGAGTTGCGAAGGGGAAACAAACCTCGCACCATAAGACACAGATCTAATCAGTCGTGTATCTCAGGGATGGATGGAGAGGGAGGGAGTCGACTGAAAAGAGCAATTTTGAACTTATTTTTGCCATTATGTATGACGCTTTTTTGGTACCCATAGGAAAATCCGAAAAACGAACAGTACGTGCGCGTTTCAACTTAGTCATCAAGACAGATGGTCGATCAGATCTTTCCGAATAGGCAATACTCAGTGTTGGACTATGTAGGCCATCGTATTATGCCTTCGTAGCACGCTATGGTCTCTGCGAGCATTAATTAACCGCGATATTTGGAACAATGGTGCGATCTGAGAAAGAAAGAGCGCGATTAAACAAATGTACTATATAGACGGTCTCATTTGCTCCACCGTCGACTGTCTAAATAATATCGAAACCATTTAAAAACAATGGGGAGAGGACTCCTCCCTCCCGCCCGGAGGGGGGGGGGGGGGGTCGAGGGAAGGGGGTTATCTCAAGGCAATTGACTGCTAGCCCAGCAAAAACACAACGTTCGCACACGTTGATTTTTGGTTGTAATCTCAAAGTTAACGTCAGGACAACGTTGTTGTAACGTTCGCGCAAACATTGAAGTCATTGAATATTCTCTAGCCTTTATCGCATACAAATAAAACCTTGCCATGTGTAGTGACTAATAAAACTTGGCTGCTTGTAGCAGTTGTTATAAATACAAAATGGTGAGAAGTCGAGAGTGGACATCTTCCCAACGTTAGGACAACGCTACCTGAAAAATGAGACATCATGAAAATAATATGTAATTGACTGTATTTGGCAATTATGCTTCTGATTAATTCTTCATATACGCAGTTGTTTCTCACAGACACAGGATCTCGCCACTTGTTACGTTCCGAAAATGACGTCGTTATTTACGACACTGGTTGCTATGACGTAACCAAGATGACGTCATTTTGGGAGCGCGTTATGATAAACAAAGAAAGGAGAGTAACTTGATTCTCACTAAACCGATCAAAATATCTTTCAAACGCCAGTCACGTTCTCAAACATGTTTAAAAAGTATCTACTTCATTAAAAACTATAATCAGTACTCTTACTTGGTTCAGGATAGTTGAATTCCCGTAGTTTAGTATCCAAAACGACTTTCAAGCGAAGTCGTGAGGTACCGAGTCGGAAGTGAATTTGATATTTAAATCAGCCCGCAGAAACGGCAAAACCCGGGTTTTTTATTCGCACGGAAAAATGTCAGGAGAGAATTGTGCCCAGACAAAGCGATTCTGTCGTTAACAGTGTACTACGGCGCACGAAAGAGCTGCATACGAGATGATACATAAACAATGCGTTATAAGGATAATAGGCTACTTCTCAAATATTTGTTATTACTATGCAGCCTCGTTAGATCTAGTAAATAATTACAGATATTTGTCAATGCCGCGCTATTCCGCGGACCGTTTTCACGCACTTCCGACTCGGTACCTCACGACCGCCGCTTGAAAGTCACGTTTTGTCACTAAACATAGTCAAATGGTGTTATCTTTCATTATTTAAACATATAAATGGATGCAAAATTACATCTAAATGCCATGTGTATACTTTTATGAGCATAAAATGCAAGCGACAGGCAGATCCGGCGGATTATTCAGTGGGAGTTACTCTCCTTTTCTTATTTCTTCAATTGGATAGGACGTCGTAAATAATGACGTCAATTTCAGGCCTTAACGAGTGGCGAGATCCTGTGCTCACAGAAGGCGCAATCTTAGTACTGGAATGAATGTCAGACGTTGTTTCATAACGTTTGGGCAACGTAAAAAACCCATACATTTTCACGTAATCTCAACCAAAACTAAACCCCCAAAAAACGTTGTCATGAGGCTAACTTGTTTGCTGGGGCGGACTTGCCGCTGGGAAGGTGTCTCTTTTTTGGTTCGCCAATGGGTCCTCAAATTAGATTCGTTTTGGTACCTGCATGGTGGCATGGTGGGGGGGGGGGGGGCAGTTGGTACGCCAATGGGTCCACTCAATTTTCAAGCTAGAGGGAGGCTGATCGTAAGGATTTTCGTCACTGTGACAGCAGATTGTGCCAAATCGTACGACTTTCTCAGTTGGCCTTAGTTGGTACGTGGATATGCCCTAATTTGACACTTCTTGGTATACCTCTTGCTCTTTGTATTTAAATATAGGCTGAAACACATTCGTAGTAAAGATAGTAAGAAAAAGACACAATCAACATTACTCCGTGCGTTGCTTAATGCGCTGTTTATGAAATATAAATAGCTGACTGTTTATCTGACAGATGCACGCTGGGGCGATATATGGTGTCTATCAGCATTATCTGCTGATTTCAAGTCTTATATCACCTAACTGACTTGCAGGATTCAACTCTGTGTGTTTATATAGCTCGAAAGTGACGCTAATCATTATTCCACTTTGTTCCTCGCGTTCAATAATAAGCAAAGCAATATCACTATGAGAGCGGATCTATTTTATTACGGCCACGTGACAATAGGGTATAATTGTAACTATACAGTGCACAAAATGTTATAATTAACGATGTTGCGATGCACCAGAGACAGTTGCACACCAACTACGCTACGCCAGAGGCCAGCGAAGGGTTGGGTGTAGGGCAGGGGTGGGAGCAGTAACACAACACAGAGTGACCCGGCTTCCCGCCTTCGTTTCCTGATTCTTATTTGCTTCCCAGACTTGAGCACCACTGACAAAAATAGCGTGCGGCTGCGCGGCAGACCGATCTCACACGCGCTGGGCGGTTTCAGTGTGCATAACTGGCTGGCAACGACATTCGCAGGCCCTGAGCGCTGACTCCCCCTGCCTCATCATAGTCGGCAACTGGCAAAGCCGACACGTCTATTTAACAACATGCGCTAACATCACTTCAAAACAGTGTAGCCACCCGCCGAAATTTCACAGAACGCGCCCGGAATGGCATGATAACCAGTGAGTGAATCTGTGGAAATTGTCACTCCACAGTACCAAATGGAGATTGAGACTTATCAAGACGACTTATTTAAACCGGAATTATGGAATGAGTGAGAACATTCCGAACCAAAATTCTTTTTGGAATTCCATTGTGCGCAGGTCTTTTTTTCGTGCTGCGCCCGTGTACGTATTCCATTTGAAAGTGCCAAGCCATGGCTGGCTAAGTTCCCGTCACTTAATTCATGCACTGATGGCACACATCGCTTTAATTTGTCTCCATTTATGGATAAACCAATTTAGCGCCTGTATTTCCTAAACTCACATGTTACAGGCGAGTGATCGATCTGAAAAGGGAGCCCAGGGGGCCGGACGCCCTGCTGCTACCCCCGAAACTGGCCTGCTTCACGTAGCCCACCACGGTCGTCACAATGAAATGTGAAACCAGCGGGTGACAGTAACGGGAATGCCTACCGTGTTGTGATCACGTGACCACTCTCAGTCAACCTCTGAAATCAACATGGCGGCTGTGATCGGCAAGTCGGGACTTTTAGAGGTATATCTTCGACAACAGTGGTGTCGTGTCTTCGCCAATCTCAGCGAGGATGTGCTAACGTTGAGTTTAGAGGATAACGTTGAACATGTCGGTTTACCGAACGGCACGAGCGACTCCAATACGGGGATACGGGACCCGGACCACGGGGGCGGGGTCCCTGGGCAGCCAGGGGCGGGGGGACCACCCGCCGGACTGCCAGAGAGCATCGCGGGCCAAAAGCGGATCGTGCGTGTGCTGAAAGAGGAATCGAACGGACTAGGGATTAGCATTAAAGGAGGCAAGGAAAACAAAATGCCCATACTCATCAGTAAGATTTTCAAAGGGATGGCGGCGGATAATACTGAGAAATTGTACGTTGGAGATGCTGTTTTATCTGTCAATGGAGAAGATCTACGTGATGCGACCCATGATGAGGCAGTTAAGGCTTTGAAAAGGGCAGGCAAGGTGGTAGATCTAGAAGGTAAGCGTAATAACCACATTTATATATTGTTTTCTATATATTATTTCATTCATTTTAAATATAATAATAAAATAATGATTTATAATACTTGTATAAAACATATATCTGAGATATATTATTTTATGTAAGTCTTAGATCTAAAATCTGGTTAAAACGTGTTAAAAGGTATATAATTCTTTGAAAGTAATGCTTGAACAAAAATTCACTTGCAAATTGATAAATCATCTTTGTTATAACATGACTGCTAAGTTCATTTGATAACTAGGCTGAGGTCATGGTCAGTAGGTCAGTTTTCTCCCTGCATCGTACCTATATCAGGGATATGTTTCATCCAACTCTATATCATTAGCTTTAAACAGATAATTCAACTGTTTTTTAAAATTCAGCAGTATTTTAGGGTTATTACATTAAGTCTTTACTACCAACCCATCCCCCACCACTGTATTACAATCAGTAATTACAATCAGTAATACATTGATAATAATAGGAATAATCTTAAAACTATAAATAAAATATAAAATTATAAATCTTCCTATAAATTTGCTACAAATTATATTAATATTTCCTATTCAAATACTAATTGAATAAATTTGATTTGATAAGTATTTAATATTATTCATTAAGATTAGGCAATATGGGATGGATACAAAACTTACCCACACCAATGGTCCCTGTTCCATGATGTCCCTGTGATCACAAATGCATTAGACTTCATCCCCCCACTGTTTAATTTACCATGTGCAATATCTTCTCAAAATCACCCAAAGGTAAGGATTGATAACTTAATTATTAGTCACAAGGTAGACATGATCAGTGTATTAAAGGCATCAAATTACATGTCTTCTGTGAAGCAAACATTACCTTTTTATGGCTCTTTATGAATATTTTGAATTGTATCTATCGTATGGTGGGCCCAGTATTCTTCTTACCTATGAACAGATGAAACTAGTCATTTGCATACAAGGATTGACAAACATCACATTATAGATATGTTAAGGAACAGATGACCTTTTTATATCTTTTACTTTTTGAAATAATTTTGTTGAAATCTTCTTTGCAATTTAAACTGAAGTATGAAATAAAAAGGGGTACATTTATCTGCCTTAGTAAACTTTAAATATGTGTCCAGTACATGGTAAGTGAAAACATAAATTATACAACAAGATTAAGAAGAATATGGAAATATTTATACTTATACATCATGATATATCTGCAAGATTAATCCATGTACCAGTATACTTAAGAAAAGCTTCATATAGGATACAAGTGTTTGAATTTGAAAACAAAGTTCATGGATTAAATTCATTTAATTATTTGAAATTAACCATGATATTTCTCTTGCAAGCGCTAATTCTTCATTGTCATATTGTTGCTGATTCATTGTAAATTTGTCATGGTCAGAAGTTGTGGCCAACATACTGGCCGAAGCTGAATGGATTAAGTGTTTCTGGGATTTATCATAAGTTATTGTCTAAAGAATGTTTTCCTAGGTGGTTGATAGCACATGGTGATGGTGATGGTCATATCACCATGTGATGAAAAATACAAGTTACCATCAATGTTTTACATGAGCTATTCATGATTCACATAAATGTATATATTTCCATGTGCAGTGTATAATGAGCGTTGATTGGTTGAAGGTATTGCAACAAAAGATGCTAGACTAACAATGCCATATGGTAACTGTTAACATGATTAAGCCCATCTACATGGATAGGCTGGCCATGCGCCTGTCAGATGTGGAAGCTATAAAGCAGTCACTGGGCAACCCCTGTGCCGATTAGGGCGGAGATCGTCTGTCTAATATTAGCAGTTATTTGATTGACAGCGCCTGGCATGGTAGTTAATGAAGCAGGGCATATTGCGCCACCCGCTCGTGTCGGCTGTCAGTCTACAAATGTGATTGATGGAGCCAGGGGATGCTGGACAGCCCTGGTCAGTCTTACTTAGCCGTTGATTTGTCTATCGGCTGTGTGGGCAGTGCTCAGGGGCAGACCGGGCGGAGGGAGGGGGCTGGTGAAGGCAAGTGGGGAGGGATAAACCGTGGGCCCGCAGTAGGCTGGGGTAGCCGCCCGTTGCGCTCATGATACGCCTTGCCAAGGACCTACCTACAAGTCGATTGCTTGTTGCTCTTGGCGACCGCGACATGGCGACCGTTTTGCAGTTTGTCGCCTTTCGTGTGGACAAATAGTGTCAGTAATGCGTCCGGGTTGCGTTAAACCCCACCAAACCATTCTTTTAAAGACGGTAGGCTGTCTTGTTGGGTGTATAACCGATAAGACAGGATGATGTGGAAAATGGATGTAGTCAAGAAACGGGCATCTTTAGGGGTGATTTTCTTTACGTTTTCCCTGATATATTTGAAGGCAAAGTATTCCAACGCTTGGCGTACTATTAAATGGCTATTAATTTACCGATTTAGGTTAACCTAAGGGGGTCACGATAGTTTAATCAAGTGTTCGAACACTTTGCATCTAGGGGGTTCGAACCCACGCCGGGATTCCCTTGTGGTTGAGCTGCCGTGATGGTGTTAAAAATTACTCATAATGGTCTCTATTTTGTGGTCTTTCTTTTTGTATATAGCCGCCGATCTGGTCACGCGGAGCAGGTATTGTTAGCGAATTTTTAGCGTTCGTCTGGAGAAAAATGTCTGTTAGCACTGATTGCTGGTGTAGTGGGTTCTACTGGCCAGCGAGGCCGGCTGCTGAACCTCACAATATCCGAGCTACATCTGCACGCCTGCTTCGCCACACGTGATAGGGCATTAGTACTTTCCTCTTCGTCTGTTTGTGATAATACGGGAGACTAAAGAGAGAGTGGTTTTTCCTCCGCCAACTTCTGCAGAACATTAACTCCGCGGGACGTTGGCATGTGCCACCTCCCACCTTGTTAAGCACGCTGAGCCGCAGGGCGTTATCAGCCGTATCTTCATGGTTGGCTCGCTGACGGGGGTCGTTCACGGCTGTAGGTATAAAGCTCGGTTATAGTCCTGATGAGGAGCCGCACGAAGGCACCCGGTTTCAGGGCAAGAGTGTGAGTAGGTCGACTGCGGGGTAGACCGGGTATCTGTTGCGGAAAGCACTTCGCCCAACGTGGCCTGTCACGTCATCACATCCTTAGATGGCGTTGCTTGACCTGACTACCTCAAACTAGATGAAAAGACAGAAGGAATGGGTACCTGGAATGGCGCACCTAACCAGTACTGTGAACTGCTCCGAAGAGCACTCCGAAGAAACCGCCAGTAACCTGTCAGGCACACGTATAGCAAGCTATCCCAGCGAACTCTGGTGTTTTCATTTACTAAAGTTTTTTTACTCCGCTGGCTGCAAAGCCTCGATCCTGTGTGAACGCTTTGAAGAGCGGTTAAAGAGATGAAACCGGGAGTACAAAGGGACCCCAGTCTCGGGTAGATGGCCTGTTGGCCCCTAGCTGAAGGGTGGAACAGCGTGAATGGTGTGCTGTGCGAATGTTACGTCACTGACAAGGGGGTCTGGAACTGGAGTGCAATCGCAATGCCATTAAGTACTCTGGGAAAGTGGCTACCAGTCATATGACACATGCTTGCTGAGGGCCATGGGGTGGTATGGGGTCTGTACAATAGAACGTTTGCTTATGATCAGGCCTGAATTACGTTCAGCTCCTATATTGGGTTCTTTTTGTTTTAGCAAAAACGCAGATTGGTCCTTTTATAAGCAATACCTGTATGACGGCCGATGGACCTCTCTATAAGCAATACCTGTATGATGGCCGATGGACCTCTCTATAAGCAATACCTGCATGACGGCCGATGGAACCCTCTGTAAGCAATACCTGCATGACGGCCGATGGACCTCTCTATAAGCAATACCTGTATGACGGCCGATGGACCCCTCTATAAGCAATACCTGTATGACCGTCGATGGACCCCTCTATAAGCAATACCTGTATGACGGCCGATGGACCTCTCTATAAGCAATACCTGTATGACGGCCGATGGACCTCACTATAAGCAATACCTGTATGACGGCCGATGGACCTCTCTATAAGCAATACCTGTATGACGGGCGATGGACCTCTCTATAAGCAATACCTGCATGACGGCCGATGGAACCCTCTATAAGCAATACCTGCATGACGGCCGATGGATCTCTCTATAAGCAATACCTGTATGACGGCCGATGGACCCCTCTATAAGCAATACCTGTATGACCGTCGATGGACCCCTCTATAGGCAATACCTGTATGACGGCCGATGGACCTCTCTATAAGCAATACCTGCATGACGGCCGATGGAACCCTCTATAAGCAATACCTGCATGACGGCCGATGGATCTCTCTATAAGCAATACCTGTATGACGGCCGATGGACCCCTCTATAAGCAATACCTGTATGACCGTCGATGGACCCCTCTATAGGCAATACCTGTATGACGGCCGATGGACCTCTCTATAAGCAATACCTGTATGACGGCCGATGGACCTCACTATAAGCAATACCTGTATGACGGCCGATGGACCTCTCTATAAGCAATACCTGTATGACGGCCGATGGACCTCTCTATAAGCAATACCTGCATGACGGCCGATGGAACCCTCTATAAGCAATACCTGCATGACGGCCGATGGATCTCTCTATAAGCAATACCTGTATGACGGCCGATGGACCCCTCTATAAGCAATACCTGTATGACCGTCGATGGACCCCTCTATAGGCAATACCTGTATGACGGCCGATGGACCTCTCTATAAGCAATACCTGCATGACGGCCGATGGAACCCTCTATAAGCAATACCTGCATGACGGCCGATGGATCTCTCTATAAGCAATACCTGTATGACGGCCGATGGACCCCTCTATAAGCAATACCTGTATGACCGTCGATGGACCCCTCTATAAGCAATACCTGTATGACGGCCGATGGACCCCTCTATAAGCAATACCTGTATGACGGCCGATGGACCTCTCTATGGGCAATACCTGCATGACGGCCGATGGACCTCTCTATAAGCAATACCTGTATGACGGCCGATGGACCTCTCTATAAGCAATACCTGTATGACGGCCGATGGACCTCTCTATAAGCAATACCTGTATGACGGCCGATGGACCTCTCTATGAGCAATACCTGTATGACCGCCGATGGTCCCCTCTATGAGCAATACCTGTAAGCAATGACGGCCAAGGTATGAGCCCCAAAATATATCTGCATAAATACGGCTCGAACTTCCGACCCCCGCTCCTCGATGTCCCATAGTGCTGGTTGTTGTCCCAAGGAACGTCCGATCCTTACGAACTCGTTGTGCCAGGCACCGAGGTGTTGTTGATTGTGTGGCATAAGCAGATGAGAAGATAACTGGAAGACCAATAGGGATCTCTGTGGGATCTGCCTTCTAACGGCGATCTGGGAACGACTTCTCTGGAGAAGTATTGTTGTCTTCTTGACTCCCGCTGTTTTCAAGGGCCTTGCCATCGGAATGTGTTTGTATTCACCACTGCCAGCTCACGGCCTGGAACAGGAGTCCAACGCAAGGCCCCTGTGTCAGTATGTACTTGAAGACAAAAACCATCCCTGCCCATCTTGTCTCTTACGGGCTGTAAGAATAGATCACAGACCGCAGCCTCAGAGCTTGGTTTGGCAACAGCGGTTTTTTCGTTCCGATTTTTGTTCCGCAACAGTGCCTTTGATAAAAGCTGATCCCAAGGTAAAACGGCCGGTTGCGTTGGATGATATTTGTAGCTCCTCGCAATCTCTGGTTCCCATTTCATCCTCTGAGCCATCGGTGCGCTCCGCTCCCCGCCCCCCCCCCCCCCACCACCCCCGCCCCCCCCCCCACCCCCGCCCCTCGGTATGTCGAGCCCGCTCCGTTAATAAAAATTCCGACAGGTGTGTCCTCTTGGCATCAGCCTCCGTTACTTCTTATAGCAGATATAGTGGTGCGAAGTTAAAACATTACTATTTTACCCACATGAGGCTGAGATTGCTGAGCAATTAGTTGGCGGCCTTTTGCCATCACTTGATCAGCAAGTGGAAGTTAAGGTGGAACGCATCCGCTGATTAAAGTTTTGTTGTTTATCGAGTACCCTGATGGAATGGTGGACCGCAACAGAGCGTCGGAAGGAGTGCCATATTTCTGAGACCCAAGTTGGTTCTTCTGCTCTGTTAATGGTGCAATAATGTGCTGAATTGAGATGAGTCACATATCTTGCTTTGCGTTGACATCGTAATACACATCAACAGGGTTTGACCAAAAAGAACATAATTTCGGCCGTATAAGCTACGAAAAGTTGAGAGTAAGGCAACCAATGTATTTATTTTTAAAACGTGGAATTGGAAGATGTAGTGTTTTGGCTACATGAACCATTTTACATGTTGCGACTACCTGTTCTGTAGTGGGAAGATGGAGTTTGGCTTCCATTGACTTTTGTCAAGAATGGCCCCTAGGTGCTACGTAATGGTAAGCTAGGCACTCATTCACACCGCGGGATTGCAGGGCAAACCCGCCATGAACGTTCGTGGACAGGAACGATAAAGCGGTAGTTAGTTAGTTGCTTGACAGGGGAGGTGTGTGTGTGTGAGGGGGGGTGGGGGGGGGGGTACAGGAAGCGGGTGTCGGGATAGGGGTTAACGGGGGAATAACCCCGGCCGGGGGGTTGTGATCAGGACGTCTAGAGTTCATCTACTCCACTCTGCCCCCCCCCCCCACCAACCTCGCCGGTGAGACCACCAGTGTCTCACCCCTCCCGGGGGTTGTGGGTGGCTGGCTGCCGCTGAAATCTGTGGGGGTCATGGTGTTGCTCCGGGTCTCATTCCGGGGAAGATAAGGGTGCGTGCCGCCCGCTCGGCAGCGATATGGAGCGGGGAAAATGGGGGGGTGGGGGGGGGAGAAGGCGGGGGTGGTGGGGGTGGGAGGGTGGTGGTGGGAGGGGGGGTAAAGAAGGCCTTGTGCGTTCTGAAAAAGAAAACGCCTCCGATTTATCTGCGCCGCGCAGCTTTCTTTTTGACGACCCCCTTAATGCTGATTACAGGCTTGGAATGAGCGTGTTGATACCAGTCTATGGGGTGTGGTTTTTACGGTGGCACCAGCCACGCACTGGGGGGGGGGGGGGGGCTTGCTCCTAGTAGTAGCCATGTGGCGATATCTAACCGGCGAGGAAAGCTGCTGCTAAAATACGCACATGAATCGCCGGTAGCGTAAAAATGAGTGCACTGCTCCTTTTGTGCACTTGCGGCAGCTGCTTCTTACAATTCTCCTGGTTTCGATTCTTTAGGGGAAGCAATTTCCCTTATTTTGTGCGGCACATGGTCTTGTTCAGCTTACCCTTATATTAATGATGGCGTGCCTCGGATGCACCTGTTGCAAGACCGTTATCGCTTTTATGTGGTTCTTATTATCGACTGGGCGAGATCGTCATTTGACGCCACTATCTCACTATTTACCACTTGAAATCGCCAAATTTCTGTTTCTGGGCTTTCTGGGTTTCACACGCTAGCTTATAACTTGTCTCGCCACAGTTCCGTCATCTCTGTCTAGCTGCTGTCGCACAATCATTGTCTGACTACAATGGCACGAAATGTAGGTCTGACTGCAGACGCGCAATCCTTGTCTGACTGCAGACGCACAATCCTTGTTTGGCTAGTCGCACAATCCAGGTCTGGCTATAGTAGCACAATCATTGTCTGCCTGCAGACGCACAATACTTGTCTCACTGCAGACACAATCCTTGTCTGACTGCAGACACAACCCTTGTCTGACTGCAGACGCACCATCCTTGTCTGACTGCAGACGCACAATCCTTGTCTGACTGCAGACGCCCAATCCTTGTCTCACTGCAGACGCACAATCCTTGTCTGACTGCAGACGCACAATCTTTGTCTGACTGCAGATAGACGCACAATCCTTGTCTGGCTACTGCCTCACAATCCAGTCTGGCATCAGTTGCGCCTCTCCATATTTAATATTTACTTTCCCCGCCAGGATGTCATAGTCCTTCGCTAGGCTGGATGTTTGACGCATGGAGTGCGCGGTTATGATGATAGTCTGGGGGGGACCATCCCATATCTATTGGATTGCCATACCACTGTGCATACTGGGTCCAAGGGTCAAGCGTGTTATTGCTGCGGTTGTATATGGGCAATTGTCGAGGGAAAGGTGCAGGTTTTGCGATAACATTAATATTGCTGGCTCACTGCTATAAGGATCACGTCTAGTGGGACTGTATGGCCGCTTTGTCTGGGCCACTGGGATGCCACGAGAAGTTAAGGGTGGATTCTTCACATGTTTCTCTCTATGAACAAGGTGAATTATCAACCTAAGACTTGACGCAACATGGTTGATTCCTGTATATAGATATAACTAAGTACGACATCGTTTACATGCAGTATTGATTTACAGCATGAACATTTGTATAGTTGTTTTTGCGACGATCACGAGCATCATTAGTATTACATTACTTGTGTTTAAAGCCACTGTTTTCCACATCGAGGCTAACTTGGGATAAGGAACCTCGTGGGAAAATAAGCCGCCCCGATAGCTCAGCGGGTTAGAGCTCGCATTGAGCGCTCTGGCAACCTGAGAGCCTGACGGCACGTGAATCGGTGGTTCGAGCCCTGCTGTGTTCATATCTGTGTGGTCGCAGTAAAAAGATCCCATGTCCTTCTTCCCAAAGAGTAGGGGGCTCTGCTCCTTCCTTCCTTCTCCCATTGACGCGGTATGACTAGAATTGGTTAAAGCGTCCTGAATATACAACCCCCCTCCCCCCCCCGCCGCCGCCTGGGAGAATTGTGGCAAGATTGGTGGAACGTGCAAGAGGCATGGGCGGGGGTTTACCCCTGACCTATTGGTCTGCAGCCTAACGCGTCAACCAACTGCGCTATGGGGGTTGTTATGTACGGATGACCATGTCTTTATCATCGTATAACAAGTACAAATGGACAGATTGTGTAACCGATTTGGTTTGGGATGTCTTGGGATACTATTTAAAGATGACCTTGCTTGACCAACCTTCGACCGTTTATCTTGTTGTAGGGCTTGACCTCGACTGTCGGGAGTTACCTGGTGGCAGTATCACGTGCCTTTAGGGTTCACTTCCGGAGTTACAGAGTGCTTGTCTTCATATTGGAGGTGCTTGCTTCCAATTCTTCCATTGCTTCCAGCCCCGCCCCCTCACCCAGTCCCGCTGTACCCCTTCATTGAGTGTCTTTTCTTGTGCTGGTGAATTTGTTAAGATCGCCGATGGCCCCAACATATTTGATAATTCCTATGTTCAAGGTAACTCCGAGGCACCCGAGGCGTATGCGTGTTTCCGTACACACGGCGTCTAGGGCTGTACGTGTGGACAATGACTGACGTCAAGTGAACGGCCCCTTGATGGTCCCCGTGTCTTAGCGCAGTCTATTTGTGTGTGTGTTTCCGTACACACGGCGTCTAGGGCTGTACGTGTGGACAATGACTGACGTCAAGTGAACGGCCCCTTGATGGTCCCCGTGTCTTAGCGCAGTCTATTTGTGTGTGTGTTGCCGTACACACGGCGTCTAGGCCTGTACGTGTGGACAATGACTGACGTCAAGTGAACGGCCCCTTGATGGTCCCCGTATCTTAGCGCAGTCTATTTGTGTGTGTGTTGCCGTACACACGGCGTCTAGGCCTGTACGTGTGGACAATGACTGACGTCAAGTGAACGGCCCCTTGATGGTCCCCGTGTCTTAGCGCAGTCTATTTGTGTGTGTGTTTCCGTACACACGGCGTCTAGGGCTGTACGTGTGGACAATGACTGACGTCAAGTGAACGGCCCCTTGATGGTCCCCGTGTCTTAGCGCAGTCTATTTGTGTGTGTGTTGCCGTACACACGGCGTCTAGGCCTGTACGTGTGGACAATGACTGACGTCAAGGGAACGGCCCCTTGATGGTCCCCGTGTCTTAGCGCAGTCTATTTGTGTGTGTGTTGCCGTACACACGGCGTCTAGGCCTGTACGTGTGGACAATGACTGACGTCAAGTGAACGGCCCCTTGATGGTCCCCGTGTCTTAGCGCAGTCTATTTGTGTGTGTGTTGCCGTACACACGGCGTCTAGGCCTGTACGTGTGGACAATGACTGACGTCAAGTGAACGGCCCCTTGATGGTCCCCGTGTCTTAGCGCAGTCTATTTGTGTGTGTGTTGTCGTACGCACGGCGTCTAGGCCTGTACGTGTGGACAATGACTGACGTCAAGTGAACGGCCCCTTGATGGTCCCCGTGTCTTAGCGCAGTCTATTTGTGTGTGTGTTGCCGTACACACGGCGTCTAGGCCTGTACGTGTGGACAATGACTGACGTCAAGTGAACGGCCCCTTGATGGTCCCCGTGTCTTAGCGCAGTCTATTTGTGGAGTTTTATGACCTCGGCGGAACGGTCCATTTAGCTGATCTAGTGCTTGCCGGATGCTCTTAGCGATTGGTCAAAGCGGCGGCGATGGGGGGTAAGGAGGGGGGGGGCTGTCGGAGGAGCTGTGGTGGATGGGGGAGGGGGGGGGGGGTGGAATCTGGGTGTCTAGCACCAAGATTTCGGTCTTTGATAGGTGCATTGAGTGGCGAGCCCCTACCAGTTTCCCTCCCTTCCTCCCCGCTGACCATCTGCCATGTGCTCTGCCCCAGGGTCAGACCGCCTATTGCCAGCGGTCACGTACTGTACGTCAGTCCCTGGGCGTCCCCGGATAAATTACCCGTCTCGTTCCCTGGCGGCAGATGGGTTGTGAGGACTTTAACAAAAGAAAAGTCCGTTTGAAAAAGTTAGGCCTTGCATATCTACGGATACGATATTTCACACTATACGATTGCGGTTCCAGCTTCAATTGATCAAAAGAAAAGATCCGAGGTCGCCACACTCCCATTGGGTTTAATCATGCGCGCCTCAGCTTCAGGCCGTTTGTTTGCCCGTACTTTCTGGATCAGTCGTGCGCTCGCTAAACATAGGTATGAGGTGACCGGTGTGTGACGTCGCATCGCCCCCAATCCTGACCACTGCTATTGCGGACCCTATTACTCGGCGTTTTGACTGAGGTATATTGGTATCCGGTGGTCTGGAGGTGACCATGGGAGGAGGGGGGGGGATGAGCCAGGAGGCTGCTAACCCTCCCACCTGTCCTTGGGTTGGAATAAACCGCGGCTGCCAGTTGCCCTAAGTGGTCCTCGCCTGGTCAGTGCAGCCGCTCGTCCTGTGTAAGCCCATAAAACCACCCCTAATAGCCCGCTGTAAAGGGCGATACGATGGCTGGTGCCGGGCGCTATACTCGTCCATGCACCCCGGGGAACACATCTAAACGGTCCAGTGTTGCGATCTGTTTCTCGTTGTATTTAATGAGCGAAGAACGCTTTTTTGACGTAACAAAACGCCGCTTAAATAGCCCCCCCCCTCTCCCCCCTACCCTCCTCCCCACCCTCATTCTCCGAATTATGCAGTAAGATGCCACGAGATACCAATCTCTACGTACTGGCGGAAGAGGCATGTGCGGATTGCCGTGGGCTGTGTGTTGGGGATAATACGTGGAATGCTGGCTCAGCATAACTGGGAACTATCTTCTTTAATGAATATGAGGCAGTCAGGCATCGTTGTACTTATTTAAGGCGTCACGTTGCAAGTTACAAGTCAGCGCTACTTAGAAGTTGTGCGACCAAAAATCATAACATTCTAGTCTGACCTGGCGTGCAACTTCTAAACTAGTGACAGTTTTCAAGGATTTCCAAGAAGAAGGACGTGGCCTAATCAAGTTGAGGATTCGAGACAAAAAAAAAATATTGTCTGAAGATATCTTATCGCTCGCCCCCCGGCACCCCAGTCCTGAGCGGCTTTCTCCTGAACTCCGCCGGTCGTGGTGGGCTGGGGAGGAGACACCCCTGGATACCCAGAGATGATGCCTCACCCCCTGCGCTCTCGAGTCGCTCTCTCGGCCCATAACCGCTGCGAAAACGCGATGATTGCATGTTGTCTCAGCGAATTACCCCGGCTTCCATTATCCCCCCCACCCACCAAACACCCCCACACACACAACCATCCATCCCCGCCCCACCAACTATCCACCCCTCCGGCCTCCTTGTTGCCCCGCGACGTGACCCCCCGCAGGTCCCCGGGCGACCCTCTGCCGCCCACTTTATTACCGCTCCGCTAGGGTGGTGACCACGCTTCCGATGCCCGTCACGCGCCCTGATAGACATGACTGACCATTATCTAAGAAAGCCATTCCGCAGAAACTTTACTCCCTCATAAATATGGATGGAGGCTCTAAGACGAGCGACAGTCGCAAATTTTGGTTCACGAGACCCCCCTCCCCCCTCCCTTCCCTCCTGCCTGGGTGGGTATCAGAACACTCGTTACTGGACCCTGGGGAGTCTCTGGCATTCCTTTGACCTCACGACATTAATGAGACCTCTGGCCCAGCTAGCCAATGAATGCTGAACCTGATTATTCTTTATATCTACGTAGAGCTTACATTAACTACATAGCACAAGCCTAATGCATCTGATGCTTTAATGGCTTTTAGTCATATAGCTTGACAAAAGTATAAAATGGTCCATGTTATGCCTTCCATGGCACACCATAGTTATTCCCTGGTACGGATTGAATGATAATGCCTTGTGGGCATGACCTTTCCTGTCAAGGCCGGTAATGCGGGGTGCGAGCTATTGCTCTATGGGGGCCTATCTCTATTCTAACTAGTCAGAAGCCTTTCACTTTGTCCTCTAGATCAATATCTTCCGCGCCTTCAACCCCTCCATATCCGGTTCTGGTAGCCGATGAGGGGGGCTATGAGTGGCCGTCAGTGTGGTCTCGCTTCAAGCGCAAAGTTAACTCAACGTGTGGGCGTTTTGTTGAGGTCTCGGACCTTCCATGTGCCTCGATGAGATTAAATCGATGCCCTTTTTGTGGACATTTTAAAATGTCTTTGGGTAGTTTTTGAAGTTGTTATGCTGTAGACGAGGGACCAATCCTCCCTTCTGTGTGGTCGAATCTTTATGATACATAACCGGTAAAGTGCCTAAAAGGCCGGATTCTGTACGATGTCGACTGGGGTGGATGCCTGGTCCGGAGAGCGACGCTACTTTCTACAGTTCCGAGCACGGACCGCGTGAAACAGTGAAAAATGATTATTGGTGTGGAGTGTCTTGAAGCGGCAAGCCCTATTTCTTTTATGCAGCGCAGTGTTCTCCTACCCGAAGTGACCTCAAACGTTGCTGCATGCGTGTCTAGGCTAACGGCGCCTCCCCCCACCCCTCTCCCCGGCGTTCCCATGCTGTGACACCCGGCCTCCCAGACTACCCTTCTCCCTCTCTTTCTCTCTCTCCCTCTCTCTCTCCGCCCATAACACTCCCCTAACGACAACAAGCCGGCCCCGGGCAGTCTCCTGTAGCCTCCCAGCGACCCCCTCGTATACCTCTCGCAGCGAGTTCATCAGGATAAAAGCCATAATATTTGATGAATATCTCAAATATTGTCTTTATATCCATAAAGCAACGCTGCTTTACGTAACCCTCGGGAACCTTGGCCACCGCGAAACTCGGGAGAGACGGAGGTAGACACACCAGGGAGAGGGGCGGGAGGCGGGGGGGGGGGGCAGGACAGGAAGGTAGGGACATGGGTAGACAGTCTGTTGCAGACGGATGACCAATAGACGGTACCCAGCCTTTGATTTGACCATCAAGTGGCCTGTTTGAAGTCGGACTCCAAGCAATCAACCAGTCAGTGATGTCCTTGTCAGTGGTCCGTTTATCACTAAGCAGTGATACAAGTGTTTTGCTGATCACATCCCGGAATGAATCGCCTTTGTCTCGATGCTATATACCGTAAGGAAGACTATTTACTTCTTTCACTGATGAAGACTCAGTTGCCCAATTCATGCCAGAAACAAACCATGAAAAGTAAATTCTGGCAAAAAAGGTTTAAAAAAGGAGGAGGGGGCTTACATTGTAGATGAGGTCCACTTTGATTAAACTTAACACAATTATTGATCCTCCATGACACAGGTAGCCTACAGTGGCTAGCTCCATCGTCTACAGTTAAACACTGATATTCTCTATACTGTATGGAAGCCGTCGCCCAAGGGAATGGTGTAAGGCTGTCATTTTTACTGACTGCGAGTCCACATAACGATACATCGGGTGACCATGTATGATAGATGATCTTAAAAGCCATGCCGTACGTCCTTCTCACTGATATCGTTGACCATCTGCTTGCGTTAAGCTATCGTCGTGTACCCACAGACTGCAATAGTACAGGCCGAGTCCGCAGTATATTCGTCGATTTCGAGGGAGAATGGATGACCTTTACTTTAATTCAATTCATGTTTTAAACATTTTTGACGATAAATGTGTTTCACTACAAGACAATATTGCATGGGTATGTTACAAGCCTTTTGCAACCACGATATTTGTGGTTCTGTTGACATATTATACATATTATTTCTCTCATGTAAGCAGATTCTAACCATTTACAGACGCTTTACACTTCTGTAAAAGCGTGACCATGAAGAAATGGATAAGCTAAAGTTGTGGAAATGATACTAGATATGTGGATAGGGCATATTTAGGATTTAGAGCTAATTGACTAGTTTTTCGTTACTTAATAAAGGTAAATTAGTCATTAGCGAAAAATACTGATAAAACAAACATTTAACTGCTGGGCAATATGCACATTTGATCTAATAGAATGCGGTGTTAGTAAATAACCGATCAGAAAATCCCTACTTGCGTGTAGTGCTTTCGGTTTAATGGCAAGCAAATTTATCATGAGTTTTGTTGGTGGATCCGCATGAAAAAGACATTATTCACGCGGATGTTTAGCAAACAGATGTCGTTTCTTCATGAGAACCGCGTTTGCCCTTTAGTCGCAATCGCAATTCACAATTAAGATGTTTTGGTTGTATTTTTTCCTTTGGTTTCAACCTAACATGTAAAAGGGCTAAAGGACCTGGTAACGAGTCTGTGTGCGTTGAGGCCTGGGCGTGTTTGGAATACCCAAAGCTCGTCATTAATTCGATCTTCCCGAACTTCTGGAGCGTCGGAGGTCACACCCGTGGAGTGGGGATTGCCAGGCGAATCAGAAACAGCTTGAAGGTGTGGATCTCGGGTAGATTCGCTGTATTTTACGGGAGTGTTGGCCGCTGTATGTGCCTGAGTGGCGCCGCCGCGAGCTGGCAAAGCTATTGAAGGCGCTCTCGGGTTGGCTAAGTGGAACAGGCGGCGGCGACCCGAGGAGCGACCCCTATCGACGCTCAACTCAGGCGGATACCTTTACTTATTGGGGCAATGGTAAGCGTGGAAATTGAGGTGGCGTTGAAAACTTTGAAAATCCAGGCGAAAGCTTTGCTGCTTCCCCGCTGCGTTCCGCGACTCAGCGTTGATTTGTCTTGGAGGAAGTTGATTTGTCTTGGTAAATAAGCTGTCAGTTGATGTCAGCGTTCGTTAAATGCGCTTCCGGTTCCCGGTGTGACGTCACAAAGCCATGTCGTTTCAACGTCATAAAGTTGTTTAGGATAAAGTGAACGGTGTGTTTATATGTGTCGGCCCAGCGCCCGTTTTTGTCTAGGTCGTTTTCCTTTGGTTGTTTTCCCGTTACATTGGAGTTTACCTTGGTCGGCTCACAGTGGCCACTTCTCCCCGTGTGTGTTTGCCCTGCAAAACACCCAACTTGTAATCACGCTCTGCGTACGTCGAACCTCGTAGGCGGCAAG
Organism: Arenicola marina; assembly: GCA_964019135.1. Lineage (NCBI taxonomy): Eukaryota > Metazoa > Annelida > Polychaeta > Arenicolidae > Arenicola > Arenicola marina. The sequence goes on along the minus strand of OZ025257.1, from coordinate 7,130,908 downwards.
CCGTTCCACGTGTAGTTACCTCTACCATGATCTATGGCTTTGCCCTCCCAGAACTACTTGGGTGAACCAAGTAGTGTAAACCCGTAATGTTTGGCAGGTTTCTATTTTTGTTGTCCATATTTTTCGCACGAATTACACCCCCCCCCCCCCCACCTACAGGCTTTGGGATACTCCACACCAAACAGGTCTGAGCGGAAAAAAATTCTTTTAAATTAGTTCTTTATCTCTGTTCCAAAATGACCATTTCTTGTGAAAAGAACGTCTCTTCTCAAAGGGGTAAAATACCTGCACATTTCCTTAATATTGAATAATGTGTGATGTATTCGAATGTTGAGCCACGGGAAGAAAGGGCATTCACGCCTCCTACTCTTAGGTGGAATCTCTGGCAATCCAACCTAATTGATAACATGTGAAGCCAGTGCATTATCCGGGAGGCTTTTATAGATGAGGTCAAAAGACGCGGGCTGGATGCCTGATTCTGGCACCTGATCTTGGGAAGGTGTTTCCTGGTCTGTCCCAGGAGGTACATGTATCTGGGGTCCGTTCACCCAGCGTGTGGACAGAGGTGTTTTGAAACACCAACCCCTAGGTAATTATCCCATTGGACTGACCATCCACTTCCATCGATGGGGAGTTAGCCACCAGTTGGACCATCGCTGACAGTGAGCATTGCATGGGAGGCTGAATCACTGCCTAGTTATTGGCAGGTGGCCGGATGGGCCTTGGAGGCAAAGTGATGGTCCGTGCGGGCATCCAACCCTGCCCCTGCATGGTACCTGGCTCCTGTAACCGCTATATGTTTATCATGGACTGTGTGTATCCATGGCTGACCTCCCATGCCGACGCTGCCCCCACCCCCCGGCCCTGCCCCCCCCCCCCTCCCGCCCTGGGCCGCCATCACCACCCCCCGCGCAGCCAGAGATGTTGCCTGGTTCGCATTTCTTCTGTAAACTTCCATCTGAAAGGGAATGCCCGCAGTTGCCGCCCGCGGCTTGGCTCGGTCTCTGCATGCATGAAGGCCCGGCCCCCCGCCCTCCGACTCCCCCCCCCCCCCGCTCTCCTCCCATCCCCTCCCCGCGATCGCCTGGGGTTCTGGTATTCACCCAGCTATGTCTTGCATGTTTCATCAAAGTGCCTGGAGATGTATGGCGCGGAGGCCAACCTCTGATCCCTGCACGGCGACAGTCGGCATTGCCAGCCGCTGGATGGGCTGTCTTTCCCGGCCAAACTGGGGTGCTGGAGTGGGGGCACACATGGGGTGTTGTGGAGGAAGGCGGAGGGGGGGGGGCTGGGGGAGGGTAGAGGAGAGGCAAGGGGGGGGGGGGGAGGGTAGAGTGGAGGTAAGGGGCGGGGGGGGTGCGGTATAAATCCGGATTGGCATGGCATCTGGGCAATCCAATTCGAGACAGACGCTCCGGAAACCTCGGAAGATGTTACGTTGTAATAAGCATTCCAATGAGATCCGATTGACCTCCTAGCAACTGCAACACTTTAACCGCCCCCACCCCCTCTTGTCATCCTACCCCTTCACCCCCACCCTCCCTCTTGAACCCACCCTCCCACGGTCGTCAATTGTCGCAGTTGAGGAGCTTGGACAGGACGAAGGAGCCCGCTGCAACAACTGCCAGCCGTGAATTGACCGGGCCAGAATTGTGCGCTTGATTATGTTTGGTTATTCCCTTCTTGATGAGGACGCCGTGGACTATTGATTTCTGGGAAGTTGTGGCCCCCCTTGAACAGGGTGGTGCGCATGGCCGCGTGGGGCACTCCGTGAGGGGAATGGGACGGTGTGGGTGGAGGGGGTCTCAACACGAAGAATTAGGATATATCTCCAGTTAGCTGCACTACTAGGTTTTGTTTGCTCAAGCTTTTGCACTTTGCTGAACATGGTTGAAGGCGTCTTGACACCATAGCTTACATAAAAGTTTGCCGCGCCTGCAAAGGATTCAGCTTTCTGCGCTGCATTTATAAAACAGTTGTCATTGAAGGTTTTGCACGATGGACATATAAAAACTATACTTGCATGCAGCTTTTCCGCGCCGCGTTACAAAGGATCCCCACACTTATATTCAGCTTTTGCCTCGCCGCGTTTACAAAGAATCCCCACACTTATATGCAGCTTTTTCTTGGCCGTGTTTACAAGGAAAAATCTCCCACACTTATATGCAGCTTTTCCTCGCCGCATTTACAAAGGATCCCCACATTTATATGCACCTTTTTCCTCTCCGCGTTTACAAAGGATCCCGCCCTTGTGCGACGCCTCGCTGGGCGATATTGAGGGCCGCCGAGATGTTCATAAACCGCTATGTCTATTGACGTAGGGATAAAACGGGGTAACAACTATAAACCGAGGGTCAATGGTGGCTGACTGTTTGTGCTGACGGCACGGTGATCGCTCGCTGGGCCTCTACCGCAATCTTATAAACATGATTCCGAATAACGGACGCGTGTCGGAATCCACTTCCGTTATAGTACCGTGTTATTTCGACTTGGGGCCGTGATATTAACGCTTGGCGCGCTCTGAGGACGAAGCGCCCGTTTGGGGAGGAGGAGGAGGGGGGAGTGGGGGTGAAGGGGGGGGGGGGTGAGGGGGATGACAGGGTATGAGATCCTGGTTGTTGTGGCTGCGCAATCGCCTTTGTGATCAATATGGTAGAGCTATAACGCGATGGATCTCTATGGGAACGATAATGAAGGCAGTCACCGAAGCGGTGTGAGCCGCTGTGGTGGCATGGCGGCGGCGGGGAGCGAGGGAACACCGGGGTTATGGATTAAGGGTTCCAATCCGGCAGACTTGAGGGGTGTTGCCCACCCTGTGTGGACAACGTACTTCGCGGTGGCGTGCCTCGCTATGGCACTGTGGGGAGCAGAGGAAAATTAGGTGAGGCGAGTGGGGGAGGGTGTGGGTAGGGTAGAGCTACGGCCGAACGGCAACGTCCTCCTCCCCCCTCCTCCTCCCTCCCGACAGGAACAAAGGGGTCTGGGTGGGTACTGAATAGAACGGAAGCCACACCTATTATGGTCTCGCTCAGGATTTTCAATTTGTCTGAGTCGCACTATTCAATTATGGCAGTCAGTCTTGCATATTATTTTGGACCAGACAAGACGCGAGCAAAGATTTACTGTCCTGGGGTTTCCCCGATAATTTGATAAGACTATTGGGGTCGGCAAGCCGGATGCCAGAGCCTAGTAGCTGGGACACCGTGGGGGGGGGGGGGGGGGTGGTCGCCGTGGCCTGGGGGGTGGTCACCGTGCCCACCCCGACCTGATGGCGGCTACAGCTCCTCGGGGTTCGTTTGAGCAGAACTCTTATGGAGGGACAAAAACTTCGCCCATAGGTGATAATTCACGATTGGGCTCTCGGGTATTTCCTTTTAATCAGCCTGGGCTGTATGCTGGCACGATAAGCCGCTAGGGGTCCATTGAGCTGACTATGACCTCCGGAGACGGCCCCTTCCTGTGGGGTGGGTGTGTGGGGGGGGGGAGGGGGAGGGGGTTCTCGGGTCTTTGGGGAGGAGTCGCGGCGGGTCCAGACGAGGTCCAGACCAGTCACAGACATTGCGGCTTTCCCACTGACGCCGAACAGAAACGTGGGAAAGCCGGTGAAGTTTTCATAGAAGAATAAGCCCCCACCCCCCGATCAGGCCTGACATGGACTGATCGGGTGTGATTGCTGCATGGGCACGCCGAGATACAGCTATCTAGCCGAGCCAGGCATTGAGCCGCGCTTCGAGGGGGCTTGTTGTAGCCATGAGACGCCAACTTGACTGTAAATGGTTTTCATATAAACAGATACGACAGTGGTAGCGGTAATACGTTTTCACGATTTCGACCTCGAGATTTCTGTCCCCAGCTCTGCAATTTCTCATATTTTCATGCTATTTTTGTTGGATTTCTATTGAAATGAAAAAATATGGTGCGCCATATTTAAGCCATCAAGTGTGAAGTAATTGAGTTTGGGTAAAATACAGTTATTTTAACAAGACTTGCATGGGGGTATGCAGAACTGGCGTGCTATGTATAGACTAGAGTGCTTGACCTCCAGGGCAGTGTATACATACTGTAGTGTGGCTCTACAGCCCAGTGGGGTCCATTTATTGAAGAACATCACTCGAGACCTCCAAGAGGCCATCCAAGCACATTAACAAAGCTGCCGCGGAACACACAGGAAGTGTTTGGTACGGCGGCCGTAGGACGAGTGGCGCGGCGAAGGAAGGGGCAGAAGGAGAGAACAGTTGTAGAGAAGGGCAGATGAATAGAGACACAGATAGGGGAAGATGGAGAGAGGCAAAGGGATAGAGGGAGACAGACGGGAAGAGGGAGGGAGACAAAAGGAAGGGGCAGAGGGAGAAGCAGAGAAAGGGCCAGAGGGAGAAGCAGAGAAAGGGCCAGCGGGAAAAGCAGAGAAAGGGCCAGAGGGAGAAGCAGAGAAAGGGCCAGAGGGAGAAGCAGAGAAAGGGCCAGCGGGAGAAGCAGAGAAAGGGCCAGAGGGAGAAGCAGAGAAAGAGCCAGAGGGAGAAGCAGAGAAAGGGCCAGCGGGAGAAGCAGAGAAAGGGCCAGATGGAGAAGCAGAGAAAGTGTCAGAGGGAGTAGCAGAGAAAGGGCCAGAGGGAGAAGCAGAGAAAGGGCCAGAGTGAGAAGCAGAGAAAGGGCCAGAGGGAGAAGCAGAGAAAGGGCCAGAGGGAGAAGCAAAGAAAGGGCCAGAGGGAGAAGCAGAGAAAGGGCCAGAGGGAGAAGCAGAGAAAGGGCCAGAGGGAGAAACAGAGAAAGGGCCAGAGGGAGAAGCAGAGAAAGGGCCAGAGGGAGAAGCAGAGAAAGGGCCAGAAGGAGAAGCAGAGAAAGGGCCAGAGGGAGAAGCAGAGAAAGGGCCAGAGGGAGAAGCAGATAAAGGGCCAGAGGGAGAAGCAGAGAAAGGGCCAGAGGAAGAAGCAGAGAAAGGGCCAGAGGGAGAAGCAGAGAAAGGGCCAGAGGGAGAAGCAGAGAAAGGGCCAGAGTGAGAAGCAGAGAATGGGCCAGCGGGAGAAGCAGCGAAAGGGCCAGAGGGAGAAGCAGAGAAAGGGCCAGAGGGAGAAGCAGAGAAAGGGCCAGAGGGAGAAGCAGAGAAAGGGCCAGAGGGAGAAGCAGAGAAAGGGCCAGAGGGAGTAGCACAGAAAGGGCCAGAGGGAGAAGCAGAGAAAGGGCCAGAGGGAGTAGCACAGAAAGGGCCAGAGGGAGAAGCAGAGAAATAAAGGATGAACTAACAATGAGAAACAGTACAGTAAGAGATGATAGTCGCTGCTTAAACAGAGACCAAAATGCAGGGTAATAAGACGAAAAAGGACAAGACAATGTTAGGTTGAAACTCACTAAGATAGAAGTGGAAGATTCCGCTGTTTGCTGCCGCTCAGCCGTCGGCCATGGTGGTTGGTGGATATGGGTTGGCGATGGCAGCGATGTTGGTGTTGGTGGCGGTGGAGGTTGTGGCATGAATGTCCTATGGCGTGGTGGTAGGGGAGGGGGCTATGGGGGCTGTGAGGTCGGTGGGGGCTGCGGGGTCCGTCGGGGTGCGAGGCCTGTGGGGTGACCCTGATTGCGGTAGTCTTCTGCCGACACATGTTTACTGTGCGTCTACTTATGTGTGGAGGTCACCCACCGGACACCAAGGTCCCCGGGGAAGGGTGGCAGCGAGGGGGTATGCGGGGTGGGGGGTGGTGGTCAGCACATAACTGAATCCATCGGCGGCCATGTCGAGGGGAGGGCGTAGCCCCGAATGCCTTTCCCTTTCCTCGTGGCGGAGCTACTGCACAATGGGAAACTCTCGTTGGCTATGACGCATTAGGTAACATGCTAATGTAAGCTCGATTGTGATTGATTGATGGGTTGATTTAAGTGGAAAGCTTTAACATCTGAAGATCAAATGGCGGCAATGGGAAGGATCAACCTGCAGAGGAGCCAGTCATTCCCTACAGTTGTCCAAGAAAGGCAAGAGATCTTTATCTTGCTCAAACAGACATTTGCGCAGATCGAGTTCGACCCACACACTGGCCGAGCGCGCTACATAACGAGCAGATACAGCTGTGTATATGCGTAAACAGGAGTGTACAGCTAATTTAAAGTTGCATATCGAGTCCTTTCCCGCCAAAATTAAGCTCAGGCGAAAATATATATCAAATTTGCAGAAAACTCGATTGTTTCATTCTATAAATTCAGAAACCTGATAAACATCGCCGCTTCGTCTGTGATATGGCAAACGTGTCTTTCCCGGGACACCACATAGCTCTATCGCGGCACTGCTACTTATAATAAAGTATCGCGAAGCACACAAACTGATGACGTTGATCACTAAGTTGAAAACTGTTGGTAAATTGAAATAACGGGCAAGGCTAAGAGACTCTATTCGGCAGTCTGGCATGAGTAGAGTATAGACAAAAGAAATCTTGAATGATTCAAGACTGATTCTTATTTGTATTTTGACCTCCTCAGTTTTGGCGGGAAAGAGCTCGACATGCCTAAACATAAACATCTAGACAACAAAATCAAACACTGTCCACTAAGTTTCTTGAGTACTCGCAGCAGCGTTAGTCGTTACGTAGGCGGCAGTCCTGATTCTGTAATCGTGTTTTGCTTGGGACCGTGGCAAACTGAGCATATCCTCGTCTGAATAAGACGTGATGTGACGTGATCTGCAGACCCACAGGGTAAAACACTCCCATTCTTTGCAACGCGCAGGAGCTTCAACCCGACGTCGACGAGCGGGAGAATAAATCTTCATCGCCGAGAGCTAAAAAAACGTCTCTTTCTGGCGTGTGAGGAACCTGTCGCATCTTCCTCCAACGCTTCCGCCACAGTCCACAAAACCTGGGCTGCCTGGGTCTTTGTAAACAGCTCCTAATGGGTATAAAATGACCATTTACGGGCTTCCATCGTGGGCTTGTGGGCCCGTGATCAAACAGACGGCGGGCGACGCACACCCCGCCCTCCGGCCCGGGCCGCATCCCATCCACTTAGCCTCCATGGGCGGGCACTCGGCCTGCCGGATCTTACAACGCCCTTTGTCGATAATGGTGTTTGACCGTCTAATTGGTGAATGGCCAATCAAATTAGTATAAGTCTTGCTCCGTGTGGCGAGGGAAGCCGCTGGCAAAACCCAGGTTCGAGGCATGAGGGCTTCTCCTGACAGTCGTCTTAGAAAACCTGCCTCGTGCCTCATCGCAGGATGGAGAATGGTTGTGGATCATCGTGAGGAGAAAAATCTATGTTGTGGAGGTTTGGGATGGAGGGACAGTTCAAGCCACCTCTGTGTGCGCAGCTGGGCTACAGCAGACAATAGCCTGTGGGGTTATCGAGGTGATTTGTAAAACGCAAAATCTTCGGATGCGGCAGATGTCCGATTTTTATCCAAAGCTATGTACAGGGAAATTATTTGCCAATAAAGACACGAAAATGAACGGGAAAATGCGTCAAATATTGCACAATCACGATTCTTGTTACATCTCAACCATTCAAACATCATCTGCAACAATTAAATAACAAACACAAAACATTCGCGGTGAGGTAACTAGGGTTTTTTCAATATGTCGACGACTGCTAATTTGCCCCCTTTTTCGAGTTGGATGGTCAGCCAGTTGCATCACTCAGTGTTGTGCTTGTGTCAGCAGAGCGGGGCCGCCAAGGGGCGCTCTCCGCTCCAACCCCTCTCGAACGCTCCCATACACGCCCATGCCGTCACCCTTTCTGATACCACCCGCATGCATGAGCCCGTTTGCATGACCCTCGGGGGTATCACTAACCTGGGGCCTCACTTTCCACCGACGTCTCCGGCTCCGTCTATCCAAACCCCTATCCGAGGTTTCCTCCGTCATCAACCTCACCCCCCACCCTCTCTCGAGCAGCTCCTCCATCATCAGCCTCACCCCCACCCTCTCTCGAGCAGCTCCTCCGTAATCAGCCTCACCCCCACCCTCTCTCGAGCAGCTCCTCTATCATCAGCCTCACCCCCCCCACCCTCTCTCGAGCAGCTCTTCCATCATCAGCCTCACCCCCCACCCTCTCTCAAGCAGCTCCTCCATCATCAGCCTCACACCCCCACCCTCCCTCGAGCAGCTCCTCCATCATCAGCCTCACCCCCCCACCCTCTCTCGAGCAGCTCTTCCATCATCAGCCTCACCCCCCACCCTCTCTCGAGCAGCTCCTCCATCATCAGCCTGACCCCCCCACCCTCTCTCGAGCAGCTCCTCCATCATCAGCCTCACCCCCCACCCTCTCTAGAGCAGCTCCTCCGTCATCAGCCTCACCCCCCACCCTCTCTCGAGCAGCTCCTCCATCATCAGCCTCACCCCCCACCCTCTCACGAGCAGCTCCTCCGTCATCAGCCTCACCCCCAACCTCTCTCGAGCAGCTCCTCCATCATCAGCCTCAACCCCACCCTCTCTCGAGCTGCTCTTCCATCATCAGCCTCACCCCCCACCCTCTCTCGAGCTGCTCTTCCATCATCAGCCTCACCCCCCACCCTCTCTCGAGCAGCTCCTCCATCATCAGCCTCAACCCCACCCTCTCTCGAGCAGCTCCTCCATCATCAGCCTCACCCCCCACCCTCTCTCGAGCAGCTCCTCCATCATCAGCCTCACCCCCCACCCTCTCTCGAGCAGCTCCTCCATCATCAGCCTCACCCCCCACCCTCTCTCGAGCAGCTCCTCCATCATCAGCCTCACCCCCCACCCTCTCTCGAGCAGCTCCTCCATCATCAGCCTCACCCCCCACCCTCTCTCGAGCAGCTCCTCCATCATCAGCCTCACCCCCCACCCTCTCTCGAGCAGCTCCTCCATCATCAGCCTCACCCCCCACCCTCTCTCGAGCAGCTCCTCCATCATCAGCCTCACCCCCCACCCTCTCTCGAGCAGCTCCTCCATCATCAGCCTCACCCCCCACCCTCTCTCGAGCAGCTCCTCCATCATCAGCCTCAACCCCACCCTCTCTCGAGCAGCTCCTCCATCATCAGCCTCAACCCCACCCTCTCTCGAGCTGCTCTTCCATCATCAGCCTCACCCCCCACCCTCTCTCGAGCAGCTCCTCCATCATCAGCCTCACCCCCCACCCTCTCTCGAGCAGCTCCTCCATCATCAGCCTCACCCCCCACCCTCTCTCGAGCAGCTCCTCCATCATCAGCCTCACCCCCCACCCTCTCTCGAGCAGCTACTCTATCATCAGCCTCACCCCCCACCCTCTCTCGAGCAGCTCCTCCGTCATCAGCCTCACCCCCCACCCTCTCTCGAGCAGCTCCTCCATCATCAGCCTCACCCCCCACCCTCTCTCGAGCAGCTCCTCCATCATCAGCCTCACCCCCCACCCTCTCTCGAGCAGCTCCTCCATCATCAGCCTCACCCCCCACCCTCTCTCGAGCAGCTCCTCCATCATCAGCCTCACCCCCCACCCTCTCTCGAGCAGCTCCTCCATCATCAGCCTCAACCCCACCCTCTCTCGAGCTGCTCTTCCATCATCAGCCTCACCCCCCACCCTCTCTCGAGCAGCTCCTCCATCATCAGCCTCACCCCCCACCCTCTCTCGAGCAGCTCCTCCATCATCAGCCTCACCCCCCACCCTCTCTCGAGCTGCTCCTCCATCATCAGCCTCACCCCCACCCTCTCTCGAGCAGCTCCTCCATCATCAGCCTCACCCCCCACCCTCTCACGAGCAGCTCCTCCATCATCAGCCTCACCCCACCCTCTCTCGAGCAGCTCCTCCATCATCAGCCTCACCCCCCACCCTCTCTCGAGCAGCTCCTCCATCATCAGCCTCACCCCCCACCCTCTCTCGAGCAGCTCCTCCATCGCCGCCTTCAACCCTCCTCTCCCAACCCCCCAGTATGCACCTTATCCCCCACCAACTTCCAGCCCCACTTTCCAGCCCCCCCCCCCCTCTCCCTGTATTTTTGGTACCACTTCTGGTGTAGTCTCCCCACGCTCTGTCCACTCACTACTATTGCTCCCCGATCCCAGTTTGGCATCATCCACCCCGCTTCCCTGCCCCCCCCCCCTCCCTCCCCCGCCACCCACTACCATCCTGTTTGGCCGGCCGGGTGGCGGATATAGCGTACCCGGTGGGGTGCGAGAGGTGGCAAGGTTGGGGCTCGAAACATGGCGGGCGATAATTGGTTGACATGTCGGCATCGGATTGTATTAGTCAGGATATCCAATCGATGGTCGCTTCAGATTCCATCACCTCTCTTCTGCGCCCAACTGGTTCTGAGACAGACTATTGAACGGCTATATACAGACAGTGCTGCCCCCTCCCGTCCTCCCATGGTGTCTCGTGCCGTGGTTCCTGCCGCCGCTGTCACCAGACCGCGCCGATGTCGTTTTATCACCGAACCTCGCTGTCTTCTCTCGGCCCTCAATCAGAATCTTTTTGTCAGTGATTCTGTAGACAAGTTTCCATATATTGACCTTTTTCCCAGTATTATGCGCGTTCATGATTTTTTTTCTGCGTGGGGGGGGCGGGATTCCTCAGCCCTCTGACTCTTTCTAGGTCAATTTATCTATATTTACCGCGCAGCTGATTGTACGACAACTGGAAAGTCATGGTGCTGGTACTGTTTACTACACAGTGGATGCATATGATATTGCGCACTTCGTGACAATCGTGTATGCCCTTTCAGCCGGTGAGAACATTTCGTGCTGAAAACAACAATTTATGAGATCCTGAAAGAAATGTGGGCAATAAAAACAATATTTAAACCCGGGAAAAAAAATCGCTATGTATAGGTTCGGAGATCTCAGCGGACACATTGCTCAAGCCTTTGAATAGCTTCTCTTCCGCGCTTCCTCCCCCCCCCCCCCCTACCCCACCTCACCCCCACCTCACCCCCACCGCCTTCCACCTGCCCCCACCTCTATGTAAGAAGGACACTGGCGAACAGCTGGGGTGTAATAATCGTGCAGGCCGCTTTCTGGCCCAAGGAGGCTGCCGTCCATGAATCTCCAGTCCGCCGTGGTCGGTGTGGGCGGCCAGGCTCGGCGCGGACAAAGACCGCTGTGGACGGGTGTCCCGACCGTCTGTCTGTGTGTCTGTCTCCAGCTCGGACACCCGGATGTTTGGTTGGCTGAGCTGGGGCGTCTTGGAGGGCAGCCTTCGTGAAGGGTGGGTTTCACGGCGTCCTGTATTATCGAATCGTTACCCTTTAGTCTGATTGTTTAGCTAGGTAACTTTTTCTACATTGAATACATAATATAGCCGATATATATGATGCGATTCGCCCTGTGACATATTATTAGTATCATTATATTTACACCTACGCTGTTTAAATATTTACTGCAGTATGGAGTAGAAGGCGATATCTTTATGGTAGTCGCGATAGGACCGCACAATACAGCGCAGGACGGGTCCCGCACGATATGGACTCACTTCACGACATAAAAACGAGTTAAGAATGCACGCTCACAATAGTGGAAGGCTGAATGCGGCGGCAGCAGGCGGTGGGCGCCGCCACCAGCAGGTGAAGGCATCATGTTAAAGCACCTCAAGTGCATTATTCATTGGCCGCCGATGTGACCGGGAGTAGCAGCGGCAGTCTCGGGCAGGGGTTCGGCGGCCGCAGGCTCTGGACTGTGCCGCCTCCTTGCGGCTTCTGCCATTCCGTGACCATCCCTGTTGACGCAATGGCTCTCATGCCACCATTAATCCGCATTAAACGATAAGAAAGAGGGGGGATTGCTTCGTTTTGCGCTGCATTTAACTTCCATTTGGACGACGTCTCGTAGTTACCAGACCGTCAATTTAGGCAATGTCTGCTATTTACCAAATCTTCAATTGGACAATTCCCCCATTTGCCAAACCGTAAATTTTTGTTACAATTTCTATATTTATCAACCGTTTTATGTGGACAATGTTCCCTATATACCAAGTCTTCAATTTGACATTGTATCTTGTTTATCAAACCTTCAATTGGACAATGTACCCTTTTTACCAAACCTTCAATTTTTTACAATGTCCCTTGTTTACCAAACCTTCACTAAATGTCAAGATTAAACGATGGGTATTGTTGAGGTTTGACTTCCGCTGAATACAGCTGCTAGTTTTTGTAATGACTGGCTGGATAATTGGAGAGGGGGGAAGCTATAGGACTTATAGCGGTGGGGTTGGATCTTTCATACATTGAGTCGGATCGTGTGTTTGATGGCCTCTCAAAGGCACGATGAGTGCAATGGAAGTATTGCACGCTGATATTGGCGAGCGGACCGTGGAACAGGTTTGGAAACCAGAGACCGCGACAGAGGACGGGATCTCACTTTGTGTCAGTATGTTTTTATTTATTTATAAACATGCGGCCACTGGAGTTCAGCCTTGTCCCGATGAGGTAATCGCCCACCGCCGAGACGGCTTGCGGCAGTCCTTGTGGTTCTGATCTGAACAATTTATGCATTGGAAGGCCACCCGCTATACATCGGTCATTCGGACGCAACGAGGTCCCGCGAATAACGGATAAACGGAATATCGTTGTTTTTACATTGAGATTCAAGACCAAATAGTTAGTGGCAACGTCGTTTCGTTGCTAATAATATGGCGTGTTTTTGTGGCATCCCTCAATATTGAGGCCGAGTTTTTCTGCGAGCTCCAAAGTCCTCGCCGATGCTGTCTATTGAGATGATGATATCTCGTCTAGACTCTACAAACTTTTTCTCTTCTTCTGCCATATATAAAGGCAACGTAACCCACTCGTGCCTCCCTGGAGCCGGCCGCCCGCCCTGTCTGTACCCATCTCAGCCCTCCTTGGTCCCAGCGACCCTCCCCCGTCTTTACCCCCCCCCCCCCCCCCCCGCCCCCCCCCCCACCCCAAACCTATTCCCGATGTCCCCCCCCCCCCCTTGTCCTCCTCCCCCACTCTCTTCCCTCTCTCGCTCCTCATCTGTCCCCCTCAGGGAATCGCTGACGTGGCGTTCCTCACCTGGAAGTCGATACAAGGGATGGGTGCCCACATAGCCTGCCCTCCCCGGGGACCCCCCTCCTCCCCGACCGCCCCGCCCCCTTGACCTCCTCGGGGAGTGGTCTTAAACTCAGTCCCGCGCCATATCGCGCCGAGCATGGCGACGTGCCCTAGACCCCCCCCCCCCCCCCCCCGCTCCCAATCCCCTACCCTCATTCACATACTGCCTCCCTCCCCCCACCCATCTTATTCCCCCTCCCCCTCCCCCCACCCATCTTATCCCCCCTCCTCTCCCCCCACCCATCTTATCCCCCCTCCTCCTCCCCCATCCCATCCCCCACCCTCACACACGAGACGGACGCGCGAGGCTATTGATTTCTACCAATGGGACGTTGACACTTCCCTCGAGTGCGGGACTGTTATGGCGACGGGGAATGGCGGCGTGAGGAGTGAGATGGCGAGGATTAAGGGGGCTCAAAGGGAGACTTACGAAGACGGCCTGGACAAAAACTGCTTCGTAAATGGGCCCGGTTGGCGTCCTGCTGTGGTCGTGTGACTGGGGGAGTCGGGGGGCCCCCAATAGACGAAGAATAATTGCTTGGCTTTACGGGTTGTTATTTGGCGACAGCTATCAATACGTATATCCCGTTTGCGTAGGCGCGATAAATTGATGGCGTGTGTTTAAGAGAGTGACGACGAAATGGAAATACAGATTCCGGACTCTCGTATCATAGGATCCTGTGTTTATGCGGTATATAATTTTGTGTGTTGCATGAACCTGTCCGGAATCTAATATCATCACCTCCCAGTCATCAAGCCTTTGGCGTCGCTTTCTTCTCACCGTGTCACTGTTTGGTCGGAGCAAAGACGACGATTAACGGAGATGAGGATCAAATAACTGTTTCCTGGGTCTGTGAGCAGGTCTGGGCCCAAAATGGCGGCCACTAGCTACCATGTGGGTGGGGGTGGGATTGTGGACATTGGCTTTTCACGTTGTCTGGCTACCGACAGCCCCCCCCCCCCTCATGCCCTTCGCTATCCGCCGACTCTCTCTCACCCACTTACGTTGGCGTCACCGCCGGAATGCAATCCCCCGGGAGCGAGCGGGCTGTCACGGCGTCCAATCATGATTGCTGGATGTTGGATTTAACGGCTGAAGCCCTCGGCGAAATAGGCTCCAATTTGGAAATTGGTGTAATCGGATGCGGGGGTTCGTTTTGTAGTGGCGACGTCTCTGATTGGTGCCCCTCCAGCATGGGGGGACGGGGGGGGGATTGTCCTCCTTCATCCCCCCCCCCACCCGCCACCCAACTAAACCTGCCCCCCCCCCTCTCCACCCACCACACCACCTCTCTCTCTCTTCCGGGCCAGCCGCCCTTTCCTTAACATCCCTCACCCGACCCGACCCCCCTGCCCTCTGTGGAGCCCGGCACGTCCGCTCCTTGGGTCTAATGTGGCCAATTTGGAAGAAAATAGCCTTTCCCCTGTAGCTATCCAGTTTGGAGACGGGCGGGTCCCCAGTAAGGGTGATAGGACCGGGAGTGTGTGGATAGGGAACTCAGGGTATGACGCGGGCACAGCGGGGGCGATCGAACGGTCGGACGGGGAGTGGGGGAGGGAGGCTGAGGGGGTCTGGGAAGGGTGGCCTACCATGCTGTCGCTATAGGAGCCCTCGACTGGGTCGTTGTCCACGATGATTCCTCTCCTACCTTACCGTTACCCTTAACGGGCCATTATGTCAGAGAGCGGTATCCGTGGCGATGCGCGGAGGATGGCTGCGAGCGAAGAGGGAGATGATTTAGTTAGGGACACCGCTTTCCCCCGTCCAAAAGGGGGTCACTCTACCGCTGCTGCGGCTGCTGCTGCTGCTGCTGCTGCTACTGTGGCCGTGTCTCCTGGGGACCCGGCGACTTCTCCGCACTACCAGCACTGCCTCAAGCATAAGGCGGAAGGCCTGTTTCATCAAGGCTTCCATCCTCGCCCCCCGGTTACCAGGTTACGGCTAGCATCCCGGGGAGTCAATTACTCTTTGTCACGAGCTTGAAATACGACGTGAATGGCCCCGCTCACCTTACACAGAGCACGACATGGTGCGCTTTCCGGTCTTCTTTCATTTACCCCATTGCCCCGCCCTGGGACGAGGCATGAGGATGTCAATGGGGGAGGTGAGGGGGGGGGGGCGGGACGGGGGGAAGTAGGGATGGGAGTTGGGCCGAGGAGGGGTAGTAGAAGTGGTGTTGGGGGCAAGGGGGGGGGATGGGGTTGGGCCTGGTGGGGGGGGGGGGGAGGGGGGGGGGACTCATCACACAGTGCGCCAACCCTCACGTGCTTTTTTTCCACTCCGGATTCGAAGTGGATGCCTAAAAAAAGCTTAACACTCCTTTAAATGTCTCCATGACTCCCGGAGCCGGCCTCTGTGGCGCCGGGTCCCCCCTGTACGTTTCCCGGAAGTCTAACTGAATGAACAGCACAGCGGTTGATCCCCTGCTTTTAGCGTGTGTGGATGTTACCATTATCGTATGATGACCAATGGCGAGGGGGGGAGAGAGGGGGGGGGGGGGAGAGGGTGTGGTGGGTCAGCCCGCCCCGCGACCAGTCGGCCGGTTCTCTGTATCTCCCTCTGTAACAGGCTTTGACAGGCATCCCCCAGTTTTGATCGCACAGGGGGGAGACCCGATGGGTTTGATGGCTCCGGCAGTGCTCGTGGACTGCGACGCTTTGACTCCCTCGTGTGCTATATGTGGGATCAGGCTTCACCATTGGGCTCCGCCATTGGCCACGTTTTGTGTTGTCTCTATGGTGATTGCTAGCCATTGAGTGTGGTTGTTATGGACATGTGACCAATACGCGCTGTATTATCTCTGCTATATCGCCCTTTTTGTCTCCGTTATCACCTTAATCTTCAATTAAAAAATATTGATGTGGGATAGGACTTAGTGAATAAAGGTTATACCCTAGACAGTCTTTGATAAAGTGATACAAGGAAAGATTATAAACATATAGATCTATGCGTTATGACAGGGATAGGACGACCACTGGGGGTCCGAGGGTGATCAGGGATAGGGAGGCATAGGACTCGGCCGCTGAGGGTCTGATGGTGATCAGGGATAGGACAGGGATGGGACTCGGCCACTGGGGGTCTGAGGGTGATCAGGGATTAGACGGCCACTGGGGGTCTGAGAGTGATCAGGGATAGGGCAGGGATAGGACTCGGCCACTGAGGGTCTGATGGTGATCAGGGATAGGACAGGGATAGGACACGGCCACTGGGGGCCTCTGAAGGTGGTCAAGGAAAGGACAGGGATAGGACTCGGCCACTGGGGGTCTGAGGGTGATCAGGGATAGGACGGCCACTGGGGGTCTGAGGGTGATCAGGGATAGGACACGGCCACTGGGGGTCCCTGAGGGTGACCAGGGATAGGACTCGGCCACTGGGGGTCTGAGTGTGATCAGGGATAGGACAGGGATAGGACGGCCACTGGGGGTCTGAGGGTGATCAGGGATAGGACGGCCACTGGGGGTCTTTGAGGGTGATCAGGGATAGGACAGGAATAGGACGGCCACTGGGGGTCTGAGGGTGATCAGGGATAGGGCAGGGATAGGACTCGGCCACTGGGGGTCTCTGAGGGTAATCAGGGATAGGACAGGAATAGGACGGCCAGTGGGGGTCTGAGGGTGATCAGGGATAGGGCAGGGATAGGACTCGGCCACTGGGGGTCTCTGAGGGTAATCAGGGATAGGACAGGGATAGGACTCGGCCACTGGGGGTCTTTGAGGGTGATCAGGGATACGACAGGGATAGGACGGCCACTGGGGGTCTCTGAGGGTAATCAGGGATAGGACAGGGATAGGACTCGACCACTGGGGGTCTTTGAGGGTGATCAGGAATAGGACACGGCCACTGGGGGTCTCTGAGGGTAATCAGGGATAGGACAGGGATAGGACTTGGCCACTGAGGGTCTGATGGTGATCAGGGATAGGACTAGGCCACTGGGGGTCTGAGGGTGATCTGGGATAGGGCAGGGATAGGACTTGGCCACTGGGGGTGTCTGAGGGTGATCAGGGATAGGACTCGGCCACTGGGGGTCTGACGGTGATCAGGGATAGGACTTGGCCACTGGGGGTCTCTGAGGGTGATCAGGGATAGGACTCGGCCACTGGGGGTCTGAGGGTGATCAGGGATAGGACAGGGATAGGACGGCCACTGGGGGTCTGAGGGTGATCAGGGCACGGACAATGGGGGAGGGGGAATTCTGAGGGCACGGGCACGGGCACGACCACTGAAGGGTCACAATTAGGGTGGTCACAGAGAGGGCACGGCCACGAGGGGGACGGGAGGGGTCGGGGTGAGAGAGGGCACGCCTTGGGGGGATTTGTCCGAGGGTGATCACAGAGAGGGCACGTCCACGAGGCGGGCGGGAGGGGGGAGTGGGTGTGGGTGAGAGAGGGCACGCCCAGAGGGGATCCGTCTGAGGGTGATCACTGATAGGGCACGGTTACTCCGCGAGGTGTCATGGCGGCGCTTGTGCCTGATTAGATCTGCATAGTTAGAGACGTCTGACTTTTGGCGGTCTTAGCCTCACTTCTCTATGTCATCTGTAAGTCTAATACACGAGTCGGGCGCGCGGTTCCAAGGCCAGTGTCGCCACCTCGGCCTCCTTGGCAACCAGCTAGTTGCCTGGCCGTGACTCTCAAGGTTCTCTGGTTCGACGGAAGGTGATCTAAAGGTGGCGATGTTGAATATATATATACATGCTAAGACTTGTGTGTCTCCATGGGCGCTTGTGACCGTGTCAGCGAGACTCACTATTTAGATTTTACTTATGTTATCCGTAGAATTCATGTTTCAGAAATATTACTTGAGTAGATACAATTATTTAAGTGATTCAGTATATTTAAAGAATAGTTACAACGATATACTGTGGAGTTGGCAGGTATGCAGTACTGTATTGTATTTTGGCATCCAATAGTATAAATTGTTGTAACATTCAATGCTTCAGAACACGTATAATAAACCATGAATATCAGCATAGCGGGTAATTACGTTCAATGAGTCCGCATAGTATTGGAATCGCTTCACCGTGTGAGTTCACCCCACGATCAAGGTGTGCGCGCGTGTAATATGGAACCTCTCCCGTCACACAGCTGTGTTGCCCGGCAACGTTACGGCTCCCACTGTGTGTAGTCTTCAAGGCAATTGCCGCCGGAGGTCAAACAGCCGGATGCAAGGTCATGGGTTGATTAGTGACCCTGGCAGACTCCACCTGTGTGGTGGTGTAGCGCAACGAGCCTGTATTGTACCGGAGCGCTGTTCAGGCTAGCCACGTGGCGGCTGCAACAGCTGTTATCGCGAGATTTGTCCTTCTACTCAGTGGCTGGCTGGTTTCATAGGACGTACAAACCACGTGACACATGTGGGTCAAAGATCTCGCCAGCTGCGACGGATAGGACGCCGCAATAATATTTACACTGCCGCCCGGTGACGCCGAGAAAACAGCCCACTTGGCGCTGTCCTGTTGAACAAACTGCACCAATCCTCTCATCATACGGCCCGGAAATCATCGGATGAATAATAAATCTAGCCGTATTTATAGTACCTCTTGGAGTTTTTAGAAGTGCACTTTACATAATTACTTGCATGCGCATATTTGTAACGCCCTTGGCTTATCTCAAGTTTACGGACCCGAAAGAGAGGAGGGTTTATTATCCCAGGGAACAGTAACAAGTTGAGGCCATGGGTTCTGGGCGTTACTTTGGGGACTGAATCCCCCGTTGCCTTAATTGGTCGGCGCTTACAAAATTCCACCGCGCATTATGTAATAATAGCTTCTTTTTTTTTTTTTATATAAGCTTTATTTCTTTATAGAGGTTTGCAACAACGTACAAAACATGCGAATGCTCACCTCTTGGTAAATGTACAAAAGTGATGAAGCCTGGAAAAAATATACATGTTATTGATGAACAGATTTCCTTATTTATATTCAAAAACGCTTGCTGTCGAGTATGTAAGTATGGATTAATTCAAACAGTTCAACATTACATTCATACGGGAGGAGGTCACTTCCATGCAAGAGTATTAAATCGAGATCATTGGTGTCGCGTTTTGACAAAGGTGGTAGAGTAATAGCTTTGTACTTTGTCAGACCTGTAATGTACCCCAGCCCTAATGGGAACGTCCAGCCCTGAACTGTGGTTAGGGGGGGGGGGGGGGCGACAAGGCGCTGTGTGGGACTTGCCATCGTCTCTGGTCTGTGGTAGGTAGAAAGGCTGATGGCTGTGGCGGGTCTGTTGGGCAGGTAGCCATTATGCTGGTCTCCCGCGGCTGGGGATGGGGAGCCAGGCGAGGGAAGGGGAGGTGTGCTGGGGGGGGGGGGGGCAATACCTGGTCTAGTCAGGTGGTCTAATTGCCTTTGTACCTGGCCAGATTCCAGGGATCCAGGTAGAATGCATAAAGCATGTGCTGTGTGCGGGTGGTGCACCGGACCTTTGGCCTGTGCTTGAGTTATCTTACTCTGCCGCTGGTGGTGCGCCTACTGGCTATTGTTGTTGTTGCATAAAGAATTAGGAATTAAGTCTAAACCTCTGCTCAAAAGCATGTGACAAGAAGCTGCGCTTACACGGCGATAATCTACCGACGATGATGCCAACGCTTCACGTATCTTTAGTTAGTGGGTGATATCATCTTTAGACCATAGGGAAATGCCAATGGGGCTGTTTTAGACCATAGTACACTGGCTGTCATTTGCTCCAGAAAAAAATGTTTACGTTCTTACGGCCTATTATATATATGTACATGTATACATGTCGCGTTTGAAAGCAAACACACCACGTGACATGTAGCAATGGCCATTACTTTTCTGTGCGAACGTGCTGTGGCGGCCGACTGAAGGCTGCCTCGTGATGCCGTCTCAGCCAGATAAACCCTATTCCCTCGTGGCAAACGGAACGCAAACTGAGCGCGACACGCCAGTAATTGTGGGTAAAAACCCGAACAGCATGCCGGCGATGTAAGCGTCTCGACTCGTAGCTAATTGCCTGGAAGAGATGTATTGGAACCATGCAATGGGGGTGAGCCATGCATAAGCATTTTTATACTGCTTGAGATGTCAAACACGGATAGGTCAATGTTCTTTCTTTCTTTCTCTCCCTTTCTCTCATCGACTTGACTCTTATTTATGTCTATCTCTCCTCCTCTCTTCCCTTCTGCCCCCCGCTCTCCGTCTCCCTCTCCCTCAATGTTATGTCTTATGTCTCTCGCTTCCCTTCTCACCATCTCTATTTCTCCACCCCCTCTCTCTCATTGTGTTGACTCTCTCTCTTTACTTTCCTTCCATCTCCTCTCTCCCTCTCCCTCAATGTCTTGTCCTATTTCTCTTGCTTCCCTTCTCCCCATATTTCTCTACCCTCTCTCTCTCATTGTGTTGACTCTCTCTTTACTTTCCTTCTCTTCCCTCTCTCCTCGTTTCCTTCTCCCTATTTGTCGTTCGTTTTTCATTCATATTTTCTCTCTTTCATTCTCTCTCGCTTGCTCGCCGTCCTTTCTTCTTGGTCCGCACCAGTTGTTTAGATGAAAGGCTAGAGACGATCGCTATGAATGCTTAGCCTAATTTGGTGACCATTCACATGTGCATTCGTTGCTGTGAACCTCATAATGGAAAAAAAACTCAATTTTTATGAGATTGCCTGTCACTGCGACTCGTTATTGACATTCAGAACATGTCCCCAGTGATATTTTGTCGTTCTAACATGTTTGCGGTCGCAAAATTCACAATAGGAATGCAACTGCCTTTCGCGAGCGGAAAAACGTGGCCTTCTGGATACGGACTCCCAAAGATCCCTGCTGAAATGCACCGGGATTGCCTTCTGAATACGGAATCCACAAAGATCCCTGCTGATATGCACCGGGACTTGGTACCAGGTCACGTGGTACAGCAGCCGCACGCTGTGGTAGATTATTGCTGGATTATTCATGAAGACTTTATCAATAATTGTAACTGTAATATTATATATATATATGATATTATATATGGCCCATAGTTTGCCAGGCTGGAGCGATTACGGTAAGAATAGCATTGTATGATGGATCCATGTGTTGAGTAGACGGTCTGCCTTTCACTGTGGCGTGCCTGGGGGTGTTTTGTCGATTTGGGGGTAGGTTCTAACAATAGTCGATGGGATAAGTGGAGAGGGTGGGGGGGGGGGGGGTGTAAGCACTCATGTCGGATAAGAATATGGGGTGGTGGATTTGACAGAAGAGGGGGTGGGGGGGGGGGGGGGTGGTATCGCAGTGGTTGATACGGGCAACAGCTATGTGACGTGGATTTCGTTTTCTTTCATCTGAGGTGTTTAAGTGTGGAAGTAGTGGCCTCTACCAGCTGGGTGGGTTGCAATAGTCGCCATACGATATGTGGAAGGTACATAGCAGCAGCGAGGGAGGAGCGCCCCGAAGAAACTGGAGTTATTGGTGCTATTAAAGGCATGTGGGCTGGAATAGCGAATGGCAGAAGTTGAGGCAATGACGTGTTATTGATAGTATTGACCTGGGGGTAAAGACGGACACGTTTTAGTGGCGGCAGCAGATTGGCGGGGGAGGGAGGTGGGGGTGATGATAATGGATTTAGTCCCCGAGTGGAATAAATCTCTTAATGGAGCGCTGCACCTCTCGTCCTGCCGGTCTCACCTGTGTTATCACAGGGAGCCATCCTACGGCTTCAAGCTTAGGCCGGTGCTCAACCCGTCTGCCGGCGATTCGCGAGACCAGAGACAGGAGAGTGGTTCGGTTGCGAAGTTGGTGAGGGGTTTGACGGCGTTGGCGTTAAGCCGAACAACTTTACAAGTATGGTACAAGGATATTTTTGTGGGGGCGATTGGGGGGGGGGGGGTCGTGGAATAAAACTATGACAAGGAGTCCAAAGGACTATAGTATTCCTTGTATTACAGGTTGTTCCAGTTTACACTGTAATCGCCTCAGAGAGTGTTTAAGATGCTGGCGAGGTTTATGCCTAGTGCGTTGTGCTGGGTCGTACTGGAAGGGGCGAGGGTGAGAAAACCAGGCAACGGGAGACCACTTGTGGGTTGCCCGGAGGGTCTGCTGCACCTGAGTTAGTGTGAGTTAGGGGTATCTGTGTGGTAAACTGTTTACCCCATAAATCCGGCGCAGTATTGTGGCCCGCTAGGTGTAGACCCCGCACGGTCGGTCCGTCCTGCCAGACTCGCCGGGGTCTCTCGGGTGCATACGTAATGGTTGGGTTAAGATTGGAGGTCGCAACCCGACGATGGCTTAAGAGAGATTAGCGTGATAGCGAGGGCAAATGTTAGAGATGCCGGGACAGGGAATGGCCTAGCTGAATCCCGGCAGTACGTACAGGGAAACAATGGTGGTCGTGGGGAGATCATAAAGATTAACTAGTAAACGTTGGGGGCGAAGTGCGGTTTTCCTTTGGTTATTGTTTGTGATATGGTGGCCAGGACAAGACATTGAAAGTCCGGCTTTGATAAAGATAAGAATACAGGGCCACGAAGTGGAAGAGTAAAGCGGTGCAACCGAAGCACTCTATTGCAGGACGTAGCACAGGGTCAAGCCGCCGCGATCAACAATCAAAGAGCTATTTTGGTTCTTGTGAGGAATATCAATCCTCAGCGGAGTTGTATTGATAAAGATATATTAATGGATAAACATGTAAAAGTAGAACTAGGAAGCAAAGTTCACCGTGAAATGTTCGTGCGAAGGTCATGCTGCTGAAGACTTCGAGTGTCGTTCCCCATGTTTAGTAATAAACCTAAAAGTGTCTTTATCAGTTGCAGCTCAACGGCTTGTTTATATATTCACGATGTTGATATACTCTCAGACTGTTCCAAGCTGCTGTGGCGAAAATTTATCCCCGTCAATGTCGAATGGTGCTGAGGACTGTTGATGAGGACGGGAAGACCGGGCGGATGGGGGCTATATACACCAGACATGGGGCGGTTAGGGGAGAAACCGCATGGGGAGAATACTTTAGCGGATGGATATGGTGGTGGGGGTGGGGGTGGAGGGACGGGACGAAAAAGGGGGGGGGTCGCGGTGGTACCAATAATACGTGGTGATTTGATGCTCGTTCGGAGTGCCAGGATGGGAAAGAAAATCCCATCAAACGCTCTTTAGACACGAACTTCTTTAATCTATGAGAAAAACGTCTGGTGTCTCGGCGGACGAGATTGATGCCTTGATTTGCTTCTGATCTCTGGCCTTTCCAGCAGAAGTCACGTGATATGTTGCGTCTCCCTGCCTAATGTGTTCCATCCGAAGTGCCAAATTCCTGACAAAAAGTGGCCAGTGAGAAGCTAAATCAGGCCGCAGGAACGTCATTGTTTTGAGGGTTTTTTTACCCCTGACTTATTTTCCTTTGGGTATCTTGATCAGGCAATTCTGATGGCATCATGCCGAACCGAGCCGTGCCGTGCCGCGCCAATTCCAGCCCAGCGCAGCCGACGGAGCTAATGTAGTTGTATTGAGCTTTTTGTTTTGCTAACGAATTTTCCCCCAGCGATTATGCTAAAGATGATTTGATGGAGAGCAGAGTAATGCCGAAGCTGGTTGGACCAGCAATTGGCAAGATGCAACTCGTCTTGTCGTCTGAATATCACATTATAGTTTAATTGAGGGACATTTTTGCAAGCTATCCATCTCTTGGATAATCAAATAATATTGGATATTTTAGCACTCACAGGGATTTCTCGTTGTCAAGATTTTTATTCCTGTATGGGATGTGGGAAGCAATCCAAGATGGCGCATACGATATAGACAGCATGACAGGGACTTCCAAGGATGCGTTGATGCATAACACGGTGGTTGCGCATGTTTTGACTTTGGTGCGTTAATTTGGTTACAGTGAAATACCTGCGGGAAGTGACGCCCTACTTCCGGAAGACATCGGCCCTTAACGACATCGGTTGGTCGGGATCCGACGCCGCCGCCAAGGAGGGAACCGTCAACAAAAACCTGCACGAACGCAAGTCAATCCCCTTAAAACTCTGCTATCTGTGTCGCCAACTGACCGTTCCGGATACACAGAGCAGGACGCTCGAACTGCATTCTCCGGACGGCAAGAGTTCCTGCGTGCTCCGGTGCCCGGATGAACACGTGACGCAGCAATGGTTCAACGCAATACACGCCAACGTCCACGTGCTCATGCAACACGCCATGACGGAGGCCAACTACATCCTTAGCAACGCGCCAAACAACAGCGGCGAGATCAAACACATGGGATGGCTCTCTGAACAGGTAAGCGGCGAGATCAAACACATGGGGTGGCTCGCTGAACAGGTAAGCGGCGAGATCAAACACATGCGATGGCTAGCTGAACAGGTAAGCGGCGAGATCAATGACATCGGATGGCTCGCTGAACAGGTAAGCGGCGAGATAAAACACATCGGATGGCTAGCTGAACAGGTAAACGGCGAGATCAGACACATCGGATGGCTCGCTGAACAGGTAAGCGGCGAGATCAAACACATCGGATGGCTCGTCGAACAAGTAAGCGGCGAGATCAAACACATTGGATGGCTCGCTGAACAGGTAAGCGGCGAGATCAAACACATGGGATGGCTGGCTGAACAGGTAAGCGGCGAGATCAAACACATGGGATGGTTAGCTGAACAGGTAAGCGGCGAGATCAAACACATCGGATGGCTCGCTGAACAGGTAAGCGGCGAGATCAAACACATTGGATGGCTCGCTGAACAGGTAAGCGGCGAGATCAAACACATGGGATGGCTGGCTGAACAGGTAAGCGGCGAGATCAAACACATGGGATGGCTGGCTGAACAGGTAAGCGGCGAGATCAAACACATGAGATGGTTAGCTGAACAGGTAAGCGGCGAGATCAAACACATGGGATGGCTGGCTGAACAGGTAAGCGGCGAGATCAAACACATCGGATGGCTCGCTGAACAGGTAAGCGGCGAGATCAAACACATTGGATGGCTGGCTGAACAGGTAAGCGGCGAGATCAAACACATGAGATGGTTAGCTGAACAGGTAAGCGGCGAGATCAAACACATGGGATGGTTAGCTGAACAGGTGAGCGGCGGGATCAAACACATGGGATGGCTGGCTGAACAGGTAAGCGGCGAGATCAAACACATCGGATGGTTAGCTGAACAGGTAAGCGGCGAGATCAAACACATCGGATGGCTCGCTGAACAGGTAAGCGGCGAGATCAAACACATTGGATGGCTCGCTGAACAGGTAAGCGGCGAGATCAAACACATGGGATGGCTGGCTGAACAGGTAAGCGGCGAGATCAAACACATGGGATGGCTGGCTGAACAGGTAAGCGGCGAGATCAAACACATGAGATGGTTAGCTGAACAGGTAAGCGGCGAGATCAAACACATGGGATGGTTAGCTGAACAGGTTAGCGGCGAGATCAAACACATGAGATGGTTAGCTGAACAGGTAAGCGGCGAGATCAAATACATGGGATGGCTGGCTGAACAGGTTAGCGGCGAGATCAAACACATGGGATGGCTAGCTGAACAGGTAAGCGGCGAGATCAAATACATGGGATGGCTGGCTGAACAGGTAAGCGGCGAGATCAAACACATGGGATGGTTAGCTGAACAGGTAAGCGGCGAGATCAAACACATGGGATGGCTCGCTGAACAGGTAAGCGGCGAGATCAAACACATTGGATGGCTCGCTGAACAGGTAAGCGGCGAGATCAAACACATGAGATGGTTAGCTGAACAGGTAAGCGGCGAGATCAAACACATGGGATGGTTAGCTGAACAGGTAAGCGGCGAGATCAAACACATGAGATGGTTAGCTGAACAGGTAAGCGGCGAGATCAAACACATGGGATGGCTGGCTGAACAGGTTAGCGGCGGGATCAAACACATGGGATGGCTAGCTGAACAGGTAAGCGGCGAGATCAAATACATGGGATGGCTGGCTGAACAGGTTAGCGGCGAGATCAAACACATGGGATGGCTAGCTGAACAGGTAAGCGGCGAGATCAAATACATGGGATGGCTGGCTGAACAGGTAAGCGGCGAGATCAAACACATCGGATGGTTAGCTGAACAGGTAAGCGGCGAGATCAAACACATGGGATGGCTCGCTGAACAGGTAAGCGGCGAGATCAAACACATTGGATGGCTCGCTGAACAGGTAAGCGGCAAGATCAAACACATGGGATGGCTGGCTGAACAGGTAAGCGGCGAGATCAAACACATGGGATGGCTGGCTGAACAAGTAAGCGGCGAGATCAAACACATGAGATGGTTAGCTGAACAGGTAAGCGGCGAGATCAAACACATGGGATGGCTAGCTGAACAGGTAAGCGGCGAGATCAAATACATGGGATGGCTGGCTGAACAGGTAAGCGGCGAGATCAAACACATCGGATGGTTAGCTGAACAGGTAAGCGGCGAGATCAAACACATGGGATGGCTCGCTGAACAGGTAAGCGGCGAGATCAAACACATTGGATGGCTCGCTGAACAGGTAAGCGGCGAGATCAAACACATGAGATGGTTAGCTGAACAGGTAAGCGGCGAGATCAAACACATTGGATGGCTCGCTGAACAGGTAAGCGGCGAGATCAAACACATGAGATGGTTAGCTGAACAGGTAAGCGGCGAGATCAAACACATGGGATGGTTAGCTGAACAGGTGAGCGGCGGGATCAAACACATGGGATGGCTGGCTGAACAGGTAAGGGGCGAGATCAAACACATTGGATGGCTGGCTGAACAGGTAAGCGGCGAGATCAAACACATGCAATGGCTGGCTGAACAGGTTAGCGGCGAGATCAAACACATGGGATGGCTAGCTGAACAGGTAAGCGGCGAGATCAAATACATGGGATGGCTGGCTGAACAGGTAAGCGGCGAGATCAAACACATTGGATGGCTGGCTGAACAGGTTAGCGGCGAGATCAAACACATGGGATGGCTAGCTGAACAGGTAAGCGGCGAGATCAAATACATGGGATGGCTGGCTGAACAGGTAAGCGGCGAGATCAAACACATCGGATGGTTAGCTGAACAGGTAAGCGGCGAGATCAAACACATGGGATGGCTCGCTGAACAGGTAAGCGGCGAGATCAAACACATTGGATGGCTCGCTGAACAGGTAAGCGGCGAGATCAAACACATAGGATGGCTGGCTGAACAGGTAAGCGGCGAGATCAAACACATGGGATGGCTGGCTGAACAGGTAAGCGGCGAGATCAAACACATGAGATGGTTAGCTGAACAGGTAAGCGGCGAGATCAAACACATGGGATGGTTAGCTGAACAGGTAAACGGCGAGATCAGACACATCGGATGGCTCGCTGAACAGGTAAGCGGCGAGATCAAACACATCGGATGGCTCGTCGAACAAGTAAGCGGCGAGATCAAACACATTGGATGGCTCGCTGAACAGGTAAGCGGCGAGATCAAACACATGGGATGGCTGGCTGAACAGGTAAGCGGCGAGATCAAACACATCGGATGGTTAGCTGAACAGGTAAGCGGCGAGATCAAACACATCGGATGGCTCGCTGAACAGGTAAGCGGCGAGATCAAACACATTGGATGGCTCGCTGAACAGGTAAGCGGCGAGATCAAACACATGGGATGGCTGGCTGAACAGGTAAGCGGCGAGATCAAACACATGGGATGGCTGGCTGAACAGGTAAGCGGCGAGATCAAACACATGAGATGGTTAGCTGAACAGGTAAGCGGCGAGATCAAACACATGGAATGGCTGGCTGAACAGGTAAGCGGCGAGATCAAACACATCGGATGGCTCGCTGAACAGGTAAGCGGCGAGATCAAACACATTGGATGGCTGGCTGAACAGGTAAGCGGCGAGATCAAACACATGAGATGGTTAGCTGAACAGGTAAGCGGCGAGATCAAACACATGGGATGGTTAGCTGAACAGGTGAGCGGCGGGATCAAACACATGGGATGGCTGGCTGAACAGGTAAGCGGCGAGATCAAACACATCGGATGGTTAGCTGAACAGGTAAGCGGCGAGATCAAACACATCGGATGGCTCGCTGAACAGGTAAGCGGCGAGATCAAACACATTGGATGGCTCGCTGAACAGGTAAGCGGCGAGATCAAACACATGGGATGGCTGGCTGAACAGGTAAGCGGCGAGATCAAACACATGGGATGGCTGGCTGAACAGGTAAGCGGCGAGATCAAACACATGAGATGGTTAGCTGAACAGGTAAGCGGCGAGATCAAACACATGGGATGGTTAGCTGAACAGGTTAGCGGCGAGATCAAACACATGAGATGGTTAGCTGAACAGGTAAGCGGCGAGATCAAATACATGGGATGGCTGGCTGAACAGGTTAGCGGCGAGATCAAACACATGGGATGGCTAGCTGAACAGGTAAGCGGCGAGATCAAATACATGGGATGGCTGGCTGAACAGGTAAGCGGCGAGATCAAACACATGGGATGGTTAGCTGAACAGGTAAGCGGCGAGATCAAACACATGGGATGGCTCGCTGAACAGGTAAGCGGCGAGATCAAACACATTGGATGGCTCGCTGAACAGGTAAGCGGCGAGATCAAACACATGAGATGGTTAGCTGAACAGGTAAGCGGCGAGATCAAACACATGGGATGGTTAGCTGAACAGGTAAGCGGCGAGATCAAACACATGAGATGGTTAGCTGAACAGGTAAGCGGCGAGATCAAACACATGGGATGGCTGGCTGAACAGGTTAGCGGCGGGATCAAACACATGGGATGGCTAGCTGAACAGGTAAGCGGCGAGATCAAATACATGGGATGGCTGGCTGAACAGGTTAGCGGCGAGATCAAACACATGGGATGGCTAGCTGAACAGGTAAGCGGCGAGATCAAATACATGGGATGGCTGGCTGAACAGGTAAGCGGCGAGATCAAACACATCGGATGGTTAGCTGAACAGGTAAGCGGCGAGATCAAACACATGGGATGGCTCGCTGAACAGGTAAGCGGCGAGATCAAACACATTGGATGGCTCGCTGAACAGGTAAGCGGCAAGATCAAACACATGGGATGGCTGGCTGAACAGGTAAGCGGCGAGATCAAACACATGGGATGGCTGGCTGAACAAGTAAGCGGCGAGATCAAACACATGAGATGGTTAGCTGAACAGGTAAGCGGCGAGATCAAACACATGGGATGGCTAGCTGAACAGGTAAGCGGCGAGATCAAATACATGGGATGGCTGGCTGAACAGGTAAGCGGCGAGATCAAACACATCGGATGGTTAGCTGAACAGGTAAGCGGCGAGATCAAACACATGGGATGGCTCGCTGAACAGGTAAGCGGCGAGATCAAACACATTGGATGGCTCGCTGAACAGGTAAGCGGCGAGATCAAACACATGAGATGGTTAGCTGAACAGGTAAGCGGCGAGATCAAACACATTGGATGGCTCGCTGAACAGGTAAGCGGCGAGATCAAACACATGAGATGGTTAGCTGAACAGGTAAGCGGCGAGATCAAACACATGGGATGGTTAGCTGAACAGGTGAGCGGCGGGATCAAACACATGGGATGGCTGGCTGAACAGGTAAGGGGCGAGATCAAACACATTGGATGGCTGGCTGAACAGGTAAGCGGCGAGATCAAACACATGCAATGGCTGGCTGAACAGGTTAGCGGCGAGATCAAACACATGGGATGGCTAGCTGAACAGGTAAGCGGCGAGATCAAATACATGGGATGGCTGGCTGAACAGGTAAGCGGCGAGATCAAACACATTGGATGGCTGGCTGAACAGGTTAGCGGCGAGATCAACACATGGGATGGCTAGCTGAACAGGTAAGCGGCGAGATCAAATACATGGGATGGCTGGCTGAACAGGTAAGCGGCGAGATCAAACACATCGGATGGTTAGCTGAACAGGTAAGCGGCGAGATCAAACACATGGGATGGCTCGCTGAACAGGTAAGCGGCGAGATCAAACACATT
This sequence comes from Arenicola marina, assembly GCA_964019135.1. Lineage (NCBI taxonomy): Eukaryota > Metazoa > Annelida > Polychaeta > Arenicolidae > Arenicola > Arenicola marina. The sequence goes on along the minus strand of OZ025257.1, from coordinate 7,101,054 downwards.
GGATGGCTCGCTGAACAGGTAAGCGGCGAGATCAAACACATAGGATGGCTGGCTGAACAGGTAAGCGGCGAGATCAAACACATGGGATGGCTGGCTGAACAGGTAAGCGGCGAGATCAAACACATGAGATGGTTAGCTGAACAGGTAAGCGGCGAGATCAAACACATGGGATGGTTAGCTGAACAGGTGAGCGGCGGGATCAAACACATGGGGCGGCTAGCTGAACGGGTAAGCGGCGAGATCAAACACATGGAATGGCTGGCTGAACAGGTTAGCGGCGAGATCAAACACATGGGATGGCTAGCTGAACAGGTAAGCGGCGAGATCAAACACATGGGATGGCTGGCTGAACAGGTAAGCGGCGAGATCAAACACATGGGATGGCTGGCTGAACAGGTAAGCGGCGAGATCAAACACATGGGATGGCTGGCTGAACAGGTAAGCGGCAAGATCAAACACATGGGATGGCTCGCTGAACAGCTAAGCGGCGAAATCAAACACATGGGATGGCTGGCTGAACAGGTAAGCGGCGAGATCAAACACATGGGATGGTTAGCTTAACAGGTAAGGGGCGAGATCTAACACATGGGATGGCTGGCTGAACAGGTGAGCGGCGAGATCAAACACATGGGATGGCTGGTTGAACAGGTAAGCGGCGAGATCAAACACATGGGATGGTTACCTGAACAGCTAAGCGGCGAGATCAAAGACATCGGTTGGCTCGCTGAACAGGTAAGCGGCGAGATCAAACACATGGGATGGTTAGCTGAACAGGTAAGCGGCGAGATCAAACACATGGGATGGCTGGTTGAACAGGTAAGCGGCGAGATCAAACACATGGGATGGTTACCTGAACAGCTAAGCGGTGAGATCAAAGACATCGGTTGGCTCGCTGAACAGGTAAGCGGCGAGATCAAACATATGGGATGGTTAGCTGAACAGGTAAGCGGCGAGATCAAACACATGGGATGGCTGGCTGAACAGGTAAGGGGCGAGATCAAACACATGGAATGGCTCGCTGAACAGGTAAGCGGCGAGATCAAACACATGGGATGGCTGGCTGAACAGGTAAGGGGCGAGATCAAACACATGGGATGGCTGGCTGAACAGGTAAGGGGCGAGATCAAACACATGGGATGGCTCGCTGAACAGGTAAGCGGCGAGATCAAACACAAGGGGCTGACCCCCTTCAAAACTGAACCACTTGTCAGAAATAAAATACCAGACACAAGGCGCCAGGGACAAGCTACCAGAGATATAAGGCCCCATGTTGTATGTACCGTGGATAATATCCCAGGGATAAATTTAAGTGCACACAAGATCGGAGTAGCAAGATATATTCAGTTTACCATATAGAGACTTTAAGACACGGAGACCTCTGCCGTATATACAAATTGAGACAAGCCTGTGCCGCAGATGTGCATGAGGGACTCGATCAAATGTCTTTGAAAAATCTACAGGTCAGTAAACAGTTATGGGGATACCAGGCATGGAAGGTGCTGTGGATATCTTGGTAGTGGACAACATTCCTGTGTCACCACTGCTCACTGGGGTGCGGCTGCTGCTAAATGTAGCATGGAAACGAGTCTACAGAGATCAACTTGCCGAGGTCCCATTAGTCGTGAGAGCGATACGGGACAGATACTATGCGACCCTAACATCTATCGCATACTTTGCCCCAAAGTGAGGTGGTGTAATGCAATGGCAACTGAATGATTCAGGCTGAGGCGGGACCGTGATGGTATTGACCACTCCCCAGTCACTGGCCCTGGCGCCATTGTAGGGGACACCACAATTTGATTATGTTGTGAAATGTGTTCATGTACATGACCTGTACATAATAGGCCGGCGTATTGCGGGGTACCGGCTGGTGATGCAAGGCGTACTTCAACTGAGGAAGTAGATGGTAGAATGCGATGGGTTTAACGTAGTGAGGTGAGATTAATGGTAGAGCGTGAGGGTTCAAGACATAATGACGTGAGATAGATGTTAGATTGTGATGGGTTTAACATGGTGAAGTGGGATAAATGGTATGTTTATTGAGCGGAATGAGATGGATGGACACACGTTTACTGTCTCTGTGCGCGATCCCTCGTGGTTTCCCATCCTTTCCAGCTTACGCCGCGGGTCCGGGAGTCACCGCCCACTTGTCGTAAAGACGAGTCCCTGCCGACCTGTCGTAAAGACGAGTCCCTGCCGACCTGTCGTAAAGACGAGTCCCTGCCGACCTGTCGTTAAGACGAGTCGCCGCCCACCTGTCGTAAAGACGAGTCCCTGCCGACCTGTCGTAAAGACGAGTTCCTGCCGACCTGTCGTAAAAACAAGTCCCCGCCCACCTGTCGTAAAGACGAGTCCCCGCCGACCTGTCGTAAAGACGAGTCGCCGCCCACCTGTCGTAAAGACGAGTCCCTGCCGACCTGTCGTAAAGACGAGTCCCTGCCGACCTGTCGTAAAAACAAGTCCCCGCCCACCTGTCGTAAAGACGAGTCCCCGCCCACCTGTCGTAAAGACGAGTCCCCGCCCACCGGTCGTCGAGACGAGTCCCCGCCCACCTGTCGTCAAGACGAGCCCCCGCCCACCTGTCGTCGAGACGAGACGAGTCCCCGCCCACCTGTCGTCGAGACGAGTCCCCGCTCACCTGTCGTAAAGACGAGTCCCCGCCCACCTGTCGTCGAGACGAGTCCCCGCCCACCTGTCGTCGAGACGAGCCCCCGCCCACCTGTCGTCGAGACGAGTCCCCGCCCACCTGTCTTCGAGACGAGTCCCCGCCCACCGGTCGTCGAGACGAGTCCCCGCCCACCTGTCTTCGAGACGAGACGAGTCCCCGCCCACATGTCGTCGAGACGAGTCCCCGCCCACCTGTCGTAAAGAGTCCCCGCCCACCTGTCGTCGAGACGAGTCCCCGCCCACCTGTCGTCGAGACGAGCCCCCGCCCACCTGTCGTCGAGACGAGTCCCCGCCCACCTGTCTTCGAGACGAGTCCCCGCCCACCTGTCGTCGAGACGAGTCCCCGCCCACCTGTCTTCGAGACGAGACGAGTCCCCGCCGACCTGTCGTCGAGACGAGTCCCCGCCGACCTGTCGTAGAGACGAGTCCCCGCCGACCTGTCGTAGAGACGAGTCCCCACCCACCTGCCGTGGGGTCCCGTACCGGGTCGCCGTCTCCAGCTGTCTGCTGTGTTATGTTGAAATACCCCAGTCGTATTCGCATATATCATGTATATTGAAGTCGTCGGTGACGTGTCCCTTGTGGGAGGCTATGCATCACTCCATTCACAGGGGAGCGCGTTAAGTTAACAGGGTTTGGGGGATTTGGTGGCCTGGCTGGGACATAGGGTCACGGCGGGGGGAGGGTCCGGGCAAGTTTTATGCAGGTATTTGGCTCTGTTAGAGCAATCGGATGGGTGGCGGGCTGGGAGATTGCCTAAATATATACTCCCGGTGTCTTGGGGTTAGCTGCAGATGGAATGATATAGGGGATCCCTTGGGTACAGGACCTGCGAGGTTTAAAGAGGTTACTGTACCGACAAGGTCAATAATGGAGAGGGGTGGGGCGTGGGGAGAGTGATGAGTGGGAAGTCAGTGCTGAAGGCGCAACATGGAACCGCATGTTTCACTCACCACAGCACACATGGACTGGTGAAATGTTTAAAGTACTGTAAAACCTCCACAAACCGCACCTGGTATAATAGTAGGGACTCCCCTGTACAGCATATAGCTAACCTGGTATAATAGTAGGGACTCCCCCGTACAGCATATAGCTAACCTGGTATAATAGTAGGGACTCCCCCGTACAGCATATAGCTAACCTGGTATAATAGTAGGGACTCCCCCGTACAGCATATAGCTAACCTGGTATAATAGTAGGGACTCCCCGTACAGCATATAGCTAACATGTTTCACTCACCACAGCACACATGGACTGGTGAAATGTTTAAAGTACTGTAAAACCTCCACAAACCGCACCTGGTATAATAGTAGGGACTCCCCTGTACAGCATATAGCTAACCTGGTATAATAGTAGGGACTCCCCCGTACAGCATATAGCTAACCTGGTATAATAGTAGGGACTCCCCCGTACAGCATATAGCTAACCTGGTATAATAGTAGGGACTCCCCCGTACAGCATATAGCTAACCTGGTATAATAGTAGGGACTCCCCGTACAGCATATAGCTAACCTGGTATAATAGTAGGGACTCCCCCGTACAGCATATAGCTAACCTGGTATAATAGTAGGGACTCCCCCGTACAGCATATAGCTAACCTGGTATAATAGTAGGGACTCCCCCGTACAGCATATAGCTAACCTGGTATAATAGTAGGGACTCCCCCGTACAGCATATAGCTAACCTGGTATAATAGTAGGGACTCCCCCGTACAGCATATAACCTGCGATCTTAATACATCGACTGCCTGTTTAGAGAGCAAGAATCGCGACGCTCCACGAAATATTGGTTAATTTATTGCCAGGGGTTTTGATTGTTAATGTAGAGCTATTCTGGGCTCTCATCAGTTGACATCATGGACTGGCGTAGATCACAACAGCTCAATTACAAGCAGACCAATTGAGATTTTCAAACATCATTTGTGTGATAGTGTTCATGGTATATTACACAGAAAGAAGCGCGTTAATGTAAGCTGCACAGCGTTGCTCGGGTTAAGGGGGTGCGGAGAGGGTACAAGGGACTGGTTGTGGCTCTCCTAGGGGACCATACACAAAAAATCCATTAGTACCACTTGCGGAACGCTGCTTGGTCCTAAAAATGACATCGGGGATCCCCCTGAGGAGTGTACTTGCAAAGTGGTCGTCCACTCATCTAATGAGTGCACTTCGCTAGGAAGTTCATACATCGTGGAAATGTTACGTTCGGAGTTGGCCAATCGGAACGCCCCCTTGTGTTCACGTGATCGATGACGTGTTTGCTGAACCAATCAGAAGTCTGAGAAATCACGTGATCAGTCATTGCTTTTTTTCCTTTCCTTTTTTTTTCGTTAAGAAATCCCAGGATTTATGTTTTCTTATGTCGTCTGCGTAGGGTCTGTGGTCGCTATCTGACTTTAGATTTATGTGGATGACTGGAAGACGATTACAGGCTCACACATGACGGATAGGCGTCTCGAGATGGCAACGTCCACCTCATCTGTTATACAAAAAACACGGGCTCAGATATCATCTGCGGACTGTACGTGACGATTGGGGATGCGGCGTCTTCAGCGACAAGGGAGTTCAGGGCGCAGGGGGAATAGTTACATCCGCGTTGGGAGGACGGGACGGTAACTAAATTATGTTGCCATGGTTTCCTTGTTGTGATGCAAGATATGGTGGATTGGGCCCGTGTTCATTGTTTTTCATTGAGAAGGGATGCTTGCCTATTTATTTTTGCGGTCATCTGTACGCATTTTGTCACACAACGTTTTTGTAAGTGTGTCTTCAAGTATCGGACAGCCACCTAGTCATTTACCGCAAACTTGACGTAGATTATGGAAGTCATTCCGACGGAAGACTAGAAACCATTCCCTGTCACGAAATAAACACCCTTTTAATTAATAACTACTCTGTTCCCTAAATAACGAAACCACTAAAAAAAATCGTAGAATAAGAAACCACTCTGTCATAAATAGAAAACCAATGCGTGTCATAAATAAGAAACCAATGCGTGTCATAAATAAGAAACCAATCCGTGTCATAAATAAGAAACCAATGCGTGTCATAAATACGAAACCAATACGTGTCATAAATACGAAACCAATGCGTGTCATAAATAAGAAACCAATCCCTGTCATAAATACGAAACCAATGCGTGTCATAAATAAGAAACCAATGCATGTCATAAATAAGAAACCAATGCGTGTCATAAATAAGAAACCAATGCGTGTCATAATTATAAAACCAATCCGTGTCACAAATAAACCAATCCGTGTCACAAATAATAAACCAATCCGTGTCATAAATATGAAACCATGCGTATCATAATTAAGAAGCCAATTCGTGTCACTAATAAGAAACCAATGCGTGTCATAAATAAGAAACCAATTCGTGTCATTAATAAGAAACCAATGCGTGTCATAAATGCGTCTTGCCATGTATCCAAACCCGAACTTAGTTACAGACCCCATCAATTGCTGATTATTGAGCCAGCAGGCTTGCGTGGATACAATCACGGACTCTTCTTTGGCTGCTCCAACGATTAATGGCCTGATCATTACCTGTACCGATGTTATATGATATATTCATGGTCTCTTAAAACGTTCGCCTCACCGTATCATTTGAGATAACTCGATTATCTGAACTTTTACTTGTAAATGACTAACTACAGTCTTACAGTAGTTCCCACGGGTTACATTTGTACATGATGATGGAGGAATACTCGCCGCGTTTCCGTAGCGCTAGCCCTCCCCGTGTAAACGTTCTGTAAGCAAACTGGATCTCGATCGGGGCACCCCTTGCAGACACACTCAGCACACTAAGTCCTCAGCCTGGTCACCGCTTCCTGTTTTCAACAGAAACCGCTGATGCGGCGATAGAGAGCTGCGGAGACGGAATTTGACCTTGTGGACTTCCTGGGGAGCCTCGTATAACCCTTGGTCAGATTCCAAGGCCAAGGTTATTCCGTGACGGCTGACAAGTGCATAGCACTTGGTTTCTGCATGGTTTGAATGATGGGAGCAAAGCGTTAACCCTGAAGGCAGGATAACTGGCGTGTTAAATACTTACAAACAAAAGCCGAGGGAAATACCCTTGAGCACCAGCATGTTGTTCAACTACCCCACCGAAACACGCCCGCTAAATAAACCGTGCGTACTTTGGTAAACATACATTGAAATAGTTTACAGCTTGTCATGTAACGTGTGTATATGGTGCACCACGGTGCATAGATTTCCCCACATATCTATAGACAGCCACCTTGCGTCGGCCAATGCAGCTTAGCCCGTCTTCACTGTGGACGCTGGTGGGTAGTATGGCTCTGCACCCTAAAGTCGTGCTCTCAGATTAAATTCCGCGCAAGGAAAAGTGGATTTTCTTCCCGGTGGCTTGGTAAAAAGGTATGGGACGCCGACACGGCATTATTGAGTTATGGAGGAACGTGTGTCCCAAGGCAGTTGTCTGCTTCCTTGACGTCACAATGCTCACTGGCTCTCCCGGTATATTGTCTACACGTAAATATAATGACATTTTGGGAGCGCCTGGTTTCGGGCTGTCTCAAGTGAGCTGCAGTGGTTTTGTCCATCTATTCCTAGCCATCCAGTCCACACAGTAAACTCGACCGTCAGCGGCGCCGCAAATTGCTTTATAGGACGACCAGTAGTTCCGCTTCTTTTATGTGCTTTGAGTTTCGTGCTTGAAGAAAGTAGTGACGTCATTAGATTGTGTAATCGCAAAGACCAGGTAATGACTGTACCGTGGCCCGTAGATGTAACCCACAAAACACCGCCTTGGGAGTTAGATAGTGGAGCAGACATCAGATGTCGAAGGTCGGGTGTCAATGTTTTTCTTATTGAGTAGTAATATCAACGCGTATGGCCTTTTCACCAAAACTCGTCATTTCAAAGGCCTCCTTTATCCGAGGGAAATTTTCTTTAGAATAACCAGTTGCGTTTCCAGTTTATAAAAGCAACGCGTGGGTGGTTCCCAAAGCTACATTGATGTAACTGACACTTAAAGTTGCACATCGAGCTCTTTCCCGCCAAAACTAAAGAGGTCAAAATACAAATAAGAATGAGTCCTTGAATTATTCGAGATTTCTTTTGTCTATACTCCACCCATGCCAGACTGCCAAATAGAGTCTCCTAGCCTTGCCCGTGATATAAATTTGCCACAAGTTTTCATCTTCAAGTGGTAAAGTGGTCAAGTGGTAAACTCAGTGGCGGATCTAGAGGGGGGGGGGGGTTAGGGGGGTTGCACCCCCCCCCCCCCCACTTGGGAACCAGAACATACAACATACATGTTAACATACATGTTGAAGTCCCAAGTCTTCAGAGAGCACCCCCACCCCCCCCTTGGGAAACCGAACATACACATACACTCTCCAAGCCCAAGCCCCCCGGTCACAAGTCTTCAGAGCAGCCCCCCCCCCACCCCCGGTCACAAGTTTTTCAGAGAGCACACCCCTCGGTCGGAAGTTTTCAGAGAGCAACCCGTCCCTTGGCAAATTCCTAGATCCGCCCCTGTTACACGTCATCAGTTTGTGTGCTTCGCGGTGCTTTGTTATAAGTAGCAATGCCGCGAGTTCTGCGGTGTCCCGGGATAGACACGTTTGCCACAGCACAGCCAAAACGGTGATGTTTATCAATTATATGTTTATCAGTTTTTGAATTTATAGAATGAAACAATCGAGTTTTCTGCAAATTTTGATATACATTTCGCCTGGGCTTAGTTTTGGCGGGAAAGAACTTGTCATGCAACTGTGATTGGTTCGAATGAGCCTAGCCAACGTGTTATCGATATACAAGATATTAGCCTCGAGGAGGTTTCCGTGATATTTCCTAATAAACAGAGTATCGATAGCGTCCTTCGCCAGAAGTGGGATCACGTGGTCGATCGGTAGACTGGCGGAGTAGGGCGCCTGTGAACTGCCTAACGACACGTGGCAACGATGAGCCCTGCTTGATGTGTAAACACGGCAGCCGGGGAGGCGTGGGGTGCGCCACTCACCCCTCACACCACGTGGCCCACTGGGATGTGAGGCGACCAGCCCCACGGATGGCTTGCCTGGGCCTCGCACGCGGTCAAGGCCAGCGTTGTAACGGTTGAACCAGCCTCGGGGTCGAGCTCCTGTCTGTCACCCGCGAGACGTAATACCTGACCTCATATTACTCGCAATAACAAAACCAGAGCCTGGGTTATGATATGGGCCAGGTGTGAGGCGCTCAGGTTGCGGACTCCGCGGAGTGTGTGGGATAGGCGACGGTGATCTATGACCGCATGGATGATGTAACCAAATAGTTTTGTTCATCTTGATAATGCAATTGCTGACGAGGAGTACGTAGCTCATCGTGTTGAGCCTGCAAAAGCAGGGTGATCCCAGCAAGGAAGGGAGAATTGGAGACGTTATCCGGAGATGAGATGATGGGGAGGGGTTTTGTCACACCTGGATTGTAGATCGTTCAGAAAGAAACTTCTTTATGGAGCGCGGGGTGTGGGGGTGGATCCGCTCAGGCCGCAATCGCACACAGCTGGACAAATAATGATTTGATTGATCTCGCGAGGTCGCGTAACCCGTGACTTATCGCGGGATCCCTAATGGTACGGAATCACAATTATCTTTTAAGGTTAATATACCGGTTGGTATGAGTCACATGATTGAGAAAAATGATGCAAATTAAGGTTGTCCCACAACGTAGTATTCTGCTCATTAACGACTCTGCTCACTCTCGTACTGTCCTGAAGCTTCGGTCAGCTTGTGGCGTATATGACGTATGCCATCCCTATATGTCCATAAAACTACCTATGTATCGAGGACTAGCTACTCCAATTTGTCGCTACAGCCACGCCACTTGTCTCGTTTGGCCAGTCCTGTCGTCAGTCTCACCATAACTCACGCCAGGATAGTTTTAATGTGGTCATAGACGTTGCTTGTTATTGGTTAGTCCCTTCACCCGGGATAAACGACATGAAGTTTGCCCCCCTCGGCGAAAAAAGTCGGTGGATCTATGCGGACAGCGTCCCCCGTGGAAGAGGCAGTGAGCACGTGGGGGAAGCGCGTTAATCTCGGGCTTCCAGCGAGGCCGGAAGCAGGGAGCGTCCCGGTCCAACCTGAAAGGAATGTTCCATTATTATGAAATATTGGCCGCATTACCGCCAAAAGAAGCCCACCGATGCCTCCTTTGTAGCGTCAGGACAACAGATAAGCTCAGAGCCGAAGTTACATTCGTGGGAATGTTACGTGTTTTTTTTAGTAATTATTTGGCGTCTTTTTGCTGGCGCCTTTCTGCTTGTTTGCGTCCATAATGCCATCGCTTGGCGCGTAGTGCAACAGCTTCTTCAAGATGCGGGATTCACGCTGCTGTCCGGAAACCTGCAATACGATGTATAGCTAAAAACTCAACGTGAATCTATCACGGAGCAAAACCCTTCCAGACAATAAAGACTCCTGCGAAACCCTTCACATCAAACTTGCTTCCGTTGCGTTATCAATTGAGGGATAAAACAGACGCTGTCACTACCGCTGGGCAATCTGAACCACGCGCTTGGTTGGAGAGTGATTATGGGGAAGAGACTCCTCTGCGTTATTATTAGCTGAGTTCCCATGCAACCGATTCCCCGTATCTTGCCCCCCTCCCCCCACCCCCACCCCCCTGAGACATTTCGTCTCCAAGCAGTTAACGATGTCGACAGCTGCCATGAGTTTATGTGACAGAAACGTGTGGATTTATTGTTGTTCACCCCATCTACCATCGGAGTGTCCAGCGTGTGTGTAACAGTTGTCCGCGCAGCCTCGCCTTCAGTTTCACTGGCGGCGCAACAGGCCTGCTTACTCCCTTGCGTGGGCGCATTCTCTGTGAAGGAGACCTGGGGGCGTAATTATGATCCCCTAAGACTGGCAAAGGATAAGGTCATGAGTTGATGTCCCCGCAGTACGTCACTGCTGGTAAGAATAGTTCTCTCCAAATATGCTTGAACAACACAGAAAATCTGTGACGTACTGTACGTAGGATCCGACCAACGTTAAGCTGTCATGCAAAAACACTTCTTCTGGCAGGTTTCCCTCGTAAATTGTAAGCAAATGTTACAGTTAAATGTTAAATGTGAATGACGACCTTTCATTTTAGTATCCTTTGCGGCTTAATTGGCCTGAATTTATTCTAAATACGTTGGTAAAATAAGTGATATATGTCTGACAGATTACATGGTTCACGGTTGCCGCGTCCGTTGGTAAATATCCATTAGAATGGCAGCGTTAGCAAACTGTACATTGTTTATTTATCCAGAACGCGGTCTACATATAGGCATGAAACGCAAATCGGCGTCGGATTGGTAAGTTAACCATGTTACTTTTTGACCTGCAGGTGCCCTCTGACCTCGTGTCAAACCAGCAGAAGACGTGGAAGCCAGTGTTTGCCGCTCTGACCGACAACGACTTCTTGTTGTACGATAGCGCCCCCTGTACGAAAGAAGAATGGGCCACACCCTTCCAGAGCCATCCGATATTGGCAACGAGGTAACGAACTGTAATAGTTTATACATGCATACCATAATAATATTGTATCTTTAATACATTGTTATGCTTGGCTAAGTGACGGCGACAATGTGTGTGTGGCTTCATATCAACCGTGGAATCTTTTGCTCCAGACTCGTCCACTCCGGGAAACAAACGTCGACGCTGGCGACCAGTGATTTCCTAACGTTCGGGACGCGCTCCGGCACGCGACAGGGGGTCGAAGGTCACGCATTCAGGGTGGAAACGCAGCGCGATCTGTCGGCGTGGACGCGCGCGGTTGTCCAGGGGTCCCACCAGGCGGCGACACTGATCAAGGAGTTCAACCACAGTGAGTTGTTGAGTCGCAAACACCAAATTTTAGTTGATAATATATGGTCCTGTCATCTTCAACAATCTCCTTTTCGAATGTTGCTGATGTATGACGTTGCTGACGTTGTAAAATGATGTTCTGTCTGTATAAATTATTATATGACAAAACATTACTGAATTGGCTGTTGACGATAATATGATAGCATTTTTTTTCTATGAGAGCCTCAAGTTGGCCTCCTTCCCGCAAATAATCGTGTACTCCGTGAACTCTCTGTGACTTCGGTGTGTTGTGCCTCGTTTCCAGCTGTGACGTGGCAGGGCATGGAGTGCAGCCTTATCTTGCATTACGACAACGGCTTCACGCTGACAGAGAAACGCTCCAACGATCAAACGACGAACCGGAAGTCACAAATAATCTGGCACTACCCGTATGAGAAGCTGCGCATGTCGGCGGACGACGGAATGCGCCTCCTGTGGCTCGACTTCGGCGAGGAGGGAGAACAGGTAGGTCAAAGGTCATAGTCTACCCGTGTTATGGCGAATGGTGGTTATTTTGGAAATAACTACTGCAAGAGAATTTTTTTCTTTTAGGCACAGCGTATTTTGTACGAGATTTATTTGATCAACATAACGTTTCTCTCTGAATGTGTTTAAACACGGCGTAGTCATATATATATTGATTTTTTATTTGGCATATAGAGTAATATAATCTTGTTTGTTTCTCTCTTCGCCCTCTAGGAGCTTGATGTTCACACGTGTCCCAAGCCCATAGTCTTCATACTGCACAGCTTCCTCTCGTCCAAAGTCTCACGTCTGGGGCTGATGGCGTGATGACTGACCCCTGACCTCTGACCTCTACACCGCCTCTCCCCAACATGATCCCCTGACTGGTAAGGAGCAACAGACAAGTCCGTCGACCTACAGAATGAGCGACTGAATCCCGCGAACACCGCATCTCACTGGCGCGCCCCCTAGTGGGAGAATAGTGTCACGGATATCAGCAATACGGGGAAGTGCGTACTATTCTCGATACCACCAGGTGGCGTCTAGTCAAAAGACCATGACGCCACTGACCCAGAAAGATCACGCATGAAAGCAACACGATCCTGTCATTGTCATGGACGCTACTAATACTTCCTGTTGATCCTTCCTGTGTCAGTGAGAGGACAAACTGTCTCGGCAAGTGCATTGGTTGTCTTGTTACCCATCAACACACACTGTCCATGATGTGGTGAGTTTGTACTTTATTGCTTCACGTCCATGTCTCACCTTTCGTCATTGCGGATTTCAATCTTCAAGCGACGAAGGGAACATTAACCCCAAATATTGTTTATACGCAGCTAACTTTTATCTGTTCCCGTGTAGTATATATATATATATATATTATATATATGTAGGCGATGGGAATATGTCTCTAGAAACTTGGTCGATCGGCAGTACCACGCACGAGTAGATTATACCCGGGTGCTTGAAACACAATGACCTTGTCCAACATTCCGCCAAGGACAGATACTTGATACTTGCCTGCGTACTGCATGGCTCCTGATGAGGGGTGCTAGTCACTGTAAACCCCGCTTAGTGCCCGTTCCCTCCCCCACCCCCCTCCATACACACACGGTGCTATGTTTGACGGACTTCGTTAAGCTGTGCGGTCATGCACACCTTGCAGCGCTAAATGAAGGACGCAAGAGTCCGCTATGAAACCCACAATGCCGTTAGCCTATCGCTGTTGTTTTCTTATTGTTCCTTTCGTTAAAAGCTCTGTAAACCATCTGAAATTCGATGGGTTAAAATCGAATCTACAGCGATACTGTTACAAGAAAACATTGATCATATCTGTTGCCGAGTGTTTATTAGGGACACATTGGTCAAGTCATATGGGTCACAGACACATTGGTCAAGTCATAAGGGTTACAGACACCTTGGTCAAGTCGTATGGGCTACAAACACATTGGTCTGGTCATATGGGTTACAGACACATTGGTTAAGTCTTGTGGGTTACAGACACATTGGTCGAAGCATTCATTTTATTGACGGGAACCTTTGGCCGTTTACTTGACTCGCCCAAGAAGTGCGTGGATACAATAACGTGCCCGCGTTTCGTTCTCAACCCGGCCACAGATGTTATGACACGTATAATGCAAGGTGTACATTTACGAATGTAGATAAGCTTAAAACAATACCATGCTATGTATAAATGGTATTAAATAGAAATTAGCATTTAATTGGGATCATGGGAATTTGAGTTATCAGTATCCAAAGATGTTTCTTTCTCATATGATTAGCGGAAAACCATTTGTGCGTCATTATACAATATCTTAACTCCACTCTTAATCGGCGGTACAGTTATATTGGCGGTGTTGGAAAACAAATGTACTGTACTTTAATTATTTGGTACTTACTTGGGTTACTTAACATGTATAGTTAGCGATATGTCCGCTTTGTGTCGCCACCAGCGAAGTGAGTGAGTTGGGCGGTTAGCTGGTCGGCGTGGCGGGAGCCCAGGACGTAACGTGTCTGTATAGACGGTGCTCTGTTGGTATAACGTTACTTGGTCATACGAGTTGTGAGGCCAATCCCTTCGTTTACGTCGCCTCCGTTTAACCGGTAAATATCGTTCCTGTGAGTTACGAAAAAGACTCGCGTGTCTATGCAGACGACGTCTGTTATCGTATGTGTCACCTAGCAACGCGTCACTCCGGACACGTGAACACGTCAGTTAACTTTGTCTCGTCGCGACAACTGCAACGGTTTCAACTATGAAGCAAATATCCAATGCTAGATTGCTCTATACCTCACTTATTGTAACATGCTCAGCTGTTCCGCAGCAACTTTGTACGTAATCTGTATAAGAGACGCTGTTCGTATGCCATGAAGTGTGTACCTGACGTCGTTGTAGCGAGGAGTGCCAAGTGTTTATCGCATCAACACATATGTATAATGTAAACCGATTGAAGGTTCTTTTCTAAGCTGGACGTCTTTTGTCATCCATGTACATTGCCTCGTCTCGGCGGTTGGGTACTGGGTAGGTTGTCATGTTTGGTGTTGTACAGTGACATAGAAAGTCGCAAGTATACTTTCTATATTCATCTTTCTGTAGGGCTCCATGTATTATAAATTCGTTATCGCAGTTAGAGGCTTTCGGTGTTTAGGCATACATCTTACTTTGAAGTATCTATTCCGTAACATTATTACAGTGCTATCATTTTGCTTCTCGGGTATTTGTTTCACGCATTATTGCGGGATCATATCTCCGACAACTAAAGCAATCATCAATGAGACTTGGGTACTGGTTCATGGCATCAGCACGACGACAATCACTGTTAGAGATTAGAGAGTTGGAAGACTTAAGACAAGCTGCTGCTCAGACTTTCCAGGAGTCCTGATTTGTGAGGGAGGGAGGAAGGGAGGGAGGTGGGTTATTCGCCTTCGTCCTGCTAGATGTGGCACCGAACGCCGTACATAGTGACTGCGAGTGAATTCAGTAACGCAGTAATATTTAAATATTATCCCGTGAATGCGCACGGAACCTGTGATTGTGCAGTGGGATACAGAGCTGAGATGATACACCCTCCACCCAGCTACACTCGAACACGCGAATTAGTGATCCAAAAACGGTATAATTTGGGAGTAAAAAAGCGTCTATTTGTAATTGTGCATGCTTAACGCGCCAGCTCTAGCTCATTATCCCGCAGAGCTTCTTGGCCCAATGGATGCTCCACATTTAAAAACGAAATTGTGTTCATTATTGTCGCATATTCGTATTTTCATCAGAACAAATTTTGAGTGTTGCAACCCAAAGCTAAGGTCACGCATCTAAGTAGGCACACGTTAAACCATTCATAGGATTGAAATAGAAAAAAGTCAGACATATTTAGTACTGTTTAGCCGCTTTGCCCAAATCATCAGGAGCATTTTCGTGTCCAGAAATCAAGAAGGGTTTTAAAAAAATGTGAAGCGCATGTTAAAGTTTTTATACAAATAATATACTTGCATTTAGAGAAGTCGATTTTTCAAGCTATTAATCGTTACTGATCACCAGTATCTTAATTTACTTTTCGTGTGTTGTGAAGAGTAATGGGCTATCGACTAGACGTCGTTACACTTGAGATGTGTACCAGCTACTGTACTGTTATACTACGTACACGCCGATGGAACACTGTACGCTAGTGTAGTCAAATAAATTCGAATATATCAAATACAACTGCGTGAGCGTTTGTTTCATCTTTGTTTCTTAACTTGCCATTTTGATGTGTTACACAAAGATTGATGTGTATGCATAACATCATGTTCGATGGCTTACACACACATGGGCACATAGCAAAACACGGAACTCTGTCCACACACACATGGGCACATAGCAAAACACGGAACTCTGTCCACACACACATGGGCACATGGCAAAACACGGAACTCTGTCCACACACACATGGGCACATAGCAAAACACAGAACTCTGTCCAGAAACGTTTATTAATAAATGTAATGAGTTTGGCGAAACACGATTTACTGGAACTGATGATGAGGCCCCTGATTCGACAGAATCGTTATGAAGACAATGCAACTCCGACCCGCTTACTATGCGAGGTTCACTTCATCCATACACCACGATATGACCAGCCGTTTGAGGTATTTATCATATATTACAGTGAACTCATCGTGCGTTAAATATAATAAACCTTTTATCATATATGATGGTGAACTCCTCGTGCGTCGTGAGACGAAAACAATTTTTTTGCAAAGTGTATGCGTTCTAATTATTTTCCGCATAATTCCGCATAACCGGATCCCCACCCCGGCCATTTACATTCCTTGGTTCGTTGACTATTGGACACAGTGAGAATACATGTACAAGGACCTCTGACCCTCAGACAACTATCCCTTCGTAACCCTCGTGAGCCTTAACATTGACCCTCTTCAGCAGAGCGCCGAGCTGGTTCCCCGGTCCCACCTCGTACGTGCTGGGGAACGGCTCACCCCCCGGGCGGCTGTAGAGCACGTGCAGCGTCTGCTCCCACTTGACGGGTCGGGTCAGCTGGTCCAGCAGCAGTCCCCGGATGTTCTTGCGAGACCCGTATTTGAAGCTGGTGACGTTGGAATGCACGGGAACGACGGGGCTGTGAATGCGCACGCGCTCCAGGGCGTCCTCTAGGGCCTTCCGGGCGGGGCGCATCAGCGTCGTGTGGAAGGCGCCGCTCACCGGAACTCGCTTGGTGCGCGGGATGCCGAAATCTTTGCAGTTTTGCTCGATGAATTCTAAAGCCTGGATGAGAAAAGTTAGGTCCACTGTCCTTAACGAATCTATCCATCTTCGGGCTAAAATACACACTAAGTACACATGCATACGATGATACATTCAGATGAAGGGTAAAAATATAACGAAAATTGCATATTTAGATACCATGAACTTCCGGTAAATATATATTATTAAGACATATAGCATCTTAATGCTTAACATGCTAAATAGCTACTGCATAAGTAAATAAAGTTTACTTTAAAGATATTGTCAGTACTTTGCTTCTGCTATGCATACCTCTGTATTTCCCGCCACAACCTTGCATTCTGGGTACAGGAAGTTGGCCACGGCACAGACGGGATGCTGAATGTCGAGGCGCTCCTCACAGAAGAGTCGCGCGGTGTGCATAGCGAAGTTCAGCTTGGACTTGTGTGACAGGAAGACGGTAAGCATCCCGCTAGGTGTCGCTTCGGACGCCGCTTGCATGGCCTCAGCGCGCGCTTTGACTACTTCCACCGCTGGAGGCGCCACGGACACATGTGAGAGAAACATTGATGATCGTCAATTTATCAGGCAACATCACATTATAGAGTCAGTCAGAATCAGAATACATTTATTTGACCATGAAAAGTTAAATACAGCAATGGTTAGCTTGGTTAGCTCTCATTATAAACCTCCCAGCCGTGTTTAGACCTCAAATATAGGAATTATAGGAGGAAATTTGTAAAATATAGGAGCATTTTCTTTATGAATACAGAAAAGGCGGCATGCCATTAAAGACATTGCAGGTCGCTATCACGGGATGATGGGAGCCACCCTGATCGGTAACATAAACTTGGACGAACGCTTTGAATCAAATTTATGTCATATGTATTGATTGGCATAGTTCAGGAAGGAACGTGGGATCCTTCTTTGCATCTTCTCTGACCCATAATGGGCTTGTAGAGAATGGAATGCAAACAAGGCTTATTGACATAATCAGAAATTGGTGCCCACCATCTGTGAATGTGAGGGCTCCTGAGAACACCAAGGCGGCGTACTCCCCGACGCTGAAGCCGGCCGTGGAGATACAGTGCTCGATGGCCTGAAATAAATGGCGGTATCTCGTTACAGGAGTCCAGTAACCAAGCTGTAAGGTAACACAAATTATCTGGTGATAGAATTATCGCGATTAATATACCCATCATGTAGAAAAGCCTGGAACTTTGGCGAAGATATTATTCAAGAGACTAAATAAATCTTGAGCAAGTTGACAATTATGACTTTTTTGGCAGTTACTGATATGGATACAATATAGCAATATATGTGTAATATAGTACTGAATCAACACCTGGCAGAAGGATGACAGGGTTGTGGCTCAACACTTTATTCTCATTCACGATTCTGGCAAAAATGTTGTGGCCAGAACAAGCTTCTGCGGGTCCTCCCACTTACGGTCGGGTTAAGAGACTTCAGTTTCTCCACAGCCGCCAGGGATGTGACTAAGACAGCAGGCTGGCAATGGATGGTCTTATCCAGCTCCTCCTGTGGTCCCTCTAAACACAGCTTGAGAAGGTCGTAGCCCAGTATGTCACTGGCTACACTGTATAGGTCCTCTGCTGCCCTGTACCCCAAGAGGTCCCGCCCCATGCCGACAAACTGGGCACCCTGGCCAGGGAATAGCACAATTGAAGTGTCCTTTGGGTCCACATTTGGTCGGTATGCATGCTTAGACTGGTCTCTTTTCCATTGCCTGTAGTTTTTATATTTTTCCTCATAGAACCGAGTACTAGAAGAATTATTTGAATCCTCTGAATGTGCAGAAGCGTTGTCTGATGTCACAGCATTATTCAATAAGTTTTGAACATTATCTTCTTCATTTTCTCCTTCATTGAACCTTTCATGTTGACTTTCTGCGATGGGAGGCTTTAGATGTGAGCAGAAGTGTCTTTGTGCAGCTTCACTTGGTCTGCTGCTGCAAATCCTGGGATTATGTCCTCTCTGGCTCTGGCCCAAGGTGAAGGGTGTTGTCAGCTGTGTCCTTGTGTGTGATAAAAGGCACTGCCCAACCCGATGAAGATGACGTGGACAAAGAATGAACGAGTTCATGTTCATTCAATCAGTTCATGCCAGATCTGGAGTAAAATGAAACAGTTATGATAATGGCAAGAATGGCAAGAAAAAGCTTCAGGAATATAGTGGAGCACATTGACGGGTAGGCACTGCATATTTATTATGCTAAAGACACTTGAGCCACCGGTCCGCAATTTTTAATTTTAGGCCTGGTGAATGGCATGGCTTTCACTCTTGCTCCGTTTACAGGCTGGGTCAGAGAGGCATGTACCAGGGCTCGGTAGACCCTTTCTAGGAACTACTCCTGTACACAGGGATCAAAGGTCACAAACTGATCCGGAAAGTTTGGTACTAGCCATAGCTCAGACTCGAACCACTGACATTTTTCATCGGTACCACTCTTATATCTCTCAGCCCGGCCCTTGATCTCAAGGAACTGCCGACAATGCTGTAGTTTGGCAACTAGATCTGTATTGGAGCGGATTGCATTACATTAAGTGTGTCAGTGTGTCAGCAATTTTAATATCTCAGCCTGAAAATCAGATGTTAGTGTCGTAAAACAGTCTGATGGATCAACATTCATGTCCATCTTTTCAGGCTTACGACATTAACGTCTGATTTTTAGGCTACAACTGTACAGTGTCTGTGTCACTGTCACTAGACTAGAGTCTATACTGTGCTGTCTTGCCGCGTGTCACGTTCCTGAGGGTCATTATAATACCATGACGCTGACACGAGATAATCTGACAAGAATAACTTTTATTCGTCACGCCCCCTTATTTATGGGGTGGATCCCTGGCAGTCACATTTACCTAGGTATTCACAAATAATCCGCCTAGCGACTGCTTGAGTTACATAATCATAACGCGCGCGTACATTACAATACTATATACAGTATACTAGAGTGTCAGTGACAATCTGTCAGTGTGTGTGACTGCCTTAACTAAAGTGATTTGTTTTGCAAGCTAGCTGCTCCCAGCCACACTTACCTGTCCCCCGCGGCTTCAGTGTGCCTCAGGATCAGCGATCACACCTTAAGTTAAGATGCTCTGATCATCTGATCAATGTGAGTTCAAATAGCACGTAAAAAACATGTAAATTACGTTCATACTCAAAGTCAAATAGAATATCCCAATTATCGCTCAAATCGGGCATGAAAGTTCCTGCGCGGCTGTGCATTACTTCACACGTAGTCATCTCACGCAATGTGAACTTGGTATTTTGGTGTGTCGATGCGGAGGACGTGTCCCAGGATGTATGGAAGGCTATATATTTTTAAACATTAGAGTAGCATATGTCATAAAGCCAACATCCCCTATATCAGTTGGAAGTAGTACCAAAAGATTGTCTAGGGTAAGATCTCCAAATCGCTAGTCTGCCCATGGCCCAAATGTTACAAACGAGTTGTGGCGCCGCCCTAGCGGTGGGGATGCTACATTCCAGCCTAATAACTGATACGCGCTGGTATCAGACAACGGAAGACGCGTAAGAAACTTAATGATAGCCATGTAACCTTATCGATTGAGAACAAGTTAGCTGGATAATATTAACAAAAACATGATGCATTCTACCCCTCTGGTATCTTTATTGAAATTGATTAAGTCCGATTTCAACAAAGTCAAATGCAATCGAGCGAACCCGCAGGGCCGCTTCATCATGACAAAGTCAATGTTCCGACGCAGTCAATGTTCTATTTCCATAGTGCCAAGCTTAGATTTAGAATCACAATTTAGGATCAAAAATCTCTTTAAAATGGTGACAATTTAACCATGAGAAGGACCAAGAAAATAGGGGGTTTTCCCCACCAATAAAAGTCAAAAACTGTGGTAGACTTCATCAGGAATTGAACGCACAACCCTGCGATCAAAAGTCCATCTGCGCCATTAGATTTTACAGACACATTTCGTTTGTTTCTGATTATATAAAACATTTCGATCTGCCCTGCTCATCTGCGTTAACGATGTCAGTCAGTAAATCGATAACTTTTTGTTGAAACATCTATTTCAAAGTGGATTTTTAAGGGGAATTAGTTCTTTCCCACGGAACCCTCTCAAACCATTTCTATAAGATAAGTGACCCACCCCCGGACTGATAGACCTAGCTGATCTGCCAATGACTGTCAGAAATGTCACTTTTGTTGACAAAGACTTGCCCGAACTTGCGTTACATTTTCTAATCTTTAGGAAACTTCAAAAAGGCCGTATTTGCATTCTTCTTCCCGCAGTTTTGTTCAGTTTATGGCCGCACAATACTGTCCGATGCCGGACAATACTGTCCATTGCCGCGCCAGTTCCTTGCGTCAGTTACGCCGGCGTCCATTGCCGCGCCAGTTCCTTGAGTCAGTTACGCCGGCGTCCATTGCGACGGAGCCCGAAGTAGCATCCCGACCGCTAGATGGTGCCTTGCACGAATGTGCACGCAGTGATCGTGCGAGTTGGAGATCTTACTATAGACAATCTTTGGTAGTACTGCCATCCACTCCCTACTATGGTGGCATATATGTGCCACTCGCGTTCTCGCATTCTCGCCTGGCACAACCTGAGGCGAGATCGCGAGAACGCGAGAATGCGCGAGGCGAGAATGCGCAAGGCGAGAACGCGAGAATGCAAGGGCGAGAATGCGAGAATGCGCCAGGCGAGAATGCGAGATTAATCTCGCCCGCGCATTCTCGCGTTCTCGTCCGCGCATTCTCGCGTTCTCGCGTTCTCGCTACGCGCATTCTCGCCTCGCGCGTTCTCGCGTTCTCGCCTCGCGCGTTCGCGCGTTCTCGCGTTCTCGTCTTGCGCGTTCTCGCGTTCTCGCCTCGCGCGTTCTCGCGTTCTCGTTTCGCGCGTTCTCGCGTTCTCGCCTCGCGCGTTCTCGTCTTGCGCGTTCTCGCGTTCTCGCCTCGCGCGTTCTCGCCTCGCGCGTTCTCGCGTTCTCGCCTCGCGCGTTCTCGCCTCGCGCGTTCTCGCGTTCTCGCCTCGCGCGTTCTCGCCTCGCGCGTTCTCGCGTTCTCGCCTCGCGCGTTCTCGCGTTCTCGCCTCGCGCGTTCTCTCCTCGCGCGTTTTCGCCTCGCGCGTTTTCGCGTTCTCGCCTCGCGCGTTCTCGCCTCGCGCGTTCTCGCCTCGCGCGTTCTCGCCTCGCGCGTTTTTCGCCTCGCGCGTTCTCTCCTCGCGCGTTCTCGCCTCGCGCATTCTCGCGTTCATTGTAGACCCGTTCTCCACTATAACTGCTCCTGCTTAGTGACTCATCATATGTTCATATAGAGCTTCTATTCTCTAAATTCATGTTGATGGTCTGGGCCGACATAGATTGAAAAGTACATAATTAAGTACACGCAAGCAACTGAACCGCATTTTCCCACAGAGATGCACCAGTGTAGCCTTAACAGGTCGCGCACAACGTGCCCAGCATGTTATTTATTGCGTCAATAAGTTCTTACAGAATCAGAAGAATCAGAATCAGAATCGTTTTATTGGGTCAAGCATACATAACAAAACAAACAGGAAAATAAAAACACACACAAACATTTGATAGGGTTGCCTGACCGAGGAGACTCACATTAAGACTGCTAGGCAGTCGCTAGCATGTGAGCCACCTCAAAAAAAAAAAAAAAAAAAAAAAAAAAAAAAAAAAAAAAAAAGGAAAAAAAAAAAGGAAAAAAAAAGAGGAAAAAAACGGAAAAAAACGGAAAAAAACACGCCAGTTACACAAGCCAGTTACGTTACGCTAAAAACGACACTGATTCTAACATATTGTTTTCGAATTCATATGCACTATATAATATATTTACAACAGCAAATATGGTATTTCGAATTTCTACAACACAGACAATCCAAAGTAAAAGTTTAAGAAAGCTAAATACCTATTCCGTCAGTGTGTGGCAGACATAACAATATGAGGCTTCACAACATTCCTTATAACCGATTAATAAATGAACCTTAATATGAGACGCATAACTTTTCAGCGAATGTGTGGTTGCTTTGCTAATGATATGCGAGGGGGTGTTGTTTAAGTGATGGATGAGACTATGTCTTAAAGTAAGTTGACAGAATTTGTGTTTGGTAGTCGGGATATGAAATGTGTGGTTTTGTCTTGTGTTATGACTATGTAAGTCATTTATCTTGAGGAATGTCATGTGTTCGAGAAAGTAAGCTGGTAGGTTATTATTTATGAATTGGTGGTAAAATTTTAGTTGTTGTAATGTATGTATATCTTTTAGTTTCAAGATTTTGAGATATTTGAATAGCGGGTCCGTGTGTGCAATATAATGACTTTTTGTTATAATCCTAATTGCCCGTTTTTGAATTTTAAATAACCTGTCAACTCGATATCCCCATGCCAGAATGCAGTAATATAGTTGACTCTGAAACAGTGACATATATATGGTATACAGTATGTGTTGGGGAAGGAAGTTTCCTAGCCTCTTTAGGATACCAACAACTTTGCTTAGTTTTGCAGCAAGTTTGTTTGTATGGCTGTGCCATGTTAAATGTTTATCTATTGTTAGTCCTAGCAGATCAAAGGTATCGACGCACTCTAGTTTGTTCCTGGCAATGTATAGTTCTGGAATTTTTACATTTTTTTGGGGCTTGTAGAGTACCATGTATTTAGTTTTTGCTATGTTTAGGCACAGATCATTTACCTTTAACCAATTGTTTATCTTGGATAATTCATCATTTATGTTTTGCGCTTCATTTTTACTCCCAGTTATTGATGCATCCAGTGTACTAAACAGTGTAGTATCATCAGCGTATACTATAAACTTAAAAACATCACTAGCGTGGGGTAAATCATTGGTATAGATTATAAAGAGTAGCGGCCCTAGGATTGAGCCTTGTGGAACCCCGCGTGTGACAGGCATTTCTTCAGATCGTATATTATCTATCATAACGTACTGTTTGCGACTATCAAGATAACTTTTTAGGAGATTTAGAGCAGTTCCAGATACGCCATAATGATGCAGTTTGTTTAATAAAATGTTATGATTTAATGTATCAAATGCTTTGGATAAATCCAGATATATATGAATAGGAATTTTTCCTTCATCAAGCTTTTGTATAGTTCTGTCTATCAGTTCTAATGTAGCATGTTCAGTGGAGTGCTTCTTTCTGAACCCATACTGGTTAGAGTTAAAGAGTTTTTGCTTCTGAAAATGGTCATACAAGAAAGTAAATATAGTTTTCTCGAAGATTTTAGAAATTGCTGGTAATAGAGATATTGGTCGATAGTTATCGATATTTGTGTTATCATCTTTTTTGAAGACTGGAATTACCTTGGCCAGTTTTAACTGGTCGGGGAAGATCCCTGTCGTTAGGCATTGATTGATTATCAGAGTAATACTCTCACATAATTCTTCCTTGACTATCTTGAGCAATTTTACCGAAATTCCATCGTGACCTGAACTTGATTTGGATTTTAATTCATTTATGGTCCCCAATATCTGGGCTTTATTTACTTCTGTGAAACATAGTTTATTTAATGTGGGTAGAGGTTTCAAATAAGACTCGTAGGGTGTTGAGTTTGCGCAATCTAAATTGCCGCAGATAGTTGTGCCGATATTGACGAAGAAATTATTGAACTTATCTGTTATCAGTTGTCTATTTTCCATCGGCTTGCCCTCGATATTAAAATAGTCCGGAAAGTCTTTCGTGTCCTTTTTATTATTCAGTAAGCATTTGATTTCTCTCCATGTTCCTTTAATGTCATTTTTGCACTTGTCAAAGCGTTTAAGGTAATAATCAGTTTTAGCTTGTGCAATCAACTTTTTTAGCATTTTGTTATAAGTCTTTAAATTCGTCTTCAATGTTCCATACTGCATGGAATCTGGTAGCGTTGCTTTTAGCCTCCTGTAAAGTTTGTCTCTAAAGGAAATAGATTTGATAATTCCCTGCGTAACCCAAGCCGATTTCTTATGTTTATGCTTATTAAATTTGACTAGTTTACTTGGCAAGAGATCACGCTTTGCCTTTGTGAGTACATCCTCTAGTATTTTGTAGTTGATGTTTGGATCGGCGTGCATATCATTTTCCATTTTACTGCTAATTTCTGCCTTTGCAAGATGTGATTTAAAGTTAAGAAGGGAACTCTGGTCCTTTTTTTCTACCTGTACATGGGTCGGGGTTTTGTGAGAAAGTCGGATATTAAGATTGAGGGAAATAAAATATGGCAAATGGTCAGACAAACCTTTGATTAGTATACCAGCAGTTGTACTAAATGTGTTCGGAGTCAGTTTACAGAGAAAATTGTTAATTAAAGTTCCCCTATATTTGGACAGTCTTGTTGGGAGAGTTATCAGGGGGAAAAAGCTTCGGGAAAGAACGGTGTCGAAGTACTCACTTAAAACTGGTTTTTCATTCAGACTGAGAAGATCTATATTATAATCGCCTGCAATGATAACCTCGCAAGGGTTTTTCTCAAGATGGTGAAGGGTAGAAGATAATTCTTTTGTAAACTGAATATAATTCTCATTTATATCACGGGGAGGCCGATAAATGTTTCCTAATATCACTTTTTTCTCTGTGGAGTGCCGCCCCGCGACTTCTATAAATTGCCCTTCCCATATATCAGATCGAACATGTGGGGAAATAGTTTTGTACTTAAGCTTGTTGTTTAAATATATAATTAGTCCACCATGAGCACTACAATACTTCCCAGTAGAGATAAGTGTATAATTCTCTAAGTTAAACAGTGATAGGTCAGAGTCGTCAGACAGCCAACTCTCCTGTAAACATATTGCAGATAATTCAATACCTTTACTTTCTAAAATATCTGTTAACACTTTGAATTCGTCAAATTTTGATGATATAGAGGCGACATTTAAGCTCATAATAGAGAATTTACCCCGACCCTCACAGAGAGTCGATAAGAATTGGTCTTCTGTGTAATAGGGTGATAGTTTTATGTAATCCAACTCTGAATTGTTATATCTTACGTTTCTATCATTCGACTTCAATGTATTGAGCAGAGAATTCTGCTCCACACCGCCAAATTTCATCAAAAAATCCTCACTTTCAGTGATATGCACATCTAACATTTGAAAAGTACAAGTGTATATTTTTCCATACTACCTTGGTTCTACCATTTGTACTCAGGTCGATTTGAATCAAGCTGATCGTATTTACAGCGCAGACTGGCGATAACTCAAAACGCGTACAACGAATCAGTACAATAAACAAACAATAAACAAATAAGAATAAAAATGAACATCGCATGGAAAATGGGGTGAAGGTAGCGCAGCACAGCTTTGCGCACAGGTGCTGAGGAAAACACGAGAGCGTCACCACATGAATATGCATAAGGCGTTTTAAATTACGTTGTGAGTTGCGTTGTGAGTCGAGCCCAATGTTCATTTCATTTCTCTAAACACATTTTGGGCACTGGCGACGTGTGTTTGATCACAGGAGTAATACACGTGTGTCATATGACACACACACGAAGGCAATAGCACTTTCGGGGCAGGGGGACTTGGCTCCGTCTTGGCTGACTGCGTCTAGGCAGCAGCACGTTACCGTCCATCACAAAAAACACTAGCAGTGCGCTCCGACTCGACTGGAGTCGTTCAGCACGGGCCACTTCAATCACGTCACGAGCAAAACAAATTCATACAATACACGTCAATACACCCCTTGCACAATATGAAATAAACATAAATATAATCCGCGTGGGTCAACACCACACTTAAGGGACAGTCTCAAAAGCGAAATTCAGGTAAATAACAGCCATAGGTCTATTGCATAACAAATTTCCATATCGGCGCCAGTATCGAATTACATTAATTTTTTTTTTTAGGACCCCACCTCATTCATATGTCCTTATGATACAACTTGCGCCGCGTGAGGACTTCTCCGCCAGGCTTCCGGTAGTGTGGCCAATGTCCCAACATCATAGCTCTTGCCGTTGATTAGTAGCCTGTTTCCCGATACGGTGGCGCGGGCGCCGTCCGACCGGGCGGCCTTCATCACAGGCAGCAGAATGCGGCGCTCGTCCTGGACGGCTTTCGGAAAGTCCTCGTCAACGAAGAGTCGAGTCCCACGTAACTGGGTCTTCCGGGCCCAGACTTTCTCGCGGTCGTTGAAAAAGGCGAAACGAACAATGATGGGCCGCGATCTTTTGGTTCTCGTGGCAGGGGTGGGCTTTGGGCCTAACCTGTGACAACGTTGTATTTGGATATCAACTGCCTTCTCCATGTTCAATTTTGTTGACATGATATCCTGAATTAGAAGGGCACAGTTTTCCTGGTTACCCCACGGTGACTCCGGAATGCCATGGAAAATAAGATTTTCCTTCCGACTATAGGTCTCAAGAGCGACGACTTTGGTTTTTAGAGACGTATTGTCCGCTTTGAGGTCGTTTACATTTGCATTGGCATTTGTGTCAATTTTTTCAAGAGTATTGACTCGTTCTTTTAATCCAGTATACTGCTTCTCTAGGTCATCCAGCCTAGCACTGTTGAGCTCAGCTAGACTGCGTAGAGAGTCGAGCTCACCTTTTATGGCAGCTACGGTTTCCTTCAACTGAGGTAGACAGGATACTAATATAAGGATACTATCCAGTTTTTTGTTCATGTCAACCGACATGCTTGACATTTCCGGATACGATGCAAAACTGTTTTCTTCGGTGTCATCCGCTTCAATCCAGGCAGCAAGGGTCTTTTGTTTCTTATCTATGACTTTCTCAGGTGTTTTTCCGCTGCTGTTTCGCCTGCGTTTAGTGCGCCCCATTCTTCATGTGGAGACCGTCCCCTTGGTCGAGGGCCTTGTGAGGGAGGCGATAATGGCAGCTACACCCAAGTTCTGTCCAACAGTGACTTTCTTCCGGAATTAACTGCACATCAAGTATTCCTGGTTCCCTAAAACATGTCTCCACTTAGCCTTTGCTAGTTCGCGTTACACATTGTCCATTAATGAGATATATGAACGTGAGACAGACACATTTCTTCGCTCTCGTGTTCCCAGACGGCAAAAATCACGTCCACACCTGAGCGGCCATCGCGTTATCGAAGAACCGAACCCCCTAGACAGCCTTTGCATCCGCCAGTGTGGAATACGCATAGCCGATGATGAACCTGTACTGATCAGGCCCATCGTGCACCCACTTAAATTATTACCAGGCTCAGCTGGCATGCAGAAAGCTAATAAATTCGTTTTCCAAATGTGATACCTCGGGAAGTTTTTGGCCAATTCCTGCTCCTAAAAATCCATTTGATGAATGGCTTTCTGTTTGGTTCGCCAAGAACACCGTATGAAAATGTTATATTGGTCAGTAAAGAAATCTTGTTGCTCGACGACCGCTTCCAACTATAAACACTGGTCTCAGTGGCATGTGCAAACGAATGTCCCAGATGCGCGATTCGTTCTACCTTTTGTATCATGTGACCTTTGAGCGTGAGCGTAAAGAAAGCCCAAATAAAAGGGGGGGTTCGAAGTGTGGTGGACAGACATTATCCTAATTTTCTGCGTGAAGTAACGGATATTCGTCATGCCTCCCTATACATTTACAATTATAGTGTCCTGTGTATGTTTGGTGTCAATGCTGCAGCAATGTCAAGGTGCAGCGAAGCCAAATTTTATCATTATGCTGATGGACGACGTAAGTATGAACTTAAAGTTGCGTGTCGAGTTCTTTCCCGCCAAAACTAAGCCTAGGTGAAATTTATATCAAAATTTGCAGAAAACTCGATTGTTTCATTCTATAAATTCAGAAACCTGATAAACATCGCCGTTTCGGCTGTGGTGTGGCAAACATGTCTATCCCGGAACACCACAGAACTCGGTCGCGGCACTGCTACTTATACCAAAGCATCGCGAAGCACACAAACTGATGACGTTTACCACTAAAATGAAAACTTGCGGTAAATTGATATCACTGGCAAGGCTAAGAGACACTATTTGGCAGTCTGGCATGGGTGGAGTATAGACAAAAGAAATCTTGAATGATTCAAGGACTGATTTTTTTTTGTATTTTGGACCTCTTCAGTTTTGGCGGGAAAGAGCTCGATATGCAACTTTAAAGCGGGTGTCCAACCTAATTTAATCGCGATCTGCACCAAAAGTTTACATTTTAATATTAAATTGGCGAGTGTTAACGCTTCGTTTCGGCCGACTAGTAAGGAGAAAAAAATTAAGGCAACCCGCCCCCAGCAATGTCAAGCAGAGCGCCATTTTGCCGGGAGCAATGACGCATATCGTGACTATTCATATGGCGCGCCTTACGTTATAACTCGCGGAGAGAGATCAGGGCCGCGGTTTACAGATGAACAGCGGCAGTTCCAAGCCTCGCAGTAGCGCAAGATCTTAGTGTTCCATGAAAAAGTACCGTCCAAACAAATTGATATACGTATTGCCACAATTGACTCTGCAACAATGCCATGATTGGCGTTAGAATCGCAGCTATTTATATTAGCGATTATCACGCGCTCTTGTTTTGCTCACACAATAGGCGCAATTTCCGGTTTGAATAAATTAAAGTATCGCCTCCTGATTGGTCAATCGCGGACACGCCTCCAAAAAGGGCTGCCGCCTGGGTAGGCGGCGAAATCGTGCCTGGCGGTCACTTCTAAATTTTATTGTGAGCTACAGATAGAACGAAAAATTCTATAATTTGGAGGATAGATAATTGGGTATTATAGAAATCGGTAAAGCAGCGTTAGAGGCCAGGCTGGCGGTTCCCTTTAAATAAGCATGAAATAATAACGGCGCCAGTGTGGCTGTGTAACACTTGAACACAGTTGTCAGTGCGTCAGCATCATTTCGTAGACATCATATTTCTGCCCATGAGCTGCAACATAAGCTTAGGTCTTTATTACTTCTAAGATTTGTAAAAAGTAATGTAAAATTGGAATTTACTTTTAGATCTAAGGTTAAACTTTAAATTGGAACATAAGCTTTATAATTAAGATTTATAAAATGATCTAATTTAAAATGGGTTATTATGATATGATTTAATTTAGCAGTAATTTGTAAAAAAAATTATATTATTTATGATTTGTTTTAGTCAGACTATTGATTTTTTCATGCAGTGACTCATTTTCTTTTGATATCTTTCTTTATTTGCATATAATTGATTGTAGATGCATCTTATGACTAATAATCAATAAAGTGTAGCATCTGGCTTATTGTATCCATCTGCTTGATATCACTTTGTATTATATTTTAAATCATAGCAGCAATAACATTTCTTTGATGGAATATACCAGTGATAATATATATTTATATATCTATCTGATAAAATAATAGATTATAATTTCCTTTTTTCTCTATACCAATAAAAAGTATTTTAAAATATTAATGCTTTATAAGATTATTTAACTTTGATATCTGAGAAAAATATTTTTACTTTGAAATATATCTATATTTATCAATTCCTAGAGTTATATATAAAAGCATATAATATATGATATTTATATCACTTATCTTTTTGATTTCATAGATTGTTATATTAATATTTATAGATTTGAATTAAATTATATTCAGATGGGATGGGGTGACCTTGGTGTATTTGGTCACCCTGCAAAGGAGACACCTAACCTGGATCAGATGGCTGCAGAGGGAATGCTATTACCAGACTTCTATGCAGCAAATCCATTATGCTCACCATGTAAGTTATCAATGATAAATACTGTATCATAGAAAGAAAGAAATGATCCAATCTAAGAAAATATGTACAAAAGTCATAATACATGTATTTCCCTTTAGTGGTATTCTACTACTGCCTACGGTAGTGATATGAGACCTAGTTATAACTCTGGACATTTACAGTTAATAATATTTACTGATTGTAATTGATTCTATATGTTTCATATTAAATATTAGTAAAGCAATTGATAAGCAAACAAGCGTTACATGTACTTATTTTAGTAGGACTTTTTGGCTTAGTTTTATCAGATATCTTATGGCTCTAAACTACATTTGGCATTATGTACTGGTAATATATTGTTTTATTATCTGTTTGGTTTTCAGCTCGAGCAGCTTTGCTGACAGGAAGGTTACCAATTCGTAATGGATTCTACACAACAAATGCCCATGCGAGGAATGGTATGTATATTTATCAGTTATGCACGTCAGTGAGGACATGCAAAGTTATAACAAATCTGTTCTTGATGTTGACTTACATGCTGGAGTCTGCATGGGTTGGGTAAGTGGCCTTCATCTCACAGGCTCTACATGCACATTTAAGACTCATCTTCTCAAAAGTGAAGTAGCATATATATTACTTGACAAACTAGAATAACATTTTGATGCCATCCTGACTTCAGCACTTTGGTAGCTGTGGGGCTGAAGTAGTTTCAATACAATGCAGCTGTAATCTTCGTCATTCTATTGCAGGTAACGCTGATGCAAGAATGCAATATAAAATATTCTTTTGTGATTTTTGCAGCTTACACTCCTCAGGTAATAGTAGGAGGGATTGCTGATTCAGAAATTCTGTTCCCGGAACTTTTACAGAAGGCTGGCTATAGAAATAAAATCATTGGTAAATGGTATGTATTGTCACTTATCAATACTGTGTTCATTGTATGGGATTATCATAATGTTAAGCATATATACGTGTAACTTTACAGCTGTGGTAGCTCATATTGAAATGTTCCACGTTATATTGTAAGTCTATAGCAATTTAGCCGTAGCAGCAATACCGTCGAATCTGAAGACATTTTGTCCAATTCCAGGCACTTAGGGCACCGCCCTCAGTTTCACCCGCTAAAGCACGGATTTGACGAGTGGTTTGGAGCCCCCAATTGTCACTTTGGGCCATTCAATGACAAAAGAGCTCCAAACATTCCTGTCTACAAAGATCAGTTTATGGTTGGACGGTGAGTTTGTACGTGTAGCAGTGAGACAAACCATTCATACTGGATTTGACTAGAGAGATTATTTCTCTAGCCGAGTTGGTAGAGTGGGTGACTTGAGAACTGGAGGTTGTTATATTCTAGCCTGGAACTGAGCCGGGCCCCTCCGCTACACGACGACTGTTTGAAAGAGGAATGGTAACTCCTTGTAGCTTTTGATATCGCCTTGCTGACTGTGACAAGAGAGATGTATCGACAGTGATAATTATAGATAATCATCCTCTTTGACTTTTTTTTCATTGGAAGTATAATTCTTTGGTTATGCCTGTGGTAATGTATACTTATATCATATATTATAAATAATCTGAGCCCATGATATGTGGCTGATGCAATAAAAGTGAGTCATGAGATGTATTTTTACCGACAAAACATGCGTTTCAGCTATTATGAAGAATACAAGATTGATCTACATACGGGCGAATCAAACTTAACCCAACTATACATTGAAGTAAGTATATTTTGTTTCATTGTTAAGTAAGGTTTTTATTTAAATTATGCTTTCATTTCTCCCTTTTTCAGGTACTATGAAAAATTCCAGATCCATCGCAAAACTGGGGACTCAAACTTGACTCAGCTGTACATAAGTGTATGTTGTTTTGAAGAAAAACTGTTTGCAAATGGGGTTAAAGAATATTATTTTGCTTTAGCGATATGAAAAGATGCAAGCCATAAATGAGGTCTTAACTACTCTGCTCCTCTTGTTTAAATATTTGTCAATGCGGTTTTCAACTTACCGGTAGGTGTAATCCTTGCAGTCATGTAATGCCTGCAAGTAAGGCATAATCCGTAATGCCTAATAACAATTTTCGTATAAGTATCAATTCTTGACACACATAAATTTAATTTGATACAAGGATGTAAACTAAAGACAAATGGATAGTAATTAGTGCTCGTTAAAGTCTGAAAAGAGTGTTCATCTGCATCCAGTAGGTTAGTATCCCATGAAGAGAACCCGGGAGGCAGACATACCACTTCATGTACTTCTATCAGCCACTAATACATCTTATTTACACTCTGGGTATGGGAATGATCGTATTTTATTCAGGAAGCTGTGGAGTTCATTGACAAGCAGCATGAAGCTGGGGACCCGTTCTTTCTTTACTGGGCTGTAGATGCCACACATGATCCAGTGTATGCTTCCAAACCGTTCCTAGGCACAAGTCAGCGTGGCTTGTGAGTTGTTAATACTAGCTGTGGTCTATCGATATATACTTTACCCAGACATATAAACCCACTGGCTGGAATGTTTTTGGGGGCTTATTCCCGGGCTTGTTAGACGTGTTATGCTTGGCTGGGTCCTTTAGATCTTTCCCAAACATCCAGACGCATTTATTCGAATGCTATAGGTACTCAGGCATGTATTTGTGAAAAAGCTTTTTTCCTGCCTAACCTGTTTTGCACCCGTGTTTTAACATTTGGGTGATGGAATGCTCCATATTCTTTCAGCGTTTACAGTTTTGTTTTATTAACCAACACCTTTACATCTTGAAGACGTCGCTGTCCGGCTTCCGGATCACGCGTTCTTCGTTCTGCTTAACCTACACCATGACATTTATATGTCACTGGGACGCCAGATATTCGTGCGGCTCGTTATCACGCATGCTCGTGTCTTGTAGGAAGCTGTAGAATTCATTGACCAGCAATCTTCTTCGAAGGAGCCTTTCTTACTTTATTGGGCTGTGGATGCTACTCACGACCCACTCTATGCCTCAAAGCTATTCTTAGGCACTAGTTCACGTGGCCTGTGAGTAGCAATATTACCCATAATGTGTAATCATCAACGGTGTTGTAATACATTTTTAATCATTACTTATAACCTGCAAGTTTGGCTTGTCTTTTAGTTTTTACACTATTAATATAAATTGTGGTAACTGCTCGAGTTGAAGATAAATGGTGTCTTGGTATGTATCATTTGTGCAGTTAAAACAGATTGAGAACTAATTTTAAGTAGGCGTAATATTAATGTTAACTCACCTTTGGATGATATACATTATTTTCTTATCTATCCATCAATATCTTGTCTTGATGCAATTTAAAAAAACTGCATTGACGTGTCAAAAATGACGCATGTTACGTACTTACGCGAATTATGGTTTCGCAGGATATGACAATTTATACGATCTGAAGGCATTCCTGTGAGGTCACACCGTGTACTGTTAACCTTAACCCTCGGCTGTAACCGTGGACCCGTAGATACGGAGATGCCGTGCGTGAGCTCGACCATGGAGTTGGCGTCATCCTCAATCATCTCAAGCGGCGTGGTATCGCCGACAACACCTTCGTCTTCTTTACGTCCGACAACGGTGCTGCCACCTACGCCAAGGAAAATGGTGCGTGACTCTGATATTCCCCCTTTTCGGAATTTAACACCGAGTCTCTTTCATATGTACAGTGACACTTTGTCAATTACATCCTTATAACTGACATATTGACATCTCCCGTTTTCTATACTTGGTCCGATATACAGACGTTCGCTGCCTACTTGTGTCATGTGGTTTCAGGTGGTGACAATGGTCCGTTCTTATGCGGCAAGGAAACTACGTACGAGGGTGGGATGCGGGAGCCGGCTATCGCCTGGTGGCCTGGCAAAATCAAGCCAGGCCAAGTAAGAATATGTACATCTTGAACCAACGATAAAGGCGACGATAACGCGCTTATTCATGCAATTCCTGACCTAATCTGAAGGACACCTTTTACTGTTAAGACGGTAGTTCATATAACGTGCCGAAGGTAACAAGAGGTTGATCTTTCACGCGCTGCTTCACCACAATACTCGTTTGCTAAAACGCAATTATAGCTTTTAAGGTACTCCTCAAAGTGTTATTTCATAGTTTAGATCATATTTCATCATCGATATATGATCTGTTAATGCGAGCGGTTAATCAGTTTGTTGGCTCACCTACATAAGTCTACCATGATTATTAGTTGTCTCTGGAAATGAAGAGCTGTGTCTTAACTGAAAACTCATGATTCGTAGCTAAGAACTGGCCAAAGTCAACTTAGGACTCATAAGTGGGAACTCTTACGACTTTCGAAAGAGAACTGGTCTGTAGCATTGTAAAGTGTCATTATTATGATCTAAGAACGGTTTTATGAAGGGGCCCCTGGACCTTCCTATGAATGTGTGCCTGTGTTCTTGCAGGTAACCCACCAACTGGGTTCTCTTATGGATCTGGCTACCACTGTGGTAGAACTGGCAGGTGCCCAGATGCCCAAGGACCGCATTATCGACGGCGAAAGCCTGGTCAATGTCCTATTCAATGCCACAGAATTTGATCGGTAAGGCGGACTTCCCTACTAGTACTACCTGAATATACTGATGCATGGCTTGCTTGCTTGACCTTGTCTGAACAGACCCCCTTACCTGTCCTTGCGAGTGGCATTCCGTCCATCGCCTAATGAATTCCTAGCCATATATAGGCAAATATCGGTAACTACGTGTGCCTAAGTACTCCTGGCTTAGATATAATTCCTTGGGATAGAAGTTCTAGTTAATGAGAGAAAATAATTAAAGTATATCGTAATGTTGGCGTTTATCGCGAACTGCTTGTTGCAGACCCATCTTTTATTACCGAGGCAACGAGATGATGGCGGTTCGGTATGGCCTTTACAAGGCACATTACTGGACATGGGTCAACTCGAAGCATTACTACGAAGTTCAGGTATATCTTCGTGCCATGACAAGTGGACCAATCGTTTCTGTGTATGTGTTGTTAAGCTGTTATCTATGGTTGACATTCTAATCCTGGTGCAGAAGACATGTACATGTATACTGATACTTTATAACTTGCAACTTTGTATAACGAATGAAGACAACATTCAAGCTTCTCATATAACATCTTCCCATAATGTTTTAGAGATTTTAATGCGCTACTTAGCTTGTTGCGCTATGGATCTTGTTAGTAATGTCCGTATTTTCGTGAACTAAAAAACACGAACGCCGCTTAACTAGGAGTCCCATAACTAAGATGGTCCAATAGCATATTTTATTAGTTTCTTTAATCATATATTGTATTTTATTTATGCAATAAGGACATCTATATATCCATAGCTATTATTTTCTGTAAGAAGTTTTAGAGGTAAGTACATGTGTTAATAAATACCTTGAATCTGGAACTGCCATCAGTAATTAATTTACCCTGGTTGTGTGTACATATTGTACTGGTGTTCTCCTTCCAAATAGCACGTAGATTTTTGCCCTGGTCAATACGTGGAAAATGTCACTACGCATGACCAAGTAGACTGCACAAAGGAACCGCTTCTCTTTCACCTGGGAAAAGATCCTGGTGAAAAATACGTTATCAAGTAAGTGAAGTGCCTCTATTGTCAATACGAGTATAAGCATTAATGTGGTAGATAAAACTGTTTAATAAGATGATTTCTAAAATGTCTCAATGCAAACAACCAGTTTTTTTGTTACCCTTCATGTTATTGACATGACGACATACCTTTTTTTTTGGTCATCGCGCAGACCTCACGACAATTCCTTTATGTATTTTTGTTTTCTCGCAGACCTCACCGCCAGGAGTACAAGAAGACCATGCGTGTCATTCAGAAGATTGTTGATGACCATAAGGCCAAAATGGTACCCGGCGAGCCAGCTCTGAACTACTGTGATTCGGCAGTGCAGGTACGGGAATTGTAATAAAATATTAAAATAGGTATAATTCAACAAAATCACATTGACTAATCAGCGAGCATCTTGGTTTGGGTACCCATTCGACTTACGTGAACATAATACAGTTACATTTTAATGCGCAACTTGAAATTGACTGGCGTGAAAAGCGGATTGTTTCGCGTTCACTTCACGTCATCGTCCCCTCAGATTTCTTGGGCCGGTGTAACTCGTGTGCATAAAAGTGGCCTTAACCAGCCGTCGTAGAAGGATTTTTCCTTTTTTGCACAGAAGTATATAGTTCTTATGGACGCACCCGCATGTAGGTATCACGCAGGTGATTCACATTCAGATGCACATTCATAGTGACGCCCTACGACCTGTTAACGCCTTGCAGTCTTTGTATCTTTCTTTCAGAACTGGGCACCCCCTGGGTGTGAGAAGTTAGGAAAGTGTCTGAAGGGACCGGCATCGAAGCCAACGAAGTGTTATTGGGACCATTCAATCAATCAGTTCATGCCAAATCTGGAGTAAAATGAAACAGTTATGATAATGGCAACATAATGTAATGATAAACGCTTCGTTTTTAATGCTCCACCATTCGCCGGACATCTACAAATACCTCCTGGCAGCGAGTGATCAAGCTAAGTTTGTTTACTTCTGGCAAATGGTGGAGCATTGAAAACGATGCGAGATGTGGCCAAAAATTGCCTGGAAAGTCATAAAAGCTTCAGGAATATAGTGGAGCACATTGACGGGTAGGCACTGCATATTTATTATGTTAAAGACACTTGAGCCACCGGTCCGCAATTTCTAATTTTAGGCCTGGTGAATGGCATGGCTTTCACTCTTGCTCCGTTTACAGGCGGGGTCAGAGAGGCATGTACCAGGGCTCGGTAGACCCTTTCTAGGAACTACTCCTGTACACAGGGATCAAAGGTCACAAACTGATCCGGAAAGTTTGGTACTAGCCATAGCTCAGACTCGAACCACTGACATTTTCCATCGGTACCACTCTTATATCTCTCAGCCTGGCCCTCGATCTCAAGGAACTGCCGACAATGCTGTAGTTCGGCAACTAGATCTGTATTGGAGCGGATTGCATTACATTAAGTTTGTCAGCAATTTCAGTAAAACAGTCTGATGGATCGACATTCATGTCCATCTTTTCAGGCTTACGACATTAACGTCTGATTTTTAGGCTACAACTGTACAGTGTCTGTGTCACTGTCACGAGACTAGAGTCTATACTGTGCTGTCTTGTCGCGTGTCACGTTCCTGAGGGCCATTATAATACCATGACGCTGAAACGATATAATCTGACAAGAAGAACTTTTATTCGTCACACCCCCTTATTTATGGGGTGGATCCCTGGCGGTCACATTTACCTAGGTATTCACACATAATCCGCCTAGCGACTGCTTGAGTTACATAATCATAACGCGCGCTTACATTACAATATGATAGACAGTATACTAGAGTGTCAGTGACAATCTGTCATTTTACCAGAGCTGGCCTAATAGCCAGATTGGACAGCTTGCTGAAAGCCAACAATTGTGAGAGTTGGGATAAAATTTACAAAAAGCCTAATTATGTCATGTGTTTGTCCCCTATATATTAATACCTGCCTAACTGAAAACCTTTTATAATTCAAAAATATCTGTCTAATAGTCCCAGTGACTCTTGCAAAAGACTCAGCGCTCATTTTTGTCAGAGCACCCTGTCGCAAGGATTGTTTTCGGCTGCCATTGCCGTTGTGCTCTGAAGTCCAAAGTGGTAAATATTAGTGGCCCCACTCCGTGTAGCACATGGGTTCTTCAATTGCCTGCTTTCAGGCCCACTAAAAAAGTCACTTTGACCAACCGTTGAAAACAATCATGGCACCTAAGCGGTCCACGTAGATGTTGTGCTCTCGTTATGAAGCCCAGAGATTCACACGTAGGCCCAAGACATTTATTTGCACAAAAGCAAGCTACAAATGTAAAGTCGAATGATTTGTGGTTATGTTTGTATAAAAAAGAAATGTGAAAACAGAAAAGATGTTATTGTGAAATTGCAATCGTTTATGCCATCACGAGCGTTTTCACGGCAAAAGGGCTGGTGTCTGCTACCACTTTAGTGCGAGCCTGTGAGTGATCTGTCAGTGTGTGTGTAACTGCCCTAACTGGGCCTAAGTGATTTGTTTTGCAAGCTAGCTGCTCCCAGCCACACTTACCTGTCCCCCGCGTCTTCGGTGTGCCTCAGCATCAGCGATCACACCTTAAGTTAACATGCTTAGATCATCTGATCAATGTGAGTTCAAATAGCACGTAAAACATGTAAATTACGTTCATACTCAATGTCAAATGTAATATCCCAATTATCGCTCAAATCGGGCATGAAAGTTCCTGCGCGGCTGTGCATTACTTCACACGTAGTCATCTCACGCAATGTGAACTTGGTATTTTGGTATGTCGATGCGGAGGACGTGTCCTAGGATGTATGGAAGGCTATATATTTTTAAATATTAGAGTAGCATATGTCATAAAGCCAACATCCCCTATATCAGTTGGAAGTAGTACCAAAAGATTGTCTAGGGTAAGATCTCCAAATCGCTAGTCTGCCCATGGCCCAAATGTTACAAACGAGTTGTGGCGCCGCCCTAGCGGTGGGAATGCTACATTCCAGCCTAATAACTGATACGCGCTGGTATCAGACAGCGGAAGACGCGTAAGAAACTTAATGATAGCCATGTAACCTTATCGATTGAGAACAAGTTAGCGGAATAATATTGGCAAATCATGATGCATTCTACCCCTCTGGTATCTTTATTGAAATTGATTAAGTCCGATTTCAACAAAGTCAAATGCAATCGAGCGGGGCCGCTTCATCATGATAAAGTCAATATTCCGACGCAGTCAATGTTCTATTTCCATAGTGCCAAGCTTAGATTTAGAATCACAATTTATGATCGAAAATCTCTTTAAAATGGTGACAATTCAACCATGAGAAGGACCAAGAAAATAGGGGGTTTCCCCCACCAATAAAAGTCAAAAACTGTGGTAGACTTCATCAGGAATTGAACGCACAACCCTGCGATCAAAGTCCAACACCATCTGCGCTATTAGGTTTTACAGAGACACGTTTCGTTTGTTTCTGATTATATAAAACATTTCGATCTGCCCTGCGCATCTTTGTTAACGATGTCAGTCAGTAAATCGGTAACTTTTTGTTCAAACATCTATTTCAGAGTGGATTTTAAGGGGAATTAGTTCTTTCCCACGGAACCCTCTCAAACCATTTCTATAAGCTAAGTGACCCACCCCCGGACTGATAGGCCTAGCTGATCTGCCAATGACTGTCAGAAATGTCACTTTTGTTGACAAAGACTTGCCCGAACTTGCGTTACATTTTCTAATCTTTAGGAAACTTCCGTATTTGCGTATTTAGGAAAAGGCCGTATTTGCATTCTTCTTCCCGCAGTTTGTACAGATTATGGCCGCACAATACTGTCCATTGCCGCGCCAGTTCCTTGCGTCAGTTACGCCGGCGTCCATTGCGACGGAGCCCGAAGTAGCATCCCGACCGCTAGATGGTGCCTTGCACGAATGTGCACGCAGTGAACGGGCGAGTTGGAGATCTTACTATAGACAATCTTTGGTAGTACTGCCATCCACTCCCTACTATGGTGGCATATATGTGCCACTCGCGTTATCGCATTCTCGCCTGGCACAACCTGAGGCGAGATCGCGAGAATGCGCTAGGCGAAAACGCAAGAATGCGCGAGGCGAGAACGCGAGAATGCGCCAGGCGAGAATGCGAGATTAATCTCGCTCGCGCATTTTCGCGTTCTCGCCCGCGCATTCGCGCGTTCTCGCTACGCGCGTTCTCGCCCGCGCGTTCTCGCTACGCGCATTCTCGCCTCGCGCATTCTCGCCTCGCGCGTTCTCGCGTTCTCGCCTCGCGCGTTCTTAGTTCCCGAACTCGCGTTCTCGCCTCGCGCGTTCTCGCCTCGCGCATTCTTGCCTTGCGCATTATCGTGTTCTCGCGATCTCGCCTCAGGTTGTGCCAGGCGAGAATGCGAGAACGCGAGTGGCACATATATGCCACCATCCCTACGGCTGCCGCTGCGCCCCTCTCACCCATCGTGCGGTCCAAACATGCTAGCATCGGAGTGACCACGTTAAAGCCCCCCCCCCCCGTTTTTTCACGGCCAGAATCCGCTCGGTAGGGGCGTTTTACCGCCAAAATGTTTTTATTTTCGTGGCAACCCGCTTTATGAACGCGCATTTTTAGAGCCCCCCCCCCCCCCCCCCCGCAAGTGTTAAAATCTCCGTTTTATAGGGGTATCTGCTCTCTCAGGCATCAAGGCACCCGCGGCCTAGCTTAGCCTAGCCTTTTCAGCAGATCAGTTCAAACGTTTAATAGGTTACTTATCTTTTATAAACGCGTTTCGAAATATTACGTCATGATGCTTTCTGATATTCCGAAATATTGTAGACCCGTTCTCCACTATAACTGCTCCTGCTTAGTGACTCATCATATGTTCATATAGAGCTTCTATTCCCTAAATTCATGTTGATGGTCTGGGCCGACATAGACTGAAAAGAGCGGCAACTTAATTAGGAAGAAGGGAGAGGTCCATAATTAAGTACACGCAAGCAACTGAACCGCATTTTCCCACAGAGATGCACCAGTGTAGTCTTAACAGGTCGCGCACAACGTGCCCAGCATGTTATTTATTGCGTCAATAAGTTCTTACACACGAAGAACCGAACCCCCTAGACAGCCCTTGCATCCGCCAGTGTGGAAAACGCATAGCCGATGATGAACCTGTACTGATCAGGCCCATCGTGCACCCACTTAAATTATTATCAGGCTCAGCTAGCATGCAGAAGGCTAAAAAATTCGTTTTCCAAATGTGATGCCTCGGGAAGTTTTTGGCCAACTCCTACTCCTAAAAATCAATTTGGTGAATGGCTTTCTGTTTGGTTTGGTTTGGAACACTGTATGAAAATGTTATATTGATCAGTAAAGAAATCTTGTTGCTCGACGACCGTTTCCAACTATAAACACTGGTCTCAGTGGCATGTGCAAACGAACGTCCCAGATGCGCGATTCGTTCTACCTTTTGTATCATGTGACTTGTGAGCCCGAGAGTAAATAAAAGCACAAATAAAAGGGGTGGATCGAAGTGCGGTGGACAGACATTATCTTAATTTCCTGCGTGAAGTAACGGATATTCGTCATGCCTCACTATACATTTACAATTATAGTGTCCTGTGTATGTTTGGTGTCAATGCTGCAGCAATGTCAAGGCGCAGCGAAGCCAAATTTTATCATTATGCTGATGGACGACGTAAGTATTAACAAACCTGAAATAATAACGGCGCCAGTGTGGCTGTGTAAGGGTCTCACTGTATAGCGAAAAGACGTGTCTTTTCGCGAAAAGACACTAATCTCGCGAAAAGACAGTCCAAATGCCAATTAACACCGATTTGAAGCTGTTGAACCGGCTAATTCAATTTGTAATGTCTTTACTGAAAGATTTAATGAAAAACTGTATTGTTTAATCGGGTTCATATACGTATTTAACAAATATTTCAACACGGACGCCGTTCAGCGATCGGTACGGCTGCCGCCATGTTGGATACATACTTGCCC
Organism: Arenicola marina; assembly: GCA_964019135.1. NCBI lineage: Eukaryota > Metazoa > Annelida > Polychaeta > Arenicolidae > Arenicola > Arenicola marina. Next base: position 7,059,211 of record OZ025257.1, on the reverse strand, counting down.
GCTGCCTCACTAGATGGCGTAACGCGGCAAATGATGTTACATACATGTTTGCGTTATGAGGTCTTTTCGCGAAAAGACGGTTACATCGGCGTAAAAGGGACATGTATCGCTGATAAAAGACACTTAAAGCATTAGTCAAAACAATACAGTTTTTCATTAAATCTTTCAGTAAAGACATTACAAATCGAATTAGCCGGTTCAACAGCTTCAAATCGGTGTTAATTGGCATTTGGACTGTCTTTTCGCGAGATTAGTGTCTTTTCGCGAAAAGACACGTCTTTTCGCTATACAGTGAGACCGGCTGTGTAACACCTGAACACAGTTGTCAGTGCGTCAGCATCATTTCGTAGGCATCATATTTCTGCCCATGAGCTGCAACATAAGCTTAGGTCTTTATTACTTCTAAGATTTGTAAAAAAACGTCATTTTCCTTTTTTCAAATTGGAATTTATTTTTAGATCTAAGATTAAACTTTAATTGTAACATAACTCATAAGCTTATTAATTAAGATTTATAAAAGGATCTAATTTAATATAGGTTATTATGATATGATTTAATTTAGCAGTAATTTGTGAACAAATTCGTATGGTCTAACCTCGACCCCTTGTGATAGGTGGGTGACTTAATCTGCATATTGTGATTCTTAGTGTGCAAAAGCAACACTATCAATTCATATAGCTGTGCTCTACTGCCCAACGATAGATAAAACCATCCCTTGGAACTATATTTACTAGTCTTAAAGTTGCATGTAGAGTTCTTTCCTGCCAAAACTAAGCCTAGGCGAAATTTTTTTATCAAAATTTGCAGAAAACTCAATTGTTTCGTTCTATAAATTTAGAAACCTGATAAACATCGCTGTTTCGACTGTGGTGTGGCAAACCTGTCTATCCCGGGACACCACAGAACTCGGTCGCGGCACTGCTACATATACCAAAGCATTGCGAAGTACACAAACTGATGAAGTTTACCACTAAAATGAAAACTTGTGGTAAATTGATATCACGGACAAGGCTAAGAGACACTATTTGGCAGTCTGGTATGGGTGGAGTATAGATAAAAGAAGTCTTGAATGATTCAAGGACTGATTCTTATATGTATTTTGACCTCATTAGTTTTGGCGGGAAAGAGCTCGACATGCAACTTTAATATACAAGTAGTCCTAACGCAAATATAGAATACTTCATGCACATCACTCCAAGGTAATGCCATTTGGAGCAGATGCATTATGATGCCAAAATAAATCCTTCATGTTACACATATGAATATTAGTTTACGTCAAAATATACGGAAGCAGGGCCGGACAGTTATTGTTGCATGTAATTGTGACCATCAACAGGTAAAAAATTATATATTTTTATGACATATATTGTTAGAAAATTATGTTAAATTAAAAAGGGGATCGAGGTTAGACTACAGTCATGAAAAAGGTGGGGTAACCTCGATCTCTCCCAAGGTCAAGGCCAATCTGAGAAAATCTGTCATGATGTCATACCTGTTGTAAACATTGTCTGCTGTCATTCTTTATTATAAAATAAGTTCTCATACTCAGTGTTAATAAGGCATACTGCTTGTTTTTAAAAATCATGTGTCTTAACTTTTGAGATAAGCTGCACAACCATCTGTTAATGTAGGGTGACATGATATATTTAATTTAAATTTGATAAAAAATTACATACATATAATCCAGCGTCTCTGTGTCTAATTATTAGGGGTATCCATAAGATCGTGATCGAAAAATCAATTCTGTGAAAAAATATTGATTGGTGACATCATCAACCACATTAGCGCATGGAGGTCGAGGATACCCAAGGGTCGAGATTAGCTCACATTGCCTTACATTATATTTATATCACTTTTATCTTTTTGATTTCATAGATTGCTATATTAATATTTATAGATTTGAATTAAATTATATTCAGATGGGATGGGGTGATCTTGGTGTATTTGGTCACCCTGCAAAGGAGACACCTAACCTGGATCAGATGGCTGCAGAGGGAATGCTATTACCAGACTTCTATGCAGCCAATCCATTATGCTCACCATGTAAGTTATCAATGATAAATACTGTATCATAGAAAGAAAGAAACCAATCCAAGAAAATATGCACAAAAGTCATAATACATGTATTTCCCTTTAGTGGTATTCTACTACTGCCTATACTGTAGTGATATGAGACCTAGTTATAACTCTTGACATTAACAGTTAATAATATTTACTGATTGTAATTGATTCTATATGTTTCATATTAAATATTAGTAAAGCAATTGATAAGCACACAAGCATTACATGTACTTATTTTAGTAGGATTTTTTTGCTTAGTTTTATCAGATATCTTATGGCTCTAAACTACATTTGACATTATGTACTGGTAATATATTGTTTTATTATTAAGACGAAAATCTGCGATTTTCGTCTTATGTCGGTGTGTTCGGTTTGTCTGTCTGTCTGTTTGTCTTGTCACGCATTATCTCTCCAACGCCTCACGATATCGACTTCCAAATTCACAAAAAGATGCGGAGTGGCCATCGTCAGGCCCAATTATCAGATGGGCAATGTAGGTCAAATTTCAAGGTCACAGGAATTTTTTGAAATTCGCTTAACCATTGATAGATAGGACCAAAAATCGGACAAGTCGCTATAACGTTCACAGTTTCCATTTATTCGCGCTGCAAATTATTTCACGCATTAGGCCTATCAGTACCTTGTATGTCGTCTTTAAATTTTGCAAATCGCCCGAATAATTTTCATGCAAAAAATTCTTAAACTTTAACATTGACCCCTATGAGAGGATTTTGGCGGGAAAATGGCTCCTCAATTTCTCCATGAAGGGTACAAGTGAGACAAACGACGCTTTGCATAGGACATAAGATTAGTATTTAGGGTCGGATGACGATACTGATCCAGGTCACGCATAAAAGGTCAAGGTCAAATCAAGGTCAAGGTCACGGAACATGATTTTAGCAGTAACTCCGTTAATATTGGGTCTAGAGATCCGAGGTTTGTTTCAGAGTATTCCTCAGCGTGAGGCGCAAAGGAAATGTGGTCTCAGATTTCACGTCACATTTATAGTTTTTGAGTTATTAGATGATCTAATTTTCACTTAACGAAAATGATACAAAAACCGATGTGACAACATGCATGTAGTTAGATTAAATATGTGTGGTGGAATATGTCCTAATATTACTGACATCATGTGTGCCAAATCCCATCGAAATCGAACCGGTAGTTATGACGCCAAAAAATAATCTTACTTTAACATGGCCAATCCCATTGTGAAGCATCGACAGGCCAAATGACTGCCAGCGCGGTGACCGATTTCGCAATAGACCTCGTTCGGTACGGGTTTGACGCTCAGTGACTTTTTTTGAGATTCATACGTTCTCGCTATCCTCCAGCTATGTTATACGCGGGTTTATTAATACGGCCGCTGAACTTTATCTGCGACCTTTCATAATTATCGGGTCAAGGTCAGTTGCACCTATACCCCGATTTTCGTCTTCCCTCTCAAGCTACGCTTGACAAATCTAGTCTGTTTGGTTTTCAGCTCGAGCAGCTTTGATGACAGGAAGGTTACCAATTCGTAATGGATTCTACACAACAAATGCCCATGCGAGGAATGGTATGTATATTTATCAGTTATGCACGTCAGTGAGGGCATGCAAAGTTATAACAAATCTGTTCTTGATGTTGACTTACATGCTGGAGTCTGCATGGGTTGGGTAAGTTGCCTTCATCTCACAGGCTCCATATGCACCTTTAAGACTCATCTTCTCAAAAGTGAAGTAGCATATATATTATTTGACAAACTAGAATAACATTTTGATGCCATCCTGACTTCAGCACTTTGGTAGCTGTGGGGCTGAAGTAGTTTCAATACAATGCAGCTGTAATCTTCTTCATTCTATTGCAGGTAACGCTGATGGAAGAATGCAATATAAAATATTCTTTTGTGATTTTTGCAGCTTACACTCCTCAGGTAATAGTAGGAGGGATTGCTGATTCAGAAATTCTGTTCCCGGAACTTTTACAGAAGGCTGGCTACAGAAATAAAATCATTGGTAAATGGTATGTATTGTCACTTATCAATACTGTGTTAATTGTATGGGATTATCATAATGTTAAGCATATATACGTGTAACTTTACAGCTGTGGTAGCTCATATTGAAATGTTCCACGTTATATTGTAAGTCTATAGCAATTTAGCCGTAGCAGCAATACCGTCGAATCTGAAGACATTTTGTCCAATTCCAGGCACTTAGGGCACCGCCCTCAGTTTCACCCGCTAAAGCACGGATTTGACGAGTGGTTTGGAGCCCCCAATTGTCACTTTGGGCCATTCAATGACAAAGGAGCTCCAAACATTCCTGTCTACAAAGATCAGTTTATGGTTGGACGGTGAGTTTGTACGTGTAGCAGTGAGTCAAACCATTCATACTGGACTTGACTAGAGGGAATATTTCGTTAGCTGAGTTGGTAGAGTGGGTGACTTGAGAACTGGAGATTGTTATATTCTAGCCGGGCCCCTCCGCTACACGACGACTTTTTGACATAGGAATGGTAACTCCTTGTAGCTTTTGATATCGCCTTGCTGACTGTGACAAGAGGCATGTATCGACAGTGATAATTATAGATCATCATCTTTTACTTTTTTTTCATTGGAAGTATCATTCTTTGGTTATGCCTGTTGTAATGTATACTTATATCATATATTATAAATAATCTGAGCCCATGATATCTGGCTGATGCAATAAAAGTCATGAGATGTATTTTTACCGACAGAACATGCGTTTCAGCTATTATGAAGAATACAAGATTGATCTACATACGGGCGAATCAAACTTAACCCAACTATACATTGAAGTAAGTATATTTTGTTTCATTTTTAAGTAAGGTTTTTATTTAAATTATGCTTTCATTTCTCCCCTTTTCAGGTACTATGAAGAATTCCAGATCCATCGCAAAACTGGGGAATCAAACTTGACTCAGCTGTACATAAGTGTATGTTGTTATGAAGAAAAACTGTTTGCAAATGGGGTTAAAGAATATTATTTTGCTCTAGCGATATGAATAGATGCGAGCCATAAATGAGGTCTAAATCTCTAAATGAGAACTACTCTGCTCCTCTTGTTTAAATATTTGTCAATGCGGTTTTCAACTTACCGGTAGGTGTAATCCTTGCAGTCATGTAATGTCTGCAAGTAAGGCATAATCCGTAATGCCTAATGATAATTTTAGTGTAAGTATCAATTCTTGACACGCATCAATTAAATTTGGTACAAGGATGTAAACTAAAGACAAATGGATAGTAATTAGTGCTCGTTAAAGTCTGAAAAGAGTGTTCATCTGCATCCAGTAGGTTAGTATCCCATGAAGAGAACCCGGGAGGCAGACATAACACTTCATGTACTTCTATCAGCCACTAATACATCTTATTTACACTCTGGGTATGGGAATGATCGTATTTTATTCAGGAAGCTGTGGAGTTCATTGACAAGCAGCATGAAGCTGGGGACCCGTTCTTTCTTTACTGGGCTGTAGATGCCACACATGGCCCAGTGTATGCTTCCAAACCGTTCCTGGGCACAAGTCAGCGTGGCTTGTGAGTTGTTAATACTAGCTGTGGTCTATCGATATTTACTTTACCCAGACATATAAACCCACTGGCTGGAATGTTTTTTGGGGCTTATTCCCGGGTTTGTTAGACGTTTTGCCCTTGGCGGGGTCCTCTAGATCTTTCCCTAACATCGAATTTATTCGAATGCTATAGGTACTCAGGCATGTATGTGTGAAAAAGCTTCTTTCCTACCTAACCTGTTTTTGCACCCGTGTATTAACATTTGGGTGATGGAATGCTCCATATTCTTTCAGCGTCTACAGTTTTGTTTTATTAACCAACACCTTTACATCTTGGACACGTCGATGTCCGGCTTCCGGATCATGCGTTCTTCGTTCTGCTTAACCTACACCATGACATTTATATGTCACTGGGACGCCAGATATTCGTGCGGCTCGTTATCACGCATGCTCGTGTCTTGTAGGAAGCTGTAGAATTCATTGACCAGCAATCTTCTTCGAAGGAGCCTTTCTTACTTTATTGGGCTGTGGATGCTACTCACGACCCACTCTATGCCTCAAAGCCTTTCTTAGGCACTAGTTCACGTGGCCTGTGAGTAGCAATATTACCCATAATGTGTAATCATCAACGGTGTTGTAATACATTTTTAATCATTACTTAATAACCTGCAAGTTTGGCTTGTCTTTTAGTTTTTACACTATTAATATAAATTGTGGTAACTGCTCGAGTTGAAGGTAAATGGTGTCTTGGTATGTATCATTTGTGCAGTTAAAACAGATTGAGAACTAATTTTAAGTAGGCGTAATATTAATGTTAACTCACCTTTGGATGATATACATTATTTTCTTATTTATCCATCAATATCTTGTCTTGATGCAATTTAAAAAAACTGCATTGACGTGTCAAAAATGACGCATGTTACGTACTTACGCGAATTATGGTTTCGCAGGATATGACAATTTATACGATCTGAAGGTATTCCTGTGAGGCCACACCGTGTACTGTTAACCTTAACCCTCGGCTGTAACCGTGGACCCGTAGATACGGAGATGCCGTGCGTGAGCTCGACCATGGAGTTGGCGTCATCCTCAATCATCTCAAGCGGCGTGGTATCGCCGACAACACCTTCGTCTTCTTTACGTCCGACAACGGTGCTGCCACCTACGCCAAGGAAAAGGGTGCGTGACTCTGATATTCCCCATTTTCGGAATTTAACACCGAGTCTCTTTCATATGTACAGTGACACTTTGTCAATTACATCCTTATAACTGACATATTGACATCTCCCGTTTTCTATACTTGGTCCGATATACAGACGTTCACTGCCTACTTGTGTCATGTGGTTTCAGGTGGTGACAATGGTCCGTTCTTATGCGGCAAGGAAACTACCTACGAGGGTGGGATGCGGGAGCCGGCTATCGCCTGGTGGCCTGGCAAAATCAAGCCAGGCCAAGTAAGAATATGTACATCTTGAACCAACGATAAAGGCGATGATAACGCGCTTATTCATGCAATTCCTGACCTAATCTGAAGGACACCTTTTACTGTTAAGACGGTAGTTCATATAACGTGCCGAAGGTAACAAGAGGTTGATCTTTCACGCGCTGCTTCACCACAATACTCGTTTGCTAAAACGCAATTATAGCTTTTAAGGTACTCCTCAAAGTGTTATTTCATAGTTTAGATCATATTTCATCATCGATATATGATCTGTTAATGCGAGCGGTTAATCAGTTTGTTGGCTCACCTACATAAGTCTACCATGATTATTAGTTGTCTCTGGAAATGAAGAGCCGTGTCTTAACTGAAAACTCTCATGATTCGTAGCTAAGAACTGTCCAAAGTCATAACTGAGAACTTTTACGACTTTCGAAAGAGAACTGGTCTGTAGCATTATAAAGTGTCATTATTATGATCTAAGAACCGTTTTATGAAGGGGACCCTGGACCTTCCTATGAATGTGTGCCTGTGTTCTTGCAGGTAACCCACCAACTGGGTTCTCTTATGGATCTGGCTACCACTGTGGTAGAACTGGCAGGTGCCCAGATGCCCAAGGACCGCATTATCGACGGCGAAAGCCTGGTCAATGTCCTATTCAATGCCACAGAATTTGATCGGTAAGGCGGACTTCCCTACTAGTACTACCTGAATATACTGATGCATGGCTTGCTTGCTTGACCTTGTCTGAACAGACCCCCTTACCTGTCCTTGCGAGTGACATTCCGTCCATCGCCTAATGAATTCCTAGCCATATATAGGCAAATATCGGCAACTAAGTGTGACTAAGTACTCCTGGCTTAGATATAATTCCTTGTGCGAGAAGTTCTAGTTAATGAGAGAAAATAATTAAAGTATATCGTAATTTTGGCGTTTATCGCGAACTGCTTGTTGCAGACCCATCTTTTATTACCGAGGCAACGAGATGATGGCGGTTCGGTATGGCCTTTACAAGGCCCATTACTGGACATGGGTCAACTCGAAGCATTCCTACGAAGTTCAGGTATATCTACGTGCCATGATAAGTGGACCAATCGTTTTTGTGTATGTGTACGAACGCCGCTTAACTATGAGTCCCATAACTAGGCTGGTCCAATAGCATATTTTATTAGTTTCTTTAATCATATATTGTATTTTGTTTATGCAATGAGGACATCTATATATCCATAGCTGTTATTTTCTGTAAGAAGTTTTATAGGTAAGTACATGTGTTAATAAATACCTTGAATCTGGAACTGCCATCAGTAATTAATTTACCCTGGTTGTGTGTACATAATTTACTGGTGTTCTCCTTCCAAATAGCACGTAGATTTTTGCCCCGGTCAATACGTGGAAAATGTCACTACGCATGACCAAGTAGACTGCACAAAGGAACCGCTTCTCTTTCACCTGGGAAAAGATCCTGGTGAAAAATACGTTATCAAGTAGGTGAAGTGCCTCTATTGTCAATACATGTATAAGCATTAATGTGGTAGATAAAACTGTTTAATAAGATGATTTCTAAAATGTCTCAATGCAAACAACCAGTTTTTTTGTTTACGCGGATAACCTTCATGTTTTTGACATGACGACATACTTTTTTTTTTGTCATCGCGCAGGCCCTTACGACAATAACTCCAAGTTTTTTGGTCATCTCGCAGACCTCACGACAATCCCTTTATGTATTTTTGTTTTCTCGCAGACCTCACGACAATCTCTTTATGTATTTTTGTTTTCTCGCAGAACTCACGACAATCCCTTTATGTATTTTTGTTCTCTCGCAGACCTCATCGCCAGGAGTACAAGAAGACCATGGGTGTCATTCAGAAGATTGTTGATGACCACAAGGCCAAAATGGTACCTGGCGAGCCAGCTCTGAACTACTGTGATTCGGCAGTGCAGGTGCGGGAATTGTAATAAAATATTAAAATTGGTATAATTCAACAAAATCATATTGACTAATCATCGAGCATCTTGGTTGGGTACCCATTCGACTTACGTGAACATAATACAGTTACATTTTAATGCGCAACTTGAAATTGACTGGCGTGAACAGCGGATTGTTTCGCATTCACTTTACGTCATCGTCCCCTCAGATTTCTTGGGCCGGTGTAACTCGTGTGCATAAAAGTGGCCTTATCCAGCCGTCGTAGAAGGATTTTTCTTTTTTGGCACAGAAGTATATAGTTCTTATGGACGCACCCCAATGTAGGTATCACGCAGGTGATTCACATTCAGATGCACATTCATAGTCACGCCCTACGACCTGTTAACACCTTGCAGTCTTTGTATCTTCCTTTCAGAACTGGGCACCCCCTGGGTGTGAGAAGTTAGGAAAGTGTCTGAAGGGACCGGCATCGAAGCCAACGAAGTGTTATTGGGACCATTAGCGTGTTGCCGACTGATGCGGAGTTCCATTCCATGTTTTTACTGATGGCGAGCGTTTTAAATGTCACTGGAATGTGATCGTATTGAAGCGAAATTATGTATTATATTTTATTTTGAAGAAAGTCTTGATAATTTATGGATTATCTCGTGCCTTATATACCCAGTTTAATGTGTTTGCAAAGAAGCCATATGCAACTCTTGTGTACTGATGTGTGTGTAAGTAATTTTATGAGCGCCTATACTGTATTATATAGTGTTGCATCTGTAGGACATGTTCATGTACCACGTAATGTCACAACGCATAGGAAGCGATATGGGGAATTACTATGTGCTCAATTCCGCAAAGATCATATTTCACTGTGATACAATGACGACAATGTTTTTGATCTAGTTGATCTGGCATCCCAAAAGAAGGGATGGGTACGTCTCGTGCGAGGGTAATGACCCACCACGACGGGCTCTGGTTTGAGAAACTGGATTTGAAACGCCAATCCAAGCATCTAGTGATTATAAACCTAGACCAAACGACAGGTCATTGATGCGACGACTGCGGTAAGCTCTGTCGGTCACATATAGGCTTATTTAGTCATAAGCGCAAATGCCGCGGAACAAATCTGTAAATCCATCGTCTTTCGCAGAAGGACAGATGCCAACCAACCACAATGAGGACTCGTGATGATCTGATAGGGAACGGTTATTTATCAGAAGAACCAAGGTCACATGAAAAATGCTGTTGTGGATAATGTTTTAAATTAGATATATTAAATATGATTTGTGTGGTGGGTTTATGGGCCTACATGTTTGCTGTACATGCCTGCGTCTTTTCTGTACTAAGTTGCCACAGACGTAGAAGTATATATATGCAAGGTTAGTGTATTGTGGTGAAGGTTTAAAATTACTTCAGTACCGTAGATTTACATACCGGTAGTTACATTTACATTCCAGTGAGGGAAATGGGAAAAAGTCTGCGTTGAAGCATCACATATCGCTTAGTTATTAATTTCATTTAAATAAACGATGTACACTAAATATGATGTGTTAAACGTCTCATATTTCCTCCCAATATTGTTGTTACAGGCCGAAAACTGGAGTAGTCCTACGTTGTAGCCCGGAAAACTGACAACTCGGGCAGGGGCGCAGAGTAGATATAATACCTACTCTGTGGTGGGGGTCACAGCAAGGTTTACTCTAAATGATTTCCACTTAAATGATGCATCTTAGGGTTGAGAGGGGTATCCGCGCGAACACACCATACCATACCCGGTACCCGTATCATTTGGCCCTGACAGGAGCAGGACAACCCCCCCTCCCACCCCCGACAATCCCCCCCTCCCCTCCACCGGACAACCCCCCCCCCCCCTAGGATAATTCCTCCCCGGACAACCCCCCCCCCCCGGACAACTCCCCCTCCCCCCCCGGACAAGTCCGCCCCCCACAGAATATTTCCCCCTCTGGACAATTCCCCCTAGGACACGTCCCCCCCGGGACAACTCCCCCACGGTAAGTTCCCCCTGGAACTCAATGTTTTATTTAGGTTCAACTGATTTAATACAGATTCGAAATATTGCACCACTTATCTTCCGGCAGTATTTACGCAGTGTATATGAACATATAATATGAAACGTGCGCATCTACAATGCAACCTAACGGGTTATAGAACAGAGATTTCGGATTGTTCAGAATTGGGGTTTGACCAGTGGGGAATGTCTGGGGTGAAGAGGGACGGGGCTTCTCCATTTGGGGAGACGTGGGTGGTAACGTCGGTGGTAGCGGAGAATTGTAGGGCCCCAGAGGGGCTTTTTCGACACGGCGACACGGCGATTTTTAAAATCCACAACGCGACATTGGGGTTGTCTTAGAATCGACATGCGACATTGGGGTTGTCTTAGAATCGACATGCGACATAAGACTTAGCGACACGCGACATGGAAATTTTCTTAAAATCGACACGCGACATGGACCTTTTCCGCTTAAAATCGGCACGCGACTTGGCTACCCCCCCTCAGGGGCCCTAATTGTCCGGGGGGGGGGGGGGGTATCCGGGTGGGACTTTTCCCGGGGGGGGGGGGGTATCCGGGTGGGACTTTTCCCGGGGGGGGGGGAGGTATCCGGGTGGGACTTGTCCTAGGGGGCAATTGTCCGGGGGGAATTGTCCGGCAGGTGCGGATCTAGGAATTTGCATGGGGTTGCGCCGCTCGATCTAAAAACTTGCGACCGGGGGTGAGGGGGTCCTCGGAGAACCCGACTTTTACAGTGTATGTTCAAGTTCCTAAGGAGGGGGGGGCTTGTGACGCCCATTCCCCCCCCCCCCCCCCCCCATAGATCCGCCCCTGAGTCCGGGAGGGAGTTGTCCTAGAACATCACGATGGCAGCCTACTGTTTGTCATAAACTATTCCTCGGGGAAGTGCTGTATTGGTAAATCTCTGTTGACATAATACATCCCGTCACATGATATAATTTTGAGCGATAATTGCTCACATGATCTGACCTGGTCAGCTGGATCGATCTGACCGTCGTGATTTCTCAGTGCCAGTGGATTGTAAGCGTTTATAACAAGCGAATATAACATCGTTATATTCTGCACCTTTAGCTGATTGTAGCGGTAGTCGGAGAGCCGCTGTAAGGCAAAGTGGGCTAATCTCGACCCCTTAACACAAAAAAACGTCTATTTTCTTTAATAATGTGAAATGAACTTATTTTTTGTTCAAACAGTAAACCATGGTATTCAAATAATATGATTTTATAGAAAAAACGAAAACCTAGGCAGATTGTGGGGAGTGCTCATTTTCTGAAAGGCAGTGAGGGCCATGGTCGAACCTCGACCCCCGTGGTCTAACCTCGACCCCCTGGGATAGGTGGGTGATTTAATCTGCATACCGTGATTCTTAGTGTGCGAAAGCAACAATATTAATTCACATAACTGTGCCTGTTATGCCCAACGATGGGATAAAGCAATCCCTTGAAACTATATTCATTAGTCTTATTACACGGGCAGTCATAACGCAAAGTTAGAACACTCCATGGGCCATCACGCCAAGGAAATGCCATTTGGAACAGCTGCGTTACGAAGCCAAAATAACTCATTTTTGTTACAACCCATTTAAATATTATTCAACGTCAGAATATGCGGAAGCAGGGCCGGATAGTTATTGTTGCATGTAATTGTGACCATCCACTGCTAAAAGATGATATATTTTTATAACATATTGTTAGAAAATGACGTTAAATTAAAGAGGGGATCGAGGTTAGACCACGGTCGTGAAAAAGGTGGGGTGACCTCGATCTCTCACAAGGTCAAGGTCGATCTGGTGAAGAACTGTCATGATGTCACACATGTTGCAAACCTCGTCTGCTGTCAGTCTTTTTTATTTAATAAATTATCATACTCAGTGTTAATCAGGCATACTGCTTGCTTTTGTAACTCATGTATCTTAACGTTTGAGATAAGCTGCAAAAGCACGTGTTAATGTAGGGTTGCATGACTTATTTAATTCAAATTGGATAAAAAATTACATATCTATAATCCGGCTTCTCGGTGTCTAGTTACCAGGGGCATCTCTAAGATTGTTATCGAAAAATCAAATCGGCGAACAAATATGGATTGGTGACATCATCAATAAAAATAGCACATGGGGGTCGAGGTTACCCAAGGATCGAGATTAGCCCACTTTGCCTTATATGTCTGATCCAATTATCATTGAATTAATGGTGTGAATATCCTAACGCTGGAATTCACAGCTAATGTTGGTGCAAGTGCCCCCACCCAGACAATTTAAGCCCGCTTTCAGTGCCTGGCCACTGTACACAACAGTGAACAATGGCCAGGTTGATTTAGCACCAGGCCTTGGCGCAAGTGCCCCTTGCACTTGCGCCAACATTCATCATGACTGATGTGTAATGGCGTAAATGTGTACTTTTAATTAATTTCATGCACAGTCCTACATTAAATAAAATAGGTGTGAAGTCTTCTGTATGTGGAAATTGTGATACAGTGGACCCTGCATTATATGGTTTCTCTATTATACGATTCCCTTAGTTATCCAGTCTTTTATCTATGCACGCAACACTTTTACATGTTGAAGCCCCTTGGTTAACGTGACTTAAGACTGATATTGCGGCTTGTTATGCGACCTGCACATAATTTAATCCCTTTGTTAACAAGCTGCAGGTGACAGGGTGTGGCAGTCGACCTAATTGACTCTGAACAAATAATACATTGAGCTAATCTGACTGGTTGTTAATGAGCAGACGTCTAAGAGCGCATCATTATTATTCACCAGAAAAATAATTAATGCCTTGGATTCCAATCGACCTAGTTTTGTTCTAATATTTCAGATTAGCTAGCTGTGAATCATGTCAAGAATCATGAGTGGACCAACCAATATCCTTATTCTTCTGAGTCTACTGCCACTTTATGCTTCTGAGAAGCCAAACTTCGTAATCATGCTGATGGATGATGTTAGTATTGTAACAAACATTTAAAGAGTTCCATGAATCTTGGTATATTGACATTTTTTCATACCGTATATATATATACCAGAAACTCAAATTGAAGGCTGCTGTTATCAACTTATATTGTGTCTTTTTACATTGTAAAAAACGTGCTGGATATATTGTCTCATAGTGTAAGTACCAGGTGTTGAAATTTTTTTGGGAATAAGCACCTAAAGATATCAGTTCTATTGAAAAGATTGCTGATTCTTATCAGAGAAGGAATTCCTGAATGAGTAACTTAAACTGTTTACAAGCTATTACCTTAAGAAATTTGTCAATATTTTTATTGTTTACAGATATTGTAGTCTATATCTGGGCTCGCATTAGCATTCGCCAATAGCCATTTGGCGAGAAAATTCGGGATTTGGCGATAAGAACTTCCTGGACACTCGCCAAAATGGCGAATATAAAATAAGTGTTTAACCCCATTTATCAACTGTTCCTCTGGCTATCGAGGCATAGATGTGCATGGAAAACACATTACATGGTAGATCTACTACATTCATCTCTAATTATGAGATTTATAACCAATTTATAACCAATATATTTGGCTAATTTTGGCTAATGTTTTTCCACGGAATTAGCCAAATTGGCTAATGAAAAAAATATCCTAGCGCGAGCCCAGTATATGTAATTATTTAAATATTACATAGATACTTAAGATAAGTACCTAACTATTGCAGAACTTATTCTTATTAACATGATTAAGGTACTTATTGTCTACATCATCATTTCAGATGGGTTGGGGTGACTTAGGCTGCTATGGCAATCCAGCTAGAGAAACACCTAACTTGGATCAAATGGCAGCAGAAGGAATGCTGTTCACTGATTTTTACTCCGCCAGTCCCATTTGTTCCCCATGTAAGTTTATTGGATATGTCTTCTTTTTAAACTCTTCTATATTACCATGCTTGCTGTAAGTTATACATGGCATAAATAAACTACTTTTCACATTTTATTCTCTGTATCTGACATCTCTTCGACAAATAGTAAGTTACATGTACTAGTACCGAAAAACTGGATAGTTTCTGGCATATTTTTCATTACATGTACATTGAGTCTGAGATCTGTATTGTTTTCTTGGTAAAGGATTTTGTGTAGTCTAATTTCTACATGCAGCATATTCGTTATTTCAGCCAGAGCTTCACTTTTGTCTGGGCGTCTTCCAATCAGGAATGGGTTTTATACAACAAACGAAAAGGCAAAAAATTGTAAGTGACAGAAAGTTTGAAATTTTAATATTGAAAGACTTGTTGTTGAATTCATGCTTGAACATACCTTCCTTAACTGTTAAACAAAGTGTGTAATAATTGCAAATGATCTCATTTGCTTTTACTGAACAGTCTTTCAAACAAACACTGCGTTATGTTCTTAGTATCTGAAATATTATATATATTTCTTTATTGAATGATCATTTTCTAACTTCAGCATATACTCCCCAGCAAATTGTGGGTGGAATTCCAGACTCGGAAGTGTTGTTCTCTGAGGTGTTGCATAAGGCAGGATACAAGAATAAGATCATAGGGAAATGGTGAGTATAAACCTCTTTAATGTCTCCTAGTTATATTCATAGTAAATACTGAAAACTTTACTTTATGTGATAGGTGATATGTGGCATCATCGATGTAGGAACATATGTCGTAAATGGCATTGTAAACTTAATTTTTGATGCTTAATAATTACTGTCAATGTGTGCAATGATATTCTGCCATATACCGGTATTGAATACTATAAATAACAAGACGAGAGATCCTGCTAGGGCGTTGTTGGATTTTACTGACTTTAAGTTCACTTTCTTCACAAGGCATTTAGGCCACAGACCCCAGTACCATCCCCTGAAGCATGGATTCCACGAGTGGTTTGGAGCCCCCAATTGCCATTATGAATACAATGACAAGACAATTCCCAACGTGCCCGTCTACAAGAACCACGAAATGGCTGGGAGGTAAGAAACCAATATGCCCGTCTTTAAGGACGTCGACATGGATTGGAGGCAATACTTTAGCTGCACATTTGAGCTATCGCTGTCGTTCTAGTAAACAATGTTTTTTTTAAAGCATGGAATTTAACATAAGTTTATATTTTAGCGCCAGTTGTGTTTTATTTGTATGGTACTTGCGTCCATGTAGATATTATGAAGACTTCCCTATTGACGCAACGAAAGGAATATCAAACTTGACACAACTGTATCTTCAGGTAAGCCTTAGTTTTTCTCTTTACATGTACTTTTTGCATCCTGTGAAAATTAAATAATATATACATGTTGAAAATGCCGTTAAGCCCCGAACAAATGTAATCAGACCCAAGTTACATATAAGGCGGACGTTCAAACCAAATTGACTGTTTACTTGTGTTTGCTGACCTTAGAAAGCGTAACTGCAGTGGATTTATAAGTAAAGATTGGCAAGATAATTTTAACTAAAGAAGCATTTTCTGTCAAGTTATGGTTTTAGTCAGTATCCAATGAAGCATTTTCTGTTAAGTTTTGGTTTTTAATCAATAATACTTATATACATGTTTGATCGACAGGAAGCGCTAGTGTTCATTGAGAAGCAGGCCAATCAGAAAGACCCGTTCATGCTGTATTGGACGCCAGACGCCACTCACACGCCACTTTACGCCTCCACCGCCTTCAGGGGGAAGAGTCAACGAGGACTGTATGTCACGTGACAATATGACATTGAAAGCAAATTGAAGATTACGAAATCTGTGAAGCTTAAAGTTCATCTTTGTAAGGCGTAAATATTCGGGTTGTGAACTTTCGGCGTCCATTCGGGCCTGGGATCAGAAATACTACGTAGGTGTCAAAATCAATCGTCTTGGATTGAAGTTCAATAGTTCGTATTTCCTTGAGATCTCCTTTTCTTTGATTACTATTCTATTACTGTGCCAGTACTGGAACACATAATTTAATAAAGAAACTGACACACCGAATTTTCTGTGAACGTTAAAAGTAGTATTCTTCATAGAGGGTTTGTTGTGTGTCATGTATTATAGGAGTATTTCCTGCATAATTGTGTTTGCTTCCTCTTCTGGCTGGTAGTTATGGTGACGCGGTGATGGAGTTAGACCACAGTGTGGGGCAAATCCTTCGTAAGCTCCAGGAGCTCAAAATACAGAACAACACAATGGTCTTCTTCTCGTCTGACAACGGGGCTGCCACGTACGCCCATGAACAAGGTAAGAACTCCCATTGTGAAGGCAAGCAACCTCGAAAGCTCTCTTAATCCATATATTCTGGACTGCTAACAGTTAGTACCTCATTTATCATGCTCCAGTATGCTGCTCAGATGAATTGGAGCTAATCTGATGAGAAAAAGTTTCTCGGCATTTTCTGTTTACAGGCGGAAGTGTTGGGCCGTTTTTATGCGGGAAGCAGACGACATTTGAGGGAGGACATCGCGAGCCGGCGTTGGCTTGGTGGCCGGGAAGAATCGCGCCTGGTCAGGTGAACACAATGCACTCTAAAATACAGACACAGTTTACACGAGGCCTTCATTATTGACATGATAACTGGTTCAGGCCAACTTCATGGTTGTAATTAGAAGCGACCGAGGTGAATGAAACGTGAATGTTGCCAATTGAATGTTTGTAGCAAAGTAAAACGAAACCGCTGTCCAACGCTTCAATTAAGTCTAAACTGGTCATGTCATATCATGTCAGAAGTGATCACGATATATGTGTGCTGTGTGCCATTGGTAACACATGGGTAGCTTGACTGGCTAGTTTCATACTTTAGAAAATATGTTATGTGATGGCATACGCAATATGTATTTACGCCCCCCCCCCGGTGATTTACTTGCTTCAGATAAGCCATCAGACTGGCAGTCTCATGGACCTGTACCTCACTATGCTGGAATTCGCTAAACTCCCCAAACCGAAAGTAACCTTTGATGGGATGAGCTTGGCTAAGACACTTACTGAAGGCCACACCTTTGAAAGGTAAGGAAGAATCTTATTACCAAGATATAGTTTGGAGTACATCGTTTTGTCGTAAATAATTATGAAACGAGATCTAATGCATGACCTGCACTCGAACATAGCAATAACAAAAAGAGCCTTGATATATCATAGCTGGTGACGAACAGCAACCTTCACAATAACTTGCTGGTAATTTTCGTCACTGGAACAAATTCCGGTTGTGAGTGTAGCGGTTTATCCTACTTCTCCAGTGAAGGTGTGTGCTATCTGTTCTCCCCGCAGACCTATATTTTACTACCGTGGAGACACCCTGTTCCGGGCTCGCCATGGGCAGTACAAGGCGTTTTATTACACGTGGGGAACGCCACGAGATTCCCAGTTCATGGTAAGTCTATCTTTGAAACAATATCATGTTGGACGTCCATTCTGAAGACTCCTGACCAGCACCATTATAGGGCTCGTATAGTCTTTATATAGGTCTTTACATAGGCTGAGGCTCTAGGCTATAACGCGATCCTATGTCTTCACATGGACCATATTCGTAGATCGCCTTTTGGGAAGATATGATTAGATTTATTTCAGGTACAGTTTTACTTCATTGATTACCGGTATGTAGTAATAGTAGGGTAACCTATTGCGGTTGGATTAAAGTCGCCATTGTTTTGATACGTTTTTCGATATCCGTTTCTTTCTCTTATATATTATTATCTTATAAATATTTATTTAAATAAAATAGCCACACCCATAGATACTATAAATAGAATCCTACCACGTGTTATACATGTGTGATGTCCTGCCGTCAGGGTTATCACTACTGTCCGGGTCAGTACGTGGCCAACGTGACCACGGATGACATGATGGACCTCACTCACCAGCCCATGCTGATCCACTTGGGCAGGGACCCAGGCGAGAAGTACCCCATCGAGTAAGTGGTGACACCCCAAGATTGAATGCAGGGAACATACCACATGGACGTACATAAACCGTAACATGAAGCCCAAGGTGTGGTTTTCTTAGTTCCGTTGAAACCCTGGTGGCTGCATCTGGAGCATTTTTCAAACAACCGCATTGCATTGCCATAGGAGATCCCATTATTTTGTATGTGATGTGTACGGTACCGGTATGTTTAGTGATGTAAAACACCATCGTGCAGTATGCCCAGAGAAGTAGTATTATTGGTCTTATCACAGCTGGTCTTGTTGCCCTAATGTTACTCAGTGCTGCCACTCAGTGCTGTCACCTAGTGCGGCTACTCAGTGGTGCCACTCAGTGCCGCCACTCAGTGGTGCTACTTAGTGCCGCCACTCAGTGCCTCCACTCAGTGCCGCCACTCAGTGCCGCCACTCAGTGCCGCCACTCAGTGCCGCCACTCAGTGCCTCCACTCAGTGCCGCCACTCAGTGCCGCCACTCAGTGCTGCCACTCAGTGCTACCACTCAGTGCCGCCACTCAGTGCCGCCACTCAGTGCCGCCAATCAGTGCCGACACTAAGTGCCGCCACTCAGTGTCTCCCCTGAGTGGTGCCACTTAGTGCCGCCACTCAGTGCTGCCACTCAGTGCTACCACTCAGTGCCGCCACTCAGTGGTGCCACTCAGTGCCGCCACTCAGTGCCGCCAATCAGTGCCGACACTAAGTGCCGCCACTCAGTGCCTCCCCTGAGTGGTGCCACTTAGTGCCGCCACTCAGTGCCGCCACTCAGTGCCGCCACTCAGTGCCGCCATTCAGTGCTGCCACTCAGTATTTCCACTTAGTGCCGCCACTTAGTGCCTCCACTCAGTGCCGCCACTCAGTGGTGCCACTTAGTGCCGCCACTCAGTGCTGCCACTCAGTGCTGCCACTCAGTAGTGCCACTTAGTGCCGCCACTCAGTGCCTCCACTCAGTGGCTCCACTCAGTGCCGCCACTCAGTGCCTCCACTCAGTGCCGCCACTCAGTGCCGCCACTCAGTGGTGCCACTGAGTGGTGCCACTTAGTGCCTCCACTCAGTAGTGCCACTCAGTGCCGCCACTCAGTGGAGCCATTTAGTGCCGCCACTCAGTGCCTCCACTCAGTGCCGCCACTCAGTGCCGCAACTCAGTGGTGCCACTCAGTGCTGCCACTCAGTGCTGCCACTCAGTGCTGCCACTCAGTGCTGCCACTCAGTGCCGCCACTCGGTGCCGCCACTCGGTGCCGCCACTCAGTGCCGCCACTCAGTGCTGCCACTCAGTGCCGCCACTCAGTGGTGCCACTCGGTGCCTCCACTCAGTGGTGCCACTCGGTGCCGCCACTCAGTGGTGCCACTTAGTGCCTCCACTCAGTGCCGCCACTCAGTGGTGCCACTCGGTGCCGCCACTCGGTGCCGCCACTCAGTGCCGCCACTCAGTGCCGCCACTCAGTGCCGCCATTCAGTGCTGTCACTTAGTGCTGTCACTTAGTGTCGCCACTCAGTACTGCCAAATAGTCAGTCGGTGAATTTTCTATTGCAGCCCCAAGACTGAGGAATATCGCGAGGCCATGGCGACCATTAATAAGGTGGTTGACGAACATAAGAAACATCTGACACCAGCCGAACCACAACTCAACTGGTGCGACATGTCTGTACAGGTAAGTTACACGCCTTTTCCACGTCTTTATCCACAAGATAATGATTTGGCTTGCTTAGAGTGGCTGTGTGATATTAAACGCTATACTGGCTTAGTTGCTTGAAATATCGGATCTTTTTTCGAGAGTTCTTCCAGCACACACAACATTGATTCAGTTTTATTGCTCCGCCTCATGTAAGCATAAATATGTCATGTCTCATGTAAGAATAGATATATTATCTCATGTAAGCATGGATATATTATCTCATGAAAGCATAGATATATTATCTCTCATGTAAGCATGGATATATTATCTCTCGTGTGAGCATAGATATATTGGGTACCATTAACGGTCCTAGCTAAATGAATTGTAGTGAGACATTACCACATGTGTTATATCGTGTTGCTTGTAGAACTGGGCTCCCCCTGGATGCGAGAAGCTGGGTCGCTGTTTGCCGGCACCAGCCTCCAAGCCCTTCAAGTGTTCGTGGCCCTATTAAGAAGTTTTGCAATGGGGTCTTGTCTGACACACTGGTAACCTTATTAAGAGATTATTGTATGGGTTTTATTTTGTCGCCCCATTGACCAGCGTACAGGAAGTAGAACGCGTACTGTGGAACGCGCCGATAATGCTAGTATATTCCTGATATTGATGACGACGATCAATATTGGCAAATCAAAGGTGTTTTTTTCCGAATGGTGGAATATGACCTGTAACGTTGATGGGTGACAGCATTTTACTCCAGTTCAGTATTTGCCCCTGGGTTGTGTTGATCATACTGAGCTTTGTTCAAATGCAGCGTACCATGTGCATATTTTATTGTTACAACTGCCAAATGGCGCTGAAAGTGATATCGGTAGTAAGCGTCGCTATTCCAAAAGGCAAAATGTGTTCCGATCGTGTACTTGCAAAGTGAATGAGTTAATCTTTGCTCAAGATATTTTTGGTTGCAGTTCTTTTGGTAGCATTGTAATGGATTTTGCTGAGATTGTTCTACGTATATCTTAAGGTGACGCATTACTAAATATGCGTTTGATATATACTAATCGCTTTGGTATAATATATATTTACATTAGATTATTATAACGCCGTCTAAAAAATGTTCCTTCGTTTTTCTTATGATGGTAACTATGCGCTACACGTAGATTCAGTTGTTATTTTACTTCACATTTCGATCTTTGTATTAGATTTTTGCTGTAGAATAGAAAGTTGAGTTTTTATATCCTTATTGCATGTACCCAACTAAAACTTTTTATGCTTACTTTTTATGTTACTGTTGTTAGTACGTTAGTTGATATAATAATTTGCTACTATGTATTAACCGTATATCAAAGAATATTACCGCATTGTCTTGTTTTTTCAATGCTGTTTGATACTACAAGTTTACCAGTTCTACTAGTCGAAAGTTACCTCGTCATATATACACCAATGTACGATTTGTTGGCATTTTATAGACATACGGATTTGCAACCATGTGATGTTTAAAGTTTTAACCGCACAGAAAGTGATTCTAGCTGCTTTACACCACTTATACGAAGTCACATTGGCGGTGCCTTCCAACAATTGGGGCATAGATATTATATAATCGTGTTGAATCTGGACATTAGTCAATGGTTACGACGTTGGGGAATGTCTTCCCGTGGCACGGCAGAAAGCACACGTGTATGAAACAAATGACGTGGAGATGGCATTTGTTCCAATGATCATTATGGTTCTGGCAGAATTTGTATTACTTTGAGTACTTTCATGCACTAGTAGCTTCCATGGTGCTCAATGAATGCGCAGAATGTATAGGGTACGTATATACAGAAGATAAGCATAATGTACCACAATATAATAGTCGAGAACGACACCTACCGGCAGTATTCCTTGTTTGTCAGTAGATGCTTTCTGATGCCAAGGTAGAGTCCAAAATAAAAATTTGTAGTTTACTAGTAGCACCAGACTGAGATTTTCTTATTACAAGATCGTTGAGAGCTTATCTCTGTGTGCATTAACTTTAATAATGCAGATATCTGATACTGCATGTTAAAGAGAAAGACGGGAACAAGTGAGACATCTAAATTTTCTCCAGCTGCTTGAGCTTATTCTGAAGAGTTGTTTTAAAGACTAATATCGCCATGGGTCTGGCGATTTATATCATAATTGTTCTTAAATGTAAACTCTTCATGTAAACATTTACTTATAGGTACCTAGTATGGTACGATTTAAAACGAAAGCATTAATAGATCAAGAACAAAGCAGGGCAAGCACCCAAAATGAAATACAAATGTACGCACAATGCTTTTTATATTTTATTTGAATTGCACACAAAGTAAAATATGCATCTAGTACATAACAATTACGGTATTCCGCTGAAGTATCCAACATATCAAGGGTTCAAACCGATAATTTGCGTAATTATGCACGTTTATAAGTTTTCAGGTTTCAGGGGCGGATCTAGGGGGGGGGGGTTGCAACTGCAACCCCCCCCCCCCCCCTTTGGGAACCTAAACATACACTGTTAAAGTCGGCTTTTCCGAACATCCCACCCTCCCCCGGTCGCAAGTTTTCGGACAGCAACCCCCCCCCCCCTAGGGAACCTGAACATACACTGTTAAAGTCGGCTTCTCCGAGCACACCCCCCCTCCCCACCGGTCGCAAGTTATTCAGAGAGCACACTCCGAACCCCCGGTCGCAAGTTTTCAGAGAGCAGACCCCCCTTGGCAAATTCCTAGACCCGCCCCTGGGTTTGCTTCAAATTCCCGCGACTACAATGGGTCTTAATATAATGATTATAAATATACTACCGGTAGCTCGACAAATACATCTGTTGATATAACAGCATATGTTTTTACTCGGATGAATGTGTACTAGGCTGACTACCAAACACGTTGACGTATATACGTAGAAACATAAATCGATAAACTATCAATGGGGCAAATGATGCCAGGGCATCAGGGTCATTGCAGCGCCCTATAGCATTGTACATGTAGTTCAAACGAGAATCGAAAAGAACTTCCAGCAGCGTAGCTGGCCATACGCACGTGCGTGCACATTGGGCGATGCAAGCATGTGCAATCCTGTTCGGAAGTATTTTTTTAATTTCATCTGCAGCACTTGCAAAAATCCCTGCCTACGCCCTAACTTCAATCGCCCCTTGATCCCCGGGAGTGTGCTGACACATTTAGTCTCTAATAGATGGCTCAACATAATTTCTACATCCGCCTCGCCCTGCCCCTGCCCCGCCCCTGCTCCTGCGTTGTATCCCATCTGGTCCGCTTACATCCACCTCTTCGTGGGACATTGCTTCTCTGGTATCGTTGGTTATCCCGACGAGATTGGGTTTTTCCCCTTGGACTATCTGCTTCCATCTCCTCGCCAAAGCCCATGAGACTGAGGAAGGCGTCGATCTCCTGAGACTCATCCTGCGCCAGGTTGTCCCCTGTATCCGCTGTAGCCCAATGAAAACCTCTTCTGGTTGTGGGTTTCTTGTATAAGATCTGGTTTTCTGGATTGGCGATCGCAATGATGCCTTTCTCCCTCATCACCGCCATTACCGCTTCCATGCCTACGTTCTTTTGTATTATGCAGCAGTTTATGAGCTGTCTAAGAAACGCCGATTTGTCCATATAGCATAAATCTGCAGGATCTGTGATAGACTTCGAAACTGCTGCGTTTGCCTTATGTGACATTTTGTCATCACCGGAGAAGTCTACTTCCATGTCTTGTCGCTTAGGTGAGCGGGTGACTGCTTGCAATGGAAGACTGCTGAGAAAGGTTTCTAAGTTAGTCAGGCATCTTCGCGTCTGTTGCAAGTCGGCGGAGATGAGCACCGAACCATTGGTGTAATTGTGCATGATCGATTCTGATAGCAACTCTCTGAACTTCTTCCGTTGTAATTGCGCCAGCCTGGAGGATTTGGACTGCGTTCTTGACGCAGCCGGCGATCTTTTCGCGTGTTTTTCGTACGATCGCTTCCTCTTACCCCTGCCTCTGCCAACGAAAGTGGATGAAAAGGTGCCCGATGGTCTGTCACTGTCATCTTCATTCTCAGGATATAACTTGTCTGGGACGAGCGGAAATCGCACAACTTTCCTGTTTGTCACCGTTATTTTATCGAAATCAATCGATCCATCGCTATCAGATGCATGCCCCAAGTATAATGGTGAAGTAACGTACACATATTTACATGTAGGCGCTAAAGCATTGTTCAGGGCCTTCACCGTCTTGGGTTTGTAAGGACCCATCTTCTCTAAAGCGAGTATCGCGTACATGGTTTCCGGAGACAGCGACTTAGAGAGGAGCAGCATATCTTTAATCTGCATATCGTGCATGTTCTCGCAAATTGTATTCAGCCATAGGCTAAAGTTGTCATTGCTTTGACCTGTCGCTTTCAATCGTTTGGCTTCTCTGTAACTACATCGCCGCCGCGGCATTGGTGGGTCGCTATCCGCGTCTGAATCTTCGCTGGCGTCTGAATCCTCGCTGGCGTCTGTTTTGCTGGCGTATGTGCCCACTGGTTGACAAAACCCAGCACTCCAACATAGTTGAATAATGCTTTGCTCTCTGGCTTCCAATTCCGATGCCCGCCTATGGGGGTCGGTTTTACAAAGAGCGGCAGCGGACTTTTCTATACGAAGCGCTTTCAATTGATCCTTGCATGACATCTTAACGTTAGTGATGACGTCATTCATTCTATCGATCAAATCAGTAAAGAAGTTATCTCTCTTGAAATCAGTAATATTCAACGACTGTTTTTCCATGCGTTTCTGGACCTCCTCTTCATAGGCAGCAGACAATTTCAGCATGCAGAGCATCCCCAAATCAGTTGGCATCCGGTATATTACACCAGCGCGAGGCCCTTCTCCGTTGATACGCAAATAGCCACACTTGTCTAACGTCTTGATAACGTCGCTCAAACGTCCGTTTAAGTCTTTCGAACTCAGCATTAACGATTGACTGAGTTGACTCGAAAAATGCGACGAATGTTCTTCTTGGCTTAATATTTTCCTTGCATGGTTCAGAAGCTGTTTACCAATATCAGTTGTGGCCGTAGCATACACAATTTTGGCATTTAAGAGATCGGCTTGTTTTTTGGCAGCGCTTAGGATTTTCGGGCCAAGCCTTCTCAGACTGAGTTGTTCCTTTTCCACTTCGGATAGGCACACAGTGATATTGAAGCCATTGTTAATTCCATTTATATCGACCAGTTTCAGTGGATTTGCCACAAATACCACGCTTCCTATTTTATCGTCTACAAGTTTCTGTGTCAACTCGTCCAATGTTTTCGGCTTGTCAGCTCCGATACAGCGCAATGCCTGTTCTGCCTTTTCCGCCAGTGCGGCGGCCAGTTTGGCATCCATGCCGATCCAAATTGATACAATCTAGCCTTCTTGTACAATTGGACCTAGTTGTATTCCGTCGGAACAACGAATGAACCAACTTTACATACGTCCAAACCTAAAGTATGCAAACTACGGCGCTGGCAGTAATTTTTTGCAAGATCGGCGGTTTCAGCAGCTAATCTGCTGACAGCAGGTTTTGACAAGTATAACACCACGTGCTCGTATTTACAAACAAGATTTCAAACTCGGCCGCTGAGTGGCGCACCGCACGAATGAGAAAGTTTGAGCAAGGCGAAGCGTCAATCTCGATCCCAGAGTTCTTTGCGAAGCGTGTGGCTTCATATCACATTCACTAAATATATAGAAGCGGATAAAAGATATAAATCAAGAGACTAGTATTTTATTGTTGCCATTGTTTTTTTTGTTTTTTTATATTGTTGAGGCGCTGCCATCTGGCGAAGGAGATTGGAAATGTCCACCAATTGAGACACGTTTAACAGGTTTCGGATTCAGCCAATCAGGGAGGTCGACACGAAATTTAAACTCACTTCCGAGCAAAGAGTCTTCTCTGACAGCGAACGTTGAGAAAGCCCAGCGGAGCGGTTGGTGAACAGAAATTATATATTTCCTGTCTTCATTGCCGGTAAAAACCCGTTTCTTCAATAGTTCCTTCAAATTCGTTGAACCCTTTTCATGTTCAAAGCTGTTAGATAACATCGTCATCGTGGAATCTAACTGAAACAAGGAACAGGAATTCTGATTAAATTGTCTGAACGATGTCGATAATAGAAAAAAAAAAAAACATTTAAAAATTGAATGTCTGGCTGACCTATTTAAACTATGTAAGTTACAATCGTTAATGGTGGAGGATGATATGAACTGTGACTAATATTTTGTAAATTATAAAGCTTTTGGAACAGTTTGTTGCTGACCACAGGCACAGGCTAGCCTGAAAATCAGACGTTAATCTGTTAATGTAGCCTCGGGAGACCCACTCTATCCATGCTATCAGTCTATGTTCCGCCGTTGGGTCTCGGTTCCAGCCTGGCCCTGGGTTTTGCACTGGGACTTTTAAACAGAATAGGCCCATTTGGAAATTCTGAATTATCTGGAGGCACACTGGGGCTAAATATCACATTTTTGTATAGATTAATCTTTTAGCTATCAAATTCTTCCAAAGAATCAAAAAGATTGATCATCTGTATCTGTGTCTGCAAGATGATTTACGAAGCACCAACGTCACAACCGGGCGCCATACTTGTTTTTGGCCCATGCTGGTGCCTGACAGTCTGAAGGATCGACACTAACGTCTGAAACCATAGGCCTTGGGCGCTGTTCACAAAAATTATTTGACCACCTTTACAGAAGCCCTCACTTGGCAGCCGCCAGAAAATGGATTTCTTCAATGTTAATGGGAGCTTGGGGAGATGAGATTCAAAGTTCATGCAAGATTACTTTCGCAGTGTCAACCGCCATGTTTTCTTGATGCGGTGACCAGTGGTGACACCTATCGAGTCGGTAAGAACTAAAAACTGCATGCAATTTTTAGTGCCCAACGACTCGATAGGTATCACCACTGGTCACTGCGCCAAGAAAAAATGGCGGCTGACACTGCAGAAAGATCCGCATAGTGTTTAAAAATCACGTTTACAGAGTAATCTTGCGTGTAAGACCTTAAATCTCTTCTCCCCAAGCTTCCATTAAGATTGAAGAAGGCAAAAAATCCATTTTCTGGCGGCTGCCAATTGAGGGCTTCCATGAAGGTGGTCAAATAGGTTTTGTGAACAGCGCCTAAGGCCTATAGTTTCAGACGTTAGTGCCAATCCTTCAGATTGTCAAGACATTAACGTCTGATTTTCAGGCTAACTACAGGCTAATCCCGTGTGATGTTTTCTCTTAGAGGGAAATTCCTTGAATTGGTTAACTTGGCCCTTGGGGCTAACCACAGTCTAGCCTGAAAACAAGGCATGAATTTTCTAACTTGACGCTTTAAAACAGTTGGCAATGGGGAATTATATAACAAGTAACCTCAAAATTCATCGCATTTGGTCGCTGTTGAAGGAACCTATTTTCCTATCTGCGTGATCATGGTGGTGCCACTCTGGAGGCATGAGTTGACAATGAAACACTGGCTGATCGAGTTCGAAATGAAATGTTGTAGGTATATTGCCTGAATAAGTACAAATCTGGTCTCCCCACGCTTCAATTTACATCAAGGAAAAAATCTATTTTTTCAAAAGAAGTCTGACCAGTGAGTGTTTTAGTAAAAATGGGAAAATAGGTTTCTTAAACAGCGACTAAGTACGATGAGTTCTGACGTTACTTGTTATCCCATTGCGAACTGTCTTATAACAGTAATTCCATGTTTTCAGGCTAACCACAGGCATACTAAATCAGTGTAGGGGGCCGCACAGTATATTTTCTGTATGTAATAAAAACTTAGTTGCCTCAATCACTGGTGGGAGGATGCAAAAGTCTAGGTGCAACATTAGCCTCAGGAGACCTACTCTGTACCGCTGATGGATCTCGGTTCCAGCCTGTATTTCCCTCTGGGGTTTTTACAGAGCACCAACGTCCGATATGGATGCCATATTTGTTTTTGGTGCATGCTGGAGCCTATGAATGTAGCCTGGTTCCCAAACTGTGTAACCGTGAATTCTCTGTGACAGAGGGTGCTGCTGTTCTATTCTCCAAAGTGTACGTCTGACAGCACCTTCTAGCGTTGGCGCAAGTGCCCCCAGGCAAGCCCGCTTCTCTAGGGGCAAAACGGTTACAATGTTAAAATCCTTCGACATTAGTAGGGAATCGACTGTAGCTCTTATCATAATGTGTGCTCGAACAATCTTAGTGTTCACATATTCTATATACCTTGTTCTGACATCAATAAAGTGTGTTGACACTAGGTTGTTTCGGTTATGGAATATTACTGCATGAGCAGCTTTAACTATCTCACTCACCTGCATTCATTTGACTAACATGGTGTTCAGTTATTATGACATGTGGAGTACATTACTTTAAAGTGACTTTATGTTTTTTTTCTACAGATGTGTTCACTAGAGATGAAGGAGTCACCGGAAAAGTAAGTACTTGATTATTGTTTTGACATTGTACCTTGTATCATTATAATATCTCAATATTCATTTAAGGTGGAGCACAGGATCTCTGTATGTGTGACCGTTTGTCGACACTTATTAATCTAATGTACATAACAGCAAATAATATAAAATAAAAATATCAAGACCTTTGGCCGATTTTTTTTTCTTGTTTTTAATCCCCAAAATTCTCTAAGTGACAATGCTGTTGCCATAGGGGGCTCAGGTAGAATGGTTCCAGGTTACATTAAAAAAAATTGATCCTCAAAACCCCTCAGTATAACAAAGTACTCCTTGCACATAAATCTTTGACTATTTGACCATATTGTTTTCTTTTTAAATTCACCATGTTCTAGTGTAATAGGAGGGTGTTTTAAGCATATAAAAAGATGTATCTGGTGAAGAGTAATAGCATACTATACCTAGACATACATAATTAGAAGTGTCTTTAAAGTTACCTTTTCAACAAAATGTAAACAAGAATTTGCTGGCAGGGCACTCTTAACAAAACCTTTGATTACCATGCAGTAGTCCTAAAATCAGACTAAGCTAGCTAGCCAGGCTTCATATAGTGACAGGTGGCATTTGAACTATGGAGGCATTATTGTCATACATGTACATGTATTGATGAATACAAGTTGCATGACATTGCAAGAGTAAAGGGTTACCCGTGATGATATGGCTCCTCTCCCTCCCTTCTCCCATTGACGCAATATGACTAAAAGTGGTTGAAGCGCCGTTAATATACAACCAACAAACAAATTTGATGTCAATCAAGATTCTGTCTCAAGAAGTTACCCATGAGACAATAGCTGAGAAAATAGTCCAGACTATGTAGACAATACACTGGTGAGATCCACCATGCAAATGTCACTGATTAAGAATTGTTCTCTCTGTTTCAGGAAGAAATGGCTACTTGATAACTTTGACATCGGAAGGCCATTGGGGAAAGGAAAATTTGGGAATGTCTATCTCGCAAGAGAAAAAATGAGCAAATATATTGTTGCACTGAAGGTTGGTTAAATGTTTGTTAAATAGGAAGAATACCATTAAGCCATACATGAATCTATGAAAACCCATTGTAACAGTTGCAATTTAAATAATCAGAATGTGCCTGATATTTATATAACAAATAGTTTAATGCTTTATGTCTAATGAGTAATATTAGACAAATATATGGATTTTGTGATTAATGTGATCAACCCCTTGTCTATGCACGTGCACTTCTTATGGCTGTTTTCATTCTACCCCAGTGTACTCAATTTTTTAGGTTCTGTTCAAGTCACAATTACAAAAGGCAGGGGTAGAACATCAACTAAGAAGAGAAATAGAAATCCAGTCTCATTTGAGGTATGTGTCTTGTCTTGTGTTTTTTTCTGTGTTTTTTTATTGTTATCTGCAATATGTGTACTTATTTTACTGAGTAAGTCGCTTATATACGGACGCGGAAGCGTGTGTACGTGCTATGACAGTTCCCTGTAACGGATTTTGACTGACGTGGATAAAACAAATGGATGCATGCGTTCACCGCTTAAAGGGATGTTATGTCCTTCCTAAAATTCCCATGTGAGGCGATGTCGTTTCTTCCAAACATTGACATGTGAAATACTGTTCTCTCTTTTTCAGACATCCACATGTACTGAGGCTCTTCGGTTATTTCTACGACGACTCGCGAGTGTATTTGATCCTGGAATACGCGCCCAAGGGCGAGCTTTACAAGGAGCTACAGAAGTGCGTCCGCTTCCCTGAAGGTCGATCAGCAACGGTGAGCCCCTCAAACTGTTTGAATACAACCGGTGTTAGAACGAGTGAAATCCCTGTGAACCCCCGTTGCTTCATGACTTACGTATGTCGGTGACATGAAGGCCGCGTGTAGAGCCTGACCGGGAACCGTTCGTTTACTGTTACTGTCCAACAAGGGGTTATTTAAGTTCTATTTGCATTGACTGTCCAATGCCCGAATGGGGTCCATACAAATTGACGTTGCATGATTATCCAATAATATTGGTAGATCGATTATGATCTTGTTCAATATTTGTACGAAATGGTCGTTTATTGAAAAACCTACAGATAAACAGTTTACTACTTTTACAAAATCTGGTAGCGTGCATGATTATTTGGCTCCTACCGTGCTAGAGGCTATTATCTCTGACCAGTAAAGTCTGTTTCCCTTTCAGTATATGTTTCAACTAACAGACGCTCTCCTGTACTGCCATTCAAAACGCGTCATTCATCGGGATATCAAGCCAGAAAATTTATTGCTCGGTCTGCGAGGAGAACTGAAGATCGCCGACTTTGGCTGGTCTGTCCATGCACCGTCATCCAGGTACAACACTATGTCAGCCAGATTGAATCAGAGTGTAACTGTACGTTGTCTATTGGAAGCCTTATCAACGTAATAGCAGCTACTTCTCAACCTGGGCCTGTGATGCATGCGCTCGACAACACAAGCATCTCACCTGAGATGTGGATTCAATCAGAAAACACATGACACCCTCTGCCAGATCACTGAATTTTGCCCGTTATATCAGAAGATGACATGTATATCTATTGCACATGCACCGTACGACTCCCATGTTGTTCCAGACGCGCGACGTTGTGCGGGACGCTGGACTACCTGCCGCCGGAGATGATCGAGGGCAGGACGCACGACGAGAAGGTGGACCTCTGGAGTCTGGGAGTCCTCTGCTACGAGTTCTTAGTGGGCAAGCCGCCCTTCGAGGCCGAGGGAAACACGGAAACCTATCGCCGCATCACCAAGGTCGACCTGCACTTCCCTAACTACGTGTCCGCCGGAGCCAGGGATCTGATATCTAAGGTATATAACGGGCCAGGGATCTGATATCTAAGGTATATAACGGGCCAGGGATCTGATATCTAAGGTATATAACGGGCCAGGGATATGATATCTAAGGTATATAACGGGCCAGGGATCTGATATCTAAGGTATATAACGGGCCAGGGATCTGATATCTAAGGTATATAACGGGCCAGGGATCTGATGTCTAACGTATATAACGGGCCAGGGGTCTGATATCTAAGGTATATAACGGGCCAGTGATCTGATATCTAAGGTATATAACGGGCCAGGGATCTGATATCTAACGTATATAACGGGCCAGGGATCTGATATCTAAGGTATATAACGGGCCAGGGATCTGATATCCAAGGTATATAACGGGCCAGGGATCTGATGTCTAACGTATATAACGGGCCAGGGGTCTGATATCTAACGTATATAACGGCCCAGGGATCTGATATCTAAGGTATATAACGGGCCAGGGATCTGATATCCAAGGTATATAACGGGCCAGGGATCTGATGTCTAACGTATATAACGGGCCAGGGGTCTGATATCTAAGGTATATAACGGGCCAGGGATCTGATATCTAAGGTATATAACGGGCCAGGGATCTGATATCTAACGTATATAACGGGCCAGGGATCTGATATCTAAGGTATATAACGGGCTAGAGATCTGATATCTAAGGTATATAACGGGCCAGGGATCTGATATCTAACGTATATAACGGGCCAGGGATCTGATATCTAAGGTATATAACGGGCCAGGGATCTGATATCTAACGTATATAGCTGGCCAGGGATCTGATATCGAAGGTATATAACGGACAGGGATCTGATGTTTAAATTATATAACTGCGAAGGGAACTGATATCTGAGGCATATAACGAGGCCAATTACCTGATTTGTATACAGCGATACCACTGTATAAGGGCGCGGGATTTGATATATGTATAAGTGACTAATTGTCGTTTTGTTTCAGTTGCTGCGGTATGACCCCCAGAAGCGCCTCCCTCTTCATGAGGTCATGAACCACCCCTGGATCAAGACAAACGTCACAACCCCACCTACCCCGGGCAGTCTGGCAGCACAGAACAAAGTGATGCCCTAGCTTTGCCCATCCCCGTCCCCGTCCGCCTTTCTTTTATACCCACATCTCTCCGCCCAGCCGGCTCGTCTGCCTGCAGAGGAGAAGAAACGCCAGACCTCAATCAACGGATTAAAAGAACGGAATGCTGACGAGTTTGAGGCTGGATTATTCGCATGTATAGTTGTGACCAGAGTGCACGCGTGAAAAAGTGATAATGTTTGCAAGTGCACAGTTTGGGAATAAAAGTGTACATACTTGTCTGTATACCGTGAATGCAATCCCTGGGTGGAAGAGGTCAAGATACGACTGACTTTTGTAATATGGTATATCTAGGATAAAAGAGTATAAACCTGGTACAGCCGCTTTTTGTTCTTAAGGACTAGAATTCCTTCGCCTGTTCGCACAACTTGTCTGTCTAATAGTGAGCGTGCACTTCGTTCTATTCTAGACTTTCCTTTTCGTTCCAGATTTACTATGAAAAAGATATGCGTTATATCATTACTATTGAACCATTATTTAGCGACCTAAGCGCGGAGACGGAGACGGAGTGGGAGAGGGGTTGCTAGGATAGTGTGATCAATACATTATTGCCATACCTGGTCTTGGAAATGTTTATACAGATATATTTACCAACGCATTTACACTCTATATGGGAAACTACAAATGATTGGGTGATGGTTTGGCTAAGTCTAAGAGAAAAAGTGGGTCCCCTTGATAATTAACTCTGACCTAACCCTTTAGAATGTATATATATATAAAGAGTATTATCCGAGGTTTTTGTAACGCATAATAATGTCTAAATTTCCAGTCGGTTCTCTGTTCCATTTTTCAAAAGGGTGGTTTCCAGCACTCTAGCGGCATTAATGGAGTGGTGTTAATAATAGACGGTTTCATGGGTTTCTTCAATGTCTAGTTGTGGCACCTGTGTCGCCTCTAGTCCTCGCGTGGTTGCGATCTGGAATGGGAACTGATGACAACAATAAAGCGGGGTTTATCAGCATCCTTCGAATCACTAAGCAACTCATGGATTTATAGTTCATTGTTAAGGGGTTTAAAAATATCATTGCGCCGTTTAAACGTAAACAAATTTTGCGCTGGGGTATGGAAGATATTTGTGATTTGTATCATTTCGTGTTCTTGCTTACATTTGTGTTTACTTTCATCCTTTGCCTTGCATTGTAACTGACAAACCAGGAATAAATTTTGTGCATAGTTAAATCCTTTCGTTCTATTTGTGCCTTTGAAAATGTGAAGTAGAACATCTTTGGCAGCTGTTTTTCTGGCTGAATTTGTTAACACAAATAGTCAATGGGTAATTACTCTCATTTTTTTTTTGTTAACGGCCGATTACAGCTAATTTATATTTTTTGTCTGGTTTGTGGCCTGTTGCAGCACACAATGTTCCCTAGCGCATAACGTCTGTGTAAAATACTGATATTGTTGCAAATTGATAATTGTTGGAAATCAACAAATTTAGGGGTTCTGAAAAGATTCGCAGTCTCGAATAAAATCTTTTGATCAGATCTCTCCTTTAACTTAACGAGACAGATTCACGTACTGTATCGCGACCGTCGGTGTTGATGCACCCCAGGCTGGTCGAGGTGCACCCCAGGCTGGTCGAGGCGCTCCCCAGGCTGGTCGAGGTGCACCCCAGGCTGGTCGAGGTGCACCCCAGGCTGGTCGAGGTGCACCCCAGGCTGGTCGAGGCGCTCCCCAGGCTGGTCGAGGTGCACCCCAGGCTGGTCGAGGTGCACCCCAGGCTGGTCGAGGCGCTCCCCAGGCTGGTCGAGGCGCTCCCCAGGCTGGTCGAGGCGCTCCCCAGGCTGGTCGAGGTGCACCCCAGGCTGGTCGAGGCGCTCCCCAGGCTGGTCGAGGCGCACCCCAGGCTGGTCGAGGCGCACCCCAGGCTGGTCGAGGTGCACCCCAGGCTGGTCGAGGTGCACCCCAGGCTGGTCGAGGCGCTCCCCAGGCTGGTCGAGGTGCACCCCAGGCTGGTCGAGGCGCTCCCCAGGCTGGTCGAGGTGCACCCCAGGCTGGTCGAGGCGCTCCCCAGGCTGGTCGAGGTGCACCCCAGGCTGGTCGAGGCGCTCCCCAGGCTGGTCGAGGTGCACCCCAGGCTGGTCGAGGCGCACCCCAGGCTGGTCGAGGCGCACCCCAGGCTGGTCGAGGCGCAAGCAAGTAACAGTGCATTCAGTTGACCGGCTGGTTCCTGGGAAATCAGTCTAGGTGCCGACGCCAGGAGTAATGTCCACGCATTTGGTTCCGGTGCATATTTGTAGTACCATTAGGCATTTAAGAAAGATTTTTGGCAGTCTTACCATTAATTAACCAATATGCATCTAATAATGAAAGTTGTGCCAAAAATGAAGCCGTTACAGAGGGTGATCCGCTAACACGCCCCACTACAAATTAGTTAACCATCATAAATATATATTATCTCTTCATTGTTTTGGTATTATGGCGTTCATAACAGAATTGATATACGAAAGACCATAACCGGCTTGGATACCTTTCCCTTCATGAACAAAACGTCAGCCTGGTAGGTCACAACTTTATTGCGAGTAATCTTACAGTGTTGGCGCTCATCCCATCGTCACCTTGCGTTCTACCGTTGCAAACGCCGATGTCAAATGTTTTACTATTGCAACCACAATGTCTTTATATCAAAGCTGTCTATCGAAACGTTGAATATATATACATAGTCCAGGTCTACCAATCTAGAGGTATGGCTGCTGTAATAGAAAATATAAAAGATCCAGGAAATGGACGACAGCGATGTCCAAGAAAAATAACTCTCCAGGTGTTCATTCCATAAATAGGGAAGCCTTTCGCGCGGCCCGTCAACAAAGCAGCCGGCAGTCAGGCGTAACGCTAGATACAACATGCAGGCTGCTAACGATAGCTACTCCAGCTGTTGTCAATATGGAACGAAGGGTTATAATGACACGTGTAACAGTTTTGAGTAGAGTGTAACAGGAATGTCTTTATACAACAGGAGTAACACTTCTGCTATCTACAAGTGCAGTATGCTCTTCTAGGTACTTCAAACGCATGTTTAGCGCATTACAATACACTCTCCGTGGCAAGTCCACCGCTCCTTGTGCGCAGTGCCATACTCCCCTTGTAAATTCACACGCACCTTTTGTCAAGTGTCGCACGGTCTCCATGGTAATCTCCTGCGTACTACCCGATGTCGCATCCGACCGGTATTTCGCACCGCCAACATGACGCCACGATTAGAGCTGCAGTCCGCGCAAGGAGATGTATGGCATGTGTGTACACTGAACAATCAGCTGCCAATTTCCAAAACACTTCATTTAGAGCCCCAAGTGCAAAATCCCATCGGGCTTCTCTCTCGACATGTCCCGGACACAGTCTATTGGTCATTGGAGATAACATAGGTTGGAGGGGGACGGTTGCTTGGGGTGGAGGAGAGGGGGGAGGGGGGGGGGGGGGGGTCGGTAGCAGGGGCTAGCTTAAGTCTATTTCCTCCTGGGCTTTTTCTTGTCTGGGGTCCGGCCACTGCTGCTGCCGTGGGAGCGCTTTCGACTTTCTCCGCTCTTCCCGTGGCTGCTGCTACTGTGACCTTTGTGGCTGCTACTGCTGTGGCCACCACTGCGGCCACCACTGTGGCCACCGCTGGCGCCACCACTGCGGCCACCACTGCGGCCACCGCTGGCGCCACTACTGTGGGACTTGCCGCCCTTGCTCTTCCCGCTGCTTGGTCGTCGCTGATCAGGAGTTTCGAATTCATCCTCCTCGTCAGCTGAGTTAATAATACATAAACCAGGTTCATCATAATGCTGATAAATAATTTTCGACGAATGGCTCTCTCCCTTATACAAGGTTTTTAAAGTGAAGAATATTCCATACCTTAAGCGATTTCAAATTCAAAGTTAGGTCACTAGAAATAGCAAGGACACCAGCGTCCTATCCTCTTCAGGCGTAAAATATATTACGAAACAAAGACACGGAAGGATGGAATATACGGTCGACTACTGGAGAACCCGCCGACTCACCTCTTCGCGCCTCCTCTTCCAGCTCGTCCCAGTCCTTGCCAGACTCCTCGCTCGATCCCAGGTCCTCTTCGGAATCTGTCGAGAACGTGCTCACATGTTAAAGGCATCATCACAGCGTACACGATGGCACTTTGAGGTCATGGACACTATTTTATGTGTATACGTGGTTATACAACGTTCGTCGGACATAACGATGTAGAATGTTCTACAAACCGTGTAGTGGATACAAGACCTGCCCCACCCTGATCCCCGTGTCCCCACCACCCCTAGTCCCCATACGCCCATATCCGCTGATTCCCATGCCCCCCTTACCCTAACCACCCCCTGATCTTCGTACCCCTCCCACCCCCTGATCCCCGTTCCCCTCCAATCCCCTGATCCCCGTACCCCTCCCACCCCCTGATCCCCGTTCCCCTCCAATCCCCTGATCCCCGTACCCCTCCCACCCCCTGATCCCCGTTCCCCTCCAACCACCCCTTACCGTTCGCTTCCTAGGACACGCTCTATCACCATTTTTTGTCCCGGGAGATTTCTTGTCACAATTGAATTTTTGCGTTCACAAAAGCGGCTGGAATCCCCCCCCCACCGTATTTCCCGCCATACTGCCTACACGGCGGCCCCTTACCATCCTCCTCCTCGGCCGACCAGTTGGATTCCTCGCTGTCGCCGCTCTCGCTGGCCGCCTCGCTCTCCACGTCGGACGGGTCGTACGCGTCATCCTCCGAGTCGTCAGAGTCGTTGTTGCCCTTCTCGTCCTGTCACGTGGGGGGTACACACTAACATATCAGGGTGCTCTATGAGATGGCGGCTTTTTTGTCTGGTTATCATCAGGCGGTTGGAAAATTACGGTACACCTTGGTTTGGTTTGGCTTTGCTTGATGACTGTTTCAATGCAAACGG
Source organism: Arenicola marina (assembly GCA_964019135.1). NCBI lineage: Eukaryota > Metazoa > Annelida > Polychaeta > Arenicolidae > Arenicola > Arenicola marina. Next base: position 7,021,564 of record OZ025257.1, on the reverse strand, counting down.
TTATATCATATCAGAGGTGAAGATGCATCATGGCATAAGCATGTGCGTAGGGAATGGTTTGGTGTCCTGTGGTACATTCTGGGTTTGATTTGATTGGGTTTTAACGGCACTTTTAGCCTGTACATTCTGGGATTGATAGTGTCGCTTATTTTGTGAATCATGGGGCACAATTCGGCATGATATGGTTAAAGTTTCGTTTAAAAATCAAGCGATGTAAAGGAAAGCGTGTTGATAATCAGAGCACTTACGTCACTCTCTGGATCGAGGAAACTCCAGCCGCCATTTTCAAAGAAGCCATCGGGATCGTCAGTGATAGTCTTCATGATCTTAGTCCAGTTCAAGCTCTGAATCCCCTCTGTGTAGCGGATGTCACAGGAACTAAATAAAAACAACGAGAAATCGAAGGAAAGTTAAGAATAAGACGAGCAGCATTATGTACGGCCGGTGGGGGGGGGGGGGGGGGGCGGGTACTGCTATATAAACGAAAAGACAGCGAGAGCGCTTACTCGAGCCACCTCTTGACGTGGTCCACCTATATGAGCGAGAGGGGAGCGAGAGGACAGCGAGAGCTTATTTGAGCCACTTCTTGGCGTGGTCCAGCAATATGAACGAGAGGACAACGAGAGTGGAGCGAGAGGACAGCGAGAGCTTACTTGAGCCACTTCCGTGGTCTAGCTATATGAACGAGAGGACAACGAGAGGACAGCGATAGCTTACTTGAGCCACTCATTGACGTGGTCCAGCTATATGAACGAGAGGACAGCGAGAGCTTACTTGAGCCACTCCTTGACGTGGTCTAGCTGGTGCATGGGGATGGCGTTGATGGAGGACACCTTTCTGGAGTAGTCCTTGAAGATGAAGACCATGTCGAAGTTCTTCAGGTGGAACTGGACCCGCTCGAAGTGCACGCATTGCGCCTCGTCCAGTGAGATCACGAACGGCGGCTGTCAGCGAGCAGAGTTTACATCATTGAGTATGACATTCACGGTTACGAAACGGTATTCGGCTACTCGTGACAGTGTTACCCGTTATGGTGCTATCTTACCATCCTGTTGACGGAGCAATGATTACCCAGTTATCGTCAATGTACTGACGTCATAATTAGCTGTGGTGGAAAGCTGGCCTTTTCCCCGTCCATACATTATACATTTATACATGTATTAGTCGCTTTAATGAATCAAAATATTATTACAAATATCTGTAAAATGTCAACGTGTGCGTACAAAATCGCACAATTGAACCTAACAACGTTGTAAACGCCCATATATATATATATATCTTTACATATGTCAAAAAGCGGCACTGTCAATAATTGTCACTGACCCATTCGGTGAAGTTGACGAGACAGCCGCTGGTAGGCTGGAGCAGGACGGTGCTCCGGAAGGGCACTCCCTGGAACCCGAGCTCTCGGAACGGCATGTCAAACTCCACTTCCTGCTTCGTGATGCTCTCCACCTTCTCACAGAAACTCTTGAAGGCCGATTTCAGCCTATGTCGTAACTCCCTCTCAGCCTGGAAGCAGCGAAATCAAAATCGACAAATAAAAATTGGTTATTCTTTGCAATTATTGTCACTGTCAGATGCACTTCACTTTCGATCTTCAAATCTTCAAATGTCTCGACAAATACAATCAATCATACATTTGCGATCAGAGTTTTAATAATCTAGATATGGTATAATAGCGCCACGGGTTGCTAAATGTCGTCTGCCGCTGACTGACCTGCTCCGCGCGGAGGTCATCGCGGTCGTGCATGTGCTGGTGCTTGCCCAGGTCGGTGGTGATCTCGCCGACCTCCGTGTAGAACTGCACGTCGAGGTGCTTCTTCTTGCCGAACAGGATGGCGTGCTGCGAGGACAGAGCAGAGAACTGGTTAGTTCGATGTATATAACACGGAGGGCAGGGGTCTGTGGAGTGGATCAGAAACGGTATCGCCGGTGGCCACTCTAAAGGTTCTAGATATAAGTCGCCGCGGAGGGGCGCCACAGCATGGGTTGTCGGTTCGTGCTCAATGCGGGGAGCGACTTACCCGGAGGTGGAAGTGGAGCAAGATGATCATCTCGCCGTCGCAGGGCTGGAAGAAGGCAGTCTTGATGTTGTTGTAGAGGATGTCCACCTTGTCGCCGCGGACAGACGTGAACCGGAAACCTGACCGCGTAGAAACAAGGCGATGCATAAACCCCTGGTAAGCTGGTCCGACACCAATATGATGGCCAGGAGAGCCATCTCACCCCATAAGAATTGAAAGGTATCGATCCGCATTATATTATAATAAAGCCATGTTTAGCTTGTTTGTACAGAAAAAGGCGCATGTCGCCGGCAAAACATTTAAAGGGGTATTCAACCACAGTCAGCTGACAGCCAAATTACCACAATCCACAGGTCTTTCCTTACCATTGGTGTGTGCCTCCAGCGTTCCGGAGATCCTCTTCGAGACGATGTTGGGTCTGATGTAGAGATCCTTCAGTTTAGGGTTACCGCGGTTGGGGTTCACTATCAGTGTGTCTTGTTTCACCAAGTCCTGGCGCGCGAAGCACGGAGAAGATGATGTAAATGGGTGACAGGAAGGCCAGTAACAACACCTATAGCATACACCCCAGCATATATACTACAGCTGATTGTCTAAGACAAGAAAATTACACCAAATGCTGGCTCACAACGGTTTATTGCATATTTCACTTGACAAGTCCAAAAACAAACCCTTTTCGATATCATCCACATGTAAAAAATGCAGCACCTTCAAATACAAGTATCTATTAATTAAGTTATATTAACAATACAACAGGAGAGCGTTCGCTGTATCTCTTCGACAAACCTCCTTTTCTCGTTCTTCTTGTTCTCGGGTCTTGAACTTCTTCTGTACTTCTTTAATGATTCGGAAGGCAGTGTTGAGGTTGGAGGAGGGGGCTGAGATCTCCCCGGGCTCCTTGGTGTTCGAGCTCCGATACGTGCTGCAAAACACAACCCATAAATGAGACAATTTAAATTCTGACTTCGCATATTATTGTAAAGGGAATTTAGACAGGTAGATATTAAACGCATCGACTTCATCGACACTACCATTCAACGTAATCGTGACAAGTAGGTTAGCGGCCTTAATTTCGATTTAAACAATGTCCTTATTATGAAAAATAATCGTAAATGACGTTAAATAGAGATTATTTGTTGTGATTATGTCATGCTCTAGGGAGAAAAAGAGATAAAAGGAATATAAAATAATTACTGAAACTAATTCACGATGTCAGTAATAGATGAGTGATCCACTGAGTGGCTGCTTACATTTCCTTGAGGAAGGTGGCCTCTGGGTTGGGGTACACGCCGCCGTCGCTCTTACCCAGCGTGGAGCCGGGGTGGAAGAAGTTTATACGGAGGTACGTGTACTCTCCCTCCACCGACTGACTGATGTTCTATAATGAAAATAACAACAGAATGGAGGCCCCGTGGTAATAACATAACAGTGCTTGCTCGACACTTTACTGCGACGAGCCATGCTGAGTGGTCTGATTCAACATATACACATCCGCGAAAAATATAGTTCAGGGAAGTCGGGGAAAGTTTTGATCAGAACATAAACAAAACTACAAAAATTATGACATAAATCCAGAATTTAATAAGCAAGAAAACTATACTTAAGTGTGAAAGTTGTATGTATTGCACATTCTGTAGGTAAGGGCAGAATAATATTCAGTATTGTGATCTTACCTTAATAGTGGCAATGTGAAATGGCGTGGGGACGCCGAAGACTGGCAAGATTACTGTCTCGTATTTTCGATCTGAAGTAAAGCGAAACGAACATGAAGAACACGCCACACTTGCTTTCAATGCCGGAGATGTAACTACATGTATCAATATCCCTCTGCATATACCGCGTCAAACATATGTTACTTGGGGTAAAATAACCACAGAAATGTATATACACAGATTATGATATATCACTTAGTCCTCGGAAATTAAAGGAGGAATTTTGAAGTAATTATCTTATAAACACGTGTACATCCGTTGAGATCTGTTATCGTGTGGGAGGCTTTTCCAAGGGGACACAGACCTACGTATAACTTGAGTTCCTTAAGCTCCGGTTCCCGTGGCAACTGGGATTGACTCTTGTAGGAAACGTTCAACTTGCGATCCCTGGGTAGAAACAAGGCAAACATGGCAAGTGCAATACGGAAATGAAATAGCCTTTGCGGACAAGTAAAGTAAAAAACGACTCCAAAAGCTTTAATTAGCATTTCACAATGGGAGTATATAGTATGATTATGATAGGACAGCCAGACATGGGGTAATCATAATCAGTAATCGATTGTAATCGATTACATTTTTCAAGTGATCGTAATCGATTACATTGGTTTTTAAGGCAATGTAATCGTAATCGATTACAGTGCTAATGTAATCGTAATCATAATTACTTTTGATGATTACTTTGCTATGTTCAATCGGGCTGTTTGATCTCCAATTGATCGTCATACTTTCCATGTCGCCTGTATCACATACAGAAACTCGCCACTGCAGTCTTACTGTAGAGATCCGACCCCCCTCGAAACCACCCTGGCCCTTCCTGCCCCACCCGACAAATAACCAGACATAACCAATTAAGCTGGCTGGGGGTGCCACATTCTAATCCCCTCATTATCTTTTTTGCATTGGATAGCTAGAAATAGTCCAGAGCGACTTAGGGTTCTATATGTTGGGAGCAGGTAGGTGGGTGGGGGCTGCGATGGGTAGGTAGGTAGGTGGGGGCTGTGATGGGTAGGTAGGTAGGTGGGGGCTGTGATGGGAGGGTGGTAGATGCTTGTGTTATTGTTCTCTATATAGATTGATTGGAAGAGGTGTTATTATAAAACGAACTCGATTCGGTCAGGACTGGTGCACGGTGATGTATGGTGTGGTGGCTGGACTAGATTCCCTTGTGTCACATAACGGTGTGGCTTCCTTTAGTTCCATGGTATTTAACATAGAGGTAATAAGCTTTTACGCGCGACACCTCCCTCTCCGGCGAGAATCCTAAAGTTTAAATGAATCCAGCAAGATAGAGGTGCCATTATCCGTCAGTGTTGTGTTTTTTATTTCAATTACGTCGAAAAACAGTCCACGTAATCACGATTGTAATCATAATTACATTGAATGTAATCGTAATCGATTACTTTCATATTTCCTGTAATCGTAATCGTAATCATGAAATTCCCCAGGAAATCGTAATCGATTACATTTACAATGTAATCACCCCATGCCTGATGACAGCACCTTAATCATATGGACGGTCACTGGTATTGTTCAGTCTGAGTCTCACTTTTTGTCCTGTCCGCCGCTCTTCTGCCCCTTGAGTCGCTCCCGCGCCTCCTCGTTCATTCTCACCGCCAGCTCCTTCTGGTGCTGATGACGCTTCTCCTCCGTTGACATCTCCGTCTGTGGGCAACAGACACAAGTCACATTATGAAAACCCAGCTCCGGGCCCTTGTACTGTTAATCTACTTATACATAAGGACATCATAAAAAAAGAAAATGCAAGCCCCGTTTTCTTAATGTAATCTTGTAACCGCATGCAAATACTTGGAATGTCCTTTCTCATATTGCCTCGATGATCCAAGGAACATCCAAGGAAGGTGAGACGTACGACGGGATGGCTTACCCTGGTACGACTGGCCAAGATGGCGGCCCCGCGCTGGCCTCGGCCAAGCACCTCTTCCACCTTCTCCCCATCCTTCTCATCTTCCTCCTCCCCATCATCGTCCTCGTCGTCCTGGCAACGCAAAGTCAAATGTTCTCAATCCAAGGCTCTTGTATAATAATAAAACATACATCATTTATATAATATAATAATAATGTATTGCACAGGTATTGAAAATATCCTGTAACACTTTTGTCGAAAATTGTTGAAGTCTAGGAGCACACATAACGTAAATACTACCGCCACACAAGCAATACAAATATTAATTAAATACTATTCTGTGCTACCAATACATCCGGGAGGCAAGAAGGAAAAATAAATGATTTTACAATCAAAACATATCTGGTAGAAGTTAACACTTAATCTCTCCGTACATATAGTATTCAGTAAATGATAATGGGTAAAAAAAAAAATATTTATTCTGACTGACTTTATACAGGGCGCTGGTTACCTTCAAGAAGATGGCGATGTTCTTCAGTTTCTTCTTTAGAGGTGTCAACAGTGTAGGCGCTTCCTGGCAATGGTGACAAGGAGCAAAAATACACACACATCAGCGTTAAATATACATACAATACAAACAAAAATACAAAAAACAATGCAACGTTAAGTCGGTCAGTTCATACTGCCAAAATGCTTAAAACTAATTTACTATAAATTAAGATGACAAAGAGAACATGAAAGCGTTAAAGTTACTATTACAACAAAAAGTAAACATTCATTGTGATCCAAATCTGGCGGAGAAAAAACGTGTGTACAGTGACGTTGATGTGCTGGTGACGTAACACGCATGAAGTAATCTCCGCCAACGACTAACTTTCCGGAAGTCACTGGTACCAACCATATATATACTAGACGTTATTGGCCAGGATTCGCGACTGGCAGCGCCTCCTTGAGGCAGAGTGTTATACAGTGTTTACAGCTGTTCCAACAGCCGCGGCGCCTCACGTGATCTGACGGAACACCCCCGCCGCAAAATTTGTTGAAATAGTAACTTTAAGTAACACATTGATATACAAAAGAAAAATCATATGTACGTACCTCTGTCACTAATATGGTGTCACCAATGAACAATGCACACTTTTTTTTCCTTTCTTGCAAGCCGGCGAAGCCTATGTTTATGTTGAAAACCATTCCTGGAAAAAAGAAGGGTTTATGTGGTATTTTCTTTGAAGGCTGCTAAGCTAAAAGATTGCTGAAGCGACGGGTATATTGCTGCACGTATGATAACACCTAATGACAGGACGTAATGACAGGACGTATCGCAACACCTAATGGCAGGACGTATGGCAGGACGTAATGACAGGACGTATCGCAACACCTAATGACAGGACGTATGGCAGGACGTAATGACAGGACGTATCGCAACACCTAATGACAGGACGTATGGCAGGACGTAATGACAGGACGTATCGCAACACCTAATGACAGGACATATGGCAGGACGTAATGACAGGATGTATCGCAACACCTAATGACAGGACGTATGGCAGGACGTAATGACAGGACGTATCGCAACACCTAATGACAGGACGTATGGCAGGACGTAATGACAGGACGTATCGCAACACCTAATGACAGGACGTAATGACAGGACGTATCGCAACACCTAATGACAGGACGTATGGCAGGACGTAATGACAGGACGTATGGCAGGACGTAATGACAGGACGTATGGCAGGACGTAATGACAGGACGTATGGCAGGACGTAATGACAGGACGTATCGCAACACCTAATGACAGGACGTATGGCAGGACGTAATGACAGGACGTATCGCAACACCTAATGACAGGACATATGGCAGGACGTAATGACAGGATGTATCGCAACACCTAATGACAGGACGTATGGCAGGACGTAATGACAGGACGTATCGCAACACCTAATGACAGGACGTATGGCAGGACGTAATGACAGGACGTATCGCAACACCTAATGACAGGACGTATGGCAGGACGTAATGACAGGACGTATCGCAACACCTAATGACAGGACGTATGGCAGGACGTAATGACAGGACGTATGGCAGGACGTAATGACAGGACGTATGGCAGGACGTAATGACAGGACGTATCGCAACACCTAATGACAGGACGTATGGCAGGACGTAATGACAGGACGTATCGCAACACCTAATGACAGGACGTATGGCAGGACGTAATGACAGGACGTATCGCAACACCTAATGACAGGATGTATGGCAGGACGTAATGACAGGACGTATCGCAACACCTAATGACAGGACGTATGGCAGGACGTAATGACAGGACGTATCGCAACACCTAATGACAGGACGTATGGCAGGACGTAATGACAGGACGTATCGCAACACCTAATGACAGGACATATGGCAGGACGTAATGACAGGATGTATCGCAACACCTAATGACAGGACGTATGGCAGGACGTAATGACAGGACGTATCGCAACACCTAATGACAGGACGTATGGCAGGACGTAATGACAGGACGTATCGCAACACCTAATGACAGGACGTATGGCAGGACGTAATGACAGGACGTATCGCAACACCTAATGACAGGATGTATGGCAGGACGTAATGACAGGACGTATCGCAACACCTAATGACAGGACGTATGGCAGGACGTAATGACAGGACGTATGGCAGGACGTAATGACAGGACGTATCGCAACACCTAATGACAGGACGTATGGCAGGACGTAATGACAGGACGTATCGCAACACCTAATGACAGGACGTATGGCAGGACGTAATGACAGGACGTATCGCAACACCTAATGACAGGACGTATGGCAGGACGTGATGACAGGACGTATCGCAACACCTGATGGCAGGACGTATGATAGGACGTATCGCAACACCTAATGACAGGACGTAATGACAGGACGTATCGCAACACCTGATGGCAGGACGTATGATAGGACGTATCGCAACACCTAATGACAGGACGTAATGACAGGACGTATCGCAACACCTAATGACAGGACGTATGGCAGGACGTAATGACAGGACGTATCGCAACACCTAATGACAGGACGTATGGCAGGACGTAATGACAGGACGTATCGCAACACCTAATGGCAGGACGTATGGCAGGACGTAATGACAGGACGTATCGCAACACCTAATGGCAGAACGTATTATAGGATGCATGACAGGAAGTGTGATAGGACGTATGACAGGAAGTGTGATATGACGTATGACAGGAAGTGTGATAGGACGTAGGACAGGAAGTGTGATAGGACGTATGACAGGAAGTGTGATAGGACGTATGACAGGAAGTGTGATATGACGTATGACAGGAAGTGTGATATGACGTATGACAGGAAGTGTGATATGACGTATGATAGGACGCATGACAGGAAGTGTGATAGGACGTATGACAGGAAGTGTGATAGGACGTATGACAGGAAGTGTGATATGACGTATGACAGGAAGTGTGATAGGACGTATGACAGGAAGTGTGATATGACGTATGGCAGGAAGTGTGATATGACGTATGGCAGGAAGTGTGATAGGACGTATGACAGGAAGTGTGATAGGACGTATGACAGGAAGTGTGATAGGACGTATGACAGGAAGTGTGATAGGACGTATGACAGGAAGTGTGATATGACGTATGACAGGAAGTGTGATATGACGTATGATAGGGCGCATGACAGGAAGTGTGATAGGACGTATGACAGGAAGTGTGATATGACGTATGACAGGAAGTGTGATATGACGTATGACAGGAAGTGTGATAGGACGTATGACAGGAAGTGTGATATGACGTATGACAGGAAGTGTGATATGACGTATGATAGGACGCATGGCAGGAAGTGTGATAGGACGTATGACAGGAAGTGTGATAGGACGTATGACAGGAAGTGTGATAGGACGTATGGCAGGAAGTGTGATATGACGTATGACAGGAAGTGTGATAGGACGTATGACAGGAAGTGTGATATGACGTATGGCAGGAAGTGTGATATGACGTATGACAGGAAGTGTGATATGACGTATGACAGGAAGTGTGATAGGACGTATGACAGGAAGTGTGATATGACGTATGACAGGAAGTGTGACATGACGTATGGCAGGAAGTGTGATAGGACGTATGGCAGGAAGTGTGATAGGACGTATGACAGGAAGTGTGATAGGACGTATGGCAGGAAGTGTGATAGGACGTATGACAGGAAGTGTGATATGACGTATGACAGGAAGTGTGATAGGACGTATGGCAGGATGTATGACTAGGCGTATGGTTGGACGTTTCATAAGACGTATGATAAAACGTATGGTATGAAGTTTGATATATGACAAAACGTATGATAGGACGTATGGAAGGACGTATAGTAGAACGTATGGCAGAACGCACCTTTCTTTACGATCACATTGGTCTTCGGAGCCACAAGCATGGAACCCTCGCGAAACTCAATACCCATCGCGAAGCTGAAAGATGGGCGGACATACGTTCAATGTGTTAAAATGTACACTCTATATAGAAAAAATAGTGACATGACCGTCAACGACGAACACAGTTAAATTCAAGAGTTGTTTACTGGTGCAAGCCAGGTAGCATCGAGCGGTATTACAACCAGATTCATATCGTTTTCCAATAGACTGCACCGTACCGTCACAGACGACAAGCAACAGTTCTTTTTCCGAAGTACAATAGGTTGTGTAAGTCACATACATCACCTCAAAGGGAGAGCACACATGTTGTCACAGAAACACCTCAGTATTAAAAAAAACAAAAACTGAATATACATTGGAGTAAAGATGTACGCACCCAAAACTCTTGGTCAACTTCTCCACATAGTTGGGCTTTTCCTTCTTGATGACCTCCAGACCGGCATCGTAGACCTGGGACAGCTTCACGCCTGGCCGAGACAAGACAAACGCGGCGTTTATATACACGGAGGGACGGACGGGCCGTGACAGGCAACGGGAGCTGGCTAGTGACGAAGCTGTTCTATACTTTGTTAGACAAGTCAGAAGCAAGGATAACGAGAAAATGAAGCGAAAAGAAAAGGTTGTTTTAGGCCCGTTTTGTGAACGCGAGGGCTAAATCACAACCAAGGACCCTTCGGGCACAAAGAAAGATAAAATATGCCCCAGATTACATCGCCCAGACTGGGGTTCGCACTAGGGACCTATTGATCTGCATTCGAGTATATCACATATATCCCTCTATGCGGCCAGTATGACTTCAGAAGGCGTGGATCGGGAGCCAGGAACGCTACACTCAGTGACGGAGGTCATACCATGCTACATCCAGTGACGGAGGTCATACCATGCTACATCCAGTGACGGAGGTCATACCATGCTACATCCAGTGACGGAGGTCATACCATGCTACATCCAGTGACGGAGGTCATACCATGCTACATCCAGTGACGGAGGTCATACCATGCTACATCCAGTGACGGAGGTCATACCATGCTACATCCAGTGACGGAGGTCATACCATGCTACATCCAGTGACGGAGGTCATACCATGCTACATCCAGTGACGGAGGTCATACCATACTACATCCAGTGACGGAGGTCATACCATGCTACACCCAGTGACGGAGGTCATACCATGCTACACCCAGGCACGCAGGGCCGGAATATAAATGTTGATGCTACTAAGCCACTTTTGCGCACATGAAGCGGTCCAATAAACCTCCAGGGCCTAGAAATGGGGCTGGGTGAAACCGGCCCCAGATGCAGGTACTACGGTTGGTACCCACGTCCTGTTAACTCTGGCCTAAGGAAGAGGGACTAACCACAGTCAGCCAGCCGCTACTCTCCACCCTCGCGCATTGTCTGGGGCTTATCCTCATATAGCTCACCGTCCCTGTGTGGTACCCCGCCACCCTCACCCACCCTGTCCGGGTTTATAGCTCACCATCCTTGTGGTACTGCCCCCGACCCCGCCCTATCGGGGTCAATAGCTCACAGTCCTTATGGTATCCCCCCCCCCCAACCCTGTCCGGGGTCAATAGCTCACCGTCTTTTAAGGCGCTGATGACTTCCTCTTCGCACTGGACGAGCAGTTCGTAGTCCTTCTGCAGCGCCTCGGAGGGGTCGACGAGGATTGTGCGCACCAGGTTGGAGCAGTAGGATTTGTAGCGCGTTCCCAGCATGCACACGATCGAGGTGAAGTCCAGGTGGTTACTGTCGCTGTGGACGGCAAATACAAACACCAATAAATAATCGCTCGTTTCGGGGCAACCTTCGTGTGCACAAACACTAACTCGGATCAGAAAACATTGTTTTTGTTTTGTGGTAAACTGACCTGACGACGCTGAACTTGAGCGCGTAGTTGCTTCCACTCTGGATTATAGGCGGGTAGCACATGTCGAGACGTGAGCTATCCACACCAGACACATACTTCTTGTTCTGCAGCGCCTCCTCCACCAAGTCAGCTAGGCGAGAATGTTTAACTTTCTGAAAGTCATAAAGGCTATCATGTACAAAAATGTCAGTTTCTGTAGGCACACTTATCGGCATGTCCAAACACCAATACTGGTTACCAAGGTTACTGAAAACGCCAGAAATCCTTGAAATTGTCAAAAGAAACATGGGAGAAAGAGAATACATTGCAATATTACATCAGTGTGTTGGTATGGAGAACAGTATCACAGGATACAATTTTTACCTAAGTTTGATCAAAACCTATAAATAGGTAGCCAGTCGTGGCCTCCTGAACTATATGGCCTACCAGGGTAATTAACGACTAACATTGTAGTGTAAGGCTGACTTGTAAGTAATATTAAGAATTCAAAGAAAATTGTGGTGAAACAGCCATGCATAGAAAACTAATCTAATCAGTTGCAAACAATCATGAAAGAATGCAACTTTCACATCGACATAAATTCTATATAATAAAAAGGCTTTGCAGAAATCTTCTGTGCCCGCAGTTGATTTCCAAATAATTTTTGATTTCCTTAAAAGACACATACAACAGGGAATTATGCAGCTTAAATTCGACAATCCCTGACATTGACATATAATAGGACCATGCATACTTGTTCTTTAAATAGGCTTATTAAATACGTGAAAAAGTTAAGACGTGGAGCTGACTTCGCGACCTGACGCAAATAATAATAAATGACAAATAAATAATTTTTTTCACTCTAGCAACGATAGGCATGACGAAAGGGACACCTAACATTGTTGCAAGCCAAGCATTACAAACTTGTCCTTGTAATTCCGCTGACAAATTACTTACCCTCTGTAAGAAAATGAATAAAGTTAAGTTTCTAAAAGAGCAAAAATTTAAATTGGTTTAGTCATACATTCATTTACAAGAAAAACCTTTCCTGCTACAAAGTATGTATTCAACTTCTTAAAGAGCCTAAACAATCCCTAACATGAGCAATACCCATTCATTCTAAATGGTTGCAGTAAAAACATTCCACCGCTGTCGTTGCGTAGTTTTTCGCATATAAATCATCTGTCCTATTCAGCCCATAGAGTTCATAGAGTACTCTTACAGTCACTGGGTGTGATGACGAATTATTCCAGCCGATTCAGAATGACATCGTATATAAAAGCATCTTAAAGCCGAGAACGAACTGGACCCAAAACTTAACTCTTCATGAGGCAAACGGCATACACAAATGGTGGGACAAATGATGCACTGGCCGTGACCTTGACCTACCTTGTCCTTGTCGATGACCTCCATCATTTGCTCCTTGAGGTACTTGTTGTAGAGGTCCATGGTCGCCTGACACGCCTTCTTTATTGTGTTCACCTCCGTGTCGTCCTTAGGCGCCATCACGTACGCCATCGGGGCACTGATGTCAACCTACAACACAGATGTCAAGCTATTAACTAATGGTTATATGCCCATAACAATTATAGACTGAGTGAGATTACAAATCATAAATATTACGTGTTAAATTTGAAGTCACTTGCAAGTCATGATGGCTGGGTGAGCTGTGTATTTCTGTTATGTGTATTTTGTATTATTTAACTCACAAGTGACGATAATGAACAAAATATCGATATCTATCTAAACAAGGACTATGGAGTCGTACAGCCTTCAGCGTTGTTGACGAAGAAGAGATCCGATGCTTTTTCTTCACTGGCAAACATCTAAATCAGTATAGCGGTCTTCCTGGCCAAATATTTATAATATAGAAATGTAGTATTTAACTTGTCAGTAACAAAATGGTGGCAAGGTCCTATGCATCATTCACAACATTTAGGGATACATTCACATGACATTCACATGTACACTCACCTTCTCAAAGCTGCCAGACCCCACAGCAGACCGCCACCCCTCCATAAAGTCACCAGGAAACTTGTCCTTTGTAAACTCCCCAATAGTTTTACCCTGTGACAAAACAATTCAACACCGTTTTTAACCGTTTTTAAATATCTCAGCAATGGTAAGTTCAACAGAACATACTATACTAGAAAATGTGTTTTCATGAACAGGCCAAAAGATACAAACATGAGATTTAAACAAACGAAAATACATCCTTTTAAAGTCAACATGATAATAATGAAAGATACCAGTAAAAAGGACCCTTTGAAGCAATGACCACAATATAACAGGTGTACAATGTGCTTTACACAAAAGTGATATACTAGTAATACCTGTTTGCTATCTTTGATGGCATCGATGAGTTGCTTATAATTGCCTTTGTCTTTGTCACCCTGTAGAAAAGTTTTAAATCATTATAGGGAAAGTACACATATGGTGCCACAAATTGTTTGTAATATCTAAGTGGTTAGCATCTCTAAGCATTCAGCTTTATTGATAGTTTAAGCGTTGCGTTCAACTAAGTATTAACAAAACCTAAATAAAATTACTTCATACCTTCTTCATATAGTATTTGTCTCTTCAATAACTTTAGCATTGATCACTGAACCAGTACTTGTTATTATTTTTTACTATCATATTGCACCAACTCAGACAGACTTCAGCACTCATTTTTTTATCCTTAAAACATGAAGTAATATATATAATAAAACCGTATGCATGCTTGTAGTGCTTCAGTGTACCTTGTCTCTGTGAAGGAGTTTGAAAGGTGGAATACCATTGTCCCCCTCACCACCTCCATCCACTTGCTTGATGAACTCAATTTTCTTTTTACTGGCAAGAAAGTAGATGGTCTTCTCACACAGTAACATGATTGTATCTGTCAGCTCATATCCAAAGAGCCATGTCTGCAAATAAAAACCATGAGGGAGACCAAAACAAAATAATAAGCAACTTGCATGATCTGCCTTAAAATTTATTATTCTTGATATGGTGTACTGCTAACTATGTGTCCTAGCAACCGCAACGTCATGAGAAGTCGAGGCCAATTCTATGGCATTATCCTGTGCAGCCGGTGGCTCTAGTAGTTCAATGTCTCAGATACAAAAGTTCAAAAGAGTTT
Source organism: Arenicola marina (assembly GCA_964019135.1). Classification (NCBI taxonomy): domain Eukaryota; kingdom Metazoa; phylum Annelida; class Polychaeta; family Arenicolidae; genus Arenicola; species Arenicola marina. The sequence continues at coordinate 7,006,551 of OZ025257.1, read as the reverse complement.
CTAAAACTTTTGAAGTTATCAGGTTTGCTAAATTCCCAACCTTGAGCATGATGCAATCATCTAGAATGAAACTTACCTGTAAGGATGTTGACTTTGAATAAACCACATCTTCATCTGTGCCAACACCAGATGAAATGGCATCAAGACGACTCAAAGCATCATCCTCCTGGCAACAAGACACAAAACTGTTAGGTACTGCTTGTACTGGTAGTAGTCGAATTTGTGACAGTTGTTGTTCAGCACAACCGTCCCATATCCATAGACAGTTGAGGTAGATGCATGTGTACTTGAAGATGGGACAAATAAACCATTCTTGCACTATGATATATAAACTTCCATGTTTACCGTAAAAATCTGCATCCATATGAACTAAGAGTTATATAATATATCATAATTTCTGGTGTATAAGTCAAAGTCACACTTTTCGCACTCACTTTTTTTGCGCAGTTGCAGAGCTATACTTATACATTGGTGCAACTTATATATCAACCAAGTCCAAGCTTGTCGCTCGAGGCCCCCTACCATCAGGGGCTCTTCCAACATCCCTGCCTGTCATAATCCCATCCAGCGCCAAGCCGGTATCAAGTTTCTGTCTGGCCCACTTAGTCTAAGACAGCAGCTGTATCAAGTTACACCATCAACTGCTGCTTTCTGAACCATGCCCTGCCATTCTATGAGTCAAGTGAAAATTGGGCATCCTGCCAACGACAATGATGGACCCCTCACTCCACTCCCTCCGTACAAATGCAACATGCCATCACTGACCAGACCCTGTGTCAACCACCTTTATAAACAATGCCTAATTACCTCACCAGCTTTTTGGTTGACTGTTCACAGCAGGATGTTAAGCATCTTTATATTGACCATAAAGTGAAATTATATATTTGACAGTGAAAATGTTGATTTATGCAGTTTTCCCCAAGCATCAATTATATCAAGACAGAAAATTAAGTTTATTTCAGTTTTAGTCAAGATGTAAAAATAGTTAAGACCAGGTTCAGAAAATGTGTTACATTTTGCTAAAAAATTAATGTAATACAACATGAAATTTATTGTTCATTCTGAATTCTGAATGTTACATTTAATAAATCCATGCATTTAATAGTCAATGTAGACCAGCCTTCTGAAAGTGTAGATTTCATGAAAATACAGCCAAAATGACAAGATATTGTACTGTTTATACAAGACAAAACAATATCATTAAGGGTGAATAATTGTTTTTAAAATGTAAATTATATCATTATTTTGTATTTCTGCAAGCTAAAATAGAGTATATGTTATCACATGATAAATAAAAATGTTGACTGCCATAACTTATTCACAATATATTGCTAATTTGGACATTCATTGCTCAAAATTGTCTATAGATGAAGATTTGCATATAAAGGTAGAAATAACAAATTAAAACATGCTTAAAGGAAACTGCCAGCCTGGCCTCTAACACTAATACCCAAGTGTCTATCCTACAAATGACAAAATTTTCCATCCTGTCTGTATGTCTGTCGGTGTGTCTGCTATTGACCAATCAGGAGGCCATACTCTAATTATTTTCCAACCAGAAAAGACTCCTACTGTGTGAGCAAAACAAGAGTGTGTGATCATCACTAATATTAATAGCTGTGATTATAACTCCTATCATTGCTTTCATTGCAAAGAGATATACCAAAATTATGTTTTGATGCTATTTTCCCATGAAAAACTAACATCACAGTGTACTGTGCAGCTTGGAACTACCAGAATTCATCTGTAAATCACTGCCCTGATCTCTTATTTCATGCGTTTCCCCTAAAGGGTACCTCCACTGTGATAATTTCTCTCTGCCAGATAACTTCCAATTCTAACGTAAGGTGGCACCCTATGAAAGGTCACAGTATACGTCACTTGCTCTAGCTAAATTGTTTCACATTGATGGGGCCGGGTTAGCTTAATTTTGTTCTCTTTACCAGTTGTCAGAAATGAAGCGTTAACACCCGCCAAATTCTTTTGAAGGTGTAAACTTTCTGTGCAGATCGCGATAGGATTAGATTGGACACCTGCTTTAACATCGATCCCATAATATTGTCCTTGCCGGAGGGGTCGGCAGTTTCAAGTCTGGTGGGCTGATTTTGATTTTGGCAGGCACGTAGGTGCTGTTTATCCTTCCAAACAGGTTTAGAAGAAAATCATACCACTCACAATTTTACATGACATCAAGAACAATTTTTGTTCATAGGATTGCGAGCTCAAAAGGCAACTTGATGGGCTTGCGCCCTGTTCTAATTAGTACACTACCTGCCCCCTGGTCTCCCTCCCCAAACTTTGTCAGAAATCTCTGCATCCCTTCCAACATCTCCCCCTACGCTCAGGTCACCCACTTTACAACACCCTGGTTCAGGAGGGAGGAGGTGGAGCAGGTCCCTGGGTGCCCTGTGATGCCTGAGAGAGCAGACAGATCTCATAAAAAAAACATGATATGGAGCAGACATTTCGGATAAAAAGATGCCCTTTGGAGCAAAAATTAGCATCCATTTATAGAGCAGGTTTGACAAGAAAAATGAATAAATCAAGCTGTGTCTACATGGAGCAGCAACGATACAGCTGGTCCGGCATTGGAACACAGATTCCAAAAGCGGGGTTTTGGAGTAGAAAAATTAAGGCTTTACCATAGAACCTTCCCAAATATTAAATTTACCCCCCACCCCCCATGGGCCTCTACTCTCATGTCCTAGCCAGGTTTGGCACTGGTCCTGAAATAACTATGAATTTTCGCTTTATATTACCTGCCGCAGCCGGGACCATTGGTGAATGCAAATACATAATAATCTGACCAAAACCAGTTTGTTCCCCTCTGGTAGTTTCCTGTTTATGAGCTAGGTGGCAAAATCCTATATGGCAGCTGAACATGAAAGGGGCTTATTAATATTAGGACTATCTTATACTTTTTTGAGAAAATAAAAATTTATTAAGAAAAATTTAAGTAATTAGATCTACACAAATGATAAATACTTTTTTTTTTCAGAAATTGGGCAACTTACAACTTATAGATTTAATAAGAGAATTTTTGTGAGAAAACTGTAACAAGCATGTTCTCACCTCTTGACATAAGACCACCCGCGCTTGACAGTATTTTGCATTCTCTGGCATTCAAGGCTTCACTTTTGCATTGAAAGATGGTGACCGACTACAACATTGCATCACTTGCTAACTCACTAACCCGCTGTAAGTAGCCCAAAATGACATAATTTGCAACTGTTAGGCAGTAATTTTAAATTTTCATGCATTTTTTGGCCTCTTTCTAGACAGTTTTTCTTACAGGCGATTTTTCAATTTTGGTAGTTATAAAGTTGGTCTGACAATGTCAGTGAGCAAGGCGCTGGAGTAAGACTGAGTCTGAGTTTGAGACTGTGAGCGAGAGTGAGACTGAGACTAAAGTCAAAGTCATAAATACTGTAGACACACGTTTCGGCCCATATTTACCGCGAATTTGCATCGATCATTCTCAAAATCACTGACGTGAGAAAGCAACACTAGACCATTTTAATGATACCAAACTTACGTTTGTACTGCGATGTTATCCTTTTTAATGACACAAAGAATATTTCTCCATGCTGACACGCCATTGGCAGAAAACGCTCTCTCGCCAAATTACTAAAACATGCGTCATAAAATGATGGTTGCCATGGCGCCGAACGTGCTCTGAACAATACATGCTCTATATTTATACCCGCCACGAGGATGCCATGGCAACTATAGAGCCTTTCATTGTCTGTGACTTAATCTATTTGCGAACGTGTGTCTGCTGCCAATGGAGTGTCAGCATGGAGAAATATTCTTTGTGTCATAAAAAATGATAACATCGCAGTACAAACGTAAGTTTGGTATAATTAAAATGGTCTAGTGTTGCTTTCTCATGTCAGTGATTTGTAGAGCGATCGCAGCACAATCGCGGAAAATATAGGCCAAAACATGTGTCTACGGCGTTGATGACTTTGACTTTAGTGAGAGTGAGAGTTCTCTCAGACTCAGTGGGAGAGAGTTCTCTGACTCAGATTGAGTGGGAGAGAGTGCACCAGCCACCACGCTGCGAATTCTCGGAATTCTCCATAAACCATGGTCTTTCGTCTTGGACTAATCCTGTGTTGCTATCGCATGAACAAGATATTCTTGCTGCCAACGTACCTTCCATGCCGTATACACTCGTTTCATCCGCCGACGGAAAGCATCTTTATCCACCGCTAAATTCGCCATTCTCGTTGGATAAGCGCTGAAATGGCTGCTTCCGCTCACACTATGGCGGGAGATGGAGAACGTGACGTCATTGTGGGTGATTCCCGGGGATGAGGGGATTCGCATCCAAATAAACTAAAAAGCGTTGGAAGGAAAAGAACGCGAATACCTTGATATATGCAAACATATAGATCGATGATAATATGGACCGACTTTTGACATATGAGTTGAATCTTCAAATATGAAGATATTTATTTCTAATTTATTCTGGATTGCCTTATTACAAGACAGCATCGACGGGCAGGTCGTATCAGCTTACCTATACTGTTAATTTTTGCACTTCTGTTAAGTTAATTGATATCATTGCTGAGAGTTTGAATCGTAATTAAATTACCGGTACATTCTCTGAATGGACGAGATATTACTTAGTTGCATCATGCAGTACTCTTTATCTTTATGAACTAGCTTGGCTGAATACGTTTACTATGCATTTAAAGAGGATGCAAGTTTATGTCATATATTTGTACATCAATTACTTAGTCCATATAGTAGCTTTTGTTTGTTCGAATACCGCCGAATACACTCCTACTACATGCGGAGCCGCCTTGATAGCGCAGTGGGTTGGAGCGCTCGCATTGAGTGTTCTGGTCACCTGCAGGAGAACCTAACGACATGTGTGCTAGGTTCTCATGCGAGGAGAGTCTGTATGACCAAGAGTGGTTAAAGCATCCTGAAAATACAACCAACCAACCAATCTAATATGCATACACTTTTATATACTGTGCATGGAGATAGGAATTTTGGTTGAGAAACTAAAACATTCCGCATGTATGCATATGAAATTAAGACGATCGATGTACGATCATAGGTATGGTGCATGTTACGCGTTAACCTAGTATTTTTTAGCATGTCTTATGTTGTTTTTTGACAAGCCCAGGCGGATTTTCGAGTAGCAAATGTGACGGTGTCAACTTTTGGCGTATTCGGTACGTGTCGGAATAATTTATCGAACGCAAATTTTCGAAAAACGTCCATTATGCGCGTCGCGATGTGTCAAGCACATGCTGCTGCGCCTGATTCTACTTGTACGTAAATCATCCTTTTACTTGTACTTAAATCATCCTTTTACTTGTACTTAAATCATCCTTTTACTTGTACTTAAATCATCCTTTTACTTGTACTTAAATCATCCTTTAACCTTGGCGCAAGTGACCCCAGGCAAGCCCGCTGAGAAGCGGTCTTGCCTAGGGGCACTTGCGCCAACCTTTAACCATATATACAGTCTGAACATCAATGAAATGAACATTTCTAAATATAAGCTTACTTGTTTTCTAATATGAGGTCATATATGCCGTTCTCCATAATTAACAACCCTAAAGTAACAATGCAAGCAACGCAAATATTAATCCTTAGGCAGAACAACTTAATTATAATTCTATATATGTCCTTTTATTTAATAATTCTTCGATGCGACTTTCGGTGCAGCACGATTGGTTAACTGAATTTTTTCGTTTATTCACGGACTTAAGAGAAAAATACGCTCTGATTGGGTCTCACTTTATAGCGAAAAGAGCGAAAAGACGTGTCTTTTCGCGAAAAACACTCATCTCGCGAAAAGACAGCCCAAATGCCAATTAACCCCGATTTGAAGCTGTTGAACCGGCTGATTCGGTTTGTAATGTCTTTACTGCGGGCAGGAATGAAAAAATGTATTTTTTAATTGGGTTCATATGCATATTTAACAAATATTTTAACACGAACGCCGTTCAGCGATCGGTACGGCTGCCGCCATGTTGGATAGACACTTGCCCGTTGCCTCACCAGATGGCGTGCAGTATCGTATACATGTTTGCGTTATGAAGTCTTTTCGCGAAAAGACGATAATGCGACAATCTAATCGTAAATGGGACATGTATCGCCTGAAACGTTTTTTTTTTAATTCATCAAGATTGGGTTGCCATTTTCCACGAAATAAAATGTTAGTATTATTGGGGTAGGAGACACGCATGCCGCAGTTATGTGACACCAATTAGTTGAGGTAGAAGTCGGTAAAAGGTTTCGGGGCGCCGGTTTCGTGCAGGGCCCGGCTAATCAGTTAACACCAATTAGTTTGTTACATAGAGTTTACATCTAAGGGCAGTTCAGTTCAGCAAAGGCTTCTCATCACTTGGCTTGTTACATGACTGTGTCGAGAGGTGTGGAATAAAAGGTAAATAACAAAGGGGTAGATGTCGGGACTGCTCAAAGGCTGTGTCCGCTCAACAGACGGCCGACTCGTGGTCACGGCACCCACTGGCGGCAAGAAGCCATGCCAGCGCAAACGAAAGCGCTCCGCTAAAACGACGACGACAAGTAAGAAGAAGGTGTAATGTGTGTGTTGTGATGTGTTAAATAAACTGTAAAAATCTTCTATGCTAATAGCGAGCGTAGCGAGCTCTTTAGATAACACACACGTAAAAAAACTGACAAAATCTGTATCTCAATCCCATACTGTAAAGCGCGAAAAAAATCAACAGGAAGTCGACCCCCAGTGGTGTGACATGCGCATGCGTTTAAATGCATTCTGGGAAATTTCATGTTTATTTTTTTTGTCAAAAAACTAAATGCAGCCCAAACCCGCACATTCACAAAAGAATGTACATATGTAGATAATTCACGTACAAAAACATAATGCCAACTGATGAAACGCTGATCATAGCGACAACATGCTGTTTCCACTCCCCTGACAGAGGGCGCTCAACACGCGCGCGCGATGCATTCGCCAGGTGGCAGCACAAGTCGAACGCGCAGACGACGGTTCACGGCAGACTGGTCAACAGTTCACAGCTTCGTTGACATTATAACTTTTTTAAATTATTATTTAGTCTATCTTTTGTAAGTTTAGATCAAGGTTGATGATACATTAGATGCTTAGGTCTCATTGGAAACATTTCACCTTACCACATAAGTTTAGTTTGTGTCACATTCAACTAGGTTTCTTTGAGTTGTCAGTTCATCCCTGATATCACGTCATCAGGCGTCCGTGTATGATGCGTCGAACAAGGTTGACCGATTCCTGGATTTGGACTAAGTTAGGATGACTTTCTTTTCGCCAATGTTAAAAATAGAAACTTACCTACTGAATCTTAGCTACTAAAGCAACAGAACTTAATGTACGAAATTGGAGTTAAGCTTAAGCAAAATTCAGACAAGAATAGGAAGTTATTAAAACTAAAAACTCTTAATACCTGGAGCTATTATTGTAGATCTCTAATAGTTGTCTCAATATCTGGAGCTATGGGATAGTTGTATCAATACCTAAATACACACCTGCAGCTAAACTTGAGACAATTAAAAGAGAGGTGTTTGCTATAGTACATGCATATAGCTTCCCTACTTGTGAACATCAGTTTGTATAGTTATAGCTGCAGTTATTTATGACCTCAAAACTACAAAAAAAAAGACTGTATGAGCCAAGAGTTGATATCATTTCTTTTATTACAGAACAAGAGTTGATATTATTTCTTTTATTACAGAACAAGAGTTAAAATTATTTCTTTTATCACAGAATTAGAAAAGCAAGACATGAAAGTTGATAGTCCTACATGTTTTAATTGACTACGGCCATTATTGCTGGGGTTCTGTCAGCAGATCTGAGCGCCTGTGGATTAATGAGTAATGTATAAGTTATCAGGGGTTCAGTAAATGGTTCTCACCAAGCAGTGGGGGTTAAACAAATGGTACTAAACAAATTGTATCGCTATCGTATGGAGCATTGGAGGCTATGCTCGCCTTTAGGTTTTACCTATGACATATTAATGCTTTAAGTGTCTTTTAGCAGCGATACATGTCTCTTTTACGCCGATGTAACCGTCTTTTCGCGGAAAGACCTCATAACGCAAACATGTATGTAACATAATCTGTCGCGTTACGCCATCTAGTGAGGCAACGGGCAAGTGTCTATCCAACATGGCGGCAGCCGTACCGATCGCTGAACGGCATCCGTGTTGAAATATTTGTTAAATATGCATATGAGCCCGATTAAACAATACATATTTGCATTCCTGCCCGCAGTAAAGATATTACAACCCGAATCAGCCGGTTCAACAGCTTCAAATCGGGGTTAATTGGCATTTGCGCTGTCTTTTCGCGAGATTAAGTTTTAGTGTCTTTTCGCTATAAAGTGAGACCGCTCTGATTGGACCAAATTGGAAAAATGGCGGTGTGTGTCTCTGTCATCGCGAAAGAGGTTTGTATTTACGTATCTTATCTTGATTGTATAATATAGTCAGACCGTAAGAGCTCGCTAACAAATTGAACAGCTGAGTTCCTGGAACCTATAAGAAGCTTACTATAGAGCCTTAGAGGTAGAGCCTCAAGAGGACAATTCAAAACGACTTCACAGAAAACTGCTCGAGATAACAAAATCAAAGTGCCAATGGCAGTGGCCAGGTCACAGCCACAGGTGGCAGTGCAGCGTGTGCAGTACTAGCCCCGAACCCCAGGCTGTGTGGGCTGAAACCACAGGCACAGTAAGTCAGTGGAGGGGGGAGGCCGGTGGGGGGTGGGGGGGTATACTACCACAATATATACTAAACACATGTTTAGTATACATTGTGCCCCCTACCCCCAGCCTCCCCCCCCCCCCCTCCACTGATTTACTGTGCCTGTGGCTGAAACACATACGTGGTGGTGAACAGCCCAGTGACCTGAATAGTACAATGCATGTGCAGTATGGCATTTTGCTATGAGCGAGTTGAACGGTGTATGTGGACTATAGACCCAACAGGTGTACATATTACGTAACATGGTGCTCACTGAGGGAATTTGTCAGTAAACAAAGGGTGGCAGTGCTCTCTATAAAGCTGACCACTTCAGAAAGGGGACTCTTTTAGAATTGAAGGACCAATGGAATTTGGCCAATAATATGATATAAAATTCAATAAGTTTTCATTGTCGCGAACCAAACTTATGAGGAATAAAGGAAAGATAAATAAAATTTACTGTTCGCACTGTCTACCATCCGCCATATTGAGGTCTCCAGCAACTACATGGACTATGCTCTGTAGTAGTAGTAGCCATAGTCGGTCAAGAATGATGTCATCTTGACTAAACTAGGCTACAACGATGGCTGTTCGATTTCGACTATAGGCGCTATTGTGACTATTGCCGGCCAGCCGAAAGCGGCCCTGGTGAAGTAAAGACAAGTTGACAATGAGCTGCTCTGGCTCCTGAGCCTGGCAGTGGTTGAACAGGGCCCCTCTCCGCAGGCCAGATGAGAACAGGCTTATCATAAATGTAGCAGTCAAACCATTCCTACTAGCCTTGGCTAGAGGGATCACCCCTTTACATAAACATGATGACAGGGTAGGGTGGTTGACTCCGAAGACCGGAAGATGGTGAATTTGACTCCCTGGAATAGGAGATTGTGAGTCCGACTCCGAGAACTGGAGATTGTGAGATTGACGGCCGAGCACAGGAGATTGTGAGTTTGACTGCCGAGCACAGGAGATTGTGAGTTTGACTCCTTAGAATGGGAGATTGTGGGTTTGACTCCCTGGAATAAAGATTGTGAGTTTGACTCCCTGGAATAGGAGATTGTGAGTCCGACTCCGAGAACTGGAGATTGTGAGTTTGACTGCCGAGCACAGGAGATTGTGAGTTTGACTCCTTAGAATGGGAGATTGTGAGTTCAACTCCAAGAACTGGAGATTGTGAGTTTGACTCCTGAGCACAAGAGATTGTGAGTTTAATTTCCTGGAATAGGAGATTGTGAGTTTGACTCCCTGGAATGAGAGATTGTGAGTTTGACTCCTGAGAACTGGAGATTGTGAGTTCGATCCAGAGAATGGGAGATTGTGAGTTTGACTCCAGAGGACTGGAGATTGTGAGTTTGACTCCCTGGAATGAGAGATTGTGAGTTTGACTCCTGAGAACTGGAGATTGTGAGTTCGATCCAGAGAATGGGAGATTGTGAGTTTGACTCCAGAGGACTAGAGATTGTGTGTTTGACTCCAGAGAATAGGAGATTGTGAGTTTGACTCCCACCTGGGATTAAACTGGCCCCAGTCATTAAAATAGAGATCGATACAGGTAGAACCCATAACTGTTCTGAGACTGAGTAATCTTGATCTGAAGACAGCCCTCTCAGAAAGAGGGGGGAATGTGTATAGCATTGATTGAGTCAAACCATTCCTACTAGCCTTGGCTAGAGAGATCACCCATTTAGCCAAAGGGATAGAATGGTTGACTCAAGATTGGGGAGATCATCCAAATGTGGAATCTATTTTGGAGTTTATTGTCAATTTACATGAAAATACTGGTATTGTGATGTATAAATATAACTAATATATATAATTAATGTAGCCTGGAAACTTAAATTTATGTATGCCTATTCTACATGTCATTTTCTTTTCAGTCTCTTTTGTCTTTACTTTTCAGAATTACCCTTTGTATACTAGAACTGCATCAACTGATGAGGAACTCAAGTTTTTCTACACAGTTCACACATCACTTGATGTTGTGGAGGAAAAAATCTCATCAGTTGGGAAAAATGTCAATGATCTGAGGGAACTCTACCTTGGACTCCTTTATGCAACAGAAGACTACAAAGTGTATTCTTTTTTTAGAACAACAGCTTCTCATATGCTTTCATCGGATTGAAACTTCTATGCATGGTACATGTTTTAAGTTGGTCTGAACAGTTTTAAAAGACTTGGTATGAAAATAGCTTTCTAAATATTGGGTCACTGGGCTCGCGCTAAGATATTTTTTTCATTAGCCAATTTGGCTAATTCCGTGGAAAAACATTAGCCAAAATTAGCCAAATATATTGGTTATAAATTGATTATGTGTTTGTAGTTGAAATTTTATATTCGCCATTTTGGCGAGTGTCCAGAAAGTTCTTATCGCCAAATCCCGACTTTTCTCGCCAAATGGCTATTGGCGAATGCTAACGCGAGCCCAGGGTCATTCTTCTATGTAAGGGCCAACCTTACACTAATTTTGAGTACCTTATCGATATTCTATATTTGGCTTATTCTTGCTGGATAGAATCTTTCAACATGTTATCAGAACTTTCAATCTATATATACCGGTACCAGTATATATGAAACATCCTCTTAGAAGCTATGTGCTTATAATTCTTTAACAGATGTTTAGATACGGTTATGTGACAAATACAAAGGTCAAATTTGTCATAGTGGTAGAATCATCTAATACAACATTGAGAGATAACGAGATCAGAAGTGTAAGTATACCCTGTTTATCAAACTTTTGTGCCCATTTAAGTCGTTCATAATGTAATTAATATTCATATAATCTTTAAAGTATTATGTATAAAGTATAATGTAAGATATTATTACCAGTACTGTTAAATTATGTTGCACCATTGTGAGTACCAGTAATAGATTTATTTCAGAATTTACCATCTTGTTGCAGGTTGCATGTTTGGTGCAAACTAAATAAGCATAATGTGTACACCTTGGTGCATTATACAAGTAGGTGAAGTGACATTGTCAACTCTGATTAAAGACGAATTCTTATTTGTCTTTAAGATGTTCCGGAAGCTACATAATGCATATGTGGATATGATGGGTAATCCATTCCATACACCAGGAGAAAAGATAAAGTCAAAGTGAGTGAATATTTTGCAGTAATCATGCTTAATAATATTCCTAAATGAACTAGAAGAATTCTTTTTACTACCAGGTATTTTATAATTAAAATATGCTTTCGCATTTATACTTTTCTGGAGCAGTATAATCACACTTCTTGGTTGATTTATTGCAGTGTAAACTTTAGTCCCAGGATGGCCATACTTGGAGGTGAATTAGTCATATAGCATCGTACAGGTGTTTGTTATGATTTATTAAGTTATGGAAAGTACGTTGGTTTCTCTATTTCAGGTCATTTGAGAAGGTGGTAACCAGTATCATGGTATCTGAACAAAGTTAACTGCAATGTGAACTTTTCGCAATCATTGACAACTTCAACTGGCGGAAATCCAGCCTTCTTGCTGTAGTCCTTGTAAATAGTAATGGCCTGTATATATGTAATAAAGAAAATAAAGTACGGTTTGTTTTTATGCTGTTCTCCTTTATTAACAGCAGCCACATGAAAATGGCTGTCGACTGCCATTTTATTGAGTCACGGGACTATTGTCTCCAGGGTCTCCCCCAAAAATCACTTGAAAAAGTAAAAGCAATGTCAGTCTGCATCAAAACGAGGTTATGTTCTTTCTATAAAACTATGCCAAACAGTGTTCCATAGTAAACTGTGGTTCCGGGATTACTTTCTTCCAAATAAAATTAAGCGGGTAGTTACACTTTTGCCGACGCAAGTACTGCACTGGGCCAATGAACCCTCCGCGACGATCAAGGATGAAATGTGCCTCCCATTAGGTCCCTGGACCCGGATTCGAACCCAGGACCTATCAGAAAAGACAACTGCTTTATCTGGATCTGCGGTCTGGTGCGCTAACCACACTATACCAGGGTACCCTGCACCCACACGTTTTTTCTCTCAAAGTTTTCCAAATGGCGTTTCTGCAATATTACGAACTATAATATTGTAAGAATTTCCCCAAAATGTGCTTCATAGAACGAACACAACCTCCGTACATTTTCATATAATTGTTTATTTCTCTTTAAAAGACCGCAGGAACTACACGTCTAAAGGGCAGAAGACAGAGATATAAGAGTTAGGCCTTTGACTGGCAGGCAGCGTGCAAGAGAAGGAACACGGGCTGATGCGGCGTGCAGAGGAAAGCGCGAACCATTGAATCCAGCAGTGACACGAAATAAAATCGGACAAAAGTACTCTTAACCCATGCCTAAAACAAACGGCACGGCTTCAACTTCACTCACAACTTAAGTTCACTGTGGGCGTATTTATTATTATCAGGCACATAGCAAGATGCATACTTAACGAGCGTTGGTACGTTTAAATAAGATTAGTCCTGAATCATCTAATCCGAGATTTGTGCCGGAGAAAAACGGTTGAAAATAACAGCAAAAAGCGCGAAAGTTCGTTCACAAATAGCTAAATTAAAAATCTACATAATAATGATTACTGCTTTCGAGCAGATCAATGACCAGGCTCCAAGGGCCACTGGCTTTACATCGCTGTCTACTGTAGATATAAATCTGATATCACTTATACACATTAATTCATGCATTCGACTCTTGCTTTAAAGCCAGCTTTTCGCCATGGAGTTCAAACTCTGGAATTGGGCCTTCAAGCAACATGCGATGATGGATGATCGGTAAGAATTGATTACGTCCTGGGTAAAAGCAATATGATGGCTTGAACATTTTCCAGGAGAGATTTACAATGTTGGACTGAGATCGGACTGTACAATTCTCCCAGATGGCGCCAAAAAAACAGCTAAGTAAGATAAATGAAGTCCCTTGTAGATTTCATGGTGAAGAACCCCAGTTACAAAGAATAATTTACAACTTGTACAGATTTCAGTTTGCCTTCACCAAATTTTTAGCCTCCCCAACCACATTTTAAGTATTAGCCGGTCGCACCCTCTGTAAAGACGACCATGTCCAAGGCAGATCACAATGCTGATTGTGAATGCATTCGCTGGTGGCATCAAACATGCCACATTATCATGCGGAGGCAGGAACCAATCTCTTGCTTAGATAACTAGGGATAACTTATATGGAGCCCAAGTGTTCACCCGGCTTGACAGACCAGATTCAATCTTCACGTCCACTGCCGTGGTAGGCATCATTGTATATGTATACACCATGGTACACCCAAAGCAACTAGCCTTCCCTCGTTCGAGAAATTGATAAAACCAGAAACTAGTGAAATGAAATGTTGGTGTTTTAGGCCACTTTTGTGCACATACAGGCTAAATTGGGCCAAGGAACCTCCCGGGACGATGAAGGATGAAGAAATGAAACATGCCCCAGATTAGGTGCCCGAGCCCGGATTCGAACCCAGGACCTATTGATCTGCGGTCTAGTGCGCTAACCACTACACCAGAGAGGCCCCCCCAGAAACTAGTAACCCAACCGGTAAAAGAAACTTTTCGATAGGCCTACACTTCAATGGTAATGACACCTGAAGAAAACCACAACAGGACATTCTCACGAGACAAACGAATGAAACATATCCCGAGCATATACCCTTAGGTTAACTAAAGCGCGTAATATCATCAAGCATCATATATAGAGGGGAACTGCCCAGGCGCTTAAACGCAGACATTCACCGCAAGCAACCTACTTATAATAATCACTCAAGCGTCATATTAATCAATGATCGATTATACAATAGGTCACACATGGAGCGCAAACACGAATAAAATACTGATTGATGCAATATGGATTACAGTTGTCAGAAGTGCACACCCATCATTAAATTTGCGGCGTTATTACATCCACAGATAATGAAAAGTCAAAAACGATAGCAGCGGCAAAATACACTTTTGACATTTCAACTAATGTACAAAGTGGATTTATCATCGCAGCAAAAAGCTTTGTGATTCAAGATTACAAAGCAATATTTCTAATACAGTAGGGCATTTATTCCCAGTAATTTACTTCACCAGATCCAATTAGCAAGGCCATAGGCTTTTCGAAGTCTAGTCAGGTGACATTTTACGTATATTGCCGTAGAAACGCGATTCACACCAGTCCGCAGTGACACCATGAGTTAAAGACTTAAATAACAAATGTCTACGAATGGGAATGTCTTGTAACGTTCGTGGAAAATAAATGCTAATAAAAAAGGGATGAGCCATTCCATACAAGCCGCAATAAAATCTAGTGCATAAAATAGGATCATGAACTAAAAAAAGGGAGATAATAACTTAACCAAAAATTGCCGTGTATCGGTCATAATGTAGGTCGCCCTGGCGCATCATCGGACCTTTCTGACCTAAGTTACATGGCCATCCAGTTAGCAGGACATATTGCACAGCCATTCAGACAATATCTGCCTCATGCGGCCGGTGACATTTCTAACACCTCTTTCGTCTTCACACAAAGACATTGCACAGGGGAAATAAATAAGTGTGTACAATTCATTGTCACAACAGCAGAGTAATATTAATCAGTCACGATATATAAGATGGCATCAACCACACTTTCGAACGTCATACAAAACAAAAAACGCCTCAGATCATTAACGAAGGTAAAGTACTCGACTATTTAAACGTTTGATATATTGCTAATCCCAACCGAGCATTCTGCTAGCTTAAATGGACAATATTATTTATGTGTCATAGTCCGTCCTAACTCACGCCATCGTGGGATTGATTGTCGTACCATAATATACGACATATCTGGACCTACTAAAAAGCCAGCACAGAACATACGCCACGGATGAAAAATACAAAGCCGGAATATCAGCTATTGATGAAATTGTGGCTAATAGATGATTTGCCGTCACAGGCTGTCAATACTGAGTGTAATGGTTTGAGAAATATCAAGGCAACCTCCGTATCAAACAAATACGCTTTTGTAAACCCATTATTGTTCGCACGCCATTCAGCTAGATTCCAAAAATTCGCGCGGGTGACAAATTTTAGAAACCAGGCAATTACAGTCGTCAAATCTGAATAACTAAAGACCTGAGAATGTATCAACAAAATGTTGACTAAATGCACCGAAGAAAACAAGCTGCGTATAGGGTGGTATATAATACTCCTAAAGCCACATTGCTGTTCTGTCATGTCAAGTTAAACGCCTGACACAATACATGGAGTAATCTAGCAGTGCATGGACAAAAGACGGTCAAACACGGGAACTCGAATTTTGAATTATAGCTACCATAAAAGGTTTTAATAAACATTATGTGAAATGGCGTACCAAGAATGGCGGCGAAGATTAATGGGTTTAGAGTTAGTTATTTAAATATGAAATTTAAGTTTACTTTTGATAATATGAAGAAAACTTTCAGTTGCCATACATCATAAATATATAATCATCTACTAGCTATTTATACAATACAATAATCATGATCCACACTTTATCCAAGATTAAGTTTTCACACAACCCAATGTTTATGTTCCTCATACAGTCATGCAGTCTTCTGTTGGCTAGTGGTGACATGAACCGGGAATTGACTTGCTATGGCAATAACAATTACCTGTTATCAGCTACAAGAGACACGCCAGGGTATACTCATGGATAAAATACTCCTTCAAATACTATCGATACAACTCTCCAAGTGACGTCACATCCGCTTCAGGTGCAGGTGGAGGCGGTGGCGAGTTTTCGTCCGTGTGCAGGTGATCAGGGGAGGGGCAGGGATAGGGGTCGTGGTATTTGGCGCTGACAGTGAAAGGGTGTATTGCCTAGGCAGCGTATGAGCATTAAAACCGGAAGTCCTCTTCGGCCATGTCGAGGGCCCAGGCGAACTTATCTCTCTGGGTTTTGTTGTAAATCTTCTCAACCGGCACGTCCCACTTCTTACACCTACCAATACAAAACACGGGTCGTGAGATCACTCCAAACAAAGCAGGGGAGAAAAGCAGAAACTTCACAATATTACGTAAGGATGGTTGACAGAGTAAAGCAGGTGGTGACAGTTTGACTTACCAGGCGACCGAGATCCTGGGGTCGAGATAGTTGAGCTTGGACGTGCCAAGGGCGATTTCCTTGTTTTCGTCTTTGTCTGTGGCCTGGACCTCCAGCTTGGTGAGCTGCAGTTCAGTCCGGTCCACAGCCGCCTTCTTCCTCTCAACAAGCCTGAATGAATGAAATGTTGGTGTTTTAGGCCACTTTTGTGCACATACAGGCTAAATTGGGCCAAGGAACCTCCCGGGACGATGAAGGATGAAGGAATGAAACATGCCCCAGATTAGGTGCCCGAGATATTGATCTGCGGTCTAGTGCGCTAACCACTACACCAGGGTGGCCGCCCAACAAGCCTGAAGCACAATACACGATACAGGGTTCATACAGGCAAGGTTCCATCAAATTCATGGCTTTTTAAGGCAAGCACAAGATACATTCAAGGACTTTTCAAGGACAGTTTTTACCTTCTCTGGTCTATTTTAAGCATACAAATTGCAAAACTTGGGACTAAATTTTAGGCATACAATCTTTGATATGCGGAAATAAGGAATGGCAAGAAGGCAGTCAGTCCACGTTTATTTATTACCAACCAACAGCATTTATTGGAGTTAATCACTTTACGTTTATTTATTGATACTTCTTCAATTCAGCCAGCTTTTGTTCGATTTTTTCTTGCGTCTTTGCCAGTGCCCGGTCCAGTTTGAAATCAAGCACTTTTCAACGTAACTTCCCTATTTTCAACAAATTCAAGTACATTGGATCGACCTCATGGCCCATTTCTGTTTTTATGAACTTGTTCAGGCATCAGTCAAAATTCAAGCACTTTTCAAGCCTGTGCGCACCCTGACGATAATAAAGATTCCCTAGCCGACTAGCACAAACATACGCAGCAAACTTTCTGAAAACAAAAAAACAAAAAATCAGTATTTGTCTTCACGACGAAAATGGGTTTAAGGTCTTACTTCCTGGTTTTCTCTGTCTTCATGGCCTTGTGGTCAGACTTGGACTGCTTGAGCTCCCGCTTGGCCTCACGTACAGCATCCCTCTTGGCGTCAATCTGCAACCACAACATCACCCGACCGTTATATCCTTAGGAACATTTAAGGGGTACAACAAAGCTTTTAAGCATAGTTAGGAAGTGACGTAGTCTCCAAAGCGAATCACCGAAGTGCATGAATTATTATAAGACACAAACTCATGAATTATTAGATATTCGAAACGAGGATACAAAAAAATCAATGTTTATCCATGCAAGAGAGTTGTTGATACCCTGATAAGATACCCCATCCTCGGCCAGTCACTCAGTTTAATCATTTGGAGCTCCCGACCAGGTCTCTACCTTGGACTGCAGGTTTTCCATCTGCTTGCCGAAATTCTTGGGTGCGGCACGCTGATGGTTACACAAGATGGCCACGGCTCTGTTAGCTCGGTTGTAGGACAAGAGTTTGGCTGGCTGAGCGTCGTTGGCTTTAAACGAAAAAATATTCGTTGAATATCGACTACAACTTGATAGGGAGAACGGAGGATGCTTAAGCCATGTGTCCACAAGCATGGGTTGAGCTTGAAACTCTGTCCCCATTCCACAATTCAAAGAAACTTCGCGTTAATTTCATACTTAGCTTACTCATGCATTTAAATTAAATGTGAATCGCAAACAATGTGAAGCCTCACATAAACGAACTCAATTTTGTTCCTTTGGATCCGTGTCGCACATGTTGACTATGAAGACAGAGGATATGTTCTTGAATACAATACAAACTAGATTCCCTTAAATTGCAAATCATATCAGTAAAAGGTATTATAATTGAGCATTTACGGTTAGTGAGCAGGTCTAGTTGTTCCTGCAGAGTTTTTGAAGCGTTGTAGGTACGGAATACTTTGGCTGTCAAACCGTCCATCAGAGTCTGCAGATGCTTGTTCATGATGGCGGTCTGCAAATAACGACACAGGATTCGCGGGTCAAAAGCCGTCACGCATAGCAAAATAATTCCGCATAAATAGATTACATAAAAATCTTTTCGGGGCATTGTTTTAAGAACAAGGAAACAACACTGATACTCGAAGTACGTAAATAGAAAAAAAACAGATAAAATATTGCAACAGCATTCTGCACGACTCAAATACTACAAAACACTAAAAAAAGCCAGAGGACTTGCGATAAAGCAACTACCAGCAGAACATTGGTGGCCAACCAGTGATACTCACGTTGAGCCTGTCAAACAAATCGTCGCCGTCTTGCTTGTTTTCCGTGAAGAGCTGCAGGTTTCTGAAGACTCGCTTCTCGACGGCCACTGTGTTGTAGTAGCGGATGGAATCCTTACCCAGGAAGTCAAACTCCACCACAAATTCCTTGCCGTCCATTTCCTCGTGCAGCTTTATGTGTTCGACACGCAGCGAGCAGCAGCCCACAGTGTCCGCCTGGTCCTCGTCCTTCTCGTTACCAGCTCTCAGCGCCAACTGCCGGCAACAGAGCAACAATTATATTACAACAGCTGTCGATGGCAATCACAATTTTATTTTTCAATTGATTGGAGTAAAACCTTTTCAGTCTGTAAGGTTATATCGTGCTTGTTTTTTTTTTCAGTAGCACTGGTAAAATTTAGCTCAACTTGTATCTAAGCAATTAAGTACTATGACCGTAATAGACGATATTCAACTACGAAAAAGCCCAAAAACATTTATGACATGAATCAAATATAAAAGTTATTGTGAATGAAAAAAACGAGTACAATGAGTAACGCTGTGAGAGGTTTAGTGCGATGTCAGAGAACAATGACTTGCCTTGTCGATAAAGTACAGGGCCACAGACCGCTGACGAATTCTCATCTCTTTTGATTTCCAGTCTTCATGGTAGGTCGCACGGATTTTGTCCACACATTTGTGCAAACCCCGCGCAGTCTCATACTTCTTCCAGTCCTTCTCACCCTGAAATACGCCAGTTTGAGTAAATTATGGGATGTTATCTTCTCCATCGTTACTTACTCGTTCCCTTTTCAGTAAATAGCACGTAACTCACCAGATTGATATATGCGATCGCCCTTGAAACATCTGTAATGCATTTATAAAATTTACTAATGAATAAGTAAATATTTTGAAGCAAATATTATATTAAGCAGAACTAACCTTGAGCTTAGATGCAGCATTCAACATGACATACTTCGTTGATCCTTGGATGTTTTCATTCCATGACGCAAGCCATGTAACCTAAAAGACGCGCAAAACATCACTTTATAACCAACCCTCTATTCGCCGTAAGTGAGTTTACAAATATTCGTCAAATTAGATTAATAAAAAACATGAATAGATATCATTCGACGACGAGTATCAGGATTCAAAACAGGCACGGTATCGCCTGTGCTTTGCGTTTAAAGGCATCGTCTTTTTCAAAAAGCCATGTTTATTAATTGGCATATTGACGGGAAAAAGGCCTACCGTGTTGTCGTGACGTACTTCCTTCCACCTCTGACCATCAGGTGCCTTTGGTATCGGGGCATTCCTGTAAGTAATACATTCAGTCAATGGAATATTCTCACAACAGGAGCGGGGCCATACGTATAACACCATGTTATGACAATAGATACAGATAAATGCCCTGTTTATATTTGTTCATAATAACCCAAGGCCTGAATACATTTCAAGACGTGCAAGTGTAAGATCTTACAGCTTAGCTTACGTAGAAATGTAATTAAATAATGACATATGAAATGAGGACGACGAAATGGAGCATTTTTATGCTCTTGTATGAGAACCAACCGTTACTCGCAATACAGTATACAATACAGTATACAATACCCTTCATTGTTAACGTTCTCGCTTGAAGTTGAAATCTTGTTGACTACGTGGCATCAAATAGTTAACTTCTCCGTAAGTTACAAAACTTCGTCCAGCTGGTTTCAACACAATGGCATAAAATTGATAATGTCCACTGACTTGCTGCAGTTAATGATGACGTCCTGGGGCATAATACGTTGCTTCAGCATGCCTTGCTTCGGATGCTCGCCACGACCGCGGAACAAACCCGGAGGCTCTATACGGAAGTTGCCGATTTTTTGCTTGTGTTTATCAATCACACAGAAGCCATATTCCTCGACAATTTGTTCATTATCCTCTTTCAATTGCTGCAAAAATAACAAGCGGTTTGTTATGAAAGTCATGAAGCTAGTTAGGCCATAACAATCAATTGTTGGAGGGCCATCTATTTTATTTGAATCGAGGATGCTGATGACTAGTTTTAAATTTGCAAAGGTGTAGTTGGCCAGGGTGATGATGGCTTGAATTGCAAAATATAATCTTGAACAAACCTTTTTTTCTTCCTTTGTTCTATTCTTCCGAGCCTCAGATTCCGCCGTAAAGTGTGCGTGCATTTGTCGGAAATCACACTTTGTCAAATCTGTGATAGTCTCCCTTTCTTCCTTTGTCATCACCTGAAGACATGTATATACATGGACATTCAGAGGGAATATTCTTTTATAGATAAAAGAGGGGCGCGAAATTATTCTCTTGTTGACGTCATTCGTGGTAAGTACCGGTAGTGCATGAAGTGAGAAATGACATCTAAGTCATTCAGAAATCCAAGGGCCAATCGAACTGACAATTTATTTCTCATGTACATTATGGCATACTAACTTTTCTCCAGTCTTTGAAAAAGTTTTTGTTGAAAACCTCCTTGGTCGTGTAATCGTGGTCCAACATCTTGCCGTAGAAGCCAGCGACCTCCTCAGTATCTTGACTCAGACGCATCTCCTTGCCGTTATAGAAGAACTTGACATTTGACGGCAGTGGTATATACGGCGGGGCGAAGACCGGGCCTTTGTGCTCGAGGTACCTCCACTTGACACCTTCCTCCTGCTCCTCTTCCTCCCACCTATGGGGGACATTGGCACCAATGTTAACACGTTAACAGCACCCGCGTCTTACGATGCCTGTAATTTGTGGTGGCATTGTGGCAGTATTCTGACAATTTCAACTTGCTATACCACTTATAATTAAACCGTTGTTACAGTATTGTATAATGTATCAACAACAAATATACATACACAATCCCACCTACACTAGTCGAGATATACAGTGCACTTCGGTTAATTGCAACTTTCGTTTCTCAGCAAAAAAGTTGCAATTAACCGAAGTTGCCATTATCCGAAGTTGGCCAGTTTGACGGGTCAGAACGAACTACATGTATGTGTACACGTATTGCGTTTATATGCGCATCAGACACATAAGTGTACGCTAAACATTCATTATAAATCACTGATCATGTATGTATGATGGCAGACATAAAGCACTTACCACTTCCACTTGGTCTCGGCTTCAACCTCTTTCTTAGTTTTCTTGCCTTTGACGGGGGATCCTAACTGAGGTTTCGGATCTGGCTTCTTCAGCTTCTTTTTCTATAGATAAATAGCAAAACGACACTTGATTGGGGGTAATAATATATTAACATTTGCTCATTTGACGTCCTTTAGATAAACTTAGTCCAAATAAATTTTGGATGACCATACCTTTGGCACATTGTCAACATCATAGTTCACTTTATTCATGCATGAATCGTGATATTTGACAACAGACACATAAACAATTAATACGGCAATTATAGTATACTAACCTTCGGAGCTTCAGCAAAGCTTGTGTCCTCTACTTTACGTTTCTTCCCTGCTGGCTTTGCCACAGGTGTTTCCTTCTTAACTTTCTTAACCTTCTCCGCTCTAAAAATATATGGAGTATACATAAGTTCATAATGCAGACGGTTCCTTTTCAAACCCTCATTACCACCTGCAGTATTCAGTTAATGCAACCCAGAAAGACGGACAAAGAAATACTTCCCTCTTTGTGGAAATGATTGGCCATTGTTAGTAATAGTCACAGATGTAATGTTCCCGACGGAACGTTCCAGGCAAAGTGGTGAGTATGGATTTGTGGTTATCCAGGACAGATTCGTTACCTTGCAGCCAAGGGTTCATCATCGTCCGAGTCTTCGACAACCCTCTTGCGCTGAGTTTCAGGCTTGACACGATCAAGGCGGGCACTCTGATCACAACGTAAAGTCATTGGTAACAAAGAGCATTATCAATTCTTCTCATGCCGGAATCAATTAGGTTTCATCACTATTTTATTATTAATATTGTATGAACAAGCAATATATATCTGTTATGTAACATTCCCTCCCAAAAGTCTTGGGCAGTGAAGACAAAATTATTCTTTTCTTTTTAAGCTAATTTTTACATCTACAGCAACATCAGTCCTTAAATGTGTACTCACCAAAGGAATGTCATCATCACTGTCTTCAGCCTTTGCGTGATTGTTGACCTTGTTCGGCACAGCAGGCTCCGACTTGACCTTGTTGGGCGCAGCAGGCTCAGACTTGACCTGAAGGGGTGGAGAGGCTTTGGGAGGCGACAAAGTCTCCGGTTGGACCTTTACGGGAGACATGGGCTCTGGCTTCACCTGGGGAGTGGAGGCAGACTCAGACTTGACCTCGGCAATCTTCTCCGTACTGTTGGAGGGCGTCTTGGCCTTGTCGCTGGAGCCAGACGAGGATTTGTGCTTGTCACGATTCTTATCATGGTGCTTATCACTGCGGTGTCTATCATTGCTGCCGCTGCTGCTGCTGTGGTGGTGCTTGGAGCTGCTGGAGCTAGTGCCATCTTTATGCTTACTGGACGAGCTGCTGGAATGGTGATGGCTCGAGCCGGAGCTTTTGTGCGATGAACTGCTGTGACTCTTGGGGTCTTTGGAGGATGACGAGGAACTGTGATGCTTGCTACTGCTACTGCCACTGCCGTGAGACTTGTGGGGAGATGAAGAATGGGATTTATCTTTGCTGGATGAACTATGATGCTTGGAGCTGCTGCTGCTGCTGCCATGGTGACGGTCTTTGTCTCTAGACGAGGATGATGAATGGTGCTTAGATGAGGAGTGTTTGTGCTCCCCGCTGCTGCTGTGGCGATGGCTGGACGACGAGCTGCCGTGTTTGTGGCTGCTACTAGACTTGTGTTCCTTCTTGTGGTCACTTGAACTGCTGCTCTTCTCCTTGAGCACATCCTTCACATGGTTGTCCAAACCATTGACATGGTTTACAGCCACTGGCCCATTACTTAAATCTGGCAATAACAGAAAAAAAGGCTTTATTTGAAGGTTATTTACTGAGATATAAGACAGGATCCTGATCACCCACGTACACAATAACATTAACAGAGCAACTAAGTAAGATGGATGAAGCAGACGCTGGTAACTATAAGCTGTGTACCGGTAAGCAGTGTTTAAGCCACATCATACCTGCTGATATATCTACAGTTGGTTAAGGAGCTTAAACATGCGAAACAAAGAATGCATATGGGCTATCAGAACATATAGATTTGCAATTTCTACCAGACCATTGAGAATAAAGAGTCTGTAAAGACATTTTAGCCAAAAGCATGAAAAGTGTAGCAGAATTACACAGTAATATATACCGTACTGTATAATGGTGTAACCAAAACTGGACAGACACCTCAAGTTTATAGTGAATGACACTTACATAAATGTGACAAAGCATAATTAGAGAAAATTGCATTCAAAACCATTATATTTTTGTTTTATAGAATATATTTTGGATCATTATATATTACTATTACAGAAAATATATACCATCATTTACATGTACTTTGGAAAACCCAGAAAATAGTTACAAATTTTAGTGTACCAAAACATGTGTCCAAAAAAAAGACTTAAATTTACAGCTATTCCAAACACAGTACATGGTTCGTTTGCTTCCTGTAAAACTTGGCCATGCACCAGTGTAAGAGGATAGGTCGAGAATGAAGGGGGAAGTGTCACAAACCTAATCCATTCTTAACCTTTTTGAGCAACCAATAGGCTAAGTTAATAGAAACCTTATAGAAGAACAAATTGGGTCACCAGATGGGATTATGATAGGCAGAAATGCTAGAAGGTAGCGAGAGGGGGCTACAAGAAGCAAGCTTGGATATAGTTCATATATAAGTGGCACCAGTATATAAGCGCACCCCTCTGACACGAGGAAAAAGGTGCAACTTCTTTACCAGAAATTAAAGTAATTATTCAAAGTTGGGGGTACCAAAACAAAACATATCTTTGGCATTCCAAAACATGAAAATGATGGTATGATTTGATAAGATTTATGCTTTTGCAAGAACTTTCATATTAAAGCTATCCAAACAGTTAATTCCTGCCCCAAACATATCATAATATATATAATTGTTACATATTATAGCCTGATTAAATGTGCAAGAATCAACTATCACTTTCTGATCACTTAATTATCTATGAAATTCAATCAAGATCTGGAAAATAGTGTGATAACTACACACAAATCTGACATGGTGGATGCAGCATCCAACGTATGGTAAGCTGTCATGCAAAAGATACCATTTTCTGGCCAAAACTAAAGAGGTAAAAATACAAATAAGGGTGAGTCCCTGAATCATTCAAAATTTCTTGTGTTTATATTCCATGCATGCCAGACTGCCAAATGGAGTCTCTTAGCTATGCCTGTGATATCAGTTAACCACAGGTTTTCAGCTTAATGGTAGCATCAGTTTTATGCTTTGTGATGCTTTGTTATAAGTAGCAGTACAGCAACAAAGTTCTGCAGTGTCACGGGATAGACACATTTGCCAAAAATCACAACAGAAATGGTAATGTTTATTACATTTTTAAACAAGTGTTTTCTGCAAATTATGTTATATATGTCGCCTAGGCTTAGATTGTGTGGGAAATGCTGGACAAGCAGCTTTAATGGTTTCAGCAAATGTTACAATTAGGTTATGTTAATTTTTAAAGTAAATGCTGACCCTTTATGTCACGATTTTTTTTCTGTTTAAACAGGTTTAAAGATATTACAACAAAACGTAAATATGTCAAATGATATCTTCAAATTAGAATACAGAATGGTTCTTCAATAAGTGACAACTGTCAGGAATACCAAGTTTTTTAGTGAAAATAGTTGTTGCCAAAAGTTTACCAAAAAATTAATTTGCCAGATGGGATTAGACACACCTCTTATGATCAATCAATGGTCTATCAGAATTCACAAAACCATTCCCAGCCAAATTTGTTACAATAGCCTCTACTATAGATAATGTAATAGATCTATTCAAGCATTTATTATTGTCGACAAGCATTTAGTACCATAATCTACACAGTGATAATTAAGATTGAAAAAAACTGTTAGCAGCCAGGTGCAGAAAAAGCGTGACATTTTGCTAAAAAATAAATTTAATAGAACATAAATTTATTGTTCATTCTAAATTCTAAATGTTGTTACATTTAATTAATAAATGCATTCAATGATCAATGTAGACCATTTTTTTCTGAAACTTGAGATTTCCTTATAGCCAAAATGAAGATACTGTACTGTCTGTACAAGACTGAATTCAGGCAAAACAGCATCATATAGGGGTGAATAATGGTTTCAAACATAAAGTATATAATTCTTTTGTATTTCTGCTTGCTAAAATGGAGTATACTATTATAAATATTTTTTTATGGTCTATTTAAACAATTTTTATCACTAAAATTGCTAAGGGTCTATGATGAGAAATAAAAATGTTGTCTTCACAATATATTATTAAGTTGGACATTCATGGCTCAAAATTGTTTATAGATGTAGATTGGCATGAAGGTAGACATAACAATTAAAATACGCTTAACATTGATCCCATAATATTGTCCCAATAGTAACAGTAAACGTTCCCTTTGCATAAAATTGTTCTAAAGTAAAAATTATCAAAAGAAACTGACTCTATTGATTTTACTTGGAGCACAGTAAGCATATGTGTATAAAAACAAATTATAATTGAGGCATTAATGAAAATATGTCAGACATTAGTACTGCAGTGAGAATTATTAAACATGTTAAACAAGTGTAAATTTAATTCATAATGGAATATTTAATGCCTGAAATAGTTAGTATAGTTCATAATCATTCCTCCATCCACATTAGGATCAGTTTTTGATAATATATATGTTTTGCTGTTGGGTATTCATCACTGTTACTGTTGGGGCATAACTGTTACTGTTGGGGCATCACTGTTACTGTTGGGGCATCACTGTTACTGTTGGGGCATTATGATTATGTAAACTGGACACTTGGGAAAAGTATATTTAGAGAATCAGGAAAAGCCTTCAGGACCAATCTATATATGGGTTGCTAATAATTACAGGAATACATAAATTAGATGTGTTGTGTTGTGCATGCTAGTATGCAATTAAAGATTAGTGTTTACCACTGTTACTGTTGGGACAAAAGAAGCCATGCCAAAGGAGAAACCCTAGATGTGTAACATGCAGGTAAACTAGGTTAAGAAGCAATAAAATGTGCACAGTGGTTACTAATATTATTATGAGTGTTTATAATATTCTAACTCATATTATGATACTGTTTATAATATTCTAACTAATATTATAATACTGTTTATAATATTTTCTAATAATGTCTGTACAAGTTGAAGAACCAGTCTTCACAAGAATCCAATGCTTATATTTTTACTTAATAATACTTATAATTTTTATAATACTTAAATTTTGAGCTTCCTTATTTGCACCTGGCCTTAAAAATGATATCATGTTGCTAGCGTATTACTAATAACATGTTGTACACAAATAATAAATTGCTTAGAGTTGGACAATATGTACAATAATTGTAGTTTAACTGGTATCTGGTTAACATCTTATCAAGACTGGGCTCCCCGGGACTACCATCCATATCATAACTTATGGCTTCCTTGAGTCAAAATAACCCAAGACACCCAAGTGAGCCTGCCTGTAAGCCACTCCTCCCCTGAGCACGCGTCGTCTAGGTCCAACCAGTTCTAACAGCTGCACTGAGCCCAGCACAGGTCATCGCCCAGCGAGCCGCCCGCCTGCCTCAGCCAGTGTGAGAGAACTGCCACGGCCCGAAAAACGACAAAGTCCCGGCGCTCGCTCCCTTTGTGCGCATATGGACCAAATCTACATTTTCAACTCCACTTTCCTTCAGTTTCTTCTGACTAGATGGTCTCATATTCGCCAACCATAGAGTCTCAGACTCGTAGGTTCCCCAAAATTAATAAAACCCAAAAATTGTACACACAACATGACAGAAAAACGAGTTAAAAATCGCCCCAACGGCAAATAGAATTCCGAACTTAGCCATTTTGAGACCGTGCCGTGAAGAAAGAACTTTACCTGTCTGGCCCAGAGGATCAGCCGGTTTTGACATCTACAAGAGAAAATACGCCACATTACTATGATGTTTATACTCCGATCGTCGTGAAAAAGAATTAAAAAGACCAAGAGAGCAGAATACCGAATATATTATACAACAAATAGTCAAATACCCCGGCAAATATTTCAGGACTGGACTTAGAAATTTTCGGCCATCTTTTCTTGTCCGATTGAGTCAGTGCGCTTGCGAAAAAAACCAGTAACGTACAGTTAACATTCCTAAATTTTAATAATATCTCATAAATTGACAGATCCACCGTTTAGCCATACATACCTGAAGACCTGGGTCCGACTGGTCCATACTCATTTCATATAATTCGCTTTTAGTGTCGACAAAAGCGCCTATCTTCACAATGGCGGTGACGACTGCGAAATAGACAAAGTTCCTAAGAATAGCCACTGCGCATGCGCCAACTTCCCGGATGTCAGCATGCTGCACTCGCAGCCTATCCTATTCGACAAAAGCCTCGGCCCGGCTTGCTGGGTAAACGCAAAGCCAGTGTGGGCGGTAAATTTAAATATCGTCTTCGTACTTAGCCACACAAGGCAAAATATTTAAATCATGCTCGCAGATATCACCATAATATATTTGATAAATCATAATAGAATTGGTAGGGGAGGGGCCAGGGGTAATACAGTTTTTAAATGTAAATTCTAAAGTTGTCCTCATAGCCTAGGCCCATGCAGCCCCATATAGCTAGGTTACTCTAATCAACGACTGATCGTATTATAGACAGTTACAATATATGACCTTGTCCTATATGGAAATTGTGTTTAGGGAGCTTTCAGTTCTCATTGCGGCTATAGATATGTACCGCGAGAAAGACCCCCATTTTTCGCCTGCTTGACATTTATTGTTCAGAAAAAAACCTTGTAAACCGTAATTTTGTAATCAGGTACGTTTGCTGATGCATACAACGAACTAGAGTCAAGTTATGTATAGAAATCTTTTTAGTTCTTTCTTGTGAAAACGTTTCCAAGTGACCAGCCAGGGTATATACCCCCACCCATTTATACAGGGTTTAGATCACAACCCATAGTATTGGTAAACAAAATGATTTGAAACCCCTCACCCCCTCGTACATACACATGCACACCCCTCTCTCTACCGGCCCCATGGACGACTTTTTTCAAAGCGTAGCAAATGTAGAAAACATTGTTTGCATGTGATATTTGATATGAACAGTTTGTGGGACGTGCATTAATTCCAACTTGGCAAATAATAAATAATAATATGATTAAGTCTGCACAAAAGTCCTACCGGAGAAACACCTTGGAATCAAACACCTAATATTTCAGAAAATGAAGTATTCGTAAAGTTGCCATCCGTAAGCCGAACATATTAACGAGAAATCGATCGCACTTGTAACGGACTGAAGCTCTACCGGCTCAGCGAACCGGTATTTTTCGCGCCTCAATCCGAAATCGTTCCCAGTCAAATTTGTTGTGGGAACACCTTTAACATGCGTTTGATACAGACTAGTATCGGAACTGAACTTCCGGAGTTATGCGTCGCCCGAAATAAGTGTAAAACCCCAATTTTTCAAGTGCCAACTCACCTTTTTTTTGTTTTATATATTAGTACACATACTATTTTTTAAACTGCCATCGTAAAACTTCGATATCACCGAGAAATGCCATTTAATCCCCATCGCTTCTCTTCGTGTTTCCTAGTGATAATTATCGTCGCATTTCGAGGAGATAAGTAAAGATTACTTAAGTTGTCAAGTAACCTATCGTTATCGCCGCCTAAATTTCCCGATAATTGGATCACATATCGTTCAAGCTGACAAGTAATAGACACGTGTTTTTACAGCGTTTATTGGTCTCTGTAAAGATGAATCAGATCAGCAAGCGGTCGTACGTAGAAACATCTGAAGCCCTCTACATACTCACAAAAATACACAGGAAGATATTCTGTGACCCGCAAACGCATCGGACGATGCACGGGACGACAGATGAAGACAGTGGCAAAATAATGTAATTTTTTTTAATCAAACCCTAAGCGAGATCAATGAGTCAAGAGATTACCTGTTTGGTGGTATCAAAGAGTAAAACATATTTTTTCTTTGAGGAAGTCATCTAGTATACAAGTAAATAGGTAGTAGGGTATGCTGATATATAAGTGGGTGGCAGTCGGTTCGCATGGCTGTCTGTACTTCTTCTGTTCTTCTCAAGTAACTTTCTGGCGTTTACTGGGAGATGACGAAGACTCTTGTTCCTCAGATTCCACTGGTCTCTTCACACCCTTAGTGTCGACGTCAACTCCCTTGTCACTTGTGACGTCAGCAGGCGCGGCCTCATCCGCTGTGACGTCAGCAGGTGCGGCCTCATCCCTTGTGACGTCAGCAGGTGCGGCTTTATTCGTTGTGACGTCAGCAGGTGCGGCCTCATCCCTTGTGACGTCAGCAGGTGCGGCTTTATCCGTTGTGACGTCAGCAGGTGCGGCCTCATCCGCTGTGACGTCAGCAGGTGCGGCCTCATCCGTTGTGACGTCAGCAGGTGCGGCTTTATCCGTTGTGACGTCAGCAGGTGCGGCCTCATCCGTTGTGACGTCAGCAGGTGCGGCCACGTCTTTTGTGGCATCGGTTGTTGCGACGTGAGTCGTTGTGGCACCCGAGATCGGTACATCTTCAGTAGCGACGACCTCGCTTGTGACGTCAGCGGTTGGACCATCACCTGTTGTCACTTCATCCACGTAGTCTGGACATTTATCCGAAACTCTTTGGAACGCGAACACCATGTAAACACCTGTAACGATACCACACGAAGACCGGGTGACTATTCCAAATATACATCAAACAGCGCCATGCTCAAGAAATTTTATCTGACTAAGTTTTTATGGTTCATGCGTTTCCATTTTCATAGTGCCCAAATAGTAAAAGAAGGTACTTTTCATGGCGAATTTCATAGCTTCCAATTTACAAAATAACTTCCACGTTATATAAATGCTTTCACATTGAGATTATAACTTTCCCTCCGGATTGGTTAGAGCTCCAAAACATATGCGTATGGACAGCCTCATAGCTCGCACGCAGTGCAGTATTCTGAAGCGATTGTGGATTTTTAAACAGACTTAACTGCTTCGAGGAATGTGTGTTATAATGATGCTATGGGATAAAATGGCTACCAGGCGACCAATTATCTGCAGATGTTGTGAGTATCATGTTGTATGGAAGCAAAACTTAAACTACATATTGTGGGCAAGAAAGGACAGTCCACGTTTCCATCTTCGTTGCCAGCGAAATAATTTAGGCACTTCTTAAAACCACACTTGAAATGCTGAAGTGTGAGCCTATGGCAGACTACCTAGCACACTGGCTCTTATCAACCAACGATTCGCAGTTTTGGGCACGTTCATAGTATGCCTGCGCTCAGGTCTAAGGAAGCACAAATGTCGTCAAATAAATCGAAATACCGGTACTAATGTCACAATACATAAGCTGCAGATCTGTCATCTTACGCAGACCGATGAATGCTAAGCACATTTGTCAAGGGTGTTAACCGCAAACACGTATGAGAGGCTGCTATGTATGGCAGCAGATAACATTTATCAAGTAAAAACAAGTAAGCTTAATGTAAGAGGTCATTTAATGCATATACGTACTGGTAGCTTCCCATTCAGCCAAAGACAAGGTGCCCTGCAACGGAAATACAAAAGGAACATGACATGAAAGACCTCAAAGTATACAGTAAGTATTTAGCTTGAAAATCAAATAATTCTATGAGAAACTGCAAACATATATCACGCTTGATTTGGGAGGACAATTTAATTCCTAATGCCCGTCCACAAAATTGTCCATTAAGTCTCCCCCCCCAACATCACCACGCACTGACAGAAACGCACCTGTTACACGCGTATCTTACGGGCCCTCATACATTGCCAGGCATCGTCTGTTCTACTGCAACGCCTTGCATCGTATATTTAAGACGATTTTAAGTGAGGATCATTTGCTTAATGTCGCCCTGTCGTACTAAAAGGACCGGCGTACTCACCACTTTGATGGGCTTCCTTCGGTGTCCGCCATCTTGATTCTGTTCACTCTCCTGCTGAGCTGTTAGTTCCGCTGCCAGCCGTTTGGCCGCTGCATAAGAGTTTTCATCCGTGCCCATCAGGTCTACATCTTCATCTGCAGGATAGGGCTGATAACAAAACAACAAGAGGCTAATGAAAGTGTAATTTTATTGACTCCAGGACTGCAATAAAATTGACCACATGCTTCCAACTTTTCAATACCAGTTGGATCTGAATAACTTGTGTCTACTACAAAATACGCAACAACGGACGAATCAGAAATCATACCACATAGTACGTACAAGCTAATAAACAGCAGATCATTTGTTGTTATCATCGACGGTCGTACGTTGTCTGGTAACGAGCAGTGGTGAAAAATACTAGTCCTATGTTACAGTTCCGCACAACGTCCATATGTTCCCATACCCGGAACAGAAAGCCTATTAACCTCCAATGCCTGCATCCTTCCAATGAGGGCTCGGCCATCATTCTGGGCGACTTGCTCTTTGAAAAATTCTGCAAACGGCTTCTTGAAGATGAGCTTCATCCCGTATCTCTCTGCCATTCTGATTTATAGAACGCCAGAATAAGACACACGTAAGACAACCAATACCAACAAACAGAGACTTACGGGCATCCTAGTTTTAGTTAATAGTTAAAAGATAATACAAGCGATTCTCTTAAATATAATATTTTGTTCGGCAGCTTTATTACAGCTACAATACACATTGCAGAGTAACTTCTTTTGGCAACCTTTCTCAAATATTGGGAGTTATTGTCTAACATCTAACTTTGGTTACCTACTTTTCAACCACTGAAAAATACATGAGGAATTCAGGACAGTTGACGACGCCTTCCAATTGAAAGTCATATTCCGCCCCAAACAATGGAAGGTCTTCTTTGGAGTCGACTTTGAAGGTGACTTTGTAGAGGTCATTACCAAAGGACATGTCGCCGGATGCTCTTAATCTCCGCCTGCAATCGATAGCATTGAAAAAGTAGCATCAGTGACATATGAATCTAAAACAGTTGGTTGTCTTCTGTACATGTATGATAGATTTGAGTTTCATCAGATATCATACTTTGTCGAGGTAATGAAAACACCTAATAAATAACGGGCAGATACCTAATGCAGAATGGCATATATGGTAGCCGTTGGCTTTTACTCACAACGGGTGAACAGTTGTATATTACCAACGAAACAGTTTGCACACCATTGACAGCGTATATACAACAGCATAAGCCAACGTACTAAAGTTATTAAGGCTATTTCGTCTGCTAGACACAAGGTTAAAAAAACAGCTTCTCACAGCAACCCTAAAGTACTGACAACCTTGAGTCTTACTTACACCAACTCTAAGGCATTCACTGTGGTTCCAATGAAGTATCCACCTGTCGTGAGGCACTCGCACGCATTTCTCAACATCATGTCTGCTTGTTTGTAACTCTCAAAACAGTAATGGAATGAAAACTGACAGCTCACAACGTCAAACGTCGTGTTGGGTTCCTTGTATCTGGATTTTAGTCGTACCTGAAAATATATAATTTTTGTTTTTCATGTTTGCAGCACATATACAAGAAACTAGACCCTTTCCTAAATATCAATGGTCGATCTTATTTCCTACGTGTTTGAACATGCTAACGTTACAGAACATACTTTTGTGCAGTCAGCAGCAATGAACTCAGCTGCAAACTGTTCTTGAGGGTATCTCTCTCTGTTGCCCCTATCAACCATCTCCTTGTATCTTCCTTCGCATTGTTCAACTGAAGTTGCGGCAATGTCTACCAATAGAAAAAAATAATAATTACAATGAATATATCATCGCACTTCTACAATTTTAATCCAAAATGTTCTCTGTCAACAATTCCCAAAACATGCAAAACATGTCCCATGGGCAGTTAGTTTTGCCCTTGGCGATCCCACTTTGATTCAAGAGCAAATAATTAACAGCATATAGAGTAAAAAGGACCAAAATACCTGCACAAATGATCTTGTCAATTCTACCCTTCTTCCACTTTAAAAGGTCGCCTCCTTTACCACAGCAGAGGTCCAGGACATTAATAGACTTGCTGGATCCTTGCTCTTTCCTCACTCTGGTCAGTACATCAGCTGCAACACACATAATACTATAATAAGACACATAATATTATAATTTATTCGGGTAATCATGAACTCTTTTTATAGAAATACAAAAATAATATATAAATTAATAGATAGGTAAGAAACAATTTAAAACAATGTAGAACAAAATATATAACATCACTAGTTGCTTGCATATGATACCTGGCCTAATGTCTGTGATCTCAAAGTATTACCTGCTCTACTGATAACTTTACTAGTCCACCTGACCAGAAAATGTGCATATCAAATTATCCTAATGCTGACACAATATGTTGGTAAACAATTAAGACTTACAAATGACCATGCTCTTCAGCCAGTTATTAAAGTTTCTCATGTAGAAGATTCTGCTTTTGGTTCGTTCTTGAAGTCCACCATCTTTCAGTTTGTTGTAATGTTCCGCTACAATATGTGTGTTATCCTTTAACAGAAGAAAAATATCATAATTAATCAATCACAAATAGACAGAGTATTTGTCAGCAATAATGGAGGATTCAGAGAGCTTCCATATTTGTTGTACCAAATTATTGGGTCAATAACATCATATAATGTCACAGACATCATTTTTCAGTATAAACATGCATATATATGTATAACACAATGATAATGCTGCCTATGAAGACAGAAAAGAATTGAAAATGGTTCACTTTGACTTTATGAATTTCAGCAAATATGTCTGCCTTCCATGGTGGATATGACTAAGTAATTGGCTGTTATCATAAATGTGACTTTCCTTATACATTATTGTTGGGGTCACACTACTGGTAGAAATTTAGTACAAAAGTGGAAAGAACAGTACATACCACAGATTTAGTTTCATTTGCCGCTTTGGCCTGCATGACAGGAGCAGGTTCAGTTGAGGTTGCTGCATCATCACTTGGTTCAGCCATACTAAAGTATTCAAAATAATGTCTTAATTGTGTATCTAACATTTACCTAGGTACCAGAGTACATGAGAATATCAGTGGCCTATTAGGTTTGTTTACGAAATCCGCCACACAGCTTGATTTGCTGTGATCAAACAGCTGTGGTTACTGCCAACACCAACATAGTCCTGCCACTGGAACCATATCAGAGCGGACTGTGTTACATCTATTGACTATTGACTATACTCAATAGGCTTAGCTCTGACATCAAAACCACTGTGAGGGACAAGGTGAAGGTTTTGAATGGACTGTGTTATATCTATTGACTTACTATACTCAATAGGCTTAGCTCTGACATCAAAACCACTGTGAAGGACAAGGTGAAGGTTTTGAATAGTACAACACTTTTCAATGTAGAATCCCTTTCGAAAGATCCCAGCGTAAAATGTCTTAGCTACTGCTTAAAATAATTCCCTTTTTGCAATCTACAAACTTATTCCCAGTACTTTTTTTAAGTTGAATGGCAACAAAATATGCACTAACATGTAAACAATAACACTAATTTACGTGAGTTTAGTTTGCATATCCTGTGGGGTGTGCAAACTGAACTCCCACAGCCATGACAGCAGGCAAGTGGCAGATCTGAGCGCCTGTGGCATACACAGGCACTCTGTTCATGGGTGGAAAGACCTATTGTTTCGCCGTTACAACAAACTGAAAGATGGTGGACTTCAAGAACGAACCAAAAGCAGAATCTTCTACATGAGAAACTTTAATAACTGGCTGAAGAGCATGGTCATTTGTAAGTCTTAATTGTTTACCAACATATTGTGTCAGCATTAGGATAATTTGATATGCAAATTTTCTGGTCAGGTGGACTAGTAAAGTTATCAGTAGAGCAGGTAATACTTTGAGATCACAGACATTAGGCCAGGTATCATATACAAGCAAATAGTGATTTTTTTCTTAGTGAAATTATTGTATTTATTTCTGCGCAACCACCAACCACCAACACACAAACACAAACTCCCATTTGAACATTAGTTGATACTTGCAAGATTAAAACTGGGTGCTATTAATGTTACTTGTGAGAGCTTTAGACATGTCACATGACATTCGGCTCAGTAAAGACAGCGATCATCGAAGGCGTGATTCACACCCCTTGTTGCATTTACAATCCTTTCAATCCTCCGCTAAGAACGTGTTTGTTTGGATTTAGCAACGCCAGCTGGCGCCACTGCAGACTGCAGATAATTTAGGCTAGATGGCGCCACTGCAGATTTCGTTTTATCAATACACAATATGGCCGCTGGGTCTGATAGGTGAAAAACGTTACAGCTCCAAAATGTTGCGGTTTCCCTTTCCCTAATGGATATACCTTGATGGATAACATGTTATATTTCCTAGTTAATAATGTCACAATACCATTACCGTCAATACAGCCACCCAATCACTCCATTTCGCCTATTGATGCTCCGTTTCGCTCCGTTACGCGAAACAGAGTCCGTTTCGTGGTTTACCCAGACCGAATAAAAGCTACAGTTGATTCCCAACTAACGTAGAAGGATTTTAACATTGTTACTGTTGTGCCCCTAGAGCTGTAGAGAAGCAGGCTTGCCTGTAGCCAGTGTAGGCACTTGCGCCAAACTCTGGCTCCGCAATGCTTGTTTTTTGACATTGGAAAGTGTTGTGCTATTCAAAACCTTCTCCTTCGTAGAAGCTGACAAACATAATCTGATTTTAGGCTTGTCACTGAAATATTCATTTCGTGTCAAATTAGAAAACTACTTAGCCGGCAGATATTTTCCGTGTCGGGCTATGAATGACAATCAATGGTGGGCGATAAAAAAGGTAAATTTATATCAAATCAACTGCGTACTAATACTGATCATACCTTGATTCATACAGACATACTTCGTATTAACGATAATTAAATGAGGTCAGATTGGACACAGCACATACTAATGATACTTACTTTCTGATTCTGCCGCCTACCAAGGCTCTGTTCGGCTTTCCCTGCTCTGCTCTGCTTTCCCTGCTCTGCCTCTGCTTCTTCCGCGCCCGGCGACTGTTCGGAATGATTGCTGCGTCCGGTAGAGGGAGCGCCAGTCGTTTTTACACTTTCAGGGATACATTATGACGGATACGTATTTACTGACCGGTCCGTACTTTTTATCGAGGGACAATTCAGTATACAACTTACAAGGCTCCTGCGAAGTCTTACCCTTCCAATCCCCTCTCCTCCCGGGTGGCCGAGCTATTATATAGATATACCGTCGTTCCGATCCGATCTTCGAAACCCAGGAGCAACACGAAGAGCGGGTGCTCGGATATATGTCAGTTTCGCTGAGTAGGTTTGACTCGGGGAGGCAGGCGTACGCTGGCCCCCTTGGGGGTGTGGTAGGGGGGGGGGGGGGGCGGGCGGGGGGCATTTTTTCACCGCCAAAATCCGGTCGGAAGGGGTATTTTTTCGCGGCAACCCGCTATATGAACGCACATATGTCCATACAATACCTATTCTTTTCAAGGAGAATTGTCTTTGATCATTTTATAAAATTGAAATATAGAATGTATTTAACATAAAAACAAATATAACGTAATTATGTCTAGTGTCATGTCTAGTTATTAGGACTATTATATTTGGCCAAAGAACCACATGCAGAGAAATAATTCATTTAACTCTTAGTTATTAGGCCTATAATCCCTGGGAGGTACTAGGGGGGGGTGATGGGATACCTTTTCCGATCTCCGACAGATTGGCATCAAATTTAAGGATTTCTCGGAGTTTCGCAATTATAGTGTTGGCAATGTTTGGGGATCGTTATCCGTACAATTCCTGGTTCAACACGAAGACCCTTAATATATTTGCCTATTTACCGCGATCCGTTATATCGTTATAGGGGGTATTCCCCCGCCCGTTATTACATTGCTGGGTTTGGTGGGAGGGGGGGGGGGGGGGGGAGGGGGTCCGCCGTAAAGCCCCCCCCCCCCTTTTTTCACGGCCAAAATGCGCTCGGTCGGGGCGTTTTACCGCCAAGGTCCGCTCGGCCAGGGTCTTACCGCTTAAATCCACTCGGAAGGGGTATTTTTTTTCTCGGCAACTCGCTCCATAAAAGGCACATTTTCACAGCGCCCCCACTTTTTTGATGATATATTATATTTGTTACGAAAGTAGATTGATGAAATATATTTTAAATCAAGTTCTAAGCTGGTCATATGGTATTTTTTTTTCAAATTCAAATTTTCTAAAAATATTAAGCTTATATGAGTTTCATAGTCCAACGGTGTTCGTATACGACCCGGTCACAATTGCCGACCACCGTGCACCAAAATAGGGGAATTAATTGAACACGCCCACAACTTGGTGGATTAAAATTCGCTTGAAAATTGCCGTATCTCTGCCGAAAGTGCCTGCATAATATGAAATTAATTTCACGTAAATTTATATTAGAGTTCAGTTGTTTTGTCAATTTCATGTCTCGTAAACAGTATTACATACCAGTATTATTTAACAAGTTATGTTATTACCAAAGAAAAAATTCAGCGGCATTGTTTGACATCGGTGACGTACTCGTGGGACAGACATGGTGGTTCTACTTTCCGATGGGCGGGGATCAGTCCAGTGTGGAGATACAACTCACAATTTAGGGCCGACAAAATGCACGGTCGCCTTGGAGCTTAGCTGCCTATCGCTAAGCATGGTTGGATAATATTTGACACTTTGACTATAATATTACTATATTATATGGGAAGCTTGATCAAACTGTATTTGATCAAATCACGGACATAACGGAGCAATCGGTTAAGGCGCCAAGACGTTTGACATATATATTCATGCGCGGTATCTACCGGACATAGTGTAGAAGAGACAAATACTAAGTTTTCTTCCACTGTCCTGTGAAAATGCGCGTTTTTGTGGTATGTTTTAGTTAGAAGTTTGGAGTTTGGTATTCTCCCCACTTTCGTGGGGCATAGGATAAAATCAATAAACATACCAATCTTGAGGTTCAGCTTCTGAGCAATGTCGAGAAAAGCCGCTTTTAAGTCTGCTGAAACAAAATGGCAGTTACACCCTTCATTCTTCAAGATAAACAGCAACATTTGTATTTTCATACTTTTATTATCAAAAGATACTAGATATGATATCTAACTGCTGTCGGGTGATATCTTGTATCTTTCATTCCACATAATATGACAATCACACTACTGCACCGGCTGGGTCAAAAGAAAATTAATGTTACTCAAAACATCAAATAGCATTTTTCTTTAAATAAACGACTCATTTGAGGCAAAACTCTGTATATGACATTATATCGTATATCAGACAAAAACAAGGTGAACACACCATAAAATAGCATTTTGGTCAACAGTGTCTCCAATATAGTAGTGGCACATTTACATACACAGGATATTCCCCTTCAGGCTCAAGGGCAAAGTAAAAACGCATATTCATACATTTTGCACGACGAAGATCATGATTGGAATATTTCCATGGGTTTTCAAGAAATTAGTTCCATACAGCTAAAACACTGTTGGCGTCGATGAGGCGAGTACCCAGATTCCACAAAACAACAATGCATTGACACAGACAACTTGAACATCCAGTCGTTGCTTGTAGTACGTTCGGTTTACAGGACAATTAATGAGTTAACTAATTATCTTAACAAACAAAAATCAGAATAGAATTTAGTCCTTTAAAATATACAAATACTAGTTTGATGAACTTTTCACATAGGTGATATATAATATAAGCAATTGCCAGCAGATCTCGTTACGGGGACCCATTCACCACGATGCCATTGTCAACTTCCTCGGGCCGAAGCATATCCTGACCCTGGCCAATCAGCGTCTGATAGGTGGAGGAACTAAGAGTCGAAAGGTCAGAGGTCTGGTAGGACATCACTTCCGCTGAGTCGCTTCCTTCTGTAGCGACGACCAGGAAGGACGTTTCCAGACCAGACTGGGTTTCAATTTGGAGCGATCCCTCATTCACTCCCAAGTCGGGGCTGATGACAAACTGATCCAGTCCGTTGTCTTCTTCCACGTGGTCTGTACTTAGAGGCATGGTGGCTGTCGGCATGGTTACCGACTTGTGGGGGTTGCTGTTCCTGGACTTATCAATGGCCATCCCGTGCATGTTGGCCTCGTGCCTCTGGAGGTGGTGTTTGTGGCGGAAGACGTAGCCGCACGCCGAACACTTAAACTTGCCCTTCGTGGTGTGCGCTCTGATGTGTGCCCGACACATGATTTCTGTGTTAAAGCGCCACGTACATCCGGGGAAGTAGCAGGCGAAGGGTCTGTTCATGTCGTGCACCCGTTTGTGTTTGGCCAGCGTGGACTTGTCCGAATACGCGTAGCCGCAGGTGTCGCAGAGGACGCTGCCGTGGTTGTGGATCTGGCGGTGAGCGTGGATTGCCGCGTTAATGCTCGATTCGAACTCGCACTGGTTACAGCGGAAGGTTTTCTCCTCGTGGGTCTTCGCGTGCACCCGGAGGTACGTGCGGCATTTAAACGACTTGCCACAGGCCTCGCACGTATGCTTCGCGTCTGTGCGGTGAACCTCTTGGTGCTTCCGGAGATACCTCAACCGGCTGAAGAGCTTAGTGCATTGATTGCAAGGGAATATGCCAGGCTGGTCTTGCTTTTCTACCTTGCGGATCCGCCTTTTGCGGAATCGACTCGTCTGACGCATCTTGGTCTCAAAATCCGACATCTTCATGACCGTCTGTTGTTTGTTCGCGGCCTCCTGTTCGGCCATTTTGGCCGCTGCTCCTGCAGACTGCAACATCTCTGAGTGACTCTGCTTCATGTGAGTTACCAGAAGATCTCGACGCCTGCTCTTAAATTCACAGTGTAAACACTGCAGAATATTGCGGTTCCAATGTTGCTTAAGCCTCAGCAGATCATCCTGCAATACGAAAGCGAAGTCTTCCTCCAG
Organism: Arenicola marina; assembly: GCA_964019135.1. NCBI lineage: Eukaryota > Metazoa > Annelida > Polychaeta > Arenicolidae > Arenicola > Arenicola marina. Next base: position 6,965,672 of record OZ025257.1, on the reverse strand, counting down.
GGCGTGGTAATGATGATCCGAGTTTTTCACAGCTACAGACTTAGTCTTGACGCTGGTCGACAATTTATTCCTTCTTTTCGCACCGAGGGATTTGCGCGCCTTGGGAGCGTCGGGCTCCAAAGAGAGGGCATGCTGACCGTTCAGTAGAGGGGCATCGCCCAGCTGTTCCTGAACACCTGCTAGGACCTGGCCTTCACTTTGGCAGCTTCCATGGGACCTTCCCGGTTCCACTTTAATGACTGGTCTCCACTTGGCTGTGGACACGATGGTGTCAGCATCGACCACAGCATCCATTGCGTCCCCCTCTACAGGAATGTCCATGATATTGGGCTTTGATGTTAGCTCGCTGCCGAAGTTCCAAGTGGGTGATTCGTCAAGTAAGATGGCTTGATGGAAACTGGCATAATGCTGAAGTAACTCAGTCTTGGCTTGAACTATCAGAGTGCACAGCTCACACTTGTACATGTCATTTGAAATGGTATCTGTAATGACAAAAAAAAGGAAGGCTTTAAGCCTGGAGATTCCTGTTTGGTCTGGTACAGGATTGTATACAAATGATTATATTTATAAGTATAATCAGAAAATGAAATTTTAACAGTGGTATGCATATTTTGATTTAGTTATTACAATATAAGATCATATTGTTACTGTGGGAGGTATTGTTATTGAAATATAGAACCTAAAATTAAGCTATGTCGCCAATATTATGGAGGTTACCTGACATTGATTTTCGTTTCAACTTTCAACTCAATTCTATAGTGTCAATCTACAAATAGGATATAAATAATAAAACTGCCTGGATATAGCATATAAAAGTATTGGATGAACATGCTACATACGTTCACTTTTGTGGTGCAAAAAGCTGGTTAGATCCATCAGCTGCTTGCTGCAGACTCCGCATATGAAGGTATCAGGTACGCAGAAGATCACTTGCATCACTGAAAATTATGAAAAATGAATGGATTCTTGCTACTTGATGACTGTCTTACTTTGAAGATTATCTAAGTACATGAGCAGCATACTTTCACTTTCTTACATCTCTTGTATCTTGTATCTCATCTCTTGTATATAGTTCTAAAATTCTATAAGAGCAATGCAAACCAGCAAATACCAGTTTTTCCTGTTATATATCTTTACCCATAGAACAGCAGCACGTTGGTTGATAGAAATGTTAGGTAGGTTACACTGTTACATCTAATTATGTGAACAATATATAAAGCACAAAATAATATCTACCATATATATATATCAAACACAGCCATTCATCTCCATGAGTTGTTTGACATCAAAACCAATACCTCAACCACTACCGTAAACGACCTATTAGAAGCCGCGGCTTATATTAGGAAGTTGGAGGGTCAAATTCCCGGGTTTTAGTCGGAAGTCAGGGTGCGGCTTATGATAGGGCCTTTTGCCGATTTCAAGTGAGCGTGGCAGGACAAGGCGGGGGGGGGGGGGGGGTAATGATGTTGCTAAAATAATTTATTGCATCATAACGTCATACGATTCAACAAAACATATTGCATCATAATGCATCACAATGTCGTACACGTCAACAAGTCGGGAGATCATCCATTTCAAATGTCAATAGTCCGTTCCCTCCACAAACCCCCAGAAATCTTCATCATCGGAATCAAGGAGATAATCTGGCACGCCAGGAACATCATCATCCACGCTTCCAGAACTGTCAGTTCCTACTTGTTGCAACAAGTTCGCTGAACAGAGAGTCGTCCTCGCTGCCGTCAAGTGCGTTGGTGATAGAGCATTTCTTAATGCTGTGGGAAATCATATCCCTGGGGATGGCCGCCCAGGATTCAGCCACCCACTGAACCCCCATATCTCTGGTCGGTTTTTTCCCTCCAGCGTTGTAAGCCTTATCGCCTTCCATCATCCACAAATTCCACGATTGCCGGATGTGATTTTTAAACGGTATGTTTAAACATACATCCACCGGCTGCAGCATGGAAGTCAGTCCTCCAGGGATGACGGCCATATCCACATGTCTCCTCTTCAGCTCGGCCTGAACTGCCGCCGTAAAGTGTACACGGCAGGCGTCCCAAACTAACAGCCGGCGCCGTCCGTCGTTAGGGAAGATGCCACGAATCCACTCGATGCACAGATTTTCATCGATGTAGCCCTTCTTATACTGCCACGCGACTCCCCTCACACCTATTGTAGACCAATGATCAGACGCCAGGTTTCAGGTGGTGTAACTTGATAAGGCTGCCGGATTCATAAACATGCAGTTGGAGCCAGCCACTGGTGTGACAGTTGATAAGAGCAGCGATCGGAGAGGGAGAGGTGAATGTTGTTAGTAGTCGCGACTGCTTGTATAAACAATTAATTGGTTTGGTAAGGTCCAGCAGGAGAGCCAGCTAGCCACTGGTATGACACTTGATAAGAGGTGCGATCGGAGAGGGAGAGGCAAATGCTGTTAGTGGTCGCGACTGCTTGTATAAACAATTAAGTGGCTTGGTTGGCCGGATGGATTAAGCAGGAATACAGGGCGGAGGGCGGGCCGGTGGGGTGGTGGGGGGGGGGGGGGGCGGAAGGCCAAAGTCGGGGTGCGGCTTATAATATGTAGTTTTCCGGAAATGGTTCTGGGCGCCGGCCAACCCGGTTTTTAGGCCAAAGTTGGGGTGCGGCTTCTAATAGGTCATTTACGGTACATCTAGTTTTATCAAAATTCCTTATCTCAAATAGTAAAGTTTGCCACCAGGATCAGCAATTAAACCACCAGTTCATCGGCAGTAGCTTGGCCTAGGAAGGCCATGGATTGCTTATAACGCTGTGCTGCTACCTTTCAGCCCCCCATCTCTCTGACCCATATCCCGATTTATCAGTGACCAATCAGAGTGCAGCAATAACCATGCAATCACAATCTTGGTCTGTTACATGACTGGAACTGAGAGACCTGGTACCTACCCTCATCGATCATGCAATATCACTAAAAGATACTCAAATGGCTAATATTTTAAAGGAGCATTTCATTTTCGGGCATATCAAATGTCAGTTAAAACTTACAGGTAGGATCCGCTAACATTGTATATGTCTGAGCTACCTGACTGACCCCTCACTGCACTATCCTCTTCTGGGCTCGCGTTAGCATTCGCCAATAGCCATTTGGCGAGAAAATTCGGGATTTGGCGATAAGAACTTCCTGGACACTCGCCAAAATGGCGAATATAAAATTTAACTAGAAACACATTTTTATTCATGTTTTTTTCAACAAATGGAACCAGAAAATCCTCGAACACATATTTGGCTAATTTTGGCTAATGTTTTTCCACGGAATTAGCCAAATTGGCTAATGAAAAAAATTTCCTAGCGCAAACCCAGCTCTTCTCCCTCCATCCCCCCACTCCCCCAGCCTAGCCATGTGGCATGTATATAACTCTACTTCTCTTCTCTTCATTACGGCTGATTGACTGAGGGTAATCCCTACTCCAACCATTCTCCACCTCAACCCTGTCTTCACCCTCCATTCCACTCAGCTGGTCAAGTGCCTGCTGGGATGAAGAGGCTAAGTTTGTGACACCGTCCCCCTCCTTTTCGACTGATCCCCTTACACTTGTACTAGGCTTTATTTGAGAGAAAGCAAAGAAGCCATATACTGTGGGCCAGTTGACTGACCTTACAAATCCTACCCCTTACACTTCTCCTGGACTGAGTAACCGTACAAGCCCCCATACCATTTACCTACCCCCACCCCCCAAAAAAATGCATTGGAAAAGCTAGAAAATGAATTATATTTTTTACCTAAATGTTTCAGTACACCCAGGTTTGTAATTATTTTCTGGATGTTCCAAAACATTTATAAATGAGCAGATGAGGGCACGCCATCTTTACACCATTTCCCACAGCACAGGGATGCTCCTAATAGTATTGTATATATAACCTCCTCAGTTTTCCAGCTCCTAGCTCTTACTTAGTATCAATAATTGGTATCAATTATCACATGTATCAACCACTCAGGCACCAAATTTCATATCATCCCTTTTACCTTCTCCTTTCGATATCTCATCCACATCCAGAGACAGTAACTCCCCAGGGCCATCAACAGTATCCGCTGTCACTGATGATCCAAAAGCCAAATCACAATGTTCATTCTTTGACTCACTCAAATAGATCGAGTCTGTAAGTGATACCCTCATTTTTGGCGGGACAAAATTATTAGCGGGCTGCGAGTCATAAGGAGTATTGCCATCAATGGCAATATCTCTACAATGTATCTTGGCAGAGCCTATGCTTCCTCCATTATCGCTCATTGTCGTTTCCGCGCGTCGACGAATTCGGCCCTTAAACTCCACTTGATGGCAGCAGTTATACTGCAAGTGTCGTCGTTATTTCGAATCCGATTGTTTACTTGACAAATCTTGGTAACCGTTAAGCCAACATCAAAAACTTGGACAAAAATATCATCATGTTTAGGTCAAATGGCCACCCAAACATAAGCTGAGGTGAAAGAAAAACAACACACGCAGATCGAAGATCACTCATTTCACGCAGCCATCTGACGTATTACCCTGTTACCAAACGCTGTTCCTCGCATATAGGTGATAACCATCCTAAGATATGGCGGCGAACTAGGACGATTTTTGTTTTTGCTGCTTACTTAAACAACTTTCCAAGGTGATATTTCCATGTTACATATGAATAATCGATTAAACACAGCGCTAGTATAGCGAAGTTTACACCAGGTTCTCCTTCATTAAAGCGTGGCAATTAAGCTGTCATAAAAAGTGACCGTGATGAACTCATTTTTCATTCTTTCCTGTGATGATCTAATTACGGTGACCGTATCTTCTATTGCCAAATTAGGCGCGATTAAAAGGTAAATGTGTAACCGATACGTTACACGTATTATTGAAGGATTTGAAGACCATACTCACCATATTTCATGTTTACGTCCCATGTAAACTGGTTTGTGTAGCCATCTTTTTGTATCACAGTAATGGAAGAAGAATGTAGTTGAATCGCCTGCGTTGCTGTCGTCGTGGTCAGGTCCTGGGCTACATGAGTAATCTCAGTAAGGAGTAAGTATTGACTATATACCTTATATAATCCATGATACAACTGAGGCAATGTATGTTAATGTTGATCAAGTGGCGCACTGTTGACCGAACAATTTATTTAATATGTTGACCAAGTGGCATGACACCGTTTAAAATTATGTTGCTGGCCATTTACAAAAATTGGTTGTTCTGGATATCACATATATAAGGCTTTTAAAAACGGTTCATTGTAGATGAACTGATTGCGATAAAAATCATCTATTGGAAGAGTTTTTCAGTTACGATCATTATTGAAGTTACGATCCTCCGCGTGTTTAATTTTGTCCTAGAACATAGAATTATACAGGGCTATACTGCGTACTAAATTAACTCTGGCAAACTGTTGTTTCGCCAGTTGCTAAGATCAAACGTATCTATATGGCAGTGGCTAAAATGACGGTCAATACCCTCGCTAACATCAGGAATGATAATTTATTGCACTTGAAAACAAGTTTTAAAGCCACATCAACCAATATGTTCCACCAATTAAAATGTGTATAGTAAACTGAAATAAAAGATCAGCATTCTCATTTTAACACAGCTTTCACAATTGCTTACAAATGTAATGGTTAACAGCTGACCGTAAAGTTGGAATTATATGCTACGTGCGAGCGGTTAATCACACTGTTTGTGTGCTGGTTTATTGCAACATTGAACGGACGCTGAGTATGTTCCATGCAATTAATTTTAGCGATAAGAGTAGATTATTCCTGCAGTAATCAGGCCATAACAATTGGACGACAAGAAAAAAGTCAATCATGAAGATTATATAAAACAATCCAATCCGAGCAGATGCTTGTGAAATGTGCAAAAGTGCAAACCGTGAAACTGTTCTGACTCCCCGGCGGGGGGGGGGGGGGGAGGGGGCGGGGGGTGGAGGCCAATGTGCGTTCATACAGCGGGTTTGCCTGTGGTGGGTTTCACAAAGATGGTATTAGGTAATACCAGTATTAACTTTAATACCGGCAAATTTTGTCTTAGGTAATACCAGTATTAACTTTAATACCGGCAAATTTTGTCTTAGGTAATACCGACTCGTAATACCGTTTCACAAACGCAAATAAAGACGGTATTAGCTGTGACCGGTATTAAGCGATTTAATACCGACTTTAATACCGATCAGTCACGTCACAACATATCGCGACAAAATGCTAAACGTAAACGTGGTACGTTTCGATTTCTAAATCGAACTGTTTTTACCCACCAATGGGTCAGATTCGGGCAAACTTACCTCATTTAGGTAATATGTGTGGTCTAACGCTATATCCAACCAACGCTTTATTCCAAGGCTTGAAGGATTACACACGGTTGACAGATATTTCACTTTTCAAATACATGCTGGTATGGAAGTATAATCATGGCAAAAGTGACCTCGAGGTCGTTATATGCACCGTAAAACTCTTGTTTCAGCTATCAAATAAATGTTATCAATGTTTTGCCCATCTGTTTCGAGATCAATAAAACATCTACCGAGACCCAACGGCGGAACAGAGAGTGGGTCTCCCGAGACTATGTGGCATGATGTTTATCGCATCGGTCTGAAGGCTGAGGTGAACTACGAGTACAGCTGGACCTATATCCTGCTGTGAGACAATATAAGCGCAACAATGTAATACAAAGTTTCTAGCTCTATGACGACATGAACTTGCCACGCGAACATATGACGCAGGCCACGGTCAATTATGCTCATGAAAGCGTAACTTGCTAGATCGTGGCTCGATCTGTTTGTAAATGTGGCATCGATGTGGAATGATTTCCAACTGCTTAGATTTACCGCCCCTTTCGTCAGTTTTATTTTAAATCATAAAGCATGGAACACGAAAAGTCTATGTCACAATAAATCTTGAAACGATGACACAGACAAAACCGGATTGCCTGCCCATATGAATGTGCCGTCGACTGCATTTTGGCCATAAAATCAAAGGACTTGTGCCAAGTTGTGGCTCCTCAATAGGTCGGTATTATCAGCGCTAAACCTGCTACGACTCGGTATTAAAGTGAATACCGAGTTTAATACCGACATGCCCTTAATACCGTCTTTGTAAAACACGTCATAAAGTTGGTCTTAAGTTAATACCTATTTAATACCGGTATTAGCGTTAATACCGGTATTAAAGTATTTTGTGAAACCCACCACTGGAGTAAAGAATAACCGAGCGGGTGTCTGCATGGAACTGCGGCATGGAGCGGGTCAACGGAAAAAAAACCTTGACGTGACATATATGTTGGGGGATCGGTTGTGCCATCACACCTTAGGCTCAAGTTTGAAAACGGTACAAAACTTATGACATCCGCTTCATTTTGAAATGTCTCCGCCCAAAGTACCGAGACAGGGTGCGCACATGACTGTCTTTAGGAGTGCACCTACGCTTATGCAGATCCACAATCTCCAATGCGCATGACGCGGTAGCAAGTTTTGGATGAGATGGGAAGCGCAAATGTCGCTGTCAGGTAAGAATTGACTTATTTGTGTTCAAATAAATAGTTATTTTGTGACGACATGCTGACATGTTCAGTTGTTCGATGGTACAGTACAAGCATGGTATGTCATTGATACTGATATGGATACTGATAATGAACTTTGGGGAAATAATGATTGGGCATAGCCAGAATGGGCGCAGTTTGGGCCAGGTTCGGTATCCCGGCCCGGGCCCGCAACACGTGACAGGGAACTTCCGAGTATGCCCATAGGGATATGCCTATTCCAATGAAGTGCACACACCGTTCACATCCGGTGCACATTAAGGCACTGGAACTAACCTACTCTCATCACCTTTCAATCAGCTGCCATCTTCTCCCGAATGCCCTGTGCTGTTTAGAACGGGGCACATCGGCATACCGAATGCATGCGCGCGCATCCATACCAGGGTGAAAGAAGTGTCGGGCGGTGAACCGATGCGTAATGTGCGTATTTGGTCCACCGTAGGGATACACCCGGGGTACCAAAGAAATGCGCCCAATACAGGCAGCACCACGCACTTACCACAGCTGGCCTAAAGCGGCCAGAGCAGACGGTGTATACCCGCTTGGGCCGCTGGATGTTTCGGCCGCTGGACATTTCGGCCGCTAGGGCGGGGTGGAGGGTACGGGGCAGGGGTTGCGTTGGTCTGGGGGTACGGTGGTCATGTTTGGAGGGGTGGAGGCATGCCCAGGTCGCATGGGGATTACAAGGGTTGAGGCCATTATGAATGGATTGCAATACGGTGTGAACGTGTGAACGATGGTATAGCGTGTCTAAATATGTTTGCACCCGGTATATATTTGGCGAGACAAGAAATACAAGCGAAAAAAAGGAGGATGGTACAGTGTTTATTATCATACATCTGTACATGCTCCGAGAGATTGGTACTTGTTTGATCATTGTAGAGTAAATGGAAGTAAAGTTATGCACAAACTTAGTTGTAGAGAGGGAGTTAAATGAAGACGGACCGCCATTCGGCTGTTGGGCCATGTTGCAAGGAAAGTTTGTTGCGGTGAAGAAATGTCCCGGTGAAGATCGATAGATTAATCATCCGGGTGTTTTTAATTAAGCTGCTTAAAAGTCCTGCTATCACAATAGAATAAAAGATTAGGAACAAAATATTTTCGTTAACAAGCCCTATCAACGCCCGATACATATAAAGATCGGTGAAGAAGCAATGCCAAAGGCGCAGCTGGTTCAGTGTTACTTATTCTAATGCTATATCTCTCCCTGCAAAAATGTTTACTACAGGTTGGCCGATATAAGTACTAGAGGCGGGAGTGCAATAATTGGAACAGCCGGTAATGTAATTTGCATACAGTCATATGAAACACATGAAGTGACATGAAACTATACTTCAGTTCGCAACTTCCCACCGTTCCTGGTGGGAATGTCATTTACGCCATTAAGAAAGCATCATGCCACTACTCTATTTATGTGAAACACACTCTCGTCTGTCAAAAACATACTCTCGTCTGTCAAAATACTTTGATTTCTAGAGTTGACATAATCATCAATCATCGATTACGGATGATTTCTGCACGATTTCGCAAAACAGCGCGAAAGCTCAGCCCTGCTTTTAGACAACAAATTACCCAGCATGCAACAAGCAGGCAAGATGGTGACCAGCTCAGTGACAGGGGCCTCCTATGCGCTCCATATCTCGGAGCTAATCAAAGTTGGCAAACTGCAGTCGTTTGACCTCGCTAATATTTGGCGAGAGAGAAATACGAACGGAAAAAAGGAGGATGGTACAGCGTTTCTTTTCATCAATTTGTATGTGCCCCGCCCGGGCCCCGCTCTGTCCTAAACCACTGTGTCCAGCCAATTGGCCTGAAGCAACCCAATAACTCTTTGATCGGTTCGCCCTTCAAGCCTCTGCCTAATCCCTAATCCCCTCTGCCTAATACCATGGACCATGAAACATGTGACGCTATTCTTTGTATAAGAAATGCTAGCACTGAACATTTTGGCTGGTAAAGATGGTAAAAAAAATTGCATCATCTCTAACTGTAGCACTTACATTCCCATGTCTTGCTACTATAAGGTCAGTTGTGGGCATATTTTTATCCTCTACATCAATGATCCTGGAACACATAGTGATTTTGAGACTCACATTCTAGGGCCCTTGTAACTTCACTTATACTCTTGATGCTTTATAAATGAATGGATAATTTGAATGATGTCAATCAAGCAGATGCAGCTCATCATGCAAATTAGATAATTTATAAAAATGTTCATCATGTTCCTGTCCCCTAAAAATGTTCAGGGCAGGACATAAATTAATGGATAATCAGATATAACTTACTTGTCATCTGTACAACTACTTCTCTGGTATTCATTGATAAATATTGGAGGATGACTTTGCTGCATAATAGTCTAGGGGAATATATTAGTCATATGATGCTGTATTTGAACATTGGATAAATCCTCAAAAAGGGTGTTAACCAGAGACCTGCCTGCTCGCCGGATGGGTGGGCAGTTTCAATTTTAGCGGGCAGATTCTCAGTTGGGCGGGCGCTCGGGTGCTGTTTACCCAGCCTGTTGGTTAGGAGGTTGAGAAGAAAATCAATTTGATATGAACACTTTTTACAAGCCAAAATTTTGTCTGGCAAGAAAGAAATTCTGGCTAAAACCCTGTCCTCAAAGTTATAAAAAGTCATAAGTGAAGTAATGAGTGAATAAAATTTAATTAATTTTATTTTGACAACAATATTTCATAAATGCAAGCTCCTTCTGCAATTAAACAATAGACATAAACTAATGGTATCAATGTAGTGCAGTCTCAACAGGCTCAAAATCTGCATACTGTATATTTTTGGACACGAATTTGGAATAATAAATTTGGTGTACTGTAAGTTTCCGATACCCAACGCCGTTTTTTCACATCAACCAATGATTGTGGTAGTTTTGAAGGGAGTGAACGGCTCGGGGAGTTTTGTAAACACAGTTAAAGGCGAGCAGGGACATGCTCTGCACAAAGGAATTAAGGAGGGCACACGGCAACCAGCCTGGCAGGCAAACCGGCAGGCAAACAGGGGTCACTTGGGGTTTGTTTGGTACCGAACCCCTCTGCCCGCTCTACTGCAGTGGTGGCTGAGGTTGTTGTGGACGGTGTGCTGCCGGGGCCAGCGGAGGCCACTCGGGCTCCTCTCACCCGGGCAACGCTCTCGCTGCCTGCGCAGACCACAAGTATGTCACGGTATGTGTGGGGAGGGCTCGACTGGAGCCGTGTCGTGGGGGCGGAGGAGGAGGGAGGGGTGGTAAGAACGCTGCCGGGTGAATGGGTGTGGCAAGGCCAGACGCTTTGTATGTTCTCCCGGGAGAACTGAGACTTTCAGCATTCCAGTCCCTCTGTATCCCTGTAGCCTGTTTAGTCCTGCCTTCCTAAGTCTGCCATGAAGGATAAGCCAAATAGTTTTGATCTCGTTTACTACAATCTTCTTCTTGGGCGGCAATCCCTGAGTCTCAATGGTGTAGTATTACGTGTGTACCGAGGCACCAATATGAATAAAAGCAATGTTTATGAAATATGGCGCATATTTCGGATGACTGCGAATATGTGAGTAACTTTCACGCCCACGTACTGTACGTTTGTATGTCTTCCTGTTTTCCTTCACCTCGGTTTCCACAACAGCACCCCCCCCCCCGCTCCCCGCCTGACCTAATCTTGACATGGCGGTTCATGTTACAAACTGATGTCTACCGTAGTTACTTTTGCGTTGACGCCAATGTCTCATCGTATTGTGAATAATGGGACTCCGAGATCAGATGTGGGTATATATGGACATGGGGTTTCGACATGAACTCCGATAACACCCCGCGGTTTCAACGCACCGTAACGACTGGCAACAGCACTGGTGGGATTGCTCTTGTGTAAACAACAACTATGGAGCCAGGCCCTCCTAGTTCATCGTCGTGTGGGTGTGTACTTCATTGCTGGGGAGAAAAGGAGGACCGGGAAAGGTCAAACTGGTAAAAATATAGGCCAAGGAGATAGATAAAGGCGAGACCAAGACAGATGACACTAAGAAAGCAAGCGAAGAAAAGAAGACTAAGAGAGGACCTATCGATGATGACGGTGGGGGGGGGGGGGGGGGGTTAGATAAAATGAGTAGATCATTTAAATAATAACCGGGGTACCACACATATTAAAAGTAGGTTTATAATGGTCGGTCTCTCCTCTCGTTGCATCACATGCTTGGTGTAACACATTCCACGTCCGCTCTACATCTTGATGTCAATACATTTGTGTTACGCCTCAGTGATTCTCTTGAGGTCCGACAGTCATTGAATAGTGGGCGGCGATAGAGGCTTGCCGGGGTCGGGCTGGGCGATGTGGTGGCCCACGCCGCGCATACATACGTAGACATATATATACCGCAATACGGGGCTGGAGGAATTCTATTTACTTACAGTGCAGATAGGGTACTGTCGGTGTTCCCCGGCGGAACGACAGACTGAAACTAATGTTGTTTACCTCATGATGCCTCTCTGCCTGCATCCCTCGCCCCGTCCTCCCACCCCACCCCTCCCCCTCCATCCCTGCCTGCCTGCCTGCCTGCCTGCCTCCTCATCCCATCCCATCCCTCCACTGTCTGCGTTGACCCTGAGTTCGGCTGTCCTCGCCGCCCGCGTGCACATGTACTCATTCCGCCGGTCCGTCCGTCAGTGGGAGGGGGTGTGGCACGGTTTGAAGGGCGAGTTTATCACTCTCCCTACTTATCATTGTGTCCCATGACATCTCTTGTCTTCCCTGGGTGCAAGCCTGGTGCACTCGCCAGAAACCTCAGTGTAACTTTCGATGCCAGATGCTACACGGATAGAGGAGGATACCCGCTTGCCATGGTGTTGTTCTTCGTGATCAGGTCGTTTCTCGGGCTAGACACCACGTGCGTTTATCTACCGGATGAGCGGTGACAGTGACAGTGTCTGCGTTGCGAAGAATCTATCGTACGGCCCCTATCGTACGACCCGGCGAATGCGGCTGCTTTCATACACGTTTGGAATGATGGAGAAGGCTGTGGTGTTAAGCTAGAGGGTTGGTTGGTGGCCGGGGTGAAACGTGAGAGACGGTCACTATGGCGTCGTCACGCGGTGGATAGATAACGATTGTGACCCCTGGAACGCAGGGCTGTGGCTATCGCGCTCGTGACCCGCGTGATATCGACCACTGAGTGCCAGCTACATCGCCGCGTGCGGGAGAAGTTCTATAGTTGTCCCCGGATTGACGACACGCTGTACTCTGAACGTGGCTCTGATCCCTTTGATGGTACGGCGCTTTCCGCAATGGAGTGTATTCCTCGCTGATGGGGTCGACAGGTGGGTCGGTGATCCTCATTCTAAAGTGGCCTTAACTGATCCGCTTGGGAGTTAACCCGGGTTAACCTGGCTCGTTGAGGTAAGGTGGCCATGAGAACCGGACATTGTCTTGACCTTACACCGCGTTCATCATTTTATTCTTTCTTTATCAGTTGATGTGTGTGTGTTTGTGTTCGGAGGGATTTTGTTTCTATCGTTGGCTTGGTTCAACGAGAACACACAATACGGCGTCGATTTCATGTTGTGATCGGCAGGGTGTTGTGATCGATACGTCAGGATGAAGACGCTTGTTGGCTCCCTGATGAAGTACTGCGAGCTTGCTAGCCTCGGCAGACCCCACTCTTAACATACACCTAGCCTCGAGAGACCCCACTCTAACCATACACCTAGCGTCGGGAGACCCCACTCTTACCATACACCTAGCCTCGGGAGACCCCACTAACCATACACCTAGCCTCGGCAGACCCCACTCTAACCATACACCTAGCCTCGGGAGACCCCACTCTTACCATACACCTAGCCTCGGGAGACGTCACTATTAACATACACCTAGCGTCGGGAGACCCCACTCTTACCATACACCTAGCCTCGGGAGACCCCACTCTTACCATACACCTAGCCTCGGGAGACCCCACTCTTACCATACACCTAGCCTCGGGAGACCCCACTCTTACCATACACCTAGCCTCGGGAGACCCCACTCTTACCATACACCTAGCCTCGGGAGACCCCACTCTTACCATACACCTAGCCTCGGGAGACGCCACTCTTACCATACACCTAGCGTCGGGAGACCCCACTAACCATACACCTAGCCTCGGGAGACCCCACTCTAACCATACACCTAGCCTCGGGAGACGCCACTCTTAACATACACCTAGCCTCGGGAGACCCCACTCTTAACATACACCTAGCCTCAGGATTACCCATGCATCTAGCCTCCTCACTCTAACCATACACCTAGCCTCGGACGATCCCACTCTAACCATACACCTAGTCTCGGGAGACCCCACTCTTACCATACACCTGGCCTCGGGAGACCCCACTCTTACCATACACCTAGCCTCGGGAGACGCCACTCTTACCATACACCTAGCCTCGGGGAACCTTACTCTTACTATACACCTAGCCTCGGGGAACCTTACTCTTACCATACACCTAGCCTCGGGGGACCTCACTCTTACCATACACCTAGCCTCGGGGAACCTTACTCTTACCATACACCTAGCCTCGGGAGACCCCACTCTTACCATACACCTAGCGTCGGGAGACGCCACTATTACCATACACCTAGCCTCGGGAGACGCCACTCTAACCATACACCTAGCCTCGGGAGACGCCACTCTTACCAAACCCCTTAGCCTCGGAAGACCCCACTAACCATACACCTAGCCTCGGGAGACCCCACTAACCATACACCTAGCCTCGGGAGACCCCACTAACCATACACCTAGCCTCGGGAGACCCCACTCTTACCATACACCTAGCCTCGGGAGACCCCACTCTTACCATACACCTAGCCTCGGGAGACCCCACTCTTACCATACACCTAGCGTCGGGCGATCCCACTCTTACCATACACCTGGCGTCGGGCGATCCCACTCTTACCATACACCTAGCCTCAGGAGACGCCACTCTAACCATACACCTAGCGTCGGGAGACCCCACTCTTACCATACACCTAGCCTCGGGAGACCCCACTCTTACCATACACCTAGCGTCGGGAGACCTCACTCTTACCATACACCTAGCCTCGGGGAACCTCACTCTTACCATACACCTAGCCTCGGGAGACCCCACTCTTACCATACACCTAGCGTCGGGAGACCCCACTCTTACCATACACCTAGCGTCGGGCGATCCCACTCTTACCATACACCTAGCCTCGGGGAACCTCACTCTTACCATACACCTAGCGTCGGGCGATCCCACTCTTACCATACACCTAGCCTCGGGAGACCCCACTCTTACCATACACCTAGCGTCGGGAGACCCCACACTTATCATACACCTAGCCTCGGGAGACGCCACTCTAACCATACACCTAGCCTCGGGAGACCCCACTCTTACCATACACCTAGCGTCGGGGAACCTCACTCTTACCATACACCTAGCGTCGGGAGACCCCACTCTTACCATACACCTAGCCTCGGGAGACCCCACTCTTACCATACACCTAGCGTCGGGAGACCCCACTCTTACCATACACCTAGCGTCGGGAGACCCCACTCTTACCATACACCTAGCCTCGGGAGACCCCACTCTTACCATACACCTAGCGTCGGGAGACCTCACTCTTACCATACACCTAGCCTCGGGGAACCTCACTCTTACCATACACCTAGCCTCGGGAGACCCCACTCTTACCATACACCTAGCGTCGGGGAACCTCACTCTTACCATACACCTAGCGTCGGGAGACCCCACTCTTATCATACACCTAGCCTCGGGAGACGCCACTCTAACCATACACCTAGCCTCGGGAGACCCCACTCTTACCATACACCTAGCGTCGGGGAACCTCACTCTTACCATACACCTAGCCTCGGGAGACCCCACTCTTACCATACACCTAGCGTCGGGAGACCTCACTCTTACCATACACCTAGCCTCGGGGAACCTCACTCTTACCATACACCTAGCCTCGGGAGACCCCACTCTTACCATACACCTAGCGTCGGGAGACCCCACTCTTACCATACACCTAGCGTCGGGAGACCCCACTCTTACCATACACCTAGCGTCGGGAGACCCCACTCTTACCATACACCTAGCGTCGGGAGACCCCACTCTTACCATACACCTAGCCTCGGGAGACCTCACTCTTACCATACACCTAGCCTCGGGGAACCTCACTCTTACCATACACCTAGCCTCGGGAGACCCCACTCTTACCATACACCTAGCGTCGGGGAACCTCACTCTTACCATACACCTAGCCTCGGGAGACCCCACTCTTACCATACACCTAGCGTCGGGCGATCCCACTCTTACCATACACCTAGCCTCGGGGAACCTCACTCTTACCATACACCTAGCGTCGGGAGACCCCACTCTTACCATACACCTAGCGTCGGGCGATCCCACTCTTACCATACACCTAGCCTCGGGGAACCTCACTCTTACCATACACCTAGCGCCGGGAGACCTCACTCTTACCATACACCTAGCCTCGGGGAACCTCACTCTTACCATACACCTAGCCTCGGGAGACCCCACTCTTACCATACACCTAGCGTCGGGCGATCCCACTCTTACCATACACCTAGCCTCGGGGAACCTCACTCTTACCATACACCTTGCGTCGGGCGATCCCACTCTTACCATACACCTAGCCTCGGGAGCCCCCACTCTTACCATACACCTAGCGTCGGGAGACCCCACTCTTACCATACACCTAGCCTCGGGAGACGCCACTCTAACCATACACCTGGCCTCGGGAGACCCCACTCTTACCATACACCTAGCGTCGGGGAACCTCACTCTTACCATACACCTAGCCTCGGGAGACCCCACTCTTACCATACACCTAGCCTCGGGGAACCTTACTCTTACCATACACCTAGCCTCAGGAGACGCCACTCTTACCATACACCTAGCGTCGGGAGATCCCACTCTTACCATACACCTAGCCTCGGGGAACCTCACTCTTACCATATACCTAGCCTCGGGAGACCCCACTCCTACCATACACCTAGCCTCGGGAGACCCCACTCTTACCATATTCAAGGAGAAAGCATCTGCGGGTTGACAAAGCAAATTGCGCTGGAACAACTAAATGAATATTAGTGGACGATTCTGAACAATGTACAAATATACACGTTGGTGCATTAACAGGTTGTGGTTTACCCCACTTTGACTTAGGTTATGCTCTCTGGGTTGTAGTTGATTTACGTTGGACAACTGAGGCGTAACCTCTGAGGTCAAAGCGCGACAATAGAAAGGGTGAAAGTAGAGCGGAGCCATGTCTCCGGGAGTAACCCATTACTCTTTACGAAGAGAGGTATGGAATCTATTCAGCCACGTCCAGAGCTTTCAGTGGTACAGATTATTGGACACACTAGCATAACGGCAGCTGAACACAACGCGTTATATCTAGTGCTAGAGAGCCCCGGAATCAATTAAACATGCTGACATTTAAGATGGTGTTTTTCATTATGCAATGCGTAAACAACACGCGTCGTGTTGGGATGCAAGGGATTCGCTTAATCACACGCAGTGTTTTTACCCATGGCGATATATTACAGATGCGGTACAACGCCGCAGATCAATAACATGGTAAGCCGGTAATGCGAGTGTCCCCCGAGTGCCGTCCACGAATACTTGCAGCCTCACATAGGCATTCTTCCTCAAACAGGGGGCGCCTGAGATCCGCCCCTGGTTAATCGGTTGACTAACGCGATGACTGGTCGAAGCGAAACTTCGTGTACTCAATTCAGTGACATTCCACGTACTGTGGATGTTTTTAAACTGGTATTTGGATGTGCGATCATTGACATTACTGTACCCAGGGATGGGACGGGATGGTCGGGCTCCACAATAGTCCCGCAGCAAAGCCGTTATCAAAAGGGCGGCTACGGAAACTAGGTGAATGCTACACAAACTGTTTTTCCCGTAAACACAAATTGCCCACGTAGCTTCTGACACGTGTCAAAGAGAAAAAAATTGCCATATTTACCATTTGGAGCAAATATTGCAGTTGTTTTTTAAATGTATATTTTTAATCTTTCAAGTCAGTAGAATTGTTGAGATGAGCGGGATATATCTGTATCATTGTATAACTACTGCGATGGGCTGTGGTTGTACACATCTGTCGAGCTGTGCTGGACTGGTATCCGCCCTGGATTGGCATGCCCTCTCCCCCCCCCCCTTCCCCCCCTGAAGAAGCCCCTTCATTAAGCCACCGACCGCTGGCAATCCATCACTGGGACCCAGATTTAGAGCGTCCAGTGTTTTTACCTGTTCCTTGCCGGCTGCTAACAACTGAGAACAGCTGCATGTTGGGACTAACATTTTGACACACACCGAGCCTGTGGGGAACGCGTGCTTCGTCGCGCCATCCCTGTAATTGTCAGTGGTTGCTGGAAAGAGGAAGTCTATTCCTGCAGTCAGCCCCTGTATTGTGTCTGTCTCCCAGCGGAGTAATTGATTGTACATGAAGCCTATTTAGCCATAAGCGCAAATGCCGCGAAACAATTTTTACTATTGAAACCAAAACAAAAGCTGCGTCATCCATAGTCTTTCGCAGACGGACGGATGCCAACAACCATTCACATGAAGTGGGTGTTTTATGCCACTGTTGGGTACTCACGGGCTAAACTGGACGGAAGACCATTCTGTAATAATGGTACCGAATGGTATATAACAAGTGGGTGTTTTATGCCACCGTTGGGTACTCACGGGCTAAACTGGACGAAAGACCAGTCTGTATTAATGGTACCGAATGGTATATAACGAGTTTGTCCTGAACTGAACGCCGATCATGATCAGGATCGAACCTCGGTCGGTTGGTCCTACGCTCAATGTGCACTTGCCGAGACTCTGAAAATGATAAAGAATTCAGGACTTTTACACTTCCTTCAATAGTGTGATTTGACGTCGGTTCTGATGTTGTAGAGTGGGGGTGGGAGGGGCATGGAGTGGGGACGCCGTCCGGGAATAGGATAACGGGTGGCATTAGGGTGAACTAGTATCAGTTTCGCCTTGATGGCTGGCCTGTGTCTCCTTGTCACACGGAGCGAATCCATCTTGTCTCGTGGTATTACCGTGAGGGCCATGTTTGGTCACTTTAGTTTAAGTTTAGAGACAAGTATGAACAGTCGTTGTTTCACGCCCCGCCCTGACAGCATTAAGGCTAAACTGGGTCCAGAAGCTTCCCGGGACAATGAAAATAGGTTGGATGAAACAACGTTTTTTAGTATTGATCCTTTGTCTATTGAAAAAACCCTAGAGCAGGTAATGGAATCTAACACCGAGAGCCGAACCCAAACACGTAGGCTCAAGGGTTCAATCCCGTGACCAGTTGATCCGCAGCTCAGTCTGCTTACTGACTGAGCTGGTGAGGCTTTCCCTGGCCAGGCGCTCTGAAATGGCTTATGAAACCAGGTTTTGTGTGACCAGGGTATTACCACGTGCGATGGGTGGTTTTTAGTATTCAATCTTCGTCTATTAAAAAAAACACCCCTACAACAGGGAGTGTGATCAACACCCAGATCCGAACCCAAACAAGTAGGTTTACTTTCTAGATAAGACGCAGAACATTGCCTACGTCACAATTAGTAAGCCAGGAAAGTTCTGATGATGCAACGTTGACGCTGGGTGGTTTTCCAGTGTGTTTAGTGCGCCCAGTGAAAGTGCTGATGTCACTCATCCGATATCGGTCACAGCCCAGCGTTGACGGGAAAGTCACTTTGTTGTCGTCAGAAACCGACAGTTTTTAGGTTGGTACTTGTTGGTCACGGTCAGAGAAGAGAGATCTTGATCTACATAATTGGTTATCGTGCGTTAATGGTATATACAGGTAAGTGTTGACACTCCCTGGCTGATAACCCACATTCTGCGTATGCCTTGCCTATATCGATATAGAGAAAGATTATATGTAGAGACATTTATATAGGGACTGGGGCCGTAACTCTGTTATCCATTGAGTGGTCTGATAATACCTACCGCCTGATAACACTCGCCTAGTCTTGAGCGCGGCAGATTCTCATAGGAGTGTCTCAGCTCTAGGGCTTGTCACTTATTAAATGTATGAGATAAAGGATACAGGTTAACATGAAGATGTCGGAATGTGGTGTATCGGTGACGGAGCATGAATCACCGAGGCCGCCAATTCCAATACATTGATAATCACTGACTTGATCGTCAACCGCAGGTTGACGATCAAGCCACTGATCGTCACGCCTCCACCAAACGCCTCCGCCACACGCCTCCGCCACACGCCTCCACCAAACGCCTCCGCCAAACGCCCCCACCAAACGCCTTCTACCTTCCTGGGTTTGAATAAGCCCAGTAAACTTGACCCTTGTCAATGCCCTTGGCGATGTCCTCATACAACTGCGACATGGGTCACCAGGTAGAGGCACCGTTTGCTCCTACTACATGCACTTTCAGGAGTTTAGGACTTATTTAGCCGGTGTGTGCGGTGGCGTGGCGACCGAGACTGGCAGTGGTTGTGGCCCACTTTCCTCGATATGGTTTTCTGCTGTTCACAATGAACACTTGCAATTAGTTGATGTCATCGGAGGTAGAGCGAGACAGTCTGCCTCCCATGCGGTGAAATCTTATAGCTCGATGCAATCTTTGGCTCGGTGGTACCCATAACAACACGCAAATAGCAAGAATATTGAGTTCGTTTGGGTTTTTTAGATGAGGGGAAGTGACTGGAGCAGGTGAATAGATGGGGACGGCGGGCGGGGGGGGGGTGTTACGGTTGGGTTTTTTTTATTAAGGAGGCGTGTAGGTCATGATCTGTCACGGTGCGGTTGGTCAGTCACTCAGGAAACATGGTATATATAGAAGGGTCATGTGGAAGCACCTGCACACCTCCCTAGCCACCCCCTCCCACCCCCACCCCCACTCCTACGCCCACCGCACCCCCACCCCCGCCCCCACTACCCGACCCACCCCCTATGGCGCTCATACCCAATTTCTGGACCCTAAGTGTGCAGTGACCCCTCGCAGCTATTATGGACCTTGGGTATTCACGAAGATATCAGCACACGGTGTACTAATATCTTTGGTATCCATAATAAAGGCCCAGGTTACGCACGAACAATTTCCTTCCGTCAAAGTCTCGCCATCTCGTTGTGGTGGTGTGTATAATCCGGAAATTATATTTCATATAGAACTTGGTCAGGGTCATAAGATTCAAAAATAATGAAATGAATTAATTACGCAATAATTGACTAAACGTTTTTCAAGTCGCTGTCGTTGTAATTGTATTGCCAAAATGAAGCCAGTGTCAGTATATTCCGTGATGAATTATATCGACATGACGTCCTGTAGTTTAATCCGTGTGCTTACTAGCCTGAACTGGCCTAGAACAACGGCTTCCACATAGAAAAGTGGGCCCGGCCACGGACGTGTGTTCCCAACGACGTTATACGTTATATGTGGTGAGACTTGCCTCGCCATTGTACTATTGCATGTTTTGTTTTACATTGTAATATTTTGCTTTTCATTTTTTTGAGGAAGCCCCATGTTCCTAGCGTATGTTATTCGGGGTATCCTCGTTAAATAGATATGTTTAAACCAACGACTTACGTTTTGGCGCTTTCCTCATTCTAGAAATTGTTTTTGTGAGTCGTGTTTTTCTGTTATTAGTCGGGTAAAATCGTTTCAATTCGTGTTCTTTGTCATCTCACCTTGTTGACCACGGCGATGGCCGGAACTTTTTCATTTGGTGTTTACCCCACCTCCCCGCCCCACTCCGCTGTCCCCACCACACAAACAAGAACACTATGTGTCTGATTGGGGCGGGCGGCTCCAGTGTAACCAAGCGGACCTGCTTGAGGGAATACCTGGCAGGTAGTCGATGGAGCGGTTTTATTCAATGATGACTGCATGATGGAGGTTTTATGGATGTTGATATATTTGTTACGATGTTGTATATTGAGTGTAGTCAACTGGACTCGTAATTTATATGTCGACCACTTACTTGAGATTGGCGGGGGCGGGGGGGGGGGGCAAACTTTTCCCCGCCGGCGTGCTCACCTCACCTGTTTACCTGACCTGTATATTGAACACCATGGAAAGAACGGTATTTCATGTGGGGGAGGGGTGTGGAGGTGGGCCGCATGGGGTGTGGCGAGGTGGTTAATGAGTGGGTAGGGAGGGGTGAGGGGCGTCGGAGCCTGATTACATAAGACGTGAGTATGCGGCGGCTCGGGCACGTTGTTAGGCGAAGAGTTGTTGGCACTGCCCGCTGTTTTTTCATGGTTGGGCGGATGGACGATTTCTCGTTGTGAGTACGACCGTGGGCCGGGCTGGGGCGGTCGGGGAGGCACATCATGTGCGTGAAGCTAGCTAGACACACCTACAGCACGGATGTTTGCAGCCCGAGGCCGCTTATCGTCAGAGTGAGTGAGTGAGTCTCTACATTGTTCCGCCGCTACACCATGTCGACAATGGCAAGTCGTCGCTTTGCCTCATAACTCACGGATATCTAATGCGTATCCGCGGCTTGTGGATGGTTCCGCCTTCGTCACATTGAAAGATCACGGTATATGACGTATTGTTGGGCCTCAATCATTGGGAGAAGGGCTGTCGCTGTGGCCGCTTTCGGACCGGGGAACCCATGAGATTGTCGGTGAGTAGTGGTGAGATTATATTAGCTTCCGGGAGTTTACCTGCGGAATCTGGGCCCGTAAGTTCGAAACGGCGGGGGCCAAATATTTCGCCCCGCTCCATGCTAATGTCCTATTCTAGGGCGAAATAATTTGCTCCCGCCATTTCCAACATTACGGGCCCTGGTCTTCACCCAGACAACCTCAGACAGACAGATAAACAGATAGAGAGACAGAGAAACAGACAGACAGACAGACAGACAGAGATACACGCCGTTAAATGTGCACTGGGGATCCCAGCCTACTCCGCGGGTGGGGGGTGGTCGGGATGGTTTGGGGGGCGGCGGGGTGGAGGGGGGGCTGCAAGCCAGACAGCCAGGTGTGGCTTGCATGATGGAGATGGCTTATCGTGGGATGATGCGTGGTCAGCCGAACCCAAACTCTGCGCAAATACTGCGCCGCGCCGTGGGGGCGGGTGGGGGTCTGCTCATAGTAATGTGTGCTGTTCTGGTGTTCTCTATTGGTGGCTAGATGTGACAGCTGCATATGGCACTTGTATTTAGTCTGATATCGATGTATTTCACCTTTTTATATTGTTACTAGCCGCCCGCGTTCGCAGTAATAAGCGAAAGAAATAACAGTATGACAGTATTTTGTTTTATACGTCAAATAGTAGCAGGCAGAAGGTAGACATTAGGCAGAAATAATATCGATAATTATATTGACATAAATTGAGACCGGGACATAAATGTTAAGGATATTTAAACCCTGTGCAATTATTGTGCATCCAGTACAGAATATTCAAATTGCGGCTAAAGCACGATAATAAACGAATATCAGTCCAGTAAAACTAAGGCCCAAGTTCATACATTGATTGAGTAAAAAAAAAAGGGTTGATTGAGTTGAAAAAGGGGCTGTTTCCCGTCCGTTGTTCGTCATTTAACGTACTACTACCTTCAGTGGATAAAATCTGCCTGACGTCCTGGTTGGATCTATAGAATTGACGTGTAGACCGCTTAACTATACTGTAAACTTGGATCAAAGATCAAAAAGATCAAATCAATGGAAATAGGCAAGGTTCCCCGGGCAGAGTTCGTTCTCTTGCTACTGATGGGAAGTTGTGGGCGCGAGACTGTACGGGATTTGTTGGCTTTGATGATGGTTCGGGATAATCACCCGAAAGCGATATTATGCGCTGGATAAGGTGATAAGCACCGAGCGGTAGTGTTGACACATATGCCATAGCGTTGACATGTAAGAGCGAGTTGATACATCCAAGGTGGACCAAGCAGTGCATCCAGTGGTTCAGTTGGATATACTTTCAAGGCGGCTGCTGGAGCCAATGGGCTCTTGCATGCCGCGGCATAGTGGGACAGACAGCTTCATTTTATTAGTATAGATACTCATTCTTTCCTTCTCCAGCAGTGTATGGCCAGATTAGTGTGGCCGGCCACAATGTATTGTGTTATTGATCAAGCAGCACTTTCCCACGACGGCCTGGCTGTGGCTTTGGTAGACAGACCCGGGTCTGCCCTCAGAGCCAGACATTGACAGTGTTGGAATGGTTCCAGATATATCTTTCCTTTCAGTATGCTTGGACCTCTTGATGTAGTGGACTGTGGTTAGATCACTAGACCGCAGAGGTCCTGGGTTCGAATCTGTGCTCGGGCAACGTAATCTGGGGCGCGTTTCATCCATTCATCCTTTATCCTCCCGGGAGGTTCATTGGCCCAGTTTAGCTCTGTTGTGCACAGAAACGGCCAAAAACACCATTCATTCTATTTCGGTTTTTGGTTCGGCCTAGTACTGGCCCAGACTCAAAAAGTGCAGCGTTTGGCTTATGGCTGATTCGAGTGTAGCTTTTTGTGTGGGATAATTAATTATCCCTCTAATTCTACAATAGCGGGTGGTAACCCCGTGGACATGGCTCTATGTATTAGTCCGCGATGGGAGACCACAGGTCAAAATGTCCTTCCTACGCCCATTAACACTACAATTGATATAGGCGATAGTGTTAGAAGTGTGGGCAAAAACCCCAACTGCACCCTAAAGCCACTATGTATGTCGCCATTTATTACTGACAGAAGTCTAAAGACTTCTGTCAGTATACTGCTTTATTCGGTTTTTAAATTTGTTTGTTTGTGTGTTTTTTTATTCGCTCGATACAGGTCGCAATTCAAAACCTACGGTCATCAAACTTCACAGAAAGAAAGATTAAGGCTAAGTTCGTTAATGGCATATGTAGGTCAAAGGTCAAGGTCACAACGATTTTTTGAAAAAAAATCGTAGAACGCGAATATCTCCGTTAATATTAGAGCTAGAGATCTCGGACAAGTTTCACAACGTGCTACACTTTATAGCGCATATTTCGGGTATTGTTTACTTTTTGATGCGTCATGCTCATTTTTGAGCAAAATGACGTTTTCTGTTTTTTGAAAAAGGAATAAAATGACCTTGACAGTTTTCTTATAGTTTGACCCATTTAAATTGAAGATATCGCTCTCAGTCTCCAGCCTCTCATAGAAAGATGAATGACAATAATTTCTGTCAAATCTGAGATTTTTCGTATGCGTCATATGACGCCACGACGACGTCACTTCCGGTACATAGAAAAAATCGTCAACAATCGAAAAAAAATGCAAAAAATGCGGGAATTGCGTCATTTTGTAGGGAATAAGGTTTCTAGTTTAACGTATTAAGAAAAACAATATGTTCCAATCTTACTTCCGGTTCCAGGGGCGATGGCATTTCCTATGGGACTTCCAATGTTAAAGCCGTCTATCTCTCATGCTAGGAAAATTTGTTTGCCGCGTATTTCAAAGGTGCCTAAGTCCAACAGTGTCAGGATTTTTTCTTCAGTTAAACATGGCACCCAGTAGCCTCGGTGCTTACTAGAAAAAATTTGGGCAAATAATGACGTCATAGGAATTTTTTGAAATTTGCCCCATTGTGAAAGATAGGGATTTTTGGTGCTTGCAGGGGCTGCCACGGGCGTCCCATTAGAGTTATCGCCCTAGGCTTGCAGTTGTAGATGGATATTACTAGAATAAGTCATCAACTGTAAACATGGTGACATAGCCCAATAACTTTTTGGTATATAGTCAAACGAACTTAACATAGGACCCTATGGAGATTATCAATCTTCCTTCCATATGACGTGCTTCCGATTGAGCGATCTTACTTTGCTTCACTATTGGGAGAGATGTGGACGAGTGCAAGAGACCTAGGGTGGGTCGACGGCGAAGGCTTGTCTCAGTTTCGTTTCCATGGCAACCGAAGATTTGCCCAATGATAAAGTATACAAATTCCGTTTAATTTAGAAAATTCGTCAAAAATCGGAAAAACAAGCTAGAGCTTAGATCTTTGCGGATTATGGTAGGGAATATACGTATCTAGATCACTATTGGCAGCAAAACATTATTCTTCTTTTCATCTTGGCTGCAGAGTCCTTTCTTCGTCTGTTTTTTTTTCATTTATCCGTAATGATGAAGAATAGCAATTTTCAGTAATTAGGTCAAGCCATATCAGAAGAGCTGACAATCCTACCGCCGTTCTAGTCAACGTTTTTGATTCATAGTACAAAGGTTTGTGTTTTGGTATTTGGACGTCGTCGTGCGTCATGCCATGACGTCAGCATGACGTGATGACGTCATAATTTGGTAAATGCCATTACTCGCCTATTATACGTCATAGCGACTTCCGGTTTGTTTGAGGTTAAACCTTATACCAAGGGACAACTGGTGGTATGCGTAACTTTCTTGGCGGTACTGAAGCGTGTGCGTCAAAAATGACGTCCAAGTTTACGTTACCCGACTTAATCGCGAGATCCTCTACGTTGCAACTACTTAGGCACTAGCTAAAATCACTAGGTACATAAGCAGGTAAAGTGAAATAAAATTGAAGCTAATTTGTTCATTTTTGTAAGCGTCAGTGACGTCATGTGACGTCACGTTGACGTTTCGATGGCAACGGAACTAAGCCCAAAGTTAAAGTATAGAGAGTCTAGCCAAATTGGAAAATTCAATAAAAATCAGGTGAAGAGAGAGAGAGAGAGAGGAGCTGTACGACATGGGTGCAAGTTACTTCTGTCAGTCCCATTCAGCCTACGGCTGATTATGGTCTTGTTTCCTCTCGGGTTTTTTGGTACTCAACGTGATGTGGCGATTTCCTTACTCAACTTGTGGAGTCGATGAGCGAGACACGTGCTTGGGCCGGGGGCACGGTAACCTTGGTAACCACCATAGGAGTGGATGTGTGGGTGGGTGGGAGGAGGGGGCGGGGGGTGGGGTGGATGAGTGGGATGGGCTCTCTGAGTGTGTTTGTGTGGGTTGATGGTTGCGACGAAGCGCATCCCCAAGTCAGTCACACTCCGAGACCGAGAGAGAGAGAGAGAGCCCCCCCCCCTGCACCCCCCCCCACCACCGAATTCAAAGGAAATAAAATCATCCATCTGATAGGAATAAAAAACGCAGTTGCTGTTTTGGGCTGTTTTTGGTGGTGTATTCAGTCGTTGAACGCGCTGGCTGCATGTGGGGATATGTGTGGACCCAGTGCAAAAGGACTTGGTTGATGGTTTGTACTGCCAAGCTTTCCGGCTCGCTGCAAGTTCAATACACCCAAGATAAGGGTCGTTACTCATCTGTTGACTGCCATCGTTTGCAAGTCCCGTGACCGTGAAGAAATGGCTCCATGGCTGCGTCCATATTTGCTGTGTTCAGTGTCTCCCACACCTCCACCCCCTCCCCTTGCCGTTACTCCTTCCTCCCTCTGCTCTGGCCCTTCGCCGCTGGGGATCCCAGGGTGGTTTTTCCAGTTGTGGGTTGAGTCGGCTCGCCTTACGTATACCCACCCTTCCTGGCTTCATGTATCCCTCCCCCCTCCACCCACCCCTGACCGTGCTCCGGGAGACCCCACTTCGGGTTGCTTGATCTTTCGTCTGGCACCTGCTACTCCACGCCGTTGCTGCGCAATCTCTGCCTCTCTTCCCACCCCTCTCTCCGCCCCCCTGTCCTCTCCCCTCGTCTCTCCACCCCCTGTCACTCTGCCCCCCTCTCTCTCCGCCCCCTGTCTCTATTCACACCCCCTCTCTCTCTCTCGCTCCAGCCGTCTGTCTAGCTCCGCTACCCACTCTTTCACCTTGTACCTGGGGCCACATAAATGCGGTCCGCTCGTCGCGGGTAGGTCCGCTCGTCGCGGGTACGCACAGTGATAACTCAACCCCCGCCTTCCGTTTCTATGCCTTCCCCGCGTGATAAGCAGGAAGCGAGCGTGGGTCCGGTCGTGGATCCCAGGTGGTGCCCGGGTCCTCTTCTGTCCCTCTCCCCCCGCCACCCCCTCCCCCCCCCCCCCACCACCCCAATACCCCGCTCTGGGCGTCTGGGGAAGGTCAACCCGTGGAACCGCTCAACAGCGGACGGAGCTAACGAGAGCGCGATTGGCTATAGTTGGCTATCAATATCTGATCTCTCAGCCGGGATAGAGCGAGTATAGGTCCGGGGCCGGAGGGAGCCGGGGGTTGGGGGGGGGGGGGGCGGGGGAGGGCTTATCTCTGTGGGGTCTCTGCTCATTGACTGTGGATGCGGCGTGGGGTGCTGTTGTCAGCCGGACCTGGGTGTTCTGGCGTTCAGGGAGTGGCGTGAGATAGGGGCGATCACTCCGGATGGATAACTAGAGTGATATTGACAAATACTTGTAGGTATGTACTCACAAACATATATATATTGATATACGCATGTATACACACACATAAATGAGGGTTACACGGATCTATACACATATGTTTTATGTTTTGTTGTAGTAAGCCAAACAGGCAAACGAATGGAATGAAATGAGTTGGTGGTGTGACGAGGTTAGGCCCCCTTTGTGCACGCCAGGGCTAAACTGGGCCAAGGAACCTCCCTTAACGAGGAATGAATGGAGGAAACATATCCAAGATTAGGTGCCCGGCCTGGGTTCGAGCCCATTGCTCTACGGCAATACTACGGGGGCGTTGTTCACCAAACCCAATTCATTTTGTCGCGTTTTTTTTTCGTTTTGCCCAGTTTTGCCTTCATTTGCACAAAAGTTGCATTTTATGATTGTCCATGCACAGACGTGCACAAATGGATGTACACGTTCAGGTATATCGAAAAAAATATTCACATTTACATACGGATGCGAAGCGATGAACACGGATACAGATACAGACTTATATATTGGTACAAATACCGCTGTGTAAAAACCAAGCAAAAGACACACATTTGTACATATGCTGTACGGACTATTAGACAATCCGACGCTGTTACTGACTGACAGCACAACGCTGTTATCCCATGATGAACATTCGGTCTTTCCCGCCTTGCGGGCCTTCGATTGGTGTCGAGCAGACGGCTGGGCAAAACTTGTCCCAACCCAATATGTGTAACTACTAAAGTTGGGAAGCGTCCGGGGATAGTCCCGATCGCGGGGCTCTGGGTCAATAATCTGTGATGCTGCATACCTGAAACGTTCACTCGGACCACTTAGACCAGTCTTGTACCCTCGACCTCCGTGTATGTCAGACAGAGAGACACATGTCAGGGCTATTTTAAGCAGATGGCTATGTATATACTCTCGCCTCGGGTGGGTGTTTATCAGAGATTAGTCGTCAACATGCTGTTATAATCCCCAGTGGCAGTGGCGAATCATTGCCAGCGTCAGTGAGTAACGCTGTTTGGGACGCAGGAGGTTTCGATTCCCCGTCACAGTTATAACATTTGACCATGCCAGCCTTGGTTATGGTGAGTACACGTTATGGAATATACGTTTACTCCGGTCTTTGATGTCGACTGTCGCCTCGTTGACGATTATGTGGCAGATCATGTGATAGATCATGTGGTATCTCCGCAGTGGCCGAGCTGGTAGACCCCGAGGTCGGGTCATGGTGGATATATCCCAGGTC
Source organism: Arenicola marina (assembly GCA_964019135.1). Lineage (NCBI taxonomy): Eukaryota > Metazoa > Annelida > Polychaeta > Arenicolidae > Arenicola > Arenicola marina. Next base: position 6,936,629 of record OZ025257.1, on the reverse strand, counting down.
CCCGTACGCGGTACAGCTTAACCAACCCATGTGGGTGTGAAGGCCTCGTCGACCAAATCTAATCAAGGAGTATTGGGAAGCTGGCCGTGTCCTTGCGTGACCCACTGCTGGGTGTGCTGTGCTGAGGGGTAGGCTGTCCCTGCCTACCTGGCCGTGCCCCGTCCTAATCGTTAGGCGGTGGCACCTCAATAGCCGTGAAGTACAGAGGAGATCTAGTTGCCTGAAGTCACTCTCATCCACGGAGTTAGCTGTAGCCCATGGTAGCCCCATGTGACGTTGTTGGGAAACAACGTCACATGTTGTGCGGAGCAACAACTGTCTCATATGGGACTATATAGCCCATGGGAGCACAAAGGTAGTTTAAAGCAATATACTTACATGCGCCATCTCAGATTTTTTACACTTTACAATCAAGACTAAAAGTATCTTAAAATTATGATGCATATATTATTTATCTCTTTGAGTCTGTAAAACAAATTTTTTTACATAAAACTAAGCGGTTTATTAATAACGCGCGTGGACATCCTGGCGAGCCGCTGTCGGCATCACACAGCATACCGAAGGGGTCTCGATAAAACCCGGAATACTTGCAGAATTTCCGCCGCGAAGAATTTTTCCGAAGTGTTCCGCGTTTTATTGATGACCCAACCGAACAGCGAACAGGCGCGTAGGAATATAAAGCCGGCCACCAACTCTTCTGCTCCGGAAAACAAATTCGCTCTCTCTGGATATCCACGGGCTTTCAAGATTTAAATTCAAGACATAATATATTAATTTGACCTGGAGAAGAGGTTGGTACAACAACAAATACGAAATATATTGCTTTAAAACTCATTCTATACATCCGTCCATACCTGTCGGCGCCACCGACCCCCCCCCCCCCCCCCGCCTCCTCCCTGGAATCTGTGGGGGAGTTTCCCAATCGGCTATGAATCGCGCCCCCAACTTGCCCTCTAATAACCAGTTAAGTATAACGTTGTTATGGAGACCACAAGCCTTGCGAGGTGACCGTCGGTGGGGTCTTTAAGAGACACACCGCGTACCACTGGTGTCGCAGCCGTGGCAACAGGCAGTGGGCGGGTGGTGAACGCCCTGAGGCCAGGGGGGGAGGGGGTGGTGAACTCCATGGGGCCTGGGGGGGGGGGGGGCGGGGGCGAGGGGGTTGAACGCCATGGGCCGGATGCAGCCACCTTGTCTGAGATGGAAAGTTTCTAAGACTGGTGGAAGGCTGTTTGTTGGGTAGGGGTTGGGGGGCGGTCTGTGCCGATCTGTGTTGCTCGCTGGCGGTATATGGAACTAGACTAATTAGGAATAAGTGGATATCCCGTCGCCCTGGATATCAGTTCAGTCTACTTGCCACCCGTGACAGGCGAGACTTTGTCCAGTGGCTTTGTGCTGGTCTGTTTCGTAGATTACATACGAATCCCAGATTCAATTTGGTTATAATCTCTTTATTGAATGTGTGAGATTTTGAGCATCAGACGAACAACAATCAGTCGCACGTCGAATGAGCTCTAATTTAGCTATACTAAGCTGTAATAAGATCTAATAAGCTCTAATAAGCTCTAATTAACCCTATGCTGTTGGCTACACTCTGCCCTATATCTCACAGGCGAGACCACCCGTAGAATAGGCGTGGGACCCTCTGCCCCACCCCCCCGTACAACTGTTGTCTAGTTTCTAGTTTCTTTTGGGTCCTTGTTCCAATGTTTCAGTAGCTCTCAGGTATTACTCTCGTCTAGCATTACGCCAACAATCGTGGAGGCTGACAGAGCTGTCTTTACGCCAACGACTGTGTCGCTCTGTCGCCAGCGTCGAATGTCGCAAGCGTCGATTTTTTGTCGCCAGCGTCGATTAATTGTCGCCAGCGTCGACTGTCACAAGCGTCGACTGTCGCTCTGTCGCCTGCGTCGACTGTTACAAGCGTCGACTCGCTCTGTCGCAAGCGTCGACTGTCGCTCTGTCGTCAACGTCGACTGTCGCTCTGTCGCAAGCGTCGACTGTCGCTCTGTCGTCAGCGTCGACTGTCGCTCTGTCGCAAGCGTCGACTGTCACCAGCGTCGTCTCGCTCTGTCGCAAGCGTCGACTGTCGCTCTGTCGTCAGCGTCGACTGTCGCTCTGTCGCAAGCGTCGACTGTCACAAGCATCGATTCGCTCTGTCGCAAGCGTCGATTCGCTCTGTCGCAAGCGTCGACTCGCTCTGTCGACTGCCGCTTCAATGACTAGATATGAGACACCGATTAGAGACAGGAGCCGTCACTTTGTCGTCTACGCTTCACCCCCAAATCGATTTAGTCTTTACTTGCATTGTAATAAACGGAAGACGTCTCCCCACGTCTCGTCGCCATGGCAACAGCAGCATCGACAGACGTTGACGGGAATGGCGGGGGTGAGGATGGGGGGGGGGGGGCGCGGTGGTTGGTCGGTTTTTGTTTTATCTCTGGTCGTCGGCGACAACGGATATTACGCCCGCCTTGGGGGTCGCTTCAGTACGAGTCTGCGAGAGGCAAGGACCACCCCTCGTACCTTACACCCCGCCCCCCCCCCCCTCTCCCAACCAACCCCCTTGTTGACCTGTTAAACTCTCAGTTTTTCAGTATGTTCATATCGGTCTCGGCCCAACTCGGCTCACAACCTATGAAATGAACATGTGATGGAGAATGGAGAGAATGGTTTTTGAACTGGTTGTTTTATTGGCGTTTACCCGCCCCTGTCCCTGGTGGGAGTGGGCTGGTGGCTATGTACACCAGTCGATGGCTGCTGCTGCGTGTCGTGACCAGTCGTGCTGTAGCGGCAATGGGGGGACCGCCCACGATCTCTGGTAACATTCGGTGCTTCCCACACATTTGGTGAGAAATCCATGTCGGCAAATGTGGATTGAACCATCGCATCATCGAAAAAACTATTGTCTCATTTCGCTATTACTTGACCTCTCACCGCCGTGCAGGCGTTTTGTTTTGACCGACATTTGGAGGCGGGTATGTGGAAGGTGCTGTGAAGTTGTGACTGAAGCTTGCCAGGCATCTTGATTCGGCTCAGGCAATATATCTAGGGTAGACGAATTTCAATTGTTCGAGCGAGGAATTGGTGCGGGAAAAGGGGCGTGGTGGGGGGCGCTCGAGTGGTGTCAACTTGGGAAGCGACAGGTTTGTATCACCGCGGGGTATGCCGGGGGTATACCGGAGGCAGTGACAGGGCGGGGTATACTGGGGGTATACCGGGGGCAGTGACAGGAGTGGTGACTCGTAAGGTCAGGGGTCAGGGCGGGGTATGCTGGGGGTATACCGGGGGCAGTGACAGGCTTGTGTCACCGTGATGTATGCTGGGGGTATACCGTTGGCAGTGACAGGCTTGTGTCACCGTGGGGTATGCTAGGGGTATACCTGGGGCAGTGACAGGTTTGTATCACCGCGGGGTATGCCGGGGGTATACCGGGGGCAGTGAAAGGTTTGTATCACCGCGGGGTATGCCGGGCGTATACCGGGGGCAGTGACAGGTTTGTATCACCGCGGGGTATGCCGGGGGTATGCCGGGGGCAGTGACAGGTTTGTATCACCGCGGGGTATGCCGGGGGTATACCAGGGGCAGTGACAGGTTTGTATCACCGCGGGGTATGCCGGGGGTATACCAGGGGCAGTGACAGGTTTGTATCACCGTGGGGTATGCCGGGGGTATGCCGGGGGCAGTGACAGGTTTGTATCACCGCGGGGTATGCCGGGGGTATACCAGGGGCAGTGACAGGTTTGTATCACCGTGGGGTATGCCGGGGGTATACCAGGGGCAGTGACAGGTTTGTATCACCGCGGGGTATGCCGGGGGTATACCAGGGGCAGTGACAGGTTTGTATCACCGTGGGGTATGCCGGGGGTATACCGGGGGCAGTGACAGGTTTGTATCACCGCGGGGTATGCCGGGGGTATACCAGGGGCAGTGACAGGTTTGTATCACCGCGGGGTATGCCGGGGGTATACCAGGGGCAGTGACAGGTTTGTATCACCGCGGGGTATGCCGGGGGTATGCCGGGGGCAGTGACAGGTTTGTATCACCGCGGGGTATGCCGGGGGTATACCAGGGGCAGTGACAGGTTTGTATCACCGTGGGGTATGCCGGGGGTATACCAGGGGCAGTGACAGGTTTGTATCACCGCGGGGTATGCCGGGGGTATACCAGGGGCAGTGACAGGTTTGTATCACCGTGGGGTATGCCGGGGGTATACCGGGGGCAGTGACAGGTTTGTATCACCGTGGGGTATGCCGGGGGTATGCCGGGGGCAGTGACAGGTTTGTATCACCGCGGGGTATGCCGGGGGTATACCAGGGGCAGTGACAGGTTTGTATCACCGCGGGGTATGCCGGGGGTATACCAGGGGCAGTGACAGGTTTGTATCACCGTGGGGTATGCCGGGGGTATGCCGGGGGCAGTGACAGGTTTGTATCACCGCGGGGTATGCCGGGGGTATACCAGGGGCAGTGACAGGTTTGTATCACCGCGGGGTATGCCGGGGGTATACCAGGGGCAGTGACAGGTTTGTATCACCGTGGGGTATGCCGGGGGTATACCAGGGGCAGTGACAGGTTTGTATCACCGCGGGGTATGCCGGGGGTATACCAGGGGCAGTGACAGGTTTGTATCACCGTGGGGTATGCCGGGGGTATACCGGGGGCAGTGACAGGTTTGTATCACCGCGGGGTATGCCGGGGGTATACCAGGGGCAGTGACAGGTTTGTATCACCGTGGGGTATGCCGGGGGTATACCAGGGGCAGTGACAGGTTTGTATCACCGTGGGGTCCGGTCTGTTGCGTGGATACCGGCGAATAACTTTGGACCCCGGAAGTGTTATTCTATCCAGTCTAACGGTGTAAGTAACTTATGTAGCACTTATACAGAAAGTTATAATCTAGTCGGTGGAGACACACGTGCTCCACCGGCCAGAGAACTGTCTGGTACTAGCCGGGCGTCTATTAATCTTCGTCATCCATGTATCACGTGATAGATGAGAGGCAGACCTGCTGTGCATCTATAGATATATGTTATATTGTACATACAGGATATATCCATTGTGTCTATTGAGGTGGTTTGCGGCGGGCTGAATCCAGGGGCTTTTGATGTGGGATCGCACTGCAGGAATGGTCTCCTGGCTGCTTACAATGGGGGCCACAGCGGAAATAGACAATTCAGTTTGTGGTATATTTGGTATATATAAATATACGTGCATAGGACGCTGACGTCACCCCTCCCCCCCCCCCCCCACCACCACCCGGCTGTGCACCAACGGGCTAGTGCACTGTGGTAACACAGGGGGCCATATAGAGATGCGTCCCATGACAACCCGAGGCTAACAACGGCGGCGTCAGCTGGTGGTCGCGCAGAGGTCTGTCTGTGTGTCTGTTCGTCGGTCAGCGCTCTACACCATTCTACGGCATGATGTCATCCCCCCCACCCCCCAAACACGTGGACAGCTAACGGAGATGGTCACACACACACTGGGGGACAACCATGCTGGGGTCGTTACGGCGTGTAGCCTACAGCTACGTCTTCCAGGACACGGTCCAAAGTGTTTCTGTAAGTGCTTCAGCCCCAGTCTTTCGTGTCACTCTCTCCCTTTGACTTCGGAGTCGCGTCTCCGGACGTCTCACGGCGTTTCGCGACGTCTCACCAGAGATATGCGTGGTGTGGCACATCGTGTGTCCTGTGTCGGATTACGTCGCTCTACAATCTGTGGCGTCGCATCGCGTCCCACGCGGCCCGATATTGCGTGACGTCGTCGGTTTAGTAATCGTGATTAGTGTAACTATATGGCGGCGTATTAATTTGTGTCATTGTTCCATTGTTTGGCGTAGTAAGCGGTCGCCGTCGCCCCGGGCGATGGGGGAAGGCCACGCTGTGGCGGTCAGCAGGGACTGAGGCGTGGCGTTGTACGCTGACAGGGTCTATATTGTTGCCCGTTGTTAGGGACCGGGGCGGCGAATGGACCGACTGAAGACCGTGTGTTTGGTCAATATTGACCGCCAGGTGCGTGATGGGGCCGTGATTGGGGCGAGATGGGTGAGATGGACGCCTGGTGGTGGGACGCCTGGTGGTGGGTGGTGGCTTTACCTGGTAATCCCCAGGACTGGCGGCTGATATCATGCCATGTATAACAGGCGGCGAGGATGGCTGGGCGTGGGGCCAGGAAATAACGCTCATCGCCCGGGGTTAGTGACTCAGGCTGGGTGGGTGGGTGGCCGTGGGTGCAGCCAGGTGTCTGGATGCCGATGTCTCCCTGGGAACCACCGATCCGGATGGACGTTGGGTTAAACAAGGTGGTCTGGCTCAGCAGTGGTTGGGGGCCACGTACAACCTTGACATTGCAGAGTGGGTGCAACCAGGGCAGATATTGATAACATAGGCCTATATATGGACAAGTATTTATGTAACTACTTACAGGCGTTCAAGGGTGGTGAATGAGGTCCTTATAGACACCAAGTAGCGACATGTAACAGTGGAGTGGCCGAGAGTCGAACAACGAGATCGAGAGGTGACGAGTCTTCTCTTTAATTAGGGCACCGAGTTACAGTCTGGCCCGTGGAGAGTGGGTGGGTTAGGGGGTGAGGTGGGGTGGGATGTGGGGTAGAAATAAATCCTGCAATGTCGGTTCCCATTGCAGGTAGCGCCGACCACTTGCTATAGGGATGATAGTTGCCCGTGTGGCCCTTAATCCTTGCGTGCCCCGCTACTATGGCCGCCAGGACTTGTACCATGGAAGATCCCTTAGTCCCCGATTATTGGATTAGATGATCTGCACTCGAAGATCGCCGTTTACTCAAGTGGATTAGCGGCAAGACATTCAGGATCATGTCATTTCTCCGCGATCTTTTCCGTCCCTTCGTCGTTACGGCTTTGGGAAGGACAAGGGAAATTTGTCAATGGTGTGAACAGTTTGGGGGATTCTCTTTCTTTCCAGGATGATCTGAAATAGCAACAATGAACATTGGAGCCAGGACTACACTGTGCCTTTGCTAACTATCGAGCATAAAGAGCGCCTGCTCACAATTAGGGAGGCCAGTGGAAAGAAATGGTGCCGCGTTGTGCCCATGAAGGCTAAAGTAGGTCAAGAAACGTCCAGGGCAATGAACTGGGGGTGGCTGAAAAAAGTTGAGGCGGTGAGCGCCGTAGAATATATACACGAAAAAGCGGTCCCAATGGCTGGGCGGTCGTAAGGCGGGGTTCCACTGTGGTAGGTATATTGGACGCAGATCTCGCCGTCTCGGGTCCCACTGGTGCGGTTTACGGCAAATATCTAAACGCCTTCACAGCCAAGTGGCAAGTGCCCTCTCCGTGTTTACGATGCGCATATGTTACGCATCGCTTGGCGCGTGGCTTGTAAACTGTCATCGAGGACACTCGACTGCCGGCGGGAGGATGGTGGTGGGGGTGGGCGGGGGGGGGGGGGGGATAATGGAGCATAAGCGTCCTAGTGCCATCGTCCTGGTGCCAGCGTCCTGGTGCCATCGTCCTGGTGCCAGCGTCCTGGGCCAGAGTCATGGATCCAGAAGACGGATCGTCATTTCGTGTTTAGTGTGAGATGTCTGTGTTTAGTGTGAGAAAGCTATATTGACTATATGTAGATATTTACTGTTTGTAACGAGCCGTTGGGGTGAATTGATCTGCTGTTTTTGTTTTTGAACATGGGTCAGTACCAGACTTGTGTTGGCAATCGTCTGGCTAGCTCTCTGAATGGCATTTCGTAATGTCATTATTTTTCTTCAAATTGCACTTCATAATGTTATTTTTTTCTTCACATGGCACTCCATAATGTCCCACTGTCATGCGCATGTCACATGCCGCTAAGCGGCGAGTGTGGGATAAAAGGATGCTCCGACAAGTGTGTGTGGCGAGTTGACGAGAAAACCCCCGTCGATGAGTCACCACGATAACCAGGTTCACCGGCCCAGATTGTGCTCCCCCCCCCCCCCCCCACCCCTCTCTCTCTCTCTCGTTACGATGTTATGGGGTGTGATGCGTCGGGTTTGCTGGTAAGGATGACAATTGTTACCACACTAGCCCACCAGGTGGCGCTTCACCTCTGGACCCCACACACAAGTGGACCAGTGATTGGTGGGAGTACGGTTCGTGAGGGGTGGGGCGTCGTATGGGAGAGCGGGGGTGGGGGGGGGTCGCCCCCACACTGTCGCTGTCAGGAATGACTCTGAGGTGTGTAAGTATGTGTGTGGGTGGGAGAGTGGGATGTGGTATGATATAGGGGTTGGGGATTGGGGGGGAGGGGAGGGAGTGGCGGGGGGGTTAACTGCTAGTCGTCCCCATAATGTGGGCGGTTGGGTGTCAGGGGGCGAGCGGGCGTGGGGGTGGGGGTGTGGCTGGTTACTAGGCGTGTCTGGGTATGTCGCACATACACTATGTGGTCAATCCGGCTTATAACCTCGGTCAGTTAGTTCATCAGGTCCTCATAATTAGCGGCCTGTTGTGTCAAACGGTCTCGGTCAGTTAGTTCACCAGGTCCTCCTAATTACCGGCCTGTTGTGTCAAACGGTCTCGGCTTGACGCACATAGCTTAATGTGTAAAAGTGAGAGCGTGACTTCTATGAAAGTGAGGTTGTGGGTCTGTATGACCGGCTCTCACTGCCCGGCGTGCTCGATACCCAGCGGATTAAACCGACAGCGAGATCCGGGAGGCTGGCGTGTGTGTGCAGCTCATAGTGACTTGAATCGTGGAAGTTCGCGTCAGAACAAGCTATTTACCATTGACTATGGAAATACTTAATGTACGTATGTTTATGTGTGGAGCAGATACTACTTGCTGCTGCGATTATAGTCCTAACATATGTCGAAAACACTATTTACCGAGCAATTTGTGTAGCTTACTACTCCCCCCCGTCCACACACCCCACGCCTCTCTAACAACGTTTGCCGTTATGTGCAGAGATGCATGAAAACTGTCAGTTCTGTTCTGATAGTTTCTGGGATCAACATAACTTCTGAGCGGCAAAAACTGCAGTTTTGAGACAGAGGTGTGGAGAAAGTGACCTATTGGTGATACATTCGCGGAGGTGTAGAAACAGTGACGCATTGGTCAGTCACACATTCGCTCGGTTGACGTTTGAAGTTCGTTGTTCGTTACGAAGTGGTGTTTTATGTCTTACGCATTGTCCGCTGGTTCCCGTGAAGTCTTGGTGTTGTCGCTGTCTATGTGCAGTCGCTGCGAGGTATTCTGTCGCTCATTGCCCTATACGTACCGAACCCTGGCAGGTATTGTCAGTTCGTCCAAACAAGTCCGTGTATTACGGTTTCTGTCAACAGCTACTGTTACATCACCTCAGGCCCCTTTAATATCAGCCGCGTCTTTATCACCCCATTCCTGCTTCTCATGCCGTGCTGTTTTTATCGCCCGCCCACGTTAATACTCTCTTGTTGTGTCCTCCCCTAGGTCGGCCGCCCAAGAGAATGACGACGCCTTCCAAGGCGAGAGACCGGCCGACGGGGCTTCCGGTAGAGGCGCTGCTGTAGGCGCCCACAACGCGGCGCCACAGGCACGACACGATTTGACTAGAGATTGATACACGCATTTTTGGTGATAATTGTGGTGGTGAATGTCCTCCGAGTATATCACTCTTTCGTCTTGCGGACCTGGTGTGACGGGATTTACCCTCGGGTCGGCAGTGTGAATCAAACACCCGCGACATACCGTACCGTCCCCTTGGATACCGCGGCCGCCGAGCGCGCGGTGTGCGAGTCCACGCGATGGGAGCCAACGGGAGCTGCCCCGTGCCTCGTTATGGCTGGTGCATCCGGGCCCAGAACCCCAACATCTGCAAGGAGAACCACACCACGCCGAGCGGCAAGGGCCACCGCCGCAACCTGAGCGCCGCCTTCCACCTGGCGGACGTGGGCAAGGTCAGCCAGGTCGACCAGCTGGACATCAACCGCGCGACGGAGGAGGAGCTGATGACGCTGCCAGGCATAAACCGGCAGACTGCCCACAACGTGGTCGAGTACCGCCGCCAGATCGGCGGCTTCAAGAAGGTGGAAGACATCGCGCTGGTGTCCGGGGTGGGCGCCACCAAGCTCAACATGATCCGCCTGGAGATCTGCGTCGGCAAGCGCCCCAAGTCCTCCCTCAACAGCTCGCCCAACTCGAGCAAAGTCGACCTGCAGTCCATGCAGGATGACGTCAGCCGAGCCTCGGCCAAGAGCCAATCGGGACGCTCGGCGCAGCCCGCCTACGGCAAGACCAACGTCAACACGTCGAACGTCTTCCAGTTGATGAAGGTCAACGGGGTCACGCAGCTGTTGGCCGAGAACATCGTGGCTCATCGGGACCGGAAGGGACCCTTCAAGTCCCTCGACGACCTAGTCAAGGTCAAGGGCATCAAGGCCGGGGTGTTGAGCGCCCTACGGCCGTATTTGGTACTACGCGACGAGGCGCATCAGAACGGTCACGCGCCGGGGTCGTCCCCCAACGGCCCGACCACCCCGCTCCGCCAGCAGGGGGACGACACCCTCCTCTCGGAGGGGTCCCCGGCGGGGGGCGGGCAGGGACACAGTCCGTCCGGATCAGAGCAGAGGGACAAGCGGCGCTCGGCTAGCGTGCTGGGGTCGCAGGAGGACCTGATCTCCATGTACGGACCGCTAGCCAGCCGCTCCTTCCGCAACCGGAAGAAACCCGTGCTCTTCCGGAAGAACAATCGCCACGTGCTGCGCGTGGCCACGTGGAACCTGCAGGCGTGTGACGTCGGAAAGGCCGAAAACCCGGGCGTCAAGGAAGTGGTCGCCATGACAACGCTAGAGAACGGGTGAGTTCATTCAGCTGGTTGGGTACAGCGTGTGCAAGAAGCGGGACATTCCACGTTTGAAGGTTCTGACAAAAACTTGTTAAAGAGTATCTTAAACATGTTAAAGTATGTTAAACACGGTAAAGTATGTTAAACATGTTAAGTATGTGAGTACAACTAATATATGTTTAATGGTGATGCCTGGTACCTGGCCACTCAACACAACGTGGACCAGGCTGGTTCCAGGAAACTCTGTTGGGAAATCCCGCCCTTCCGGCTTAACCCATCGCCATCAAACAAACAGGCTTCAAGGGGAGTCTGGCCTACTTCAGCCTTCATGTGCACAATAGTGGCCTAAAAACCACTAACATTTCATTTCAAGACCAGCCACGTGGTCCATTGTCTGGTGCGGTGTAGACTCAGCCACGTAGCCCATTGTCTGGTGCGGTGTAGACTCAGCCACGTGGCCCATTGTCTGGTGCGGTGTAGACTCAGCCACGCGGCCCATTGTCTGGTGCGGTGTAGACTCAGCCACGTGGCCCATTGTCTGGTCCGGTGTAGACTCAGCCACGTGGCCCATTGGCTGGTCCGGTGTAGACTCAGCCACGTGGCCCATTGTCTGGTCCGGTGTAGACTCAGCCACGTGGCCCATTGTCTGGTGCGGTGTAGACTCAGCCACGTGGCCCATTGTCTGGTCCGGCGTAGACTCAGCCACGTGGCTCATTGTCTGGTGCGGTATCGACTCAGCCACGTGGCCCATTGTCTGGTGCGGTGTAGACTCATCCACGTGGCCCATTGTCTGGTGGGGTGTAGACTCAGCCACGTGGCCCATTGTCTGGTGCGATGTAGACTCAGCCACGTGGCCCATTGTCTGGTGCCGTGTAGACTCATCCACGTGGCCCATTGTCTGGTGCGGTGTAGACTCAGCCACGTGGCCCATTGTCTGGTGCCGTGTAGACTCAGTCATTCAGTGTGTTTAAACCCGTACAAACGGCGGGCGTGTGAGCGCGAAGTGCCGCCCAAGGGTCCTTCAGTGACCGGAAGGGTACTCAAGCTCTCTTCCGTGTTGCGAGGTTCAATTAGTGGCCTTCTAGTCCGTCGCCTCCGCATTATGAATCACTCAGCGGATCAATTACCGGATTCAGCTTGTGGGTGAATTATTATTTAGCAAACGGTTAAGAATTGATCTGTGTTGCTGGGGGTATGAGGTGACTGGCCGCGTGATGGGGACCCGGAATATATGAGCCAAGCTCTCCCGAGGACAGACCCGTGTGCCGAATAGTAATGATGCTGGGTTAGTCTTCGAGAGGACAAAAAGTAGAAAATGGAGTTATGTATTGTACCATAGATTCTTAGCCTACAGAATAAAAACCAGCACTAAGTGCGGGTTTTTTTTGTCAATAATAGGCGTCGTCCTGTCGCTGTCACTGTGGACACTCCAAAAGAGGTATAGGGGCCTTAAAACACATGATATGTCGGTCATCTTCTGATACAGATGGGTGTTGTAGTGTCCTGGGTAGAGAGGGCCAAAGGACAACTCAGCTAGGCACAGTTATCACCTGTGTTTGTCTTTCGTCATCGTGCGAATTGGGCAGGAGGGTGTATGACCCCTCCCCACACACACACACCCCACCCCACACACAACCTACCCCACCCCAACCCACCCCTCCGTCCCGTTCACACTGCGCGAGGTGACAGCCTGCTCTCCCAGGGCATCGTCATATGACCTAATTGTGTCACTACTCACCCCCCCCCCCCGCCCCTCCTCAGACACACCATCCCCCGACCCTCTCCCGGTCTCCGAAACAAACAGCTACAAGCTGGTGTAAACAAGTCCTAGCCGTACCTGCCTGGCCGGCTTGGGATATGCCTTTATCTGCAAATTTATAATTTGCTATCAGCGGTTATTGAGTTTGAGATCGATGCATACAGCACTCGTATATTTACCGTGGTTGATGGGGCGATACCTTTATCTAATAATCCATGATTTTATATCGGTAAGTGTGGGCGATGGGCGTCTACCGGATGGTACAATCGATGGCAAAATAGTGTGATGAATACCTTAATTATGCACAGCGTATAGTAAAGTTTTAATAACAGATTTTGCTTAGAAGATCGCGTATGTATATGTTATAATGAGGGGTTATTAACCATTACATATTTGTTCTTCAGGTTTAGCATCTTGGCAGTGCAAGAGTTGTTAGAACCGGAGTCTTTTGATAAAGTGAGTATTGCCCCTTAGTACTTACATTTATATGTTATCTCTGCGTTTATTTCATCACTTTGATTACATTGACATGCGCAGTTGTAAATATTACACTGGGAGTGCTGTCGCTTTATTCATTGCCTCCTGCTCCTTCGTGGGTACGCTGCCTTTCAGCGTGACACCTGCATGTCTATGGATTTATTGTCGGATAATTGGTAAAGTTTCTGCAGCTATTAACCAATGCCGCTGACTACTTATTGGCCGCCATTGTGTTTCTCGCTTTGTACGAGGCGGTCACCGTGGCCTAACAGGTCGCAGGTTTAAACCCCACCTGTGTCACCGGGGCTTTTGAGTTGGTTGGTTGGTTATTCAGGACGCTTTAACCACTTTTGGTCATCGCGTCAATGGGAGAAAGAATGCCATGTCCCCGAGGGTAACCCCCTACTCTTTAAGAAGAAAGACATGGGATCTTTATCCTGCGACCACACAGACATGGCCACAGCGGGGCTCGAACCACCGACCCACGTGCCGTTAGGCTCTCAGGTGACCAGAGCACTCAATGCGAGCGCTCTAGCCCACTGAGTTGTCGCGCCGGCCCGGGGCTTTTGAGCTTGGCCGGAATATAGTCTCAAATATCAATCGTTCAACCCTCTTGGGTTTGTGATGTTTGTATACGTAGAGTACGTTGTAACGGCTTCGTTTCCCCTTTTTTTTTTCATGTATAGTGTTTGGCACTTTGATTTGTTTGTGTACCGCACGCTGTTTATGTGTTATTGCGTGTAACTGACCGTGGCTGTCGTTGCAGCTGTGCGGAGAGTTGAACGCGCCCACCGTTCCCAATGTTAAGAAGTGGTCGGATCACCAAGGCAGCTGGAAGTGCGTGACGTCAGCGCCAGTGGGGAAGCTACAGCAGGTAAGGAATCTGACAGACGTGATGGGGCAGGGACCAGGTGTGTCACAGCAGTTGTTAATTACATGAGCTGTATACTAGTTTGGGGCCAATGAGAAGTGGTTTCGCTTGCTGGTTCTCTCGATGACTCCTCAAGACTTGGCATCAGGGGCTGATTTCAAAAACGCAGTTTAGCCGACTACGGGGCTTAGTTGACTAAAGGTACCATGTAAATGATGGGCGATTTTAGCTGACTAAGTCCCCTAGCCGGCTAAACTATGTACGTAAAATATGCCACAAAAGCTTCGGAAACTTGATGGAGCCGCTTAGATTCTAATAGATCAAGATTTTGATGGAAACTGTGGGGAAGCTAAGACAACGTCGGTGTCGTTGAACATGATATTTTACATCTCATTGAAGTATGTTACATAATCTTGTAACGTTATTGTATGTTGGTTAGGTCCATTTTCTCCATGTACCTGCCAGACTATCATGACCTTTGACCTTGTGTTTGTGACGTACAGCGAAACGGCCAGCGAGACCTGTGCGTCGGCTTTCTCTATGACGTCAGCCGGGGCATTGAGTGCAAAAGTATTACGGTAGCCGATTGGTGCCACTCGACCGACAAGGGTCTCTCAGCCTGGCCCTGTATAGCTGTCTTTAAGGTACTTGAAACTGCATCCCTATACCACTTCCTGTATGTCGCTCGCTTTCTCACAATATGTAATTTTCGAGTTTTAAGGTAAATTGAATGCACTTGAACCAGTCATTTATATCTTATTGACATGTTTACGACTGTTAGGAATATATATGATACAACTACTGTTCACTGTTGCTTCTATATATTCTGAATACCCTTTTAAAATTTTGTTTCGATTGCCTTTGTGTGAATCTGTTAAGGCCTTATGACACTAATTGACTGGTTCCCTGTCACAGGTGAAGGACTGGGAGGTGGCTGTGGCCAACATACAGCTGGTTCCCGGTGAGACGACAGAGTCTTCCTTGCTTGACGTCATTGGTGCTGTAGAGGAGAACGCCCAAGGTATGAAGTATAACGTACATGCGAGTCGGTCTATAATGGTAGTGCTATGTTATTGTACGACATATCTATAATAATAGGAGAAAGATGGTCCCTCAACCTAGTCCTACAACATAGTCCTACAACATAGTCCTACAACATAGTCCTACTACATAGTCCTACTACATAATCCTGCTACTTAATGTACTAATCATGTACTACATACTTCTAGGACATAGACACGCGATATAAGTACCATACTATAGTACAAAGCAGTTCAATGTGTTAGAACGATATAAAGATACGATATGCTTTAATTGTATAATCCTATGGTATAGCGATGGTTTGCTGTAATAAGTCCTTCACTGTGTGTTGCAGGGTGTAGAGATGTCGTTGTCGTGGGCGACTTCGGCATGAGTCCAGATGTAAAAGGTGAGCGTGACAGCCACAGCGGTGTGACAGCCACAGCGGTGTGACAGCCACAGCGGTGTGACAGCCACAGCGGTGTGACAGCCACAGCGGTGTGACAGTCACTGCGGTGTGACAGCCACAGCGGTGTGACAGCCACAGCGGTGTGACAGCCACAGCGGTGTGACAGCCACAGCGGTGTGACAGCCACAGCGGTGTGACAGCCACAGCGGTTTGACAGTCACTGCGGTGTGACAGTCCTTGCGGCGTGACAACTATAGACACAATAGCGTGACAACAGTAGGGCAACAGTGCCAGCATCGTGGTAGCAAAGCGCCATGGCAAGATATTGTCCTGAGACAACAGTGCGACAAGAGGGGTCCAGGACCCCTATCCTAGCTGTTGCTTTATAATGACGTTAACTTTGTACGTGGTTCATTCATCGCTGTACATGTGTATGGCAATAATTACGAATGATATAAGCGGTCTTACTGCGGTGATGTACGTCATTTCAGCATCGAACTCAGATTCATTTCTGGTGATTAATAGAATATGCGTGTTCTCTGTCCTCCCAGAATTCAACAGCGTGCGGGGGCGTGGGTACAAGAACGGTCTGGTCGCCGACAAGTACACCAACATCAGCGTGCACAACCCCGAGGGAAGCCGCAACAGCAGCAACTTGTGGATGTCGGACCACATGCAGACCCTGCACACAGGTCAGTCAGGGGTCGGCGTCCAGCGGGAGTGGCTGCGCGTGCGCCACGTGACGCTATACGCCATGAAATGACGTCATTATGACGTCAGTTACGCGTCTCCTGTTCATGTGTGCGGACATGAAATCGAATGTTTGCTGGTGCGGCTGATCACGAACGACATTTCCACAAAGAATGAGTTGCATGCATGTTCTAGTATTGTTAATCGTAGTATCTCTCACAGCGCTCAGGTGCATTGTTCCTGTCCACCTCATGGGTATTATGCATCGTAGAAGTGCAACACGTGCGTATCGTATAATTATATAATAGGATATATAGTAAATGTTTGTTCCTGTCTAGCTGACAAAGCTTCTAATGTAACGATATTCCCCATTATAGAGTCATTACAGGGCCAGGTGTAATCAATGTACCAGGTGACATGACCTTAACCCGCTTCTGGTACGCTTCCAGGCCAGTGTGACGTCGTTCGCGAGGGAATGACGAACCCTTGGATTCCGGACGGGTGGGGGTGGGGGGGCACGGTCAGCGACCACTGCCCTGTCTGGGCCGAGTTCTACATCGACTCGACCGCCTCCCCACCCTCTTCCACAGCACCCGGCGACGCCAAGGAAACCAGCAGTATGCTGCCGCTGGACCGGGGGGACCACGCGGGGATCGTCGCCAAGGCAACGGGGATGAACGGCGTGATGGCGTCCGGGGATTCCTTACCCTGCGCCCCCCAAGGCTAACCGACGGCAGCGGCGCGCACAGTTATTTTCGACCAAAAGACTTGAGCTTTCTGGACAGCTGAGGCTGAGACTGGTGATTTGTACTGATTACAGGCTTGCACACTATGTTGGGAGCGACGCCGAGGCCGACGCCCATATCCCGAGAGAGAGAGAGAGAGAGAGAATGAAATGGAGAGACCCTCGCTTCTGCCGTCTAGTCTGACTCTATGACAGGTGGTGGCTAGATGACCAACACATAGTATAGTGACGTCACCGGATGCCATCACGACGTCCCCGTGACGTCATCACAGCCTTGTCGCGCGCCCCGTTGCTCAGTGGTAGAGGTGTGGAGAGCGTCTTGCTGACAGTTGTCGCCACGTGCTAGTCTTAACGCGATGATGTAAGTCCTGTACATAGTGCGAGACCCCACCACAGCGGCTCGCCACGACACTGAACCTTCTCCTGCAGAATACCCTCGGGTGTAGGTAACATCGCTCACGTAGAACTTTGCTTCGCGGTTGCAGTGCTTTGCGATCCAAGTCCCAAGCGTGTACTATTAACTCGTTCGACCCGCGATTTATTAACTACTGCGTTTGCTGTTATCATTGCAATGAACTCCCCGCGTAGACATATCGTGTAGAGGCTGTCTAACGAGAAAACCATCGAGTCTGGGCTTCACGCTATCATCATAACAGCCGTCTAGACAGACAACTTTGCTAATGCCGTGGTAGGGATGTTTAGTCATATTTTTCTGGTAATTACTTTCTATTTCGTACGTGGAATTGTGACACGCGCCAGAAACTTGCGAAAGCTACTTGATGGCACCTAGAAACTCGGCCGTTGCTTTGTTTCTCTGCGGGTGAAATTGATTGAATTGAAAACTAAATTCAGCAATGAAGCGATGTCAAATTGTTTTTCCGACAAATTTGCGTATAATTTAAGTATAATTTCTGGTGGCAAATTACAGATTTTTATACAAAGTGTACAGTTAGGCAAGGGCGGCATTTAGTGGACTTTTGATGGGGTATTATGACCGGCACGCCACCACGGCTGCGGCGAACTGCTGAGTAGTGGCGCCCTCTTGGAAGTGTCACTGGAATTATACAAAGATTCTGGCTCTGTTGATTTGCAATATCGCAATGCGCAATTTCACTTCAAATACCTCAATTTCGTGTAGTCGTTACGTTTTACCTCTGGCATTTTTCCTGTGTTTTTTTTCTTTTCTGTGCGCTAACGTTGTAATATTGACCAGCTCTGCAAAGCAAATTATATAATCCTGTTTTTAAATTACGTTTAATTAAGTATATGCATTTCACTATATTGTTACGTCCTCTTGAAGGTAACCATTTTAACCGATCGGATTATTGAGTATTGCAGTACTGACTAGTGGTGAACATCTATCTATCTCTAGTGGGGACGTTATTGCTGTATATTAATCCTCCGATCATCTGATACAACTCTTCCCCCCGTGTTCTATGTGAGACTTGCCACGTGTCTGCAAACTTAGCACGATGAACCGACACCTGTCATAACGTACCCATTGCTGACATTACGGGCTCTGTATGACAAATGCTGGGATTATTTTTTTAGTATGATAGGGTATGAACTATTGGTCAGTTACTGGTTTACGTCGGCACGGAGTGCTACGTGTTTCATGCCTTTGTAACAGCTTGTAGACTTAAGCCGTGATAGATGTAACAGGGCGGTTCTCGATACCTGCGTCGCACCCTGAGAGTTAAACCAAGTGCCTGTGGATCTGTGTAGATCAAATACTAGCGGTGCCCGTTAAGTCTTTGACCTGTCTTATTTAGAATAACGGTTGCAGGTAAACGCATTTTTCATCGTTATAGTTCGGTTTTCAGTACTCCTATAAAGGATCTGTCCGCGTGTATTATGGGATCAGAAGGTGGGTGGAGGTGGCTGCATCGAGCGCTCTGTCTGAGATTTGCTCTGTGTACAGGTATCGAGCCGTTTTGCGAAGACTATGCAGTTAACATGATAGGGTTCTGGCCTCCGTTTATCACCGATTGCCATTGCTGTCTTTCCCTTGTTCTACACGATTTGATATACGCCGAAGATTCTTCGGCGGGGCGTATGGAACTTACTTCGATGCCGATGGGTTTATAACCAGTCCTATTCCTTCAACAACACTTTCGATACATTGACCCTTCAATATGTGAAAGTCGAGTATTTCTCCTGATGTGTGTGGGGTTTCGACTCAACGCTATCCGAAATGAAAACTAAGGAATATGGACTGACTCCTAGAGTGTCGAAAGACATGAAAATTACGACCGTTTAAGGTCCAGCTTCCACGTAAAATGACCACGCAATTGCTTGTTCTAATATGTATGTAAATAATACGTGAGCAATAGCGAAAACAATATTCTCGCTAACATGGAAGAACGGACCTTGCCACGCGGTGCGAACCATCATCACCCCACGGCGCTTTCGGCAAACCCTAACAGTCCTCGAATCGTGTCTACTCTGCTTGGGTTGGTGTGGTGTCCTGTGTGTTACCCCGGTCTGACAGGTATGCCGCTAGGACTACGGCAGAGCGGGCGAGTGACGAGTGACGTCAGCATAGTCAAGGAAAGTTGGGCATTTAAAAGTTACTGAAGTAAGTGACGTCATATAATTGACCTGTAGTAAAGCCACTGGGAGATGAGGTCACCCGAATTTCACAACTGGGGTTGTCTGTATGAAGCAAGGATCCTTCCTAACGTGACGTCACTGTTAAAGCGGGTGTCCAACCTAATTTAATGGCGATCTGCACCGAAAGTTTACATCTTAAAATTAAATTGGCGAGTGTTAACGCTTCGTTTCGGCCGACTGGTAAGGAGAAAAAAATTAAGACAACCCGCCCCCAGGAATGTCAAGCAGAGCGTCATTTTGCCGGGAGCAGTGACGCATATTGTGACTATTCATATGGCGCCGCCTTACGTTATAACTCGCGGAGAGAGAGATCAGGGCCGCGATTCACAGATGAACAGCGGCAGTTCCAAGCCTCGCAGTAGCGCAAGATCTTAGTGTTTCATGGAAAAGTACCGTCCAAACAAATTGACATACGTCTTGCGACGATTGACTCTGCAACAATGGCATGATTTGAGTTAGAATCGCAGCTCTTTATATTAGCGATTATCACGCGCTCTTGTTTTGCTCACACAATAGGCGCAATTTCCGGTTTGAATAAATTAAAGTATCGCCTCCTGATTGGTCAATCGCGGACACGCCTCCAAAAAGGGCTGCCGCCTGGGTAGGCGACAAAATTGTGCCTGGCGGTCACTTCTAAATTGTATTGTGAGCTACAGATAGAACGAAAAATTCTATAATTTGGAGAATAGACAATTGGATATTATATGAATCGGTAAAGCAGTGTTAGAGGCCAGGCTGGCGGTTCCCTTTAACACTTCTCTGTACGTACGTACGCATGCCGGACGTATGGCTGTCTTAATGATGTAATGAATGTTTATAGTTGTACCACTTTTACTATCGGGGCTGACGTAATTAGTCTAAATGAAGTTTTCTGCCAGGGTTGTGCCTTCTTCAGTCATTCGCCACTAAGAGAACTGATCGCCCCTAACGGGAAAAGTCTGTTTTGCTGTGAAATTGTATCGCATTTTGTCATTTTGTGAAACGCGTTCATTTAAACCGCTGTCACGATTATGATGTAAACAGTGACGTAAAGTCATTCTCCCACATTCGATGTTACCCTCAATATTTGTAAGTGACGTCATGATGACGTGCCAATGTTGTCTGTTCACTGTTGCCGTAGTATCACCCTACAAGTCATTTAGCGTTGACGTGTCACTTAAGGTGCTGGTGTGTCATGGACAGTGGTGACGTCACAGCCACGTGACTCAATAAGCCCCTCGCCACACACTGAAGATATTCTTCGGCAATGTTACCAAGACTTTGCGGCCATTCGCATCGTGTTTCGTATCTCGCCATGTTTGGAGTTGCTGACACTGGGTGTTACGTCATCGCCTGTCTGATCAAACCGACATTGTTGTAGTTGGTCCATACGCCGGGAAGTTGTTAGGCTTGTTAACATAATGCGCTCATTTTCATATTGTATATTTAATCATTCGTTTTTCGCCGAAATGAAGTAAACTGTTTCACGCCATTTATTTCAAGACTAATTTCGTCCTCACAGCGTTGGAGGGAAATAAAACGTTTCAAAACCTTCATCATGGTGTGTTTGTGTTGTTTGGTTATTAACGTGGTTCATATACCATAGTTGTCATGTCTTTCTATAACTGTTCCCTTCGCCAAGGCTGGCCATCCCACGATATCGCCCAACGATGTCGTGTCTTGTCTAACTGTTCCCTTTGCCAAGGCTGGCCATCCCACGACATCACCCAGCAATGTGTCTAACTGTTCCCTTTGCCAAGGCTGGCCATCCCACGACATCACCCAGCGATGTGTCCAACTGTTGCCTTTGCCAGGGCTGGCCATCCCACGACATCACCCAGCAATGTGTCTAACTGTTCCCTTTGCCAAGGCTGGCCATCCCACGACATCACCCAACGATGTGTCTAACTATTCCCTTTGCCAAGGCTGGCCATCCCACGACATCACCCAACGATGTGTCTAACTGTTCCCTTTGCCAAGGCTGGCCATCCCACGACATCACCCAACGATGTGTCTAACTGTTCCCTTTGCTAAGGCTGGCCATCCCACGACATCACCCAACGATGTGTCTAACTCTTCCCTTTGCTAAGGCTGGCCATCCCACGACATCACCCAACAATGTGTCTAACTGTTCCCTTTGCCAAGGCTGGCCACCCCACGACATCACCCAACGAGGTGTCTAACTGTTCCCTTTGCCAAGGCTGGCCATCCCACGACATCACCCAACGATGTGTCTAACTGTTGCCTTTGCCAAGGCTGGCCACCCCACGACATCACCCAACGATGTGTCTAACTGTTCCCTTTGCCAAGGCTGGCCATCCCACGACATCACCCAGTGAGGTGTCTAACTGTTCCCTTTGCCAAGGCTGGCCATCCCACGACATCACCCAGCGATGTGTCTAACTGTTCCCTTTGCCAAGGCTGGCCATCCCACGACATCACCCAGCGATGTGTCTAACTGTTCCCTTTGCCAAGGCTGGCCATCCCACGACATCACCCAACAATGTGTCTAACTGTTCCCTTTGCCAAGGCTGGCCATCCCACGACATCACACAACAATGTGTTTAACTGTTCCCTTTGCCAAGGCTGGCCATCCCACGACATCACCCAACAATGTGTCTAACTGTTCCCTTTGCCAAGGCTGGCCATCCCACGACATCACCCAACAATGTGTCTAACTGTTCCCTTTGCCAGGGCTGGCCATCCCACGACATCACCCAGCGATGTGTCTAACTGTTCCCTTTGCCAAGGCTGGCCATCCCACGACATCACCCAGCGATGTGTCTAACTGTTCCCTTTGCCAAGGCTGGCCATCCCACGACATCACCCAACAATGTGTCTAACTGTTCCCTTTGCCAAGGCTGGCCATCCCACGACATCACACAACAATGTGTTTAACTGTTCCCTTTGCCAAAGGTGACCATCCCACGACATCACCCAACGATGTCGTGTCTTGTCTAACTGTTCCCTTTGCCAAGGCTGGCCATCCCACGACATCACCCAGCGATGTGTCTAACTGTTCCCTTTGCCAAGGCTGGCCATCCCACGACATCACCCAACAATGTGTCTAACTGCTCCCTTTGCCATGGCTGGCCATCCCACGACATCACCCAACGATGTGTCTAACTATTCCCTTTGCTAAGGCTGGCCATCCCACGACATCACCCAACAATGTGTCTAACTGTTCCCTTTGCCAGGGCTGGCCATCCCACGACATCACCCAGCGATGTGTCTAACTGTTCCCTTTGCCAAGGCTGGCCATCCCACGACATCACCCAGCGATGTGTCTAACTGTTCCCTTTGCCAAGGCTGGCCATCCCACGACATCACCCAACGATGTGTCTAACTGTTCCCTTTGCCAAGGCTGGCCATCCCACGACATCACCCAGCGATGTGTCTAACTGTTCCCTTTGCCAAGGCTGGCCATCCCACGACATCACCCAACAATGTGTCTAACTGTTCCCTTTGCCAAGGCTGGCCATCCCACGACATCACCCAGCGATGTGTCTAACTGTTCCCTTTGCCAAGGCTGGCCATCCCACGACATCACCCAGCGATGTGTCTAACTGTTCCCTTTGCCAAGGCTGGCCATCCCACGACATCACCGAACGATGTGTCTAACTGTTCCCTTTGCCAAGGCTGGCCATCCCACGACATCACCCAGCAATGTGTCTAACTGTTCCCTTTGCTAAGGCTGGCCATCCCACGACATCACCCAACAATGTGTCTAACTGTTCCCTTTGCCAAGGCTGGCCATCCCACGACATCACCCAACAATGTGTCTAACTGTTCCCTTTGCCAAGGCTGGCCATCCCACGACATCACCCAACGATGTGTCTAACTGTTCACTTTGCCAAGGCTGGCCATCCCACGACATCACCCAGCAATGTGTCTAACTGTTCCCTTTGCTAAGGCTGGCCATCCCACGACATCACCCAACGATGTGTCTAACTATTCCCTTTGCCAAGGCTGGCCATGCCACGACATCACCCAACGATGTGTCTAACTGTTCCCTTTGCCAAGGCTGGCCATCCCACGACATCACCCAACGATGTGTCTAACTGTTCCCTTTGCTAAGGCTGGCCATCCCACGACATCACCCAACGATGTCGTGTCTTGTCTAACTGTTCCCTTTGCCAAGGCTGGCCATCCTACGACATCGCCCAACGATGTGTCTAACTGTTCCCTTTGCCAAGGCTGGCCATCCCACGACATCACCCAGCAATGTGTCTAACTGTTCCCTTTGCCAAGGCTGGCCATCCCACGACATCACCCAACGATGTGTCTAACTGTTCCCTTTGCCAAGGCTGGCCATCCCACGACATCACCCAGCAATGTGTCTAACTGTTCCCTTTGCCAAGGCTGGCCATCCCACGACATCACCCAGCAATGTGTCTAACTGTTCCCTTTGCTAAGGCTGGCCATCCCACGACATCACCCAACGATGTGTCTAACTGTTTCCTTTGCCAAGGCTGGCCATCCCACGACATCACCCAACGATGTGTCTAACTGTTCCCTTTGCCAAGGCTGGCCATCCCACGACATCACCCAACGATGTGTCTAACTGTTTCCTTTGCCAAGGCTGGCCATCCCACGACATCACCCAACGATGTGTCTAACTGTTCCCTTTGCCAAGGCTGGCCATCCCACGACATCACCCAACAATGTGTCTAACTGTTCCCTTTGCCAAGGCTGGCCATCCCACGACATCACCCAGCGATGTGTCTAACTGTTCCCTTTGCCAAGGCTGGCCATCCCACGACATCACCCAGCGATGTGTCTAACTGTTCCCTTTGCCAAGGCTGGCCATCCCACGACATCACCCAACGATGTGTCTAACTGTTCCCTTTGCTAAGGCTGGCCATCCCACGACATCACCCAGCGATGTCGCCCTGTATGCCGGAAAGGGTGGGATCTGGTAACTTTCTATTGGCTTCGTCTTTAGACCTCTGCATCATCCCTGGCGTATCGCAATACATGACAATTTAAATGCAGATTTGAACCTTTCCAGCTATATGGAATGTACCCTTTTGAACGTGCACTGATACCTTGTATATTTGAGATTCTTCTGGAACGATGATACATGGATGGTGAAATACAGAATCGACATATTTGCCGATTTTCATTTTGTGGCTAGGGAATCCTCATCGATACGGAGTCCATGCAGGGAGACAACTTCTGTTTGCGGCCGCGCCCAGTGTGTCTGTCTGTTTGTCTCTCTGTCTGGCCATATTTACCGACTCCTATACACATATACACAGACACATTTTAAGTGAGAAGCCCTGTTCGCGTTACGCCACCATTGTCAACAGCTTCAAGGACGGCTGGTTTTCCCCGGCGCCAGTTGAGTATTTCATGGCCGGCCAGGGCCGGAAAGCCCTAAATCATTAAGTCCCATCAGCGAATCGATGATGCCGTCTGAGAGGGCAGACTGACGCCATGACGCCGAGTTGGGCAATACAGTGGCACGGGGAGGAGAGAGGAAGGAGTGGGGGGGGGCGGTGTGTGGGTGTGTGGGTGGGGGGGGGGGGGGGGGGGGAGGAGGCAGGTCAGAGCTATCCGTGGCCGTGGGATCAGGCTTACCATAAATATTGCATATTAAGAGTTCCCTATTATATGGGTATAACTGAGGAGACCAGACCACCGCGGTAGATAGCGGCACCGTCACCATATGCTATATGCTATATGCTATATGCTATATCGGGCCATACTGGGTGTGTTCAGTCGAAATTAAGCATCTGGTCAGGTCAGTACTAACATCTTGAAGGTATGCCAAAAAAGTTCATGCACGTGCACGTCCAAGCCAAGTTAATTAGTCGATAAAGTAAGTTTTTTCTACTGTTAGCTTTGTTGACACAGATCTAATATGAATGACGAACATTGATATCCGAGTTTCACTTCGACTGCTAAACTTGCTATCACACCTTTCACTTCGGACAAACGTAGTTACACTGCTAAATTTGACATCACAGGTTTCACTTCGAAAAGTAAATTTATGGACCGTTAAATTTTATATCTTTAACTTTTTCGCAAAAGAAACATTTGATTTTAAGCGATTGTTCTAGTTAAATTGTCTACCGATAAACCCAGTTTTTTAAGCTATAAACAGTTTTTCGATCGATAAACTGAGTTTATCGTTGAGAAACACATTTTATCGGGTTTACTGCACAAACCGCTCGCCATAGAACTCCGGCTTTTCGCTTTTGGCGCTTGACACATTCTCGTTTGTGGATACATGTATTTATGTGTTAATCCCCCACCCTCATCCACCCAACCGTTAACACGCGATTACGCCATTGAACGATTCGGCGCTGATTGGTCAAACTTCCCTCATGGCTACAAGGTTTTTCTCCCATTTGCTTTTGTGGCTATCTATAAACAATTTAATTATGTTTTGTCACGAATCGCTTATCACGAATTCGAATTATATATGGCTGGTATTGGTTCGAATGCGACAGGGAGGTATCTCAGTCCGAGGCATAAAGTATTTGTCAAGTTTTACGCAGGGAGGTTACAAATCGTAAGATTGTGCAAAATGGACAACTGTAGAGTGTGAAATGGGTTTATCCCTGTCGTTCTTCCATTTCAAGGCGAGCCATTGCTACTAATCAGCATGGCATGGGCATTTCGTGGGTTCTAACATGGAAACCTTTCATCCACGTCCTTATTGAACATTTCGCCACAATGGGTGTGAAGAGTAATATTTGAGGCTCTTTTGTCCAATCAATGACGCCAGGCCAGCAAAGGCTAGCTCGTAAGTACACGTCCGGAATTTACCATTGACAGAATTAACTTTTGGCCTACAGCTACTCACACAACAACTAGTACCCTGTTCCCACGAGAAACATTTCTTGTAAATTTATGAAGATCCTTATAGCGCATAAATATATTGTGTTCAACCAATAAATTGAGCATGCAATTTAAGAGCAATTTGCATGCTCGCTTTCCAGGTGGGAAATTGTGGGTTGCCTGTGTACTATGTCAGAACCGATATCACTGCTGTTTTATGCATAGCGGCAGAAACACATATTTTCCTCAGCGTATTGACAAGGTTATGACAGTGTGTCCAGTAGAATTCTAACAAAAGAGTTAGCGTCGTTACAGTGAGTGGAGCATTGCCGTATGATTCAGCATTACACCGACGCGGTCAATATGTAAAAGTGCAATGTTTTTGTTTTTCCTTTTCTTTTATCGCATGTTATCAGTCTGCTATCGTTTTCCCCGGAAGTCTCTTCCATCATGTAAATATGCTATATGCTTCTATTTACTGGCATACAACTTAACGATATTGCATGAAAATGCTTTCATCGTCTAACATTGCAATAGGTCATCTACAGATCATCGCAATGCATTTAAACACTATGATATACCTTATGTCAAGTCATGTTATACTGGACTCAATCGCTTTATATCCTTTCAGAACAGTAAACACAACATAAAATCGTTGCCATACAGATCATCGCAAACTATCATACAACGCTGAGGTCCACATCGGTTAGTCCATTCATGAGGAGGATGTTGTCCAGTTTTCGTCGATATGAGTCCAGATCTGTCATGAAGCCCGGAATGCGCGTGTTTTCAAGGTCAACTAGAGGTCGCAACCGGTCAAGGTCGCGGAAGTCGACCTTGCCACACCTCACTAACAGATGAAAGTCTAACGTTTGTCGGTGTTTTAAAATGGCGAGTGCTCCTTGCAGGTAGACTTGATCCTTGGAAAAGGTACCTGTGAAATGAAATGGTTTGGTTATCAAACATGTCCCTCGGTTATACACTGGTAGATTTCGTTAAGAAGCATTGGCCCGCCCATCCTGTATAAAGATACTGTTTTAATGGCTAAAGGTTAATGCTTATAGACAGCGGCCATGTTGACCCGCATCTCCAGCTCAGATGTATTACCACAGACACATCAGACGCCTGCTTCGTCATAGCATAGCTTATTCATAACATGTCCTTCCGACGCGCTTCAAAAGGTTACCTGGCTGAGATCCCTGTTCGTTTGCCCCCTCTTCGCACGTCTAACCGGCTGGGCCATTTTTCTGCCTGCGTTCGCACGCGTACCTGGCTGAGACGTGTCCTTCTGCCCCCTCTTCGCACGCCTAAGGGCTAAGACATCTTTCAGCCTCCTAGTCGCACGCCTAAGGGCTGAGACATCTTTCTGCCTCCTCTTCACACCCATACCTGGCTTAGTTAAACATGTTAGTTTGCCCCTCCTGCGCACGCCTACCTGGCTGAAACTCTCTCGACCCGCTCTTCGCACACTTACCTGACTGAGACCGGTCCGCCTGCCCCACCTCTTCAAACGTCTTCCTGGCTGAGACGTGTCCATCTACCCCCTCTTCGCACGCCTGCTTGTGTGATAGTGACCCTTTGCCCTCTCTTCATACGCCTACCTGACTGAGACGTGTCCCTTTGCCCCTCTTCGCAAGTCTACCTGACTGAGACGGGTCCCTCGGCCCCCTCTTCGCACGCCTACCTGACTGAGACGTGTCCCTCTGCCCCCTCTTCGCACGCCTACCTGGCTGAGATGTGTCTCTCTGCCCCCTCTTCGCACGCCTACCTGGCTGAGACGTGTCTCTCTGCCCCCTCTTCGCACGCCTACCTGGCTGAGACGTGTCCCTCTGCCCCCTCTTCGCACGCATGCAGTAGTCCCATCTGACGTCGGGGTCGTCCACGAATCGCTCTAGGAGCTGAAAGAGCTGTCTGAAGGAGAGGGAGGCGGCGTGCAAGGCGGTGTAGTAGAGGAGGGCGGAGCGCCAGAGGCTGGGGTCGGGGCGGAGCAGCACGCTGTGCAGCGAGGCCAGACCCTCCTCCGTGGGGTTGGCGGGGCCCAGCCCCAGCTCCCGCCGTCGCCGCCACGACTGCCACGTCTGTCGGCGGTTGTTCCGGCTCCGAAGGTAGTGGGTCCCTGTGGGGTGTATGGAGGCCAGAAAGGAGGGAAACAGAAGGTTATCATGGGCTAGAGCGTGCTGGAAATATGTGTGATATGACGTTAATTAAGCGGGGTCCAGGAAGCGGGTCGAGCCTACCTCTGTCCACGGGGTTCAGTGATATATCGATTGTCGTTGAATGAAATATTTTACTTCCCGGTTATAATCTAATGCAAACCTTCACAATTATTATGGCTGCAATATATGTATTGCCCATCAGGCTAAGGTTTATAGACACATTATCTCAGGATATAATCACGATGAAGATATTTCATAAATCGCAGCGTTTATATATCGTTACCCTTTACGCAGGCGCACTGACCTATTTCGTGACGTAGCATGCCTTCCATCCAGAACTCCCTCATACACTGAGTTCGGATCTGCAGCTGTGGCTGACCGCGGCTCCGCCCCATGCAGGCCCTCGACAGGAGGTCATCCGTCACCTTGACAACCACCTCCTCCCCCAGCCTCTCCCGGCGGAGGTATCGCCTCGCTCCCTCCTGGATCTGACCCCGACTCAGCGGTCGACCCCCGGTCCGGGCCTCGAATTCCGCGTACGTGCCGTAACGCAGCAACGCCGTCTCCATGACCTTCACAGCCTGCCGACAGCAAGGTCAAACGGACATTGTATGCATCCATTTCATTAATTAAGTCGTTTGTTGAAAGACGGAAGTTTCAAACGGGGACGTTAGAAAAAAAGGATCAGTATATTTGATTTCATCATTTCAATTAAAGTTGCATATCGAGTTCTTTCCCGCCAAAATTAAGCCCAGGCGACATTTATATCAAAATTTGCAGAAAACTCGATTGTTCCATTCCATAAATTCAGAAACCTGATAAACCTCGCCGTTTCGGCTGTTGTGTGGCAAACGTGTCTATCCCGCGACACCACAGCACTCTGTCGCGGCACTGCTACTTATAACAAAGCATCGCGAAGCACACAAACTGATGACGTTTACCACTGAAAGGAAAATTTGTGGTAAATTGATATCACGGGCAAGGCTAAGAGACTCTATTCGGCAGTCTGGCATGGGTGGAGTATACACAAAACCAATCTTGAATGATTCAAGGACTGATTCTTATTTGTATTTTGGCCTCTTTAGTTTTGGCTGGAAAGAGCTCGACATGCAACTTTAATAGGGACTTTAGTGACAAAAAAGGACATTGATTTATTATTTTGAATTACTTCGGGAACACAAAACTGGAAATATGATCAGAGAAATAAATGCAAAATAACTATACAATAGTAGACACGTGCCAACTACTGTGCAATGAGGGGCGATCGCGAAAAATACGTTTTTGTGAATTCGTATTCATTTAAAATGTCGGCACCCTGGCGATGTTCAAGTACGTTAATCATCGGTTCGATCGACGTATGTTTGTGGATTAAGCATTCTTCCCTGGATGTTGGGATTCCCAAAGGAAAGCAAGGCGCCGAATTCTTTCGCTTGATCTGAGGTTTGTGCCCCCACCCCTTCCACCTCGTGGGTTATTACGTCACACTCCTGGTGGGAGGCCGCAGTGCGTGACTCCGCGAGACTCCGCGTGGTTCTCCCGGCTCAATGGACATGTGGTTGTAAAAGTGGCCTGACGCTGGGGGGCGCTAGCGGTCCCACTGCCATAAACCCGACCCCCAATGGCGTCGCTCTCAGCCCCAGTCACTGATCAATCCCATTGCAACCACTCAGCTCCCCCCCCACAGCCCACCCGTCTCCGCTGCCCCACTTCATACCCGACATGAACAGCTGAGTTTAAGAGCCTTTCCACGGTGAATAATGGACCCCCAGATCTATGCATCCATCATTATCAGTGAGGGCTTTTCAGTTTTGACAGCCATGCTGACATAACTCTGAAGAGTCTGGCCGTCTGTAGCGATGCTGTCGCCTTCCACATCCCTCCCATGCGGGTCAACCGCCCCATCTGCCTGTCCATGATCGATAGATCTGGCGCATTAAACATGTAGGTCACAATTGACGATTTCGCCGCCGCCAAAACGGACATAAATAAAAATGAAGAGACCAGTCGATAATTTAGACAGATATGCTTCATAATTCACATCTTTGTTTTCATAGTTTTTTGTTCGTGGTAGCCATTGTCTGGTTGACATGGTAACGCTGAATTGTGATTGTTGTTTAGCGTGACGTACTTTGAATGCACCAGGCGCGGATCCAGTGTGTGGGAGGGGGGAGGGGTGGGGAACTTGACCCCCCCCCTAAGTGGATCGGCCCCTGCATGCGCACGGAGTCACACAGATCTATCGTGTCAGCTCTGCCATGGATATTAATAGTAACGTCAATGGGTCTGGCAATGATAGTAATAATAATGGGTCTGGCAATGATAGTAATAATAATGGGTCTGGCAATGATAGTAATAATAATGGGTCTGGCAATGACAGTAATGGGTCTGGCAATGATAGTGATAGTAATGGGTCTGGCAATGATAGTAATAATAATGGGTCTGGCAATGATAGTGATAGTAATGGGTCTGGCAATGATAGTAATAATAATGGGTCTGGCAATGATAGTAATAATAATGGGTCTGGCAATGATAGTAATAATAATGGGTCTGGCAATGATAGTAATAATAATGGGTCTGGCAATGATAGTAATAATAATGGGTCTGGCAATGACAGTAATGGGTCTGGCAATGATAGTGATAGTAATGGGTCTGGCAATGATAGTAATAATAATGGGTCTGGCAATGATAGTGATAGTAATGGGTCTGGCAATGATAGTAATAGTAATGGGTCTGGCAATGATAGTAATAGTAATGGGTCTGGCAATGACAGTAATGGGTCTGGCAATGATAGTAATAGTAATGGGTCTGGCAATGATAGTAATAGTAATGGGTCTGGCAATGATAGTAATAGTAATGGGTCCGGCAATGATAGTAATAGTAATGGGTCTGGCAATGATAGTAATAATAATGGGTCTGGCAATGACAGTAATGGGTCTGGCAATGATAGTAATAATAATGGGTCTGGCAATGATAGTGATAGTAATGGGTCTGGCAATGACAGTAATGGGTCCGGCAATGATAGTAATAGTAATGGGTCTGGCAATGATAGTAATAGTAATGGGTCTGGCAATGATAGTAATAATAATGGGTCTGGCAATGATAGTAATAGTAATGGGTCTGGCAATGATAGTAATAGTAATGGGTCTGGCAATGATAGTAATAGTAATGGGTCTGGCAATGACAGTAATGGGTCTGGCAATGATAGTAATAGTAATGGGTCTGGCAATGATAGTAATAGTAATGGGTCTGGCAATGATAGTAATAATAATGGGTCTGGCAATGACAGTAATGGGTCTGGCAATGATAGTAATAGTAATGGGTCTGGCAATGATAGTAATAGTAATGGGTCTGGCAATGATAGTAATAGTAATGGGTCTGGCAATGATAGTAATAATAATGGGTCTGGCAATGATAGTAATAGTAATGAGTCTAGCAATGATAGTAATAGTAATGGGTCTGGCAATGATAGTAATAATAATGGGTCTGGCAATGACAGTAATGGGTCTGGCAATGATAGTAATAATAATGGGTCTGGCAATGATAGTAATAATAATGGGTCTGGCAATGACAGTAATGGGTCTGGCAATGATAGTAATAGTAATGGGTCCGGCAATGATAGTAATAATAATGGGTCTGGCAATGACAGTAATGGGTCTGGCAATGATAGTAATAGTAATGGGTCCGGCAATGATAGTAATAGTAATGGGTCTGGCAATGATAGTAATGGGTCTGGCAATGATAGTAATAGTAATGGGTCTGGCAATGATAGTAATAGTAATGGGTCCGGCAATGATAGTAATAATAATGGGTCTGGCAATGACAGTAATGGGTCTGGCAATGATAGTAATAGTAATGGGTCCGGCAATGATAGTAATAGTAATGGGTCTGGCAATGATAGTAATGGGTCTGGCAATGATAGTAATAGTAATGGGTCTGGCAATGATAGTAATAGTAATGGGTCTGGCAATGATAGTGATAGTAATGGGTCTGGCAATGATAGTAATAGTAATGGGTCTGGCAATGACAGTAATGGGTCTGGCAATGATAGTAATAGTAATGGGTCTGGCAATGATAGTAATAGTAATGGGTCTGGCAATGATAGTAATAATAATGGGTCTGGCAATGATAGTAATAGTAATGGGTCTGGCAATGATAGTAATAGTAATGGGTCTGGCAATGATAGTAATAGTAATGGGTCTGGCAATGATAGTAATAGTAATGGGTCTGGCAATGATAGTGATAGTAATGGGTCTGGCAATGATAGTAATAGTAATGGGTCTGGCAATGACAGTAATGGGTCTGGCAATGATAGTAATAGTAATGGGTCTGGCAATGACAGTAATGGGTCTGGCAATGATAGTAATAGTAATGGGTCTGGCAATGATAGTAATAGTAATGGGTCTGGCAATGATAGTAATAGTAATGGGTCTGGCAATGATAATAATAATAATGGGTCTGGCAATGATAGTAATAGTAATGGGTCTGGCAATGATAGTAATAGTAATGGGTCTGGCAATGAGAGTAATGGGTCTGGCAATGATAGTGATAGTAATGGGTCCGGCAATGATAGTAATAATAATGGGTCTGGCAATGACAGTAATGGGTCTGGCAATGATAGTAATAATAATGGGTCTGGCAATGATAGTAATAATAATGGGTCTGGCAATGATAGTAATAGTAATGTGTCTGGCATTGATAGTAATAGTAATGGGTCTGCCAATGATAGTAATAATAATGGGTCTGGCAATGATAGTAATAATAATGGGTCTGGCAATGATAGTAATAGTAATGGGTCTGGCAATGATAGTAATAGTAATGGGTCTGCCAATGATAGTAATAATAATGGGTCTGGCAATGATAGTAATAATAATGGGTCTGGCAATGATAGTAATAGTAATGGGTCTGCCAATGATAGTAATAATAATGGGTCTGGCAATGATAGTAATAATAATGGGTCTGGCAATGATAGTAATAATAATGGGTCTGGCAATGATAGTAATAGTGATGGGTCTGGCAATGATAGTAATAGTAATGGGTCTGGCAATGATAGTAATAGTGATGGGTCTGGCAATGATAGTAATAGTAATTGGTCTGGCAATGATAGTAATAATAATAGGTCTGCCAATGATAGTAATAGTAATGGGATGGCATCAATGAGAAATAAAACATATATGCATCATAATTTTGAGATACTTTTGATTTTAATATGTAAAAAACCTAGGATGGCGCATGTAGGTAGGCTGCTTTAAACTGTTCTTAATCTCGTGAAATATAAGCTGTGATTCCATTATATAATATAATACTCACAGGAACTTTGATAGAGACATCTTGTGTGTTGTTTCTGTAAATAACTATGCCACAGAACCAACCTACCCCTGACGAAAGAAACGTTGAAGCCGGGCACCTGAATCAACTCCATATGCATGCATGGTAAACAGGTAAACTCATGCGAGAATCGGTTTTCTAACCCGAAACACGCAGTGTATATTTTTGACGATAGTCACGATAACATGTTTTGAGAAGTGGGATGTATGATAATACCTCATTAGCGCCTTCGTGTAGTTGACACCGCGGTTCATTACTTAAGGTGACAATCATTATATTGATTTGGAAGTGTACATAATTATATAGAAAGACAGGTGACCTCACATAACGTGAAGTCACTGAGGTAACCTTATTCAGAAACAAGGCCGATGTTTGTCCGGCAGTTCATCGCGGTAGGGGCCGAGCCTAGGGTGAGGTGGGGTAAAGCGTTGGTGGGGGTAGGGGTTTTGTAGGGGTTATGTGAGGTGGCTAGCGAAGGCGCATGGGTTGAAGTGTTAGGTCTGCATTGCTGGAGAAAGGTGACATACATGTTTATGAAGAAAAATAACAAAATAATAAGACATGGTCCAAAAGAATATTTTCTACAATTAGCGAAATAACGAAATTTTACGAAATAAACTTGGTGAAAAGTATTATCTTTGATGGTACATGACAGATCATCTGTTATGACTATCTGAAAGTTGATTAAATGCTAATATAATTTCTAAGCAATGATGATTTACTTACGATAGGCAGGAGTGTGTCTGATGGCGAGCTGAACCTCTCAAGGGCCGCGGCGGGCAGGCTGTGGCGGTATATAAACTGAGGGTGGTATGTGTAGCCTGACCGAAAGAAGCGATCCTTCTCGACATCCTGGTTTCCCGGCTTGATGGCGACAAGAAGCGGAACCCGCCTTTGCCTCGCGCTTTGTGAGCTTGGCGCGCGCGACGCTGTCGTCTGCTTTTGTTGTTTAGTCTGTTCTTGTTGTTGACTTAGGGATTGTTTTTGTCCATCTCGCGCCTTAGAATCGTCTGGTGAAGTATGCGTTTCACACTGATCCAGTGACGTGTTTTGTTTTGCACAAAGCCGAGATCTCCCAGCAGAGGTCGCTCTGGACACGGAGAACTGGCGCGCGGATCGCGGCACCACACATGAGAGAGAGCGGCTGGCGCAGGGGTCGGTGAGGGACTGGCCCCCAACCCCGGGCCTGGCACCCCCGGGTCTGGCACCCCCGGGTCGGCTGGTCAAGCAGCAGCTGGAGACCGCCCGCTTGGGTCGGCAGGGGACCCGCGACAGGGTCGGGAGGCGAGTGCCGGCCTCTTTCCCCTTCCCATCTGACTGGACCCATACCTGGGGGGCAATACCTTCGCCCTTGACCCAGACAGTGAGGGCAGCGGCCTCGGGGTGGACAAGGTCAGCAGCCTGGTGGTCTTCACCCAGAGGACAGCTCGTGGAGCGCGTCGGTGGCTGGCGGGGGGTGCGCACATCACTGTGGCCACCTACCACACCCCATCCATCACCCCCACCACCCGCCCTAACCTTACATGTCTGACTCTTCCTGCGCCGTAGCCGC
This sequence comes from Arenicola marina, assembly GCA_964019135.1. Classification (NCBI taxonomy): domain Eukaryota; kingdom Metazoa; phylum Annelida; class Polychaeta; family Arenicolidae; genus Arenicola; species Arenicola marina. Next base: position 6,901,465 of record OZ025257.1, on the reverse strand, counting down.
GGCGTGTGGTTGAAGACGTCCATGGTAGGGCTTGGCACCGGTTCTGGTCTGGACGCCTCCCCTTCTGGATCGGGACGCCAGTTGGTTTCCCGAGTAACAAGCTCGTCGAATGCGACTCCCCCGGTTGCTTCATCCGGACAAGATTCAGACTCGGACCGCTGCGGTCCGGATACAGAATCCACATCCGGGAAGTGATCGGTAAGGGCCTCGCCTACCGGTGAGGTCATCGTGCGTATGCTTAATGATATATAGATATAAGAGATATATGTAGCGATGGTGATGACTGATCTTTCCTTTATGACGTTATCGATACCATTGGATGTCTATGAGTCACATAGCGGTGCTTCGCTGGATGAATCTTAACAGGTAAATGCTAGCTCACACAGTGCCGGTTTATAGGCCAGGTTTACCCCGGTCCTGAAAACCGTAGTCTGTAGTCTATCCGGGGCGATTTGGGGTGTACCGGGGTGAACCTTAGGTCGCTCCGGTGGTTTTGAACTGTTCAAAACTACCGGAATAAACCGTGGCACCTTTGTAACAACGTGGCCTACTGTTTTCGCGCCAACAATGTTGCGAGATGGCCTCGGTTAGTCCCGATACACAGACTGGGAAGGACTGGGGAGGACCGGGGTAAACCGTAGCCAACACCGGCACAGCTAGGCTTAAAGGCGCATACCGTGAGGAGACATTTTGCTATGACACAGCTCGGTAATTTCGTCACGAACTTTACATCCAATAATCCACGACAAAACGTCACTCTCTCAGACCACGTCTGAGTGTGGTGGGTGAGTGTGTGGTCGTGCGGTCACAGTGATGTCGGAGAGGTTGTAAGGGCGAACACGCTTCCAAATTTATAATCCGCAGCCTTCATTCCATGCCAGACCACGCCGAGTCGCCATTAGTGCCGCCCCCCCCCGGTGTAATAGGAAATCACTGGGGTGGGTATGACGCTCACTGGGACGGGTGGCCGCTGCGGGAAGGGGAGGGAGGAGGGGGGAGGGGGACAGGGGAGGGGGTGACCGAAGGGTGGGGAGGAAGGGTCAATGCAACCGGTCCTCCGAGGCGAAACAACCCTACAGGGTTACCACTGGCACAATGTTTGGCACGACAATTTCGCCATGCGCCACGAACTTGATCACCAGCGGCACCACTCTTCCGTCGTGCATCTCAAACTGGATCACCTAAGGTGCCAAAATTAGCCATGTGTCTCAAACTTGGTCACCAGCGGCACCACAATTCCGCCGTGCGCCACAAACTTGATCACCAGCGGCACCACAATTTCGCCATGTGTCTCAAACTTGATCACCAAAGGCGCCACAATTCGCCATGTGTCTGAAACTTGGTCATCAGCGGCACCACAATTCCGCCGTGAGCCATAAAACTGTAACCATTAAGACCAGCCGTCGCCCAGTATCGCTAAGACCAGTTATCCGTGCCGTTACCATCAGTGAACCCACGTGTCTTCAACATACCCACCTTCCCGCAGCGCCCAGCCACGGGGCAACAGTTCCGGTCTGCAGGACACGTGACCCAGAGCGAGAGCGAGAGAGAGCGAGAGAGATCCACGGGGACCCACAGGTAGTCACGTGACGTAACCGGGCGGGTTTGGATGGCCCCGTTGGAGTCGCCGTTCAATGGCTGAGCGCTGCGATATCCACCGCTCTGTGGTCTTCACATGAACGGACCATTGGCCTCCTGGTCACGACCAAGCTGTCCCCGACAAGTGCCCGTGCGTTAGGGGGTCATGACGGTCGCCGTAACGGAGCCTTTGCACGTGAGAAGCCACCGCAGATAACACGTTAATAAACCATTAGCCTTCAGCGGGTGATGTCCAGCACACGTTGTAAAAGCATAATGCTGCCACCACGCGTTGTCACTGCATAATGCTGCTGTAATTCTGTAAATCCATGGGAGTGTATATCCAGAGTTTCCGATAAAATGAAATTAGTTCGGATACGCCATTAAACTGATGCAACACCGATTATCTTACAGCTATCCCATTGAATACAAGCGTACTAACATCACCAATGTTTCCAGAAAATTTAGGCTTAATGTTTTGTCGCTTGTATCTACTTGGCAAGTTGTCCCTTTGATGTAGAGGAGCCACCATCTCTACTTGGATCCTGATGTAATAGTGAAGCTAACGCTGACGGCATCGATTAACGGGCGAGGAGACCCGAGCGGTCCATCAACTGCATGACCCAACGGCAAACCCCGCCGTCATATTGTTTGTACCTCTAGCAGAGTGGGCAATGAGGCACACCACATGCTGCTCACCCCTACTCTCTCGTCAGACCCCATCCACCTTGTGGTTTCACCACCGGAAAGGGGCGACAACTGCATTGCCTCAATGACCCCCACCGCCCCGCCCTGACCCCCCCCCATCAATGACCCAGCCGCCCGCCCTGAACCCCCCCCCCCCCATCAATGACCCAGCCGCCCCGCCTTGACCCCCCCCCCCTCAATAACCCTGCCCCGCCTGGGGCATCGATTCGGAAAGATGGTTACAATGTATCGATTGATGTGATTATTGACCCCCCCCCCCTCCGCTTCAGTTCAGTATCCAGTTCCTCCCCCACCCTTCCACCGTCCGAGGTACAAAGCCACCCCCCTTCCCACCCTCGAAAGTACAAAGGCCCCCTCCCTCCCCACCCTCCAAGGTACACAGTCCCCCCCCCCTTTCCACCATCTAAGGCACAAAGTCGCCCCACCCGCCATTCCCACCCTCCAACATACAAAGCACCCCCCCCCTCCAGTCCCCCACCCTTCGCCGCACCAATCACGCTCAGATCCCGTCAGGTGTTCAACCAAAGTGGCCGCTTGGGGGCGCTTGGTGTTTGTCGTTCCGCCGACGTTTCGTTTTGCTTGAGCGTCGCTATGTGTGGACGGACTCCGCTAGATGTGTTTCTGGTCCCGGGTGTCGGCCTCTCCCAGTTGTTGGGACCACACACAAACAGACCTGAGTGTCCGCCTCAAGTGTTTGTCTATCCAACGTTAACTACTCCGGCAATCTCTGGCCGATGTCTGATATGGTCGGAGCGCGCGGATCGTGTGTGGAAGGGTGATGGATGGTTGGGGGTAGGCGAGTGTGGGGCGGTGGTGGGGGTGGGGGGGGGGGGGGAGGGGGGGGGGGGGTAGTAGTCGCAGTCCAGGTCCCCGGTATCCTGGGATTCGTCCTGCTTCACCCACTCCCCGACCCGTTACCCGACCCTCAGATTTAACCCCTTCCGAATTAACGTTCATACGCGAAAATTGAAAAGTAATGTAATCGAAGAAAGATTTGAATTTTCCATCAAATACACCTCTTTTTTCATTCACTGTGCTTCAGTTACCGTACCCGACAGATTCGTCCGATTATAATATAATTATTATTCGAGTTGGATTCAATTTAATAAAGCGTAAAAAAACGTTCGTGGCCCCAGTACCGTTGAGATCAACCGTTAGTTACATTGAAGCAAAGGATATGAATAACGTGCGCCCTCTGCTGGGAGAGTGCCACGGTCCGGATACCTGGAGTTGCTGACCCCAGTTGACATCACGATCGGCCATACAGATACGTCTTGGTCATTCACAGTACGAGCAATCCGGGACAGTAATGGGCATCCGAGATGAATCGTTGTGAAACACTTTCGAGCAACAGAAGTTCCGGCGAGAGTCCTGAGGCCCGGTTCCTCCGTCAATATCATAACAGGGTTAATCTTCGTAAGCTACAAGGTTGGCCAACTTTTCAGCCACATGCGATTTACCTTTCTAACCAAGCCGTCATTTTCACAATAAAAAGACGAACGTGTTTTTGTTTTGATTACGTGGATTTGCGAAGTTGAATCCGAAGGTGAAAAAGCAAAGGATTTTGGCTTCTTTTGGGGTTTACATTGCATATAAGGCTTACTCTGTTCGATATTTGGACACGACGGGACCAATCTGTTCCGCTTTAGTCACATAATTTGCGATGGACAGACCACGTTGTTGTGTTGTAACCAACCACTGGCGTCTGCGGCCATATGATAACCTGCACCATCCTGGCACACGTGACGTCATCAGCGAGAGCCATCGTACCGCCATTAAGCTAATATGTGTTACCCCAGTGACCGCAGTGCACCCGTTGTAGCACTATTATCCCAAACAATGACCTGTTTGTGTCTTCGGGCTTGACGTTTTGTGTGCCGCCGCGCCCCGACACCTCAAGAGTGTTGGTGTGGGCTGATGGCTAAGGCCTGAGGGGGGGCGGGTACTTAATACATTGCTGGGTTGGGGGGGGGGGGGGGTCCGCGCTAAAGCCACCCGACCCACTTTTCACCGCCAAGATCCGCTTGGAATTTTTCGCGGGTCTTTTTTTCGCGGCAATTCGCTCTATTTGCAGAGCGCTGCCCCCGGTCGCAAGTAGAATATCCGGTCTATAGGGGTATCTTTTTTCATTCAAAAATGTCCTCTCTATATGGTATTTTTTTCATCATAAATGTCAGCTCTACAGGGGTATCTCCTTCATAAACGTGGTGTAGTTGTTAAGGCACTAGACTGCATGTCAAAAGGTCCTGGGTTAGAGGCCGGGCCCGGGCACCTAGTTTTAGGCGAATGTCACCCATTCATCCTTCAACGTCCCTGTTGGTTTCTCGGCCCAGCCTAACCCTTATGTGGCCTAAAGCACCGATCGTTTCATTGTTATGTTAAGGAAAAGAGGAGCCATGGCTTATTCGTCTTACTAAGAAAAAGTATGGGATCTTTATCCTGCACAAACATTGACATTTGCACAGGTGGGATTCGAACCCCGCTTGGGCTAGCAGAGCACACCAATAGCCGAAGCTGCTGCTAGATCACGGGCATGACGCGGATAACAGGTGCAGATGCGTCAAGTGCCAAAACCTACAAAACCACAACATTATGTAGACGATTCAGATCTGGTTTCAGCGCAAAACCAAAAGTGATAATGGTGGATCTTTCGTAATAAGCGCTTATAGGGGTAGGGGGGATCTCGAGGGGGGTGGGGGGGGGGGATTCAACTCCCCCCAACCTGCGAACTTGATTTACCGGGTTTACCGACGACAGACATTTTCTAGATGCACCCCGCCCCCCATCAAGCAAGAAGATATTACTTATTGTTGCAAAATCAAGGCCATCTGAGGTGTAGGTGCCCCTCCCCCCTCCGGTCGTAAAAACATTGGTAGATACCTACGGAGAGCTTAGATCCACCCTTGTAGGGGACAAGTATACTTCGAATGAAACAATATCGCATGTTGCATAGCAGGCCACGTATGTTGTGTAGGTCTGTATATTGTTGATTGAGAAATATGCTTCCGTGAATCCATAATTATTCATGGGTAATTTTGGTGTATTGCACGTTGTAACGTTTTTCAGTTAACTGGGTGTATGGAGAACACTCCGGTACAACACATGACACAGGTAAGCCCCGGGTTATTATTTTCTTGGGTGGGCCATTATTGTGACGGAACTGTAATTACCCCGTTTTAAGAAAATACTGACCTCCTGCTCATGGTACGCAGGTCCTTACCGGCAAACCACGACTCCGAGAAAACAATAGAAGTACCCACTAACTGGGCGATAATTGCAGAGGAATAGCACTGGAAGGCTCGATACGAATTTATGGTTAGTTATGAGCTGATGCACCTTGGACGTGGGTCGCACACCTCGACACGGCCTCCTCCCCCGACAACACCCACCACACCCTGTGGCAACAACAATTAGCACTGATGGCCGTCTGGCCTGGCACCAGCCAATCTTGTATCTGGTACTTCCGGTCGGCGGCACCACGTGGTAGCCCTATATAAATAAGTGAGGAGGGTCTATCCAAGACTGTTATTAGTACTGAAGGAACAGCCGTGAGAACCGACAACGATTGGGCGGAACTCGTTAGAAGGCCTTCTACTGCATCAAATCACAAGGTAAGAACGCAACTGTGGTTACCCTTGATTCTGAATAATGTTGTACTTTTGCGAACTCCTTCCCGGAGAGGAGACCCTATTTTCATCGTAAACTTTCTGATTCAATCTAATCCAAAGTATTCCAGCAGAATAGATTTATTCAAGTGTTCGAATCAAACCTTGCAATTCATACTTGCAGGTTCGAGTACATTGCCGGGAGCAATGCCGAAGAAAAACCGAGGTGTCATCGGCTTGTTGCTGCTCGTTGGCCTACCAGCAACACTAAGTCTTCCATTTCCAAGAGGTTCCCAAGGCGACCTTCCAGAAGTCGGGATACCGGTCATCACTAAATCTGCCAGGAACAGAAATGTCGACATGCTCGGGGTATCGGCTTTCCGGGACGGCGTCCTAAAGTTTGCAGTGGCCCCGAGTGCCCTCTTGTGGGAATCGAATGAAACGCCACTGTTGGATGTGCAGAGCGGCAGATTTGATAATGCTGACGTCACACCGCGACTCGAGGGCCGTGAGGACGGGCTACGTGAGACGAAACGAGATTTGCTCCTTGGTTTTCGCGGCACCGAGAGAATGACGTTACGAGACGTCCCAAGAACCCGTAGACGACAGGAGCGCGATATAAGCGTAACGCTCTCGCTGAGCGTCATCGGGGAACTGCTGCGCATTCAAACATCGAGACGCCGGCAGGAGGAAATTATTTCCACGCATGAGCAACTCGAAAGACTTGGTAAAAAATAGTCAATTTACATTTTAAAATAAAACAGTTCGTGAAGCCGACAGAAGAGAAATATTGATAACATAAAGATGTTATATTGTGTAAATACATATTGTAATAAATTTATGATTGGTCTTGTCATTGTTCAAATGATGGTTGTCTATTTACTTCTTGCACCATGTCCTCATTACGCAAAATTCGAAATTAACGACATGGACAATGACATGCATTGACCGTTATATATTTTGCGGCTCCCAAATCCGCACAGTGATGGCTTGTACACATGACTTACTAAATATTTGTGTTCTGGGCACTGTTCACGTACATTATTTATATTATATGCCTAATATTATTTACCTAGCGTATAATTTCACGATTTTTTGTAGAATGATCATTGTCTGAGTGTGTGAATATATAACTGTACGATAGGCGTCATCAGACGTTAGAAGGCATCAATGTCTGCATTTTGATGACGTTATGCACAAGAAAACCGCTTTCTCTCTCTGAGCTTTAACAATATGCCGTCTTATTTATTGCATTGTACTCACAAACTAAGAACCTAAAAAATCCATTTCCACACGCTTCAACTTTCTCGGGGAAAATATTGCTGCTTAAGCAACTTTCAATAAGACTGCACGAAAGCGGAATTGTTCCTTTATTTTAATAAAAATCTTACTGCAAGGTACAGAGTTCAGCGGTTAGTGTCGCCCTAGCTTCACACAGAGTTCAGCGGTTAGTGTCGCCCTAGCTTCACACAGAGTTCAGCTGTTAATGTCTCCTTAGCTTCACACATAGTTCGGCGGTTAGTGTCACCCTAGTTTCACACAGAGTTCTGCGGTTAGTGTCGCCCTAGCTTCACACAGAGTTCAGCGGTTAGTGTCGCCCTAGCTTCACACAGAGTTCTGTGGTTAATGTCGCCCTAGCTTCACATAGAGTTCAACCGTTAGTGTCTCCCTAGCTTCACACATAGTTCAGCGGTTAGTGTCGCCCTAGCTTCACACAGAGTTCAGCGGTTAGTGTCGCCCTAGCTTCACACAGAGTTCAGCGGTTAGTGTCGCTTAGTTTCACACAGAGTTCTGCGGTTATTGTCGCCCTAGCTTCACACATAGTTCGGCGGTTAGTGTAGCCTTAGTTTCACACAGGATTCAGCCGTTAGTGTCGCCCAAGCTTCACACAGAGTTCAGCGGTTAGTGTCGCCTAGTTTCACACAGAGTTCAGCGGTTAATGTCGCCCTAGCTTCACACAGAGTTCAGCGGTTAATGTCGCCCTAGCTTCACACAGAGTTCAGCGGTTAGTGTCGCCTAGTTTCACACAGAGTTCAGCGGTTAATGTCGCCCTAGCTTCACACAGAGTTCAGCGGTTAGTGTCGCCCTAGCTTCACACAGAGTTCAGCGGTTAATGTCGCCCTAGCTTCACACAGGGTTCAGCCGTTAGTGTCGCCCAAGCTTCACACAGAGTTTAGCGGTTGGTGTCGCGTATAGAATGTCCGCGCACCACACGGCCAACACAACAGGCATATTATCACTCTGCCAGCAGAGGGAGCTCATTACTCACATCACTATAATGTAAGCGCAACGCCCTCTGCCGGGAGATCGTCATAATCCGCATCAGACATGCGCCCCTCACAAAAATCCAAACACAATACTACGCCACGGTCCTTGTAAAGAACCCACTCAAGGCAACTTCATCGACTCTTGCTCAAAGATAAACTTTGTCGCTTGACTAATAACCAATGTCACAAGTCCCATAATCCCGCCGACACCAAAGTCAGCTCTGGTTGATTTCGTAAAAACATTGAAACCTGGGCCCGGTATTCATAACAACGACGAGAAAACTGCCGTTCAGTGACAGCTAGCTTCTGCGACTTCCTAATAAAAATGTCCTTAAATGTGGCACTTCTTAGTGTGAAAAATTTAATCATTGTTCTTTTACTCTTTACTTCACAATTTCTTTCATATGTTTGCGTCTTCAGAATACTTTGCGTGGCGCTAATAAAGTAAAGGGTCCGGTTTGGATCTGTGGATAATAAACATTCCATGTATTGTAAGTTATATAGGCCTACTTTAAAATTGGGGTGCTTTTGTTTCCAAGAACGCGAGCTGTCGCCCAAACTGTCGCCGAAATCATCACGCCTTTAAGTTTTCCAACTCAATTCAGTAATGATTAAAATTCAGCTCATCAATTGTGCCATACTGTGTCAGCACAACGGTCGGTGGGCCCGTCAGAAGCTGAAATTGAGTTTCATGAATAGGTTGTGGGTCTCCTTCATAGCGACTATACCTCATAACTGAAACTAACCTGAAGGTTCCAAACAATATTTTATTTATACAATATGTACACATTGCGTGGCTACAAACACCAAACCACGCACTCTGCCTTCGACTCACTCCGCTAGGGCTCCGCTCCAGCTATAGCGGAGCTTGCGTACCTTGAGTTGCCTGGTGACGGTTGCATGATGACGAGCATCTGTCGGCTTCGCCCCCGGGAGGACGACTTTCAAACGGGTCATGTGCAACCTGCGTGACGCACCACAACTGTCATGGCCGCCAGGTGTATATTGAACCCGCAGCGGTTATCTCGGGGAAGCCCGATATAAAATGTCGCACACGTTTCCTCCTACAACAGGGTTTCCTTCATTTGTTGCCAGATAGTGTTGTTATTTGAAGTTAGAGTGCAGTGTGCAGTGGCTGTCTGCAAGGCAACACACAGGTGAGGTGAGCCAGTTTTACCTGACAATCGATTGCCGTCTGCAGCCCCCGGCCGTCCACAGGTGAGGTAAGCAGTAGGCATAGCGTGTGTTGTTGTTGGTAAACATACCTGTGGCCCGATAGACTGTTTGCCGGCGTGCTTCAAGTCTGCATATGTTAAAACGTTATGAGAGCACCTTGACACTGCAATTACTGGCCATATAAACCGGCGTCTTCGGATCTAAAACTTACATGTTTAATTGGTCGTCATGGCCATATATACTGACAGGCTTTGGCATCATTTTCGTATCAAACAATAGTAATATCACCATTGTCCCTTCATACTGTGCGACTATGCACTGTCTATGCTGGTAATCGCACAATGTCAATGCTTTGGCTACAGTGTTAGAGGCCTAGCATACATACAGGTTACCGTGTTACTCCCACACCGATATGTACGCGTTATTCCTGCATTTAGACATACTAATTAAATTTAAATACCAGCATACCATCGATGATTTGAGCCTTGGATACCATAAAGCTGGTGCCTCTGCTCGTACACAGGAAAAGGAAAAATGTTGCCTTAAAATACGGCATTAAAGCTCTATATATCTTTATAGTAGGACCTGCACGCGATATGTGACTGGCTTATCGCTGAATGGCGAAAGAGCCGATATAACTGGTAGATATATCTTATCGCACCTAATCACCAATATGAGCTGAGTATAGCTGACCGTTTGACCGAATACTCGAATCTGTGTTAATGCTATGCTAGCCGGTATTTAAATGTTTTAAATGCTTGACAGGCAAGCAGACAGTAGTATCGTCACGGCTTTTATGCCTTGTTGAACCAAGGTCTGGGCCACACGAGGCATGTGTAAAATCAATGAAGCGTAGTCGTGTATGGATCGATTATTAGATCTATTATTTACAACCATGTGCCACTGGCCATATTTACTGTCCCGTTAAGGCTAGCACTCCCTCCGTCCCCGCGGAATCAGTGAGTGTGGCCGACGGTGATGTCACTATTGGTGAGTCAACCGGAGGCCATAACACACCAATGCAGGCCAGAGTTAATTTAGACCATAGCCGAGACCCGGGTGATAATGAAGGTTAGATCGATACCTGACCGTCTGTTCGTCCAGTTAGTGTAGCGCTTTAGCATTCACTCGTCTCGGTGCTGTTAAACACCACTGGTGTAAAGGGTCCGCCCCGCCCTCAGTGTCTCCACTGGGCGCCAACAACCTGATCATCATGCAGAAGGGCGCAGCCTACGGGAAGACGGGTGGCCCGTAATTACACTGGTGGATGTGTGTTTGGAGTTGTGATAACTGTGTCAGTGATAACTGTAAGTGAAGTGATGATCTGGAGGCGTGTCCCATTGAGAGGCCATGACTGCAATGCATAAATTGCAGCATGTTTTGTAACAGGTATTCCTACGTGTTAGAAGAAAAAAAGGTTGCCACGGGTAGAAGAGAGGTATTGATACTAGTGGAATTGTAGAGGTAGTAATAAGCGTAATGCTAATAGAATGTAATTATTGTATTTTCAGAATATTGAGGGACGGGGGGTAGACCGTGACTGACACGATGGCCCGAGTGGCGGCCGCCCCTGGGGGACCCTTTCTGGTGGACGCCGGCGGGGACGTACCCATGCGGAAGAAGGCCTCCCGCCCGGGGGATCCCCGGGAGTCGAGCTCTGGGCGGCGGGACGGGAGCCGAGGTCGCCGGGAGACCGAGGATGAGGGTGATAGCCCGGAGAACGCCCGGCCGGTGTCCAACGTGTCTACCCTGGACCGGGACGGGGTGCTGGCCGCCCTGGGGTACAAGTCTGAGAAGCTGAAGGAGTGGAAGACGACCCCGGTGGTGGACAGCTCTGAGCTGTGCCAGCGCTGCCACAAGAAGGTGTACGCCGTGGAGAAGATTGATATCGGGGTCCTGTACCACCGCGGCTGCTTCAAGTGTTCCGTGTGCGGCTTGCAACTCTCCCTGCGCAGCTTCCACGGCGGGGGCCGCCAGGAGGACGACCCTGCGGGGGCGGGGGCGGTGTACTGCCGGAAGCACGCCCCCTCCCACATACAGGCCGGGCTGGGCGCCGATGCCGTGGAGATCCGACGAGCGCTCGACGCCCAGAAACACACCAGCGCCAAGGTACGTGACGTCACTTCCCGTGCCGGTACATGCTGACGATGCCATAATAAAACCCTCATCAGTCAATCAATCCGAATCGCGTACATGTGTCCAGTATCATCGTGAAATATGTACCCAACACCTATATAAGGGGTGATTTTATTGCTACAGTTCCTAGTATTTCAGCACGTGAATATTTTTTTTGAACATCCACCTTAAGTAGCCATTGATATAAAAAAAAAAAAAAAAAAAAATGGTATCACAACTCGTAGAAGTTCGTTTACGTTCAACAATAAAGTAACGAATGCCACAAATAACATCATTACCTAGCTCGGCCAACCGGTTTCCCGCTTCAAGCTTACCCCTGTTGTTCTCATTCCCCCCGTTGGACAGGCCCGGGTTCACGGGCCCGATATGCCCGCCTCTCACTACCAGCAGGACGAGGAGGTCCAGCTCCGGGAAACTGACGACATCCGCAGAACACAGAAAGTGAAGAGGAGCTCCACCTTGCGGAGTTGGAAGGTACTCCACGAAATATTAACGGTTCTGCCAAAATCGTTTAAAACAAAAAGCTCAACAGTTGCTTTGATTAATGAAAGACCATTGTATATATTTTGGGAAATTAATAATCGCTGATTATATCAACTTGAGAAATAATAACAACTCACGCTTAAGTTCGTATTTTATATACACTATTTTTTGTTTGTTTAAACATCATTTATTTCCGGAGGTTTGCAACAGCAAATACACATATTAATGCTCACCTCAACATAAAATTAAAAAAAAATATATACACTATGACTATGAAATGTATACACTATGACTCATTCGGTAGTTACTGATATGTTAATAGTTAAAAACAAATAATGTTGTTATTACTGTTTATTCCTACTTCGGTAAAGTGACATGATTGACATAGAAGAGTGTGCTTAATTTAATTGTTTCCACCAATCACTCCACTTATCAAGCTTGGCCGTGACGTAAGTTATTTGTGTGGTGTAACTGTGGGTAAATAAGACTTGTTTCTTTTGGTTTCGCCGTTGAATCATCAAGTGAGCTTAGTTAAGGTTGTTGCACTCGTATTTGCCGAGTTTGTGACAGTGATTGTTTTTATTTGTGCAGTGTGATATCTGGTCTTTTTATTGTATATTCTTTTGGTAAAAGGAAAATAACACAGTATGGAAGCACTGTTGTATGACTATCAGAGCCAGGCACTTATATTGTTCCAATACGTATCCAAGGCATTTAGTTGGCGTCTGGGAATTTGTGGTTCTTCTTTGGCCAATGGGAGATAATTTTCATGCCTGAAAGTTTACTAAGATGGGCTATTGGTATTTTGCGGAACGGAACGGAACGACTCCGCGAGGTAAGTCACTTTACCATGAATTTATAATAAAATTAAAATTTAGTCAAAGTATATTTTACTCTTACTTATCAACGGGATTCAAGTAAATTAAACCACTTATGCGCATTTTTGACAATGTAAGTCTTACTGATCAATCCTGTGCTAATGTAAGTATATAGCGGAACGGAACGGAACGGAACGGAACCGAGCGGAACCGAGCTTGCGGGAAGGAAGGGGTGTGCGCCAACTAGCCGGTCACTGGTACTCCGTGTGGATGAGGGAGTGGGTGTTTGTTTTCCAATGATATTCAGCGGTCTTTTGTTGATACGTTGTCTCCTGCTTGAGACTTTTGCACGACGCTTTTAATTGAACGTATCCCTAAAACAAACACCCACACCCTCATTGACACGGAGTACCAGTGACCGGGTCGCTGGCGCACACCACTTCCTTCCGCACGCTCGGTTCCGTTCCGTTCCGCTATATACTTACATTAACACAGGATTGATCAGAAAGGCTTACATTGTGAAAAATGCGTATAAGTAGTTTAATTTACTTGAATCTCGTTGATAAGTAAGAGCAAAATATACTTTGACCGAATTTTAATTTGATTATAAATTCATGGTAAAGTGACCCCCCTCGCGGCGTCGTTCCGTTCCGTTCCGTTCCGTTCCGCAAAATACCAATAGCCCGAAGATGGAAGTGCAAGTAAGCTAGAGGTAATATCAGCGATATAATGTGGTTAGCTAACCTGTATCGGTCTTCGCTTGAGATAGTGTCCGCAAATATCAGGCGATGTGCAGTACAGTCGGATGGCGAACAGCTGCTTAGCATAATATTGGTTTGCTTCTTGCATACTGTTTCTCAACCAAGGTAGTGGAAAATATATAGATCAGTTTTAGTTTGGTTGGCGTCTCATTGTGGCGACTTTGTGTGTGTTTTCATATCTCTTGTATTTATTTATAGAGGCCAAGATGGTTTATTACTGCAGCATTCATGTGGTAACCTATTTATTACATGTTTACATACATTGTTTGGTCATCATGATACTTGCTTCTAACCGCAGGACACACACACTGAGACTTGTATTTGAGGAATTTGAGGAATTCAATACCATGCAACGTTTGACTTTAAAGACCTACTCATATGAACCCATTCTAATCGTTAAATTGGCCAATAATATTAGAAACTGGAATCGCACATTGACTTTGAAAACGTATCTCATCGTTCTTGAGACTTGACACACTAGTTATGTATATGTAAACAGTTAATGTGATTAATGAATTAATATTGTGTGAAAAGGAACAATCAGTTATAAGAGCAAATACAAATAAGGGTTGAATTGTTCTGCTACCGACATACGCCTTCTCTGCAACTGATTATACCGTGGAATGGAGTGGTGATATTGTATAAAAACTACATCTTTTCCATTAACAGAGACCTCTTTCATGGCTTACAACTCGCCGTCAACAAGCCTCGTCTGATCATACATATGTATATATATACTCGCGGAGATTGGTATTGTGTATATCCCTCTGGAATGTATAATTTGTAATATACATGTATATGGTGATAATGATAGTATGTTAGGAACTATGTATACATTGGATATGTGGCCTTTTAAACTGGCATAGTCAGAAAACTGGAGGACAATCTATCAAGAATAATCATTGATAATTGTTCCTCAACAATTATAATAGACCAAATATTTTTTATTTATCCCAGGATTTCGAAAGCTTCGGAGTGTTTGACGCGCAGACTGAGCTGGAGAAGATACACCGGAAAGAGGAGGACGACCTCTACCGGGAGATGGCAGAGGAACGCCGCCGCAAGGTCGACCGCATGGAGCGCCACCTAGCGAAGCAACGGGACCGCACCGTGCAGGAGTTGGTTGCGTGGTTTGACAAGAAAGAGACGACGAAAGAGAACCGTGAACTCGGGCTGAAACAGGTGAGAATCAGGACCAAGGAGAGGTAAACCTATGTGGAGAACCACATGGTCATCCTGCATATATGCGTGGCGATGTCTTTATCGAGATGAACGTGTGGAAACAACCCTAAGCCATGCAGAACCACTACGCAACGCAACCGCGTTGTAGTATAGGCCTTGCAAGGTCTACCTGTCAAGTGTAAAGAAAATGTAACTGGAGAAATATGACAATGCGAAAAAGCACACTTTCGTCCGTAATATCTGTAATACAGTAGTCCCTGGAATCTACGGTTAGCTGTCCATATGCTCTGTGCGTCGCACTACTTATCAAGTGAACTGTTAACCGGATGTTAAGAATTGTGGTTGGCATTTGTCCGTCTACGCAAGACGATGGATTTGCTGTTTATTTATTGTGGTCTAACTACTCCTATTTTTTTCTCGGCATTTGTGCTAATGGCTAATGAATAAGAGACCGAGTTTGGTCACATCAGCGTCCTCTCAATCAACGTAGTTTATGCCGCTTTGATCAATACAACGATATGAACATTATTGTCACCAGGTGGAACAGTATTTCAAGACGCAGCGAGGAGAGCGCATGCGCCTGTTGAAGCAGAGGCTGGCCATGGAGGAGCAGGCGGCAGTTGCCCGGATGATAGAGAAACACAGCCACGAGATGTTGACGTTAATCGCCGAGATGGTGAGATCGGGAAGGGTGCACTCACTCACAAAGGAGCGGTTGGGCAGGTTCGGGTGTCAAGGAGGGAGGGGGGGGGGGGGGGGGGAGTGGAAGGGACATAATTTATGCCCGAGGAGGAGAATGCAGGGCCGACTCGTTCAGCAAAAGTAGCATTATTTTGTATTGAAAGCGCATCGTTTAGGGCTTCAAGAGGTACAGTCGTTTAATTGGTTTAATGAAATAGTTTGTGTAATCGTTTAATTGGTTTAATTGAGCTGAAGTACATGATTTTACTGATAGTCCCCCCATGACATAACTCACTCTGTTATTCACAGGAAGAAGACGCTTTCAACACCTTGACGCTAAAGTTTGAGGATCAGCGTATTTCAGCAGACACCTTACAAAGACTCCAGCCCGCCATGAGGCTCGAGGAAGGCCGGGGGGTCGACCAGAGGCGCGGAGTGGGGTCGGAGAGCAGTGAGGAGGGGTCCCAGAGCGACGAGTCACCCAGCGAGCAGTCCTACGTCCTGGATGGTAACTACCCAGCAATGCAATCCCGACAGCCACCGCGACCGGCTCCCCGACACAGCATGGAGCAGCCACCAGCCAATGAGAAAGTGCCAGGTGGTCACGTGGGCGGGGAACGCCCCAGCCCCAGTGTGCGGCGCAGGTCATCCAAGGAGAGGCCGGTGGAGGGGGCGGGGCAACAGAGGGACGTGGAGCTGTCCCCGTCGGCACGCCGCAAGGCCAAGCACGACAGGCCAGCCAATCAGACCGCGCCGATTGGTCACGTGAGAGATGTCAGGGGCACGCCGGAATCTCAGCGCAAACAGCGATCTAAGACTTCCAAGCGCGTGTGGAAGCCGCCAGAGGAAGATCTGGCAACGGGAATACCCCAAGAGCCTAATCGCCCATTCAGTATGCGTGCGCACTCGGCATCATTTGACGCCAAGCTTCCGGTTGACAGGCCGGCCGGCGAGGCAGAGGAGGAGGAGAGGTGGGTGGACCCCCAGCGGTACACAGACGACCTTTACCTGCGTCCCACGCGACCTCGCTTCAGTGATGTCGTCCCAGTCAAACCTGAAAACACCGAGACGCCGCACGACATAAGCATGCGCAAAAACAACCTGACGGGGAAGCGCTCATCGAGCGGCAAGGATCCTGTGTTTTTCTACGAGAGCATGGCGTCAGAGTTCCATCGCAATGGAGACTACAGGTTTGTACCGGACCATCGTGTGCCTGGCGGTTACCTTGACAACCGTTGGAATGAGGCTCGCGCCCAGCAGCGAGACGCGCGAGGAAAGAAGGATCTTCAAGACGCCAGAAACCGACAAGCGCAGTCATCGGCCCCCGGGGGCGGGGGCGGGGCCGGGGGCGGGGCTGGGGGAGCGGGAGGGGCAGGAGGGGGTCAAGGGACAGGCGGGGGGCAGGGGGTCGGTGGCAAGTATAGCGCGCCACGTAACTTCCGGGGTATCGGTGGGGAGGCGGGATCTGGAACGCGGGCGCCATCTGGCGGCTCCGGACGGGGACGCGGGCGTTGGGGCGGCGGCGTGGGCGGCGCTGCTCTGGACGCCCATGGGGACCCCGCCAGCGACAAGAAGGCCGGATCCCGGCCGGAAGCCAAGCCGAGGTCGTCTTTGAAGGTCAAGGACGGGTCCTTGACGCGTCACAGCACGCTAAAGAACGAGCTCGCGGAGGGGCAGCCCGACCCGGACATTTCGCCGATTGGTGGCACAGACCGTTCTCGGGGGAGAAACTCCCGGCCGACCGCGTCAGCAAGGAGCGGCCCTGGGGGGAGCGGGAGGAGGGGGACAGGGCGCGGGAGCGACGGCGATGGCGACGAGAGTGCCTCAGATGACGACGAAGGGGGTGAGGATGACGGGGTCTTCCTAAATGAGGCGGCCACCCCCGCCGTTGTACCGCCCAAGGACAAGAAGTCAGACCTCTATTCGACGCCAGAGATCTTCAAAGACTTCGATACCAGGGCAGAAAAGGTACGAAATTACGTGCTTCTCACAGGGAGAGGTGTAGGCTCGTTTGGTAGTCGATCTAATTCGTTTTACGGTAAAGTAGTAAGCTAAATAACTTAACATAATTAACACCAGACAAACACCAGCCTTATCATGATTGATCATCCGGGGAACGGCGTTTAGTTTCTAAGTAGAACCTTGATGTAGAGAAGCACAAATTCCATCGTCATGCTGCCCCCTGCCTGTCCCCCAGTGCCTGGTATTATTCAATGTGCAATATAATTGGGTTAAGTTATTTCCTCGTCCAGCATGTCGTGGGTTCACTCCCCGACACCTGGATGCCAGGCGTGTTTTATCCCGCGACATTTCTGTGCCAAGTTTAGCCTTCATGTTCATCAAGTGGCCAATATTTCTGTTCATTTCTTTCATACTCTAGATCCCAGATTGATATTAATATCCTTCACGCCCCATCTTTGTTTGTATTAAGTAACCTTTTTTGTCACATATACAGGTGATACATACATACATATATATCCACTTCTTCCTGTTGCCATGGCAACCGTCTCTGCAGGAGGCTCAGCGCGACCACAAGACGTTCACGGACCTGGTGCGCCGCCTGAGCAAGCGGTGCGAGACTGAGCTGCAAAAGGTGCGCGCAGTCTTCCGCTGGGTCACCCTCAAGGACCTCAACAAGATCACGTTCGACGAGACGCTGGATCCGGACTCTCCGATGGGACTGCTGCGGGGCATCAAGCTGGGCAAGGAGACCTACCACAACCTCTTCAAGAGACTCTGCAGGTAGGCCACGGACACGTGTCTGCGGCACGTAGACTGCACCTCGCACACCTTAGTATATATTGCCCTCAAAGGCGGATTCAGGTTTTAAATGGGAGATATGGATTCACTGACAGTGACGAAAACTAACGATAACGGGGGGGGGGGGGGTGGGCGAGATTCAGGAACCACATCGGAGATCCACAACAGCATAAGGAGGTGAGGGTCCAATCGGGGCTCAATTTGCCGTGTACACATAAAGGTATGTTACCCAGTGTAACGGAGTCAACTTCTACTCAGCACGTTACAACATGCAGCATGCATATGATATGAATGTTTCTTACCAATGTTAAATATTATTTAACCTTTCCCAACAAACGTAGACTACAATAAGTTTCATTCATTGGCAACCTGTTTGTTCCTTTAACCATGGATCAACCGTTTAACCGTTTGTTTCTCCTATCTCTCCTCCAGCTACGTCGGGATCCACTGTGAGGTCATCGAAGGATACTCCAAGGGCGTCGGCTACCGCCCGGGGGACAAGTTCAAAGGCACGACGTTCCGGAACCAGTGGACGGCTGTCTGGATCCAGGGCGCCTGGCGCTTCATCAACTGTAACTGGGGCGCCCGCCACGTCAAGGGACCACGTGACGACCACATGACCTACAAGTGCGACGAATTCTATTTCCTCACCGATCCCGAAGAGCACATCTATCAGCATTACCCGGATGAGGATAACTGGCAGCTCCTGAAGAGACCCATTTCCCTTCACGATTTCGTCAAATTGCCGGTCCTGAAGTCGCCATTTTTCAACCACGGTCTCTCCTTTCCTATCCATTACGACTCGATCCTGGAGGCCCATGACGGTACTGCGGATATCCGGGTCTGCGTCCCGAGGTTCCTCAATTTCGCGGCCAAGCTGAAATCCAGAGACCGTCAGATCCGGTCAGAGATGTTGGAGGACCGAGTGCTGATCCGAAGACACGAGCAGGAGGTGATTTTCACCGTTAACCTTCCGGTTCCCGGGACCTATTTCATCGAGCTGTACGTGTCTCGCAACTGGCTGAGTGAGTCCATGGATAACGCATGTGCATTCCGGATCCAGTGCTATGACGTGTCATCGGACGCCCACAAGTCCTTCCCGCCGGTCGGATGCTTCGGTCGCACTCCCCACTTCAGCCGCTCGGGACTGTCCGAAGAGAGCCACACGGATACCTACATATCCTGCACCGGAGAACTGACCCTGACCTTCCAATGTCCGAAGGAAGTGAAGACGTCTCATTCGTTGCGTCTCTGGAATAACCGCGATAAGAAATTACTCGATTATGATCGCTACGCCTTCCATAGTTTCCGCAGTGACTCCAGAATTACGTACATGGTGCAGTGTCCGCGGCGGGGCAGCTACGTCCTGTCGCTGTTCGCTGATAATCCGACCCGACCGGAAGCGGAAATGGAGTGTGTATACCGTTACTTCATCGACTGCCAGACGCCGAAGGAGAACGCGTCCCCGTTTCCGAAGGCATCCAAGAGATGGCGCCACTGTAGACTGGTCGAGCCAATGAAAGGCGACCTCAACATGAAGACAAAGGTGCGCTTCCGCGTGGAGTCAGCGGTTGCCCTGGAGATCGTGGTGGCCGTAGACAAGACGTGGACCCAGCTGAAGGAGGACCCAGTCAGCGACGTGTGGCAGGGAGCCGTGTACACCGGGGACAAGGCCGGCAAGGTGGCTGTCTACGGCCGCTTCGACAGCAGCAAGGAGAAGTACATCCCGCTGTTGGAATACCAGGTCAAGGGCGAAGTCAGCTTGGAGGACCAAGTGCGCACTCTCTACAAGTACATGACCTGAAGGTGGCGCTCGCGGCGGTCAAGGAAAAGTCAGCTTGGAGAACCAAGTGCGCACTCTCTACAAGTACATGACCTGAAGGTGGCGCTCGCGGCGGTCAAGGAAAAGTCAGCTTGGAGAACCAAGTGCGCACTCTCTACAAGTACATGACCTGAAGGTGGCGCTCGCGGCGGTCAAGGAAAAGTCAGCTTGGAGAACCAAGTGCGCACTCTCTACAAGTACATGACCTGAAGGTGGCGCTCGCGGCGGTCAAGGAAAAGTCAGCTTGGAGGACCAAGTGCGCACTCTCTATAAGTACATGACCTGAAGGTGGCGCTCGGGAGCCTAGCGAATCATCCCATATGACCATGTAACACATACCCACCAGCATATCTACCCAAAGAATATTATAACATTCTGATGTAACCTCGGGACATATAAATCATATCATGTGTGTATAGATATATGCATACGTCTGGACATGAGGTAATTAGTACGTGTATCATACAGCTTTGTCAGGCGTCAATAAAGCTATAGATGCAGATGTGTTGTCATGGTGATCGATGGCCCCTCCATTGCTATCTAGTGCTTGTACAATATTGAATATTCATAGTCATGTTCTTTGCTGTTCATAATTACAACTAGTACAATCCAAATTGTTATTTTGGGCTTAGCATATACCATAAAGCTATATTAGAACTTTAAAAAAAGCAAAACCACCATTAATTTTAATTTAAGATAGATTGCCTAGATGTTTGCAATAGCGAATATACATATGACTGCTCACCTGCGACCATTAATGCGACCTGCGTTCGCTTATCTGATGGCACGATACAGCCAATCGGTTGGAAGGGCCGGCAAACGCCAATAACGTATATAAATAAAGATGTCACACGCGTCTGATCCACGATTTTACCCGCGACCCGTTTTTCACACTATCTCTACGGTCATTTGAACCCGCCCCCCTCCCCATCTCGCCCGTTATTTGATACTTCAAAACAATGACCGACATTGCGCACCCACGCTTCGATTTTAAGAGTAAATTTTGTATCCTACATTCAGCATCTTAAGGTTTCGGAATAATGTGAGCCAATTCACTTCTGCCCCGAATAAAAAAGTACCTTTGAAAACTTCTGCGCCCCGCACCCTCTCCCATTTAGATCCGCCATTGCTTAGTACCTTTGTGGCATATTGCTACTTGACAAGATGTGGCAATCGAACTTCTTTATCGCTCACTCAGATGTACCACCATTGACGGATTTCACGAACGCAGTTTAGCCGACTGCGGGGCTTAGTCGGCTAATGTTACCATGCTGTACATGAAATAAGCCACTGGTTGCCACGCAACATACTTCGCCCTTTACCCTGCTCCTCACAATGTGTACCAATGTAACCGCCTCTATATATGGCAGTGGAAATAGATAAACGGGGCCGTGGTAGCTCATAGGGTCTGTAAGTGACATCACGGACAGCGCGCGCTCACCTCCAGCGAATCCGGTTTTGGGTACATGACGCTTCACCGCCCCATATACAAAGCATAGGGAGCTCTTTGTAATGGCGTGAAACGCACAGAAAACCAGCGTCTTGCGATTTAAAACTAGTACGAGTATGAAGGTACACCCCCAAACATTTATTCCATATGGTTTTCAAATCTAACATTGCATTCATATCTCAAACATCAGTGAGTCTAGTTTGAGGCCCATAGTAAAGTATAGGGACCCGCTCACGCGTTGTACCCAGAACGGTTGTTTCTAGAGGTGAGCGCGCGCTGTGTGTGACGTCACTTACAGACCCTATTGGGCCGCGTGCCGGGTCGGTGGGTGTCCGCAAACAGCGACTTGCACACAGGAGATTGGCAGTGTGGACTTTCACCTTGTTTGACGGCGAGCCACCTACTGGCCGCGGCGAGACGTCATGGGGCACAGCCAACTGGGCCCGCACGCCTGTAGAAACCCTCCGTCCCTGCACCCCTTCCCTCCCAGACCACCAGCGCCAGCCTCACAGCCCCCCCCACCCACCCTGTAGCCTCGCCCCGCAGCCTCACACCGCCACCCACCCACCCTGTAGCCTCACCCCGCAACCTCACCCTTGGCCCCCTCCATGCCGGTCGGGTCGCACCTACCCCTCCCTCCCTACCCCCACCGTCACCTGTAAAGACCGCCAGGACGCAGCGCGACAGGTAAGGGTCTGGGTTAACCCCAGTCACACGTACTAAAACACGATACATTGGTCGGACGACTGTGCAGAGCGAGAAACATTTGTGACCCCCCAGGTTAGCGGGTTCTAATTAAGTAAGTTCCCTCGGTAAGGGCACAGCATCTGGACGCAGGATTTACACACAATAAGAGGAACACAACCTCGATTGCCGCAGCATACCAAGTGAGTGACCTGACCTTGTTCAGGTGTACAATTAACTTGACCTCCCAGGAACTCGCTTTTTGTTGATGGACCGCGCCACACCTGTAATGTTCTCCTATTATCACTCATCTAACTTAACGCCATAACAGTGCAGTATCGTTTGACATTGCTGCATTAGTTATAGATTCTAATATATAACGTGGACGTTCACATTGCCATTTATGACACATTTAATGTCCCAAACTACACCCTGAAAGTGGCCTTGTATTTTCTAAATGGGAGATCCATCCAAACGCAGCAGCATACTTATAACGGTTCCTAATGAAAGGAGCCGTTTATAACATTCACAGAGAAACGTCGACGCACGACCGAATAACGGCGTGTCATAGCAAGTATGACTATATGTTTTGTATGAAAAACAAAACATGCACCACAATACAGTGTAGTTTGTTTACTTAGCTTAGGCTGTGTGCCCTGCCATACCATCTATGCGTCCACAGCTTCCCAAATATCAAATCGGTGTCATTTGAATTGGTTTACCTGCTTGTCGAAATGGTGCACTAGAATCTGTCACGTCATATATTGTTTATGACACGCAGGCAGCATGTATGTTTCTGTGTAACTTAGGTTCGAGGGGT
Source organism: Arenicola marina (assembly GCA_964019135.1). Classification (NCBI taxonomy): domain Eukaryota; kingdom Metazoa; phylum Annelida; class Polychaeta; family Arenicolidae; genus Arenicola; species Arenicola marina. The sequence continues at coordinate 6,878,534 of OZ025257.1, read as the reverse complement.
CATATTTATGTGTACACAATGTCCAGGTGGGTGGGGTCGAATATTCGCTACCACTTTAACAGTGCGTCTTAGGTTTCAAAAAACGAACATGCCCATCTGTGTGGTTGAAGGATAAAGATCCCATGTCCTTCTTCGCAAAGAGAAGGGGGTTACCCCCGGGGACATGGCTCCACTCTCTTCCTTCTCCCATTGACGCGATATGACCAAAAGTGGTTAAAGCGTCCTGAATATACAACCAACCGACGACCCGAACACGCCTTTGACCCCTTGTATGAATATAGTTCACCTTTACGAGCGAACAATTTAAAGTGATATATTCTATAATTTTTTGTATTACCAACCTCTTCTCCATGTCAAATAAGTATATGCTGTCTTGAATTTAAATCCTGAAAGCCTGTGGCCTATCTGGAGAGAAGCAATTTGATCACCGGAGCAGAAGTCGGTGGCCGGCTTTATATCCCTGCGCGCCTGTTCGGTATTCTGTGCGAGGTCGACCGCGACTCGCTATCACGTCCGCGCGCGATATAAATAAAGCGCGCAGTTTTATTTTGAAATTGTTGTTTTACAGACTCGGAGAGATATAAAACATATGCATTATAATTTTGAGATACTTTTAGTATTGATTCTAAAATGTAAATATCTAAGATGGCGCTTGTAAGTAGGCTGCTTTAAATGCCATGGCAGAACGTTTCCGGTGCCAGTGGTCACAGTATTGCTCTGCAGTGACATCTAATCACTGAAGCAAATCTGAACATGAACGGGTGCAAACAATTGGTGCAAATGCAGATCACAAGATCATAGCTTTTAGGTGAATGAATACCATCACAGTCTGTCTATGAGGTCAGAGGCCTTTTTGTTGAGAACCATTACACTCTTCATTGTCATGTTAAGAAAACCATTATACTCTTCGATGTCATGTTAAGAAAACCATTACATGACGTCATTCTGCAGTTTAGGTGAAGGTTATTTCTTGCTGGCTATGGCATATGACCTCTAGATGAGGACCGGTAATCTTTTCCATGACCTCCTACTACGAATATATGCAGGATGGCACCGGCATATTCTGTCCATGCGGCCTTTGGTCATAGATGTCCTTTTTGTAAAGGCAGTTATTTTGTAGAAAAAGCGACATCTGCTCATGATATCACTATAATTTTAGATGAAACCCAATGACACACAGTGCCAAAGAAACCACCTGGTCATCTGATTCCCAATTACATCATACACATCTTATGTGAATATAGAAGTTTACGTCACTCTATCCCCCGCCCTTTCCCCAACTTCACCCTTTGCTGGATTCGCCCCTGTCGACAAACAGAAGATTGTGTCTGGGTATCTCCAGTTATGTGGGTTAACGCCTAGATTTGTTCTTTCAGAATGGCAAACATAGGGTGCCTGGTTCCCCTGCTGCTGACGATGGTGTGCGCGGCGCGAGCCATTCCCAATGGTGAGTGGTAGGTTGTGCCGTGGTGACGGCTCACAACGCACACATGCGCAACCACCAAACAACAGTTAGGTTGCATAAAGGATACTCTGCTTGCATGACAAGTAAAACGTATAATTCGACTTGTTTGCACTACACTGAGTTTTCTGAACGGTGCCGAGGTCCCTCCTCATATTACTATCTGTATGTCGCTTAGTTCTCCGTCTGTAATGCTGACTTCACGGTGTGGGTTTCAATGAAAAAGTACTTGTGCACTGACCAATGGCACATGTAACCCATGTACTGAGCCATGACACATCTTACGCATGACCTGAACCATGACACTTCTTACGCATGCCCTGAACCATGACACATATTAGCCATGACCTGAACCATGACACTTCTTACCCATGTACTGCCCATGACACATCCTACCCATGTACTGAACAATGACAATCTTACCCATGTACTGAACCATGACACATCTTACCCATGTACTAAACCATGACACATCTTACCAATGTAATGAACTATGACACACTTTACCCATGTAATGAACCATGACAATCTTATCCATGTCATGAACCATGACAATCTTACTCATGTAATGAACCATGACAATCTTACCCATGCACTGAACTATGCCACATCTTACCAGTGTTCTGAACCATGCTACAGCGCCGAGAAATTCGAACATATATGCTGAAAATATATTGTCTCACGCAAATCAACCAACCAAACCCACCCACCCGGGTCCTCACGATACTGGCAGCACAAAAACTTCAGCAACCACTGTGGAAGTAGTTATGCCCTTGCTAGAATAATATTCCATGTGTTACGGGTAGAGTATGTGACTACCTTGACTCCGCTGCACCCATATGCCTTGCGCAAAGTAAATTACCCCCTTTAACTATTAACACAATATTACAACTGAATAGCATAATGTTGCTTCTCGTCAATCCCTAATTTCTTTCAGTCTCACGCAGTGACATTTAATTGTTTCTGATCGGCATGATGGTATTGTGTTTGGAATGTCGACTGCTTTGCTAAAATGACCTTTAAGCAGAAATGAGTTTAATTTTGTTGCATATATAACAATAGAATACTCCTGCTAAAAGCAATATATCTTGAATACCTAATAACAACCGTTTAATCAGCGATATATTGATGACAGCTATTCTTGTTGCCTCCTCGCAGGCTATTTTTGGCAGCTCACAGACATTCATTACGATCCCACCTACGACACGACGCAGGAATCCTGCAATGACTTCATAGAGAATCCGGGAAAGTATGGAGACTTCGAGTGTGACTCGCCCTGGAGCCTGACTCAGTCCTCAGTCAAGGCCATGTTGGACACGTCAGGAACCCCGGACTTCATCCTCTGGACCGGGTAAGTCCCGATAAGGCCCTTGGAGAGATGACGTCAGTTATCCGGATGCCGAGACAAAAATTAGATACAAGACTGGGAGAGGAATCCAGTTATTCATTTTTGGTTTTGCTTTGCAGTAGAATAAAACATAAATTCTTCTCTTGGATGAAAGTTATAAAAATCTATATGTCTAATTTAATGTGAACAACACCAGTAGATGAAATTTAACAGGTATGTTAATGACAGGTTAAAGCTATGCAAACAGTATTGTTACCCGCCAAAATAAAACTGTCACATTTTATGGTCTGATTAGTGTAAACATTATAAATTCTTTTCACAAAATTTGTTGTCCGGAGCCTGCATCCATGAAAGATGAGCAACAGTAGACACAAATCTGTGAAATGGTACACCAACTAATGATCAGCTGTCAAGCAAAACAAACCTTTTTCTGCCATATTTATCATTTCGTTTGAAGAAAATCTTAGTTCTGTTAAATGTCAATGCTAATCTTTTTCATTACCTGATTGCATCATGCTTTCAAATTTGCGGGAAAGATCTGTATAAACTATTTTATTTTAAACAATTTGCGTAGCAGAATATTTCATATATAAGTTGTATGAACAGTATGTTATCAAAGCCTCAATGGGGCAGTGCATTGGGATTGAAAGGAGGGGGGGGGGGCAAGGGAGAGGTCGTGTTCACATCACGAAGAATAAATGTATTCATTCGAAGTTCACAACGAATTAAGAGACTTCCCGCATAAAATAACATGGGCGGATACATGATACAACTTGGCAATTTCGGATTCACGGTTATTTAATATTAAAATGTTCAGTTCACAATAAATGAAGATCTTTGATCAGACGGTCGGCTTATACCCAATTCCCAGTTCATGAAGAATGATTTTACTCGTGCCCTTTGCCTTATGCCGTGTTGTATTTCTTATAATAGAGACGGCAGTCACCATCCGAAAAACCACACCGGCTCGACTGAAGAAATTATCGAAAATTTGGTTAATACGACGGCGCTTATAAATGGAAGCTTCTCGCACACACCGGTAGTTGTTACTTTGGGAAACCATGACTACTACCCGGTGAACCAACTTCCGGGCGAGACTAATGCCGTCTACCAGGCGGCTGCCGATCTCTGGCGTCACTGGCTGGGTTCTGATGAGGCCTATGAAACCTTTAAACGAGGTAACAACGAGGCTTTATATCATTGTGTTGGCAATAACATATATTAAGTGTAATATTACGCCATTTTACGAACCTAAGGATTTGTTATCGTAACAATACATAATTACGGGTGTTCCTGCAGTACGTGCACACGTAGGAAAATATATTGAATCCTAGATTTGGCCCAATGATTAATCGTTATAGGACGTGAATAGCGTTTATATCGATGGTGCGGATGTTTACTGTGTCATGCGCCCCTCACCCCCCTTACCCCCCTTACCCCCCTCACCCCATTCTCTTTCGACAACCAGGAGCCTACTACACTGTACAGCTGATAGCAGGGCCGCCCAACCTGAGGGCGGTCGTCATCAACACCAACCTGTACCTGCCCAGTAACATGGCGACAGCCGGGCAGGAGGACCCTGGCGATCAGCTGGCATGGCTTAGGGAGGTGTTGGCCGATGCCAGAACCAATCAGGACAAGGTACGTGCTCCCCACCGTTCATATGCTGAGGCGCATCAAACACCCTACTGTGACACTAAACTAAGGTCTTTAGGCGCATCAAAGACGTTAATATGATACTATACTAAGGTTTGTGGACGAATCAAATACCATACTATGATAATATGATACTATAGTAAGATCTTTGAGCCCATCAAAGACCTTACTATGATATTATGATACCATACTAAAGTCATTAAGTGCATCAACGACCTTACTATGACACTATGATAGGCCTACTATACTTAGGTCTGAGGTCTTTGGACGCACCAAAGACCTTACTATGATACTATACTAAAGTCTTTGGGCGCATTTATCTCGAGTCGTCTCGCATATGTTGGTCTGAAGACAAAAGTGTCGCGCAATATTGTGTGGCATGCGGGATTGTCCCCCATGCGCAGATGTCCCCCTTGTATCTATCATAATGGCACCGTACGAACATATGGAGCGGAGAGGGTCTCAATATCGTGGTTGGTTGGTTGGTTATTTAGGACACTTTTAACGACTTTTGGTCATATCGCGTCAATGGAAGAAGAAGGGAGAGCGGAGCCATATCGCTGGGGGTAACCTACTCTTCGCGAAGAAGGACCTGGGATCTTTATCCTGCGACCACACAGATATGGCCACAGCGGGGCGCGAACTATCGATCCACGTGCCGTTAGGCTCTCAGGTGACCAGAGCACTCAAGGCGAGCCCTCTAACCCACTGAGCTATCGGGCCGGCCCCTCTCAATATCATGTACTGTATATTTGGGGGACGGCTGCGCATGGTGTTGGTAAGAAAGTTGGTAACATAGTTGGCACACACCACTTCAATCTTGTCGCCAGGTCCACATGATCCTGCACGTGCCAGTGGGTGTGATGGAGCGGACCGGGAACCCTCGGTGGATCACAGAGGACGCCAACCTCGCCCTGAACGAGATCTTCAGGGAGTATGCGGACGTGATCCTAGGCATGTACTCGGCGCACACACACTCGGACTCATTCCGAGTCTTCTACGACGACGACGGTTAGTTTCGTATCTAATTAAATATGATTAGATTTGTGTATTTGCATTTGTTTCTTATAAAAGTGTAGCTTGAGTTTAACAAATAATAGTCATCATTAATAGATGATCAGTAATGAAGATCATGCTGATGATTGTGGTGAAATGCAATATAGATTTAAAAGTAGTACGATTACGGGAATTATAAGGATCTTTATACTGATCATGTTTATGGTAATGTTGGTGATAATGATATTAGTGATACCGGTAGTAATGATGATATTAGTGATAATAAGGATGATTATAGTGATAATAATGGTGATATTATTGACAATAATGATGACATCTGACCACAATTACTATATTTTCTTTAATAATAAGTCAATTACCATAGACAAACCGTTAGACAAGAGAGGACAGCGTAGGTAACGGTTGGAGCTCTGACGTAATGTCCTGTACGTGTGCTGCCCGCAGGTGTCCCCGTGACCACCATGTTCATCGCGCCGTCCGTGACCCCGTGGCGAGCCAGGATCGGCAACGGCGTCCGCACAGCCGCCCACAACCCCGGGGTGCGCAAGGTCACCTTCGACAAGTTCGACTTCAGCTTGACGGACGTGGTTCAGTACTACCTGGATCTGGATCGCGCCAACCAGCAACCATCCGCCACCTGGACATTTTTGTACAGCTTCCAGAGCTTGTACGGCGTTCGGGATCTGCAGCCGGCCAGTCTCCACAACCTAACGCAATGGTTTTCCCAGTACGCCAACGAAGACTTCCACAACTACTATGACATGAACACGGTCCGCTCGCGGCAGCTGTCCAACGAACCCTGCGACTGTGAGTGCAAGTTCGAACACATCTGCGCCATGCAAAATGTCGATTTCGCCAAGTTCGACATGTGTAAAAACACGATCACGTGTGGCGCGCGAGGACTCACCGTTTCCATGGCAGTTGTTGCCATGGTGCTGCTCAGGGCGTTGTTTTTCGCATGAGCTGTTTTAAAAGGTGAAATGAAGGTGTTTTAGCCGCATTTATGTTCCATTGTCTTAGCGGTGACTTTGTACACCAGTTCAGGCGGCCGACCAAAGCTCTATGCACTGCAGTGAGCTGATTTAAAACAGTGCTTGAGTAGGAGGATTTCTTCCATTTCACATATATTTCACAGTTCACTCCGCATCGCTTGAGATGATTTGCTACTCAAACATCACTCTTTTTAGCAATGCATGTTCTGAAGAAATATGCAGCATGCAGGCTCACATCTGAAGGGATATGAAGTGTGATATTTTAGCCGTCATGTGAAACTGCATCATGATGATGGTTCTTCGTAACTTTACGAGATGTATTGACAGCGGTATCAATGGGTGGGGTTGGGGGGGGGGGTGACAACGAGATAAAATGACAACGAGATAGGATAGCGAGATAGAATGATGAGATAGAATGACGAAATAGGATGACAACGAGATGTAGAGACTGAAGTGCATGTCATGTTATTATTGGTGAATGACAGATGATGGGTCACATTTATCCCATAGTTGAGACGTAGACTATATTACGAAAATGTACATTAACGGATTTGTTTCTTTTATGATTAGGCTGATTTTCATGTAAAGAACTCCGGCCTAAAGACCCAAAACAATTGACATTAACCTTAGACCTGGCACAGGGGGACGCAGCTGCACTTAAGCTTAGTGCACCAAGTACTGAACCTTGCCATTGGTTTCATTCTGCCGGTGAGCGCGAGATGTACACTGGTCGCTCGACACCTTACTGGTCGACAAGTGCTTGTATGCACAGGCAAACGCATCGCGTTCATGAATATACATTGAGTATTATATTAAACAGTCATATATTCGTTTAATATATGAATTTAACTGTACATGAATTATTTCATGTAAAACAAAGAAATTCCTTGAAAATGCGGGTTCACTACGCTGACGTTGAGCAAGTGTATTTGATGATTTTAAATTTGTATTGTAGTAGCAAACTTGTGTAGGGTGTCGGAGTGACAGCATTTAAAATACAATTCGTTAATTAGACATTAGTTAAGTTAGACATAACTTATAAATATTTTTACGCGTAGAATAAAATTATAAGAATAAATTAATAATATTAAATGGAAAACACTCCTGTGTCATATCCGAGTGTAACCACACCAATTACGTTTCGCTGATGGTTAACAAATACTGCCTTTAACTCTTATAATATACAAATCTATCTACGTGTGATGTGTTAACTATGTTACGAGCTGAGAGGGTATCGAACTTTTATACGAATAACCTGTATTCGCATATGACAATAAAGTACTTGCAAATATATAGTTGGGTTTGCTTTCGGTTTATTTGAGCCATATTTTCCTTAACGGGCAACGCTATTCCACATTGTCCTGTGTCATTTTGGAGTTCCTGTAAATAAATATTTTTACGCGTAGAATAAAATTAAAAGAATAAATAAATAATATTAAATGGAATTATTAATATTCTAAGTTCACGATCATTGAGAATACTTGATCACGACGGTCGGCTAACATCCCATTCCCAGTTCACGAAGAATTATTTTCCTCATTCCCAGTTTACGGTGAAATTAATCGCCCATTCCCGAGGAACGGAAATACCCCTTGCCAGCCCCCCTACGTCTGGGCGCTTTAGATGATGATATGTTGCTCTTTCAATATCAACGAATGTCATTTATGTGTATGTTAAAAATTAATTAATGTTATACTCATTACTTGTGCATCACATATAAGCAAGTGGGATTTGTATATATGCATTGTCTGTTTCCTAATTTTAAACTTAAACCAAACAGTTGGGTTATAATTGCGGTAGATGGCTTTCATAACTAATTGCCCATTACACTAACCAGATATTTTTATCAAGGTCATAAATGGCTTTTATAACTAATTGTACATTACATTAACCAGATATTGTTATCAATTCACACAGCAAGCTATTAGCCAAAAGCAACAAAAAAATACTCCTTGAACTCATTTCTTTGGCACACGGTTCGCGAATGGAATAGCTTATCCCTAGACATCAGGCACGCGTCTTCCCTCCCCGAGTTCAAAACCAAAGTTAAGTCGGTTTCTTCTCTCAGAATCGTGATTTGTACAACCCACAGTGTGGCGCTGAGTCGATCTACCACGCTCGGCTTCGACTTGGCCTGAGCGCTCTCAATGGCCACTGTAAGAAGTATGGTTTTATTAGCGACAACCGCTGCCCTAAGTGCAATTACAAACCCGAAGACAATGCTCACTTTGTCCAGCTTACCGATCTTCCCGTGAACTTCTCAAGACGGACATTTCCTTCCTCACTGACCATGTTATTAACATTGACCCATCCTCAGGCCCCGATCGGAAATCCCTCTGCGAAGTATTACTATTCGGCTGCTCTAATATTACCTTCGACCTAAATAACCTACTATTCAGCGCGGTTCATAAATATATCGAACGTACTGGTAGGTTTGTTGTGACCGAATGATGTTACTAAATTTCTTTTGTTATGAATTTGTTACGTCATGTCGCGCTTCTTTATCGTTACTTTGTATGTATAACACCGACACATTATGTTTGTAAACGATTATTCAATTATCACCACGACTAATGTATGAACGTTTGAGGTGAGCATTTACATGTGAATTCGATGTTGCAAACCTCAGAAAATAAATGATGTTTAAACCAATATCGTAGATGGATTTCATAACTAATTGCCCAGTTCACTAACCAGATATTGTTATCATCAGAGCCAAGGCAAAGCCCGACCTTTTGCCTTTAGGGTAAATTTACCATTCGATACTAGTGATCAAGAACATAGTCTGCGTTGATATTCGTCACTTGTACACTAGCACAACAATTAAAGGGGTTCAAGTACCGTCTGATGTCCTCCTTCATGAGTAACCACACGCCTCCCACCCCTGTGGCAAGGTATATATTGTCGCCGGGTTCCTTTGCAAAGGATCGGATTTTACCACGGAGACCTGGTTCCGTCATTGTTGGCCTAAATATAACCATAGCTATAGAAGCGTCTTGAGTACATAGCCAACTAACCAGTTATCATGCAATATACCCCAAGTACACTTCTCCCACACCTTTCAACTCGTCTTCCATCTCCTTTTGTTTTGACGGTTGCAGAACATATTTTGGATATAGCGAATGTTTAGTACTTCAGGGCATCAGTAAAACATAAGCTGGGTGGTATCGTGTAAATCTTGGTTGTCGTCGCTCAACTAAACGTTATTTCTTTCTCTTCGCTGGATGGGCATTATTCTATAAACGTTACGTTTGTGGCAAAGTCGTTTTGATGTTTGTGTGTTTACGTTCGTGGCTGCTTGTTTGTGTGACAATGGAATTGTGATGTTTGCGGTCACCTTTGTTAATATTTATGTTCGTGACCCAACGTGTTTTTTACGTTTGTTGTCTGTTTTACGCTTAGGGCCTAAAGGGTTTTCACGTTTGTGACCATTTTTCTTTTTGTGGTAGTGTTTACGTTTGTGGCTTCCACACTGACCATATTTCATTATTCCAGTAAAATAAAAAGAAATCAGAGAAATTGATCTGGATATCGAATAAATATATTAGATTCATTGCCTCTGATTCATTCTCGATAAATGTTTTTGATTCTCCTGCGTGATATTTCCGCATAGATTAATCTACTAAGAGCGATAACAATTCAAAACGAAATTTGTCATCTGTTTTATACAAATTTTACATATCTCACGGACACCAATACCCAACCGGCTGCCATATTGCTTTTAGCTAATGTTTGTCACCATGATTCCTGTGCGTCCAATTGCCCGGCGGGTAGCGCCCTCTACCGCAGCGATGTCAGTCAAATGCGACCGGAAACTTGAGAAGGATGCTGCATTGCATTATGGCATGTGCATGGTCAGTGCCGACGGACGCTGTCAGTCTCCGGTGCGTGGCTCACTCATTGCAACTAAACGATAAGGTCGGTACGAAAGTAACCGTGCTCATCAGCACCTCGCACCTTCGCACGACGGTTTGATAAACGTGAAACCAGCTTGTAATGATAGCGCCCTTGATAGGCCTTTTTTGTGCTGAACAATGAACGTGACTCCTGTAACCCGTCTTTATTGACATCGCCGATAAAATAAAAAGATGGGCGTGTACTGAGGTAGATAGTTCAAAGCGTTGCGGTTGGTATCTCGTGATGGGAATGATTGGAGGTCCACGTTCGATAAGCACCATACGCCTTCCTCCCACATAAATTGTGTGACTCGTTATCACATGAACTTGATTACTTTTGCCTCGCACCCGCCGTCCTCAAAGACACAGTTAATAGTCCATGAGCCAAGTTGAGAAATGTTCCTGGTACCACGATGTACCGTATCACTAGTGACACGATAAATTAATGTGCGAAATGTCCTTCCATGAAGTTAGCGAAGTCATACAACCTAGACGGGGGTGTACTCATACGGTCCTAATATCATGGGAAGGGCCAGCCTCCTATCCTCTTCTTAATCTCTCCCGGCACTCCCAGGCCATCCTTAGCTAATCCTCCTAGAACTCCCAACAGCTCCGCTTCTTCTGTTTTTCTTCTTGAGTGCCAATGCTCTCCTGGTAATCTGTCTTTACTTCTATCTATTGTTGTCTGGTTTCCCACTCACTTTTCTTCACATAGCCCCTACTCGCTCTTCCTTTCTCCTCTGGCGTTTGCAACCGCTCATCTTTTTCCAAAATGTTCTTCGTTTATGGTACTCTAATTAATTATTGATATCTCCTATCACTCCCATTCCCTCCTTTTCCTTTCGTGGTCTTAATTATCCTCTCCTGACACTCTCATGTTCTCCTTATCTTCTCCTGACACACTCAATCCCTCCTTATCCTCTCCGGGCATTGGGATTTCTTCCTGACTCTCTCCTGACACTATGATTCCTTCCTATATCCTAATAGCAACACATGGCAACACAGTCGCAATGATTTATGAAAATCAGATTTATCAGCAGAAAAGATTCCGACAATGATGAACAATTATTTAGTGCTTTTTTTCCTTAAAAACAGTTTTTTTGTTCAAAGTACTCCACAAACTACTTCAAAATGGTGTAGAAAGAACACACATGATTCAATGTATCCATCGACAATGCAATGCCGCCGTAGCGCCTGATAAAAAATATGCATCAGAGAGTCATTTGGTCTCCCTGTAACTTTTTGTTTGCAAGAATGGTGCCCCTATTAAGTAGCCGATAACTTCTTAAGTTGTACCTCCAAAAAAGTCTATCACATTGGAACATTATCTACAAACATATACCTCACCGATAATCGCCCGTAGAATTTGCTCGCAGGGAAGAAGCGAAACGACCCCCTGGCTCATGGACTATACAGGAAACGGGTATGTATTAAGCCACATCGGCATATCATGAATTATTCATAAATCACTCGACTCTCCATATGCGTAAGCGGATGCAAAATTAAATGAAGGATGGAGGCGATTTATCAAACTCATTCTAATTTGCACCAATGAAGCATGCAACAAAGTGCACTAGTCTTTATTCAGATTGCCTGGTTTTATTTTAGTTATTCTTTTTCTCAAAAGTGTTTTTCCCTCAAAAGTAAGACAGTCGGATGATAGGGCACGTGGCAAGGGTTAGAGCTGTGGGAGAGGCCTAGGGATGTTCCAGAAATTATTTGCCCTGGATGTGAGGTTTGTATTATTTTTAGTTAGACGCAACTCCGTATTGTAGTGGTATAATTAATCTGGACGTATTGTTGTGACATTTTGATTCGCGCAGCGGATGGTCCGTGATTTAGTTAAGTAGATTATGAACTCGGTTGATTGGGGTAATACGAATGAAAGGAAATGAAAACACGCTGACTCAAACAATCCAGTTGAATACATGTCGCATATGTTATGACGTTTAATTAATCAATATTGTGGGCGGTGAGGTATTTCGGAAATAACTCTTACTTGTGACCATATGAAAATATTTATTTACCCCTTATTTACCGAATGGTTTTATTTAAGAATTGTTCAACATACGAGAATCATGCATTTAATATTTCGCGGATTTTTTTTTAGTCGTTATGTGGTGCCAAGTGTAACGTAAATATCGAATATCGAAGATCATTTGGCGGAGAGATAAACTGGGATGAGAAGCGGGAGGGGGTAGGGGGGGGGGGGCGGGGGTGAGATGAGGGCGGAGTCGAGATCGCGTGGTACGAGGGTGTCACCATGTAGGATAAAGATATCCGTGAAGTGAGGTTCACATAACATCACATTTGGCATTCAACAGGGCAAAGGGCAATAGAAGTAACGATGATTGAGTTGTGAAGATTCTCGAGAAGAAAAATTGTTTTCTTAGAGCCTTACCTTTTGAACTGTGATACCCATCCGATGGTAAGCGCAATGACGCTGTGTGATCAGAGGTCTATATATATGTTGCTATCCACCCGGACCGAGTAAGTAAGGATATAATATCGGATGAAGCAGATGGCTGGGACAGGCATTCTCCAACTGATGGCCGTCAGCCTACTGCTGGCGGGCCACGTCACGGCACAATGGGATCAACCCAACATTGTCATGGTGGTTGCCGACGACCTCGGTTACCATGACGTCGGTTACCATGGAGCAAACATCCTGACACCGACTCTGGATTCATTGGCGATGGAAGGGATTCGTATAGAGAACTACTACGCTGGTCCCCAGTGCTCTTCAGCCCGGAGCCAGATCATGACAGGCCGATACCCGGTAAGTCTACACTGGTCCCCAGTTCTCGTCAGCCCGGAGCCAGATCATGACAGGGCGATACCCGGTAAGTCTACAGTGGTCCCCAGTGCTCCTTAGCCCGGAGCCAGATCATGACAGGCCGATACCCGGTAAGTCTACACTGGTCCCCAGTTCTCGTCAGCCCGGAGCCAGATCATGACAGGGCGATACCCGGTAAGTCTACAGTGGTCCCCAGTGCTCCTCAGCCCGGAGCCAGATCATGACAGGGCGATACCCGGTAGGTCTACACTGGTCCTCAGTGTTCCTCAGGCCGGAGTCAGATCATGACAGGACGATACCGGGCAAGTACAGACCGTGGTGGTCATGACAAACCACTAGAACAGTCCAGGCAGGCGAACGCATTGCGTCTTCACATTGTAGCTCATGCTGCTAAATAGAGTAATAAGCTACATGTATGTGTTGCTCAGACTACATTTGTAGAACACTTTTCCTGTCTCGGATTTCTATGTGGTTACTGTAACAAACTTACGTATGGTGCTGTAAAATTCAGATATAGAATCATTAGAATTGACTGTATTTGTACAAACATTTCACTTTCACTTAGGTATAGTGTAAACAACATTAGAAAATTAGCATTATTACTTGTGGTCACAAGTAAAGAACCTCTTGATTGAATAGCAGATGTTAGGTGACCGATTAGGGTCTATGCTTTCGTGGCGTCATATATATTAATTAGTTTTGATTACAGCTTGTCGTGCTACATGTGATGCTAATTGTGATGATTGGTTCGATTAGATCCACACAGGCCTGCAGCACAGTGAGATCCACTGCGTCCTGCCCACAGGACTCCCCTTGGAGTTCCCGACCCTGGCCGACAAGCTGGCCCAGCAGGGGTACGCCACTCACGGCGTGGGCAAGTGGCACCTCGGCTTCTTCAAGACCGAGTACACGCCGACACAGAGGGGCTTCGACTCCTTCCTCGGTAAGGTGCTGATGGCTTGTAATCTGCAGGATAACATTGCTTCAGTGTACGCGAGGTGAGGCTTAGGCTCTTCAAGAACCAGTCGGTTGGCTCATCGTGAAGGGTAACTGCTTCTTGTACCTCCTCATCTGTGCGTGTCACCATTGTTTCTTGATGACTTATATTATCTTAACCGAACCTATGCTCCATTCCTCGTCAGCGCCAGCTTCTAATAAGTCCTTGTCATCAACTTCTTTACCACGATCCTGCTCCACCGTTCACGTTTACTTGGTCGATTTTCTTTATAAATTTATAAATCACCATATGAAGTTTTCACGAGAAGAAGTGTGCTAAAAAGTAATTCTGAATCATCAAAAAATAAGAAAAATTGCAATACTGGCGACAGTAACATAACGAACATACTATTTGTGCAATATAGCACACACTTTCAGCCTGCAAGTTCAGAGTAAGAATTGATATATGACATCAATGTTGACTAGAATTATATTGATACATCCTTTGTATAGCATATGTGACAACGAGAAATAGACATCATCTTTGTCTTTTGATGTTATCTGCTTACTAGCTTACTGCTCACAGAGAAGAGCGAGTTAGTGGGGTGTTTGGCAAATTATTTCTTTTAATGTGTCAGAAGCCCATTGCTTGTATCTTATGTCCCTGCGTTCCTTGCTACTAGACATATATAACCGCAAGGAGCGCCACTCGCACAGCTAGGCGGTGTGTTTCTATCACTAACCAGAATTGTTTTTGTATGACGCCGTGCCTCATTGTCCTAAGCAATGCCACAAAGGCAACGATTGTCTATTATTACGAGTTGGTGGGCATGTTAACTAGTACAATAGCATTACATCTGAAGGCCGCTAAAATCCTGTATTCTGACCCAAACTGCCCTGCTGCCCATGCAATCGACAATCGTTGCCATAGCGACATTGTATGGAACAATGAAACATGACATCACGCACAAAAAACTGTAGTTATAGCTTTAATGGCAAGCTTACCGGCCCAGTTGCCTAGTTGCACGTGCCCGGTTTCTTGGCAACGATATATGTATCAAAAAGGCGACTGGCCAACTATATGTGGAAAGGTTTGCGATTTGCGGACAATTAGTCCCAAAATGCTTTAATTTGATCGTTGCAGGCGAAAATTAAACGAAAGAAGCAGAGATAAGTCAACGCCTTAAATTTAGATTCAACTCGTAATAATAGTAATAGCGCGAGTTTTGCATTGCGTTAGGCATTTTATTGGCCCTTTATCAAGCTGTAGCAGCCCTTCATTTTCATTATCCGCCCGAGGCCGCGTAGAGGCCTCGGGCGGATAATGAAAATTGGCGGGCTGCTACAGCTTGATGTCGCGCCAATAAAATTGCTTAACGCCCCACTAACTCGCGCTATTGTTATATTATTACGAGTCGATGGTCGTATTAACTAGTACAATACCAGTAAATCTGAAGGCCGCTACAATCCTGTAATCTGACCCAAACCGCCCTTCGGCCTTTCAATAGACAATCGTTTCCATAGTTACTTGGCGTGGAACAATGAAACATGACGTCACTCGCAAAATAACTGTGGTTTTAGATTTAAATGACCCGCCTAGCTGCTTAGTTGCCTAGCGGCGCCTGTCCTTCCTTGGTCACGATATACTGACATATACTGATATGGTTGGGTTGGCATCCGTCCGTCTGCGAAAGACGATAGATTTTGCGGCTTTGTTAGATTTCAAGTGATATGGTGTAAAAAGGCTATAGGGCTATACAGTTCTCGCGATCGGGCCGCGAGACTTCAGTTTTGGGGACAAACAAACAGACGTGCTCCATGTTGAAGTATAGGCAGCTAGAAGTCAATTTCTTTCCAGGTTTATTCTAAAGACTATGAGTACCATTTCACTAAACATGGCTATGGGAGATATACGTTAAAATATTTGGAGGCGATGAAGCGCAGAACTTTGGGAATATAAAAGGAAAAATCCGTCTTCAAAACACTCGAAAGCTAAAAATAACGTTCTAAATTTAGCCCTGCACCCGGGCTTTCGCAAGTTCACCAAACAGAGAGTGACGTCACAGAGTTTCGCGTGCCTCCGCGGTAACAAAAATGGCGAGAGCAAGTGAGCGACCTAACCATTCCGCTGTCAAAATGTGCAGTGCATGGAGTAACAACACACGGGTGCGTCATTAAACCACATGGTAAAGATAAAATAAGACCAGTTGGATGTTTTCGTATCACTTTTGGATCACGAAAAGACCAAATTTCTTCATTTTTGTAAGTTTTCTGTTTGAAGCGTTGCGCCAACGTTGTCACCGGGGAGAATCCGTGTGACGTCATAATGCCTCGTTTCGTAGGAAATGCAAAAAAACGTAGTTTCTCAGTCGTATTGTCCCGTCGTAACAAATATTCGTCATTGTGATGGCGCAAACGAATAAACAATATGTCATCTATCCGTTTTGTGAAGCTATATTTCTTAAATATTCTTAATCATAGCGCTAGGCTTTCCGCAATGGACCCACCCCGCGGCGCCTGGCTTTTGCGCAGGTAGTCTGGTTCCCAGTTTCTCTCTTTGCGTAACATACACGTCACGCCTACGTCACAGATAGTCAGGATACCAGTGTGCGCAGAGATTCTAAACTCGTTCCGAACACGTGCTTCGTTTGTTTGTCCCCAAAATGAGTAAACCGGAAGTCTAATCAAACGAGACTTTATAGCCCTATTGTCTGATCATTAAACCAGTCGCTACACGTTAACTTTGACCTCGAAAGCTGTAAGCAAAGAAGCACAGAGATATGTTTACGCTCAGTATATAGGTGAGATACACTCGAATTTGAACTCGTATTCATATAGTAATAGCGCAAATTTAGCAGAGCGTTAGGCCTTTGTGACCCCTCATCAACCTGTAGAAGGAACCTGTTGCATTGTTCCTGGCTGTTCCAGGTACGTGGGCTGGTGAATCCGGCTATTACAACTACTCCTGGGCCTGCATGAAGTCGACCGACCCAGACTGGGGAGTGGGGCTCTACGACGGCAACACTCTGGTGGAGGACCAGTACGGAGTCTACTCTACCGACCTCTACAGTCAGCGTGCTGTCGACGTCATCAACAACCACCCCTCAAGCCAGGTCAGCCATTATGGACGACGTTTTGTACACGTGCGACCTTGACCCAAAGGGCTTCCTAATTATGGACACATATGTGCATATTACTATATATACCGGATATATTATTTTCGGCACCCTTGTTAGACAGATAAGCAAGCACCTTCCTCTGAAGCTCCTGTTTGTATAAATGTAATGGCCAATTCCACGTTATAATAACTGGGTATTTGTCGTCCCGACAGCCTCTGTTCCTGTACCTGGCCTACCAGACCGTGAAGGCGCCGCTGGAAGTGGATCAGAGGTATCTGGATCTATACCAGGGCGTCTTCCCTGATCCGGACCGGACGATAGCCGCAGGTACAACATACATGCATAAATAGAAACCAAACTGTGATGGTTTTGTTCAGTATCTCATGTTTGCAAATACCTCAACTTGCATCATGTCCCTGGGCGGGTCGGTTTGGTCGGTCTCTGATAGTTGTTTCTCAGGTGGTCCAGTTTTATATGCCTTAGGCAAGCAGTGTTTGCAGGATGTGGAAGGTGTGGGGGGTGCGCAGGTCAGATATATAGAGCAACTGGCAAAGGGAAAAGAACAAAATTGTGGCCAGTTTAAATGCATGCAATAAAATGGATAACTACTTCGGACTTGATGGTATTGTTGCAGGAATGATCACCGCAATGGATGATGGGATCGGTCAGGTGGTGGACGCTTTGAAGGCCTCTGGAATGTGGGACAACACCGTCTTCGTCTTTACCTCAGG
This sequence comes from Arenicola marina, assembly GCA_964019135.1. NCBI lineage: Eukaryota > Metazoa > Annelida > Polychaeta > Arenicolidae > Arenicola > Arenicola marina. The sequence goes on along the minus strand of OZ025257.1, from coordinate 6,860,580 downwards.
TAACGAGTGACGTCATCGTCACAGGTAACTGGTGCGATCATGATCAGAGGTAACGTTACCTGACGTCGAATAAATGGTTGACATTGAAACTGAAATTATTTAGCATCATTAGTGTCTAATTTATGTGCATGTAATTACATGTATGTGATTGATTACGTTAATCCAGCATTTAGAATATCTTAGTATGTGCTTGATGCACCACCCTGAATATTATTGGTTGCCCTTGACAACCAGACAACGGTGCCTCGGCGGATGAGGGCGGCAGTAACTTCCCGTTCCGGGGCTACAAATACACGATGTGGGAGGGCGCTCTGAGGGGGCTAGGCTTTGTCACCAGTCCCCACGTCCCTCATGACAAACAGGGAACCGTCTCCGAGGACCTGATGCAGATCACAGACTGGTACCCTACATTCCTCACCATGGCTGGTGCCCCTCTCGAGACGGACCTCGACGGCTTCGACATGTGGCCCACACTGGGGTTAGTGATGGGGTCGTGACATGACGTAATTGCGCGGGATAGGAGGGCACACCGGGGTCGTTTATTTTATTATTTATTAAGCTATCCTTTAATACTGACGAACCACAAAAACATACATGCGTCAGTACAACGTTGTACAGGCAGAAGATTAACATAGCATCGACAGAAAGAATAAGCCTAGACATCTTATAGGTATGTCTGATATAGCCATATATCCATAACTATATATATTTGTATTACATTTTTAAGCCGAATCAAGATGTATATATGAATAAGATTACGTGATTCAGTTATATCGAAATATATATTAATATATGTCCAAATATGTCTATATATGTCCAAATATGTCTAGATATGTCCAAATATGTCTAATTATGTCTATATGAATTACTAATCATCATGGTTTTTCCACCATGTAGCCACGGTGCGGCGAATCCTCGCCAGGAGGCGCTGCTGAACATCGACCCGCTCCACGATCGTCGCGGGATTCCACTCTACAACGACACGTTTGACACGAGCGTCATGGCTGGCATCAGGGTGGGAGACTGGAAGCTGCTGACCGGGGACCCAGGTTGGTCACCATGGGGATGTTCTCCGATACCTAATATAGTCGAAAAGTAGCAGTGATAGGAATTCTCGATGCTACAATTGACATATCGCTTTAATCGTCGCGAAACTACATTGAATTTGTTAGTCTCCATATTGCGATCGGTGTGGCGTCAAGCGGTTGAATTGGTGATAAGGTTCGGGGGATGGGGGCCATCCTAGCTCTACCGCCAGCCTCCAAAAGGCATGTGCGTGGATGGTAAATAATGATCCTCGATAGCCAGGTCGAGACTGTCTGAACCCCGAGTACAAATCGCCATTTGTTCCTCGAGGTCCCATCAACGTGAGTGTACCGGACGCCCGACAGGACGACATCTGGAAAGGGTATCCCGAGATGGACGAGAGGGACGTGATCCAGAACGTCTGGCTCTTCAACGTGGCTGACGACCCCGGCGAGACTATGGATCTGTCGGCGTCCGAACCGGACATGGTTCGCCAGCTTCTGGATCGGCTGGCGGCGTACAACGCGACGGCGGTGGCTCCCTGGTACCCCGCTAAGGACATGGCTGCGTGTCCCAAGAATCACGGAGGCGCCTGGGTATCGTGGATGGACTAGGGAATATATATAACGTATCACGTAATAAATTCGTTAAACAACAGCAGAGTTACTGTTCGCCGACGACAAATAGAGGCACCTCAGGTGAATTTCCTGCTGAATAGTCAGACGGTCGCGTGGCCAAGTGTCCAATTCTTCTACTGGTCACAAGCGAATCTGGAATCAACTTAACCGTACTGGACGACATATGAGTATTAGGGACAAGGTCTCATACCTAGACACTTACCTAGACCTTTCCAAGGCATTTGATCCAACCGATCACAAAAAGTTTAGTTTCTTAGCAATTACCGCCTGTTGTCGATCTAGATGTTATTATACTATACCTGACAAATCGCTTGCAATATGTGGTCAAGTCAAAATTGCACTCGCTAAATGGTGTACTAATGGATGTCCAAGTTGAGTATGTAAACGAAGTTGACATGTTGAGCTTAACAACTAATAAACCACTAAGTGGCATAGTCATGTTGCTTAAGTAATTGCAAATGTGTTAGGAATCTTTAAATTACTTCTATATGCACTTTGTAATACTTTTTGTTTAAAGACATTTTTCCGCATTTATACAATGGTATATTGCCCCGGAGAGAAGACAAATATAAATTATAACAAAATGACGATACGCACATGGCTAAGCACATGTGGATTTAATGGTCATAGGAAAACAAAATCAAATAAAGAAGAAACAAATTCTTTCTTCGTCACGTACTTCCCATAAATCTGCTGAGATACAAGCACAACCCACCAGATACAAATGTCATGATGTTACTTGATTTTCACGTGACACAACTTACTGCTAAATGTATTCCGTTATCACCGTCTAAGCTCATGGTTATTTATAATCATGTTGTCTTCACTAATATGGGTCATCAATTAGAGTGTGCGATCGTAAAGAGATGTTTTTCCTATATATGTGCTAAAGTATGAAATGTTTCTGCTTTGCCACAGTGAACGATTTTGAACCCTTGATTCTTTGAGAGCGTCAATGGCGGTCAGGCGTGACCGCTAGATGTCGCCTTATCAGCGACAATGAAATTCACAACGCACTGCTCTAGCTATCCGTCAATATAGAAACGGGAAACCATGGCCGGATGACTGTAACTTTGGGCAAAAGATATAACGATGTATGCGACAAGTAGAACTGGCTAGCTTAGCCCTGAATCTTATCAGCTCAAATGCGTTTTATGGACAAAACTACGAGATGCACGTGTCTCCTGTAGCATATATATAATTGAGTTTAACTATGAGCGCATCAGTAGGCCGAGGAAGTACAAGATGAATACCAGAGTTCTCCTCCTGGGAACATTGAGTCTTCTCTGGGTGACCCCCGCCACGGCTCAGGGTGGTCAACCCCACATTGTCATTGTGGTTGCCGACGACCTCGGTTACCATGACGTCGGTTATCACGGGGCAGACATCCTGACACCGATTCTGGATTCATTGGCGATGGAAGGAATTCGTCTAGAGAACTACTACACTGGTCCCCAGTGCTCCTCAGCCCGAAGCCAGATCATGACAGGGCGATACCCGGTAAGTCTACACTGGTCCCCAGTGCTCCTCAGCCCGGAGCCAGATCATGACAGGCCGATACCCGGTAAGTCTACACTGGTCCCCAGTGCTCCTCAGCCCGGAGCCAGATCATGACAGGGCGATACCCGGTAAGTCTACAGTGGTCCCCAGTGCTCCTTAGCCCGGAGCCAGATCATGACAGGCCGATACCCGGTAAGTCTACACTGGTCCCCAGTGCTCCTTAGCCCGGAGCCAGATCATGACAGGACGATACCCGGTAAGTCTACACTGGTCCCCAGTGCTCCTCAGCCCGGAGCCAGATCATGACAGGGCGATACTCGGTAAGTCTACAGTGGTCCCCAGTGCTCCTTAGCCCGGAGCCAGATCATGACAGGACGATACCCGGTAAGTCTACACTAGTCCCCAGTGCTCCTTAGCCCGGAGCCAGATCATGACAGGACGATACCCGGTAAATCTACACTGGTCCTTAGTGCTCCTCAGCGCGGAGCCAGATCATGACAGGGCGATACTCGGTAAGTCTACAGTGGTCCCCAGTGCTCCTTAGCCCGGAGCCAGATCATGACAGGACGATACCCGGTAAGTCTACACTAGTCCCCAGTGCTCCTCAGCCCGGAGCCAGATCATCACTGGGCGATAACCGGTACGTCTACAAAGTTAACCGAAATATGTTCTCTGCGCCATATCTATCTCCATCATGATTATACTATTGGCGGCTGGTTCCTGTTCAGATCCACACGGGTATGCAGCACGGGGAGATCCACTGCGTCCTGCCTAAAGGCCTCCCCTTGGAGTTCCCGACCCTGGCCGACAAGCTGGCCCAGCAGGGGTACGCCACTCACGGCGTGGGCAAATGGCACCTCGGCTTCTTCAAGACTGAGTACACGCCGACACAGAGGGGCTTTGACTCCTTCCTCGGTAAGGTGCTGGTGGCTTGTAATCTGCAGGATAACATGGCTTCAGTGTACGCGAGGTGAGGGTTAGGCTCTTCAAGAACCAGTCGGTTGGCTTATCGTGAAGGGTAACACTGCTTCTTGTCATCACATATTACCCTAACCGAACCTAATTTCCATTCTTCGTCCGCGCCAGCTTCTAACGTTTTCTCGTCATCAACTTCTTCACCAGGATCCTCCTCCACGGTTCATTCTTCGTTGGTCGATTTCCTTGATAAATCTATAAATCACCATATGACTTCCTCACGAGAAGAAATGTGCTAAAAGTAACTAGAATGCAATAGCAAAAAATAGCAAAATTGCAATATGTGGAAATCCGCTATTAAGACCACCTACACGACTGAGCAAAAGTGGTCTCAATAGCGGGATGACATCATTAGCGAAACTTCCACAATAACAACAGTTAGTGTGTTATTCGTTGGGGGTGGGGGGGGGGCATGTCGGTGATGTAGTAAGAAATCAAGTGCATTCTCTCGCGTTTATGTTTATTGCAATGAAAGAACATCGGCTTTGCTAGTTCACATATACAGCGATATCAATACCGTACATCAGTCGGCAAGAGGTTAATCCGCATCCTTTAATCTGTAAATAAACATGTCACTAACAAAAAAAGAAACAAGAATTTTCTTTTTTCGACAAAGATCGCCGAAAATTTGGTGGTCACATTAGCGGGGTTGAAGTTCATTGAAATTGATTGGTTTGATCTGCCATTGGTGGTCCTAATGCCGGATTAGCCGAAAGGAAAAGATCGCCGAAAATTTGGTGGTCACATTAGCGAGGTTCAGGCCAATGTTAAAGTATAGGCGAAAAATTCGGGCCTGGGAAAAAGTGGTCTTAATGGCGGGGTGGTCACATTAGCGGGCTGGTCTTAAAGTGGGGTTTCACTCTACTGGCGAAAGTAATGAAGAATATAATTCAGATTTGTGTAATAAAGCACACACTTCCAGCCTCCAAGTTCAGAGTAAGAATTGATATATGACATTAATCTTGACTAAAATTATGTTGATACATACGCTTTGTATAGCATTTATGTCAACGAAAATATAATGAATACTTTAAAAGCGATCTTACTATTGACATCATCTTTGTCTGACCATTGTTGTTATCTGCTTATCTTTATTATCCGATAATGAAAATTGGCGGGCTGCTACAGCTCGGGCCAATAGAATTGCTTAACGCCGCGTAAACTCGCGCTATTGTTATATTTTTACGAGTTGATGATCGTGTTAACTCGTACAGTAGCGATAGATCAGAAGGCGGCTCGGCTTCTACAATAGACAATCGTTATCATAATGACTATGTAGGACAATGAATCATGACATCATACAAAACTGAACTGTTGATTTGAGAGAAGACCGTACGATACAAACACTGAACTTCTGACATTCCAGAAATACTGCTGTTATTGCATCGCATGTGATGCACAAGTAGTTAAAAGTAGTCACCGGTAATTCAGGATAAAGGCTACAATATGGAGTCCAAGGTGTCTCAGGCGATTGGCTCAAGACACTGGGAAAGCTGGCGATTTCTGACCATTGAACCAGTCGCTACACTTTTACTTTTACCTCGTAAGCTGTAAGCAAAAAAAGCACAGATATATGTTTACCCTCAGTATATATGTGAGGTGCTCTTGAATTTGAATTCAACTGGTATTGATGTCGTAGTGGCGCCAATTTAGCAGAGCGTAAGGCCTTTGTGACCCCTCATCAACTTGTAGAAGGAACCTGTTGCATTGTTCCTGGCTGTTCCAGGTACGTGGGCTGGTGAATCCGGCTATTACAACTACTCCTGGGCCTGCATGAAGTCGACCGACCCAGACTGGGGAGTGGGGCTCTACGACGGCAACACTCTGGTGGAGGACCAGTACGGAGTCTACTCTACCGACCTCTACAGTCAGCGTGCTGTCGACGTCATCAACAACCACCCCTCAAGCCAGGTCAGCCATTATGGACGACGTTTTGTGCCCGTGCGACCTTGACCCAAAGGGCTTCCTACTTATGTATTATAATGAATTAATGAATAATTAATTAATTAATTAATTATATATTATAATTAAGACAGATAAGCAAGCACCTTCCTCTGAAGCTCCTGTTTGTATAAATGTAATGGCCAATTCCACGTTATAATAACTGGGTATTTGTCGTCCCGACAGCCTCTGTTCCTGTACCTGGCCTACCAGACCGTGAAGGCGCCGCTGGAAGTGGATCAGAGGTATCTGGATCTATACCAGGGCGTCTTCCCTGATCCGGACAGGACGATAGCCGCAGGTACGACATACATGCATTTATAGAAACCAAACCGACATACATGCATTTATAGAAACCAAACCGACATACATGCATTTATAGAAACCCAAAAAAAAAATCCAGTTTCAATGCACGCAATAATATGGATAGCTACACCGGACTTGATGGTTTTGTTGCAGGAATGATCACCGCAATGGATGATGGAATCGGTCAGGTGGTAGACGCATTGAAGGCCTCTGGAATGTGGGAAGACACCGTCTTCGTCTTCACCTCAGGTAACGAATGACGTCATCGCGACAGGTAACGGCTGACGTCATCGTGACAGGTAACTGGTCACATCATCGTCACAGGTGACAGGTGCGATCATCGTCACAGGTGACAGGTGCGATCATCGTCACAGGTGACAGGTGCGATCAACGTCACAGGTGACAGGTGCGATCATCGTCACAGTTGACAGGTGCGATCATCTGACGTGGAATAAATGGTTGGTATGGAAACTGAAACTATTTAACATCATTAGTGATTAATCTATGTGTATATAATTATATGATTGATTGCGATAATCCGGCAGTTAAAATATCTTAGTGCACCACCCTGAATATTATTGGTTGCCCCTGACAACCAGACGCCGGTGCCTCGGCGGATGAGGGCGGCAGTAACTTCCCGTTCCTGGGCTACAAATACACGATGTGGGAGGGCGCTCTGAGGGGGCTGGGCTTCGTCGCCAGTCCCTACGTCCCTCAAGACAAACAGGGAACCGTCTCCGAGGACCTGATGCAGATCACAGACTGGTACCCTACCTTCCTCACCATGGCTGGTGCCCCTCTCGAGACGGACCTCGACGGATTCGACATGTGGCCCACACTGGGGTTAGTGATGGGGTCGTGACATGACATGTAATTGCATGGAATAGGCGGGCACAACGGGGTCGTTCTTCTTATTATTTATTAAGCTACCCTTTAATACTGACGAACCACGAAACGTACATGCGTCAGTACAACGTTGTACAGGCAGACGATTAAAATAGCATCGACAGAAAGAATAAGCCCAGACATCTTATAGGTATGTTTTATATAGCCATATATCTATAACTATATATATTTGTATTACATCTTTAAGCCGAATCAAGATGTAAGTATGAATAGGATTGCGTGATTCAGTTAGATCGAAATATATATTAATATATGTCCAAATATGTCTAATTATGTTTATATGAATTACTAATCATCATGGTTTTTCCACCATGTAGCCACGGTGTGGCGAATCCTCGCCAGGAGGCGCTGCTGAACATCGACCCGCTCCATGACCGTCGCGGGATTCCGCTCTACAACGACACGTTTGACACGAGCGTCATGGCTGGCATCAGGGTGGGAGACTGGAAGCTGCTGACCGGGGACCCAGGTTGGTCACCATGGCGAGGTTCTCCGGTACCTAATATAGTCGAAAAGTAGCAGTTATGGGAACTCTCGATGCTACAATTGACATATCGCTTTAATCGTCGCAAAACTACATTGCATTTTTTATTCGCCATACTTGCGATATGCGTGGCGTCAAGCGGGTGAATTGGTGATAAGGTTTGGGGGAAGGGGGTCATCCTCTACCGCCAGCCTCCAAAAGGCATGTTCGTGGATGGTAAATAATGATCCTCGATAGCCCTGTCAAGACTGTCTAAACCCGAGTACAAATCGCCATTTGTTCCTCAAGGTCCCATCAACGTCAGTCTGCCGGACGCCCGACAGGACGACATCTGGAGAGGGTATCCCGAGATGGACGAGACGGACGTGATCCAGAACGTCTGGCTCTTCAACGTGGCTGACGACCCCGGCGAGACTATGGATCTGTCGGCGTCCGAACCGGACATGGTTCGCCAGCTTCTGGATCGACTGGCGGCGTACAACGCGACGGCGGTGGCTCCCTGGTACCCCGCTAAGGACATGGCTGCGTGTCCCAAGAATCACGGAGGCGCCTGGGTATCCTGGATGGACTAGGGAATATATATAAGTCGTTAAACAACAGCAGGGTTACTGTTCGCCGACGACAGAATTTGCCTAAACTTGGCATACGGTTAGTATAATACCTCCTTAGTTGATTTAAACAATAAAAAGACATGGTCACCGACCTTAAATTTTAACTATGGGTGTGAAATGGTACCCCCTATCATCATGATCAACCAAGCTCTAAACTGTCTCAAAAAACATATAGACAAAAAATGTATTAGCATTGTTCCGATTGCATGCCAACTCATGTTATTCTGTATAATAATACTATAAGAAGATTCATGGCACAAAAGACTGAACCAAGTAGGGTTATAACGAATACGACACAAAGGATCGCATTGACATTGCTTAGTCACAATGCACAAATATTCTACCCGACTTTAGGGGTGGGTGTATACTAGCCTCCCATAACTTTTTGACGAAATCGGTCACCTATACTTTTTCCCAGTAATTCTCAAATTGTAGGAAATTCTATGAAGCGGTTTTGTTTGAAAGACAAAAAATGCATCTGACATGTGTTATGAAATCTGCCAAGCTTCGTTGCGTCAAAATCGAAGTTCCCTTATATGTGCATAACAAAAGTCAGAACACCCCTTCCTGTACTTTGCATAACGAATAGTAAAACTGGCTAAAGTTGGCGATAAATGTATGTAATGATATTAATACATACTTTCGTCAGGCGGATACCTCAATATTTAGATTACACTATCTCAACCGGGGAGGGGGGAAGGGGGAGGGGGTACTCCTATACAAATCTGTCGGAGGGTTCCCCGTGTGACTCTTGACATGCCTGAGGAAGCGTTCATTTGTGATGAAACAGATACCCCTGTAATAGAGCGGTTATTATTGCGACTGGGGCGGGGGGGGGGAGGCTCTGAAAATGTGCGACATTGAGCGGGTCTACGAAAAAAAATACCTCTTCCGAACGAATTTGGACGGTAAGATGCCCCTACCGAGCGGATTTTAGAGGTCAAAAAGGGGGGCTTTACCGTGCCCCACCCCCCTAATCAAACCCAGCAATATATTAAGTACCCCATTTGCAACCAGGTGTGAGAGAGGGGTAAAAATGACCGCGGGTGTCGACCAATGTTTTTTGTACAACGGGGGGGGGGGGAGGTCACACCTCAGATGGCTTGATTTGTATAAACTTTAGTGTATTTTTCAGTGTTCTTTACTGATTGCAACAGAAGAAAATGTTTCTAGACTTGTTTTGGGGCGCCATGTAAGGTTGAATACCTGCACCCCCTGTAAACTGATTTAGTGTCGTTTATTGCATTTGATGTTATTCAATCACATGCCGCCTCGGCATTGGCCCTATCACGGCCTCCTACGGTCATGACAAATCAAGCCTTCGCACCGCCTGCTAAACCCTCTCACGGTCGTGTCCTACTCATGTTAGCCAAGCAACCATGCCCAAAAAGGCAGTTAATTCTTCAGCCGAATCGAATTTAAACGAGTTTGCCACCATCGCTGCCAATCGCAACAACCGCCGACCCATTAGTTTTTCGTAACTTGTGGGTATGAAGATTCATGAATAGTTTCACAGCTAAAATAGTGCCCGACCATTTTCCGCGGCAGATCGCCACTGTCGCCTTCTATTGCTCATATCACACGCTTCCAAAATTGTTCCCATGCATACGCCAGATGGCGTGATGCATTAATCGCGTACGCCACACTGTGGCGCCACTAGTATTTAGCTCTCGCCCTTAAGGGTATTAGGGACAACGTCTCATTGACATTTATCACAAATCACAAAAACAAATATTTTTTTATTGAGTAACTACCGCGTCATGTCGATCGAGATGTTCTTATACTATATCTGACAAATCGCTTGCAATATGTGGTCAAGTCAAAATTGCACTCGCTAAATAGTGTACTAATGGATGTCCAAGTTGAATATGTAAACGAAGTTGACATGCTGAGTTCAACAACTAATAAACCATTAAGTGGCATAATCATGTTGCTTAAGTATTTGCAAAGACGTTAGGAATATTGAAATTATTTCAATATACTTTTCGTACCTAGTTTCTTTAAAGACATTCTTCGCACTTAGACAATGGTATATTGTCCTGGAGAGAAGACAAGCAGAGATTATAACGAAATGACGATATGTGTAAGGTTAGGCACATATGGATTTAATAGTCATAGCTAAACAAAACAAAAGCGGGAGAAAAACTTGATAATTGAAATTGCCCCTAGCTACTCTCCTTGACGTTATTTTCTAACCCCGTCGCCACCCCCCCACTCCCCGCCCCTCCGTGCCCGACCAGCCCCCGTTGGCGTTTTTCTGTACTGCTTGGAGGTAACACATCTCTTGGCCGAAGGCGGAGGTGGTGAGTACACTATTGTAAAGGGTCACGCTCAGATAGGTTGCCGTCTGAAACAGCAGCTGAAAGTACTACCGCCGGCCTACACGCAGCCATCATATCATATCCAGCCCCCCACCCCCCACCCTCCAACCTCGCTTCAGAATCCTGGACTCACCCTCGCCGCCAAGCTCCCCGTGCGGTGGCGCTCCGCAAGTTAGCTTTTACCGCTGCTGTCGGCCGGGGGCAAATTTCAAGCATAAAACATAAATATAACGAGCTTTGTGTATTTAATACAGCCAAAAACATCTTGTACCCTTTCGAAAAAGTTATAATTGTGACAGAACTCTTTCTTTTCATCACATGATTTCATGTGTTATTAGGCTTAGGTTGGGTCCCAGCACCAATTTGTAGAAATGCGCGACGCATTCTTTCCTATCGATTTGCGCAGCGCCGCCCTGGCGAGCGAGTGTGAAAATGCATTGAGGACGTAGGCGACAGATATATAATGGAGACTCAGCGGAGTTTTCTTGTCGTAGTCAAAGGCAGAGAGTGCCTGGCCACTGTAGCATATACAAAGCTTAAAACCAATCTGAAAAACAACTTAATGCAGTGTCGCAAGTCATGGGCGTTACTGAGCTGTGATAGCTCTAATAAATGTCAACCTAAACAACCATCTAAAACCATTCGTGGCCTATGCACCATTGAGGTCAACCGCCAGAGTAAAGGGCTGTTCTGCGGATTCGTTTGCAAGTGCACGCACATTTACCAGCAGCTCAATATATATGCGCATACACAATGACGAAATCTAGGTCAGCGTAACGTAAAAAAACCCCATACATTATCACCAAAAAAAATATGTTGTAGATAGGTTGCTATACAGGGAAAACAGTTCCGTCCGTTCACTAGTGGTCTTACATCAAACGTTACCTTACAGGGATAGCTGTTCTGTTTGTTAACAGATAGTCTTATATAACACGTTACATCGCAGGCATACATCGTTGCATCGACATGAGTTGGAAGGAACGCTTTGGTCACGACGAACTGCCGGTGTTAAGGGCTGAAGGCAGTCACTACGACGTGGGTCTACACATTGTAAGTGGTCTGTAGTCCGGCAATTACGACGGTATTTAGTACATGTTTAAATGTATCTTTCCTTCGTTAGCACAGCTACAACCGCATTCCTAATCCGAAGCTAGATTCCATTAACTTAATTGTGCAGTGCTTCATTGTTTAGTTTTGCTCGCGTGAATTCGATGTTGATATATAACCTCTCGAGATAAATTTACATTATGTTGCGGATACAACAGTGTAACGCAAGCTGCTGATGACGTTATGTTCACATGTGTGGCACTCTACCTAGTACGGTCATATAGCTTTCAGTCCCAAACTTTCTCCCGTTGGTTCCCATTAAAAGGTAACGCCTGCACCACCGTCAAGACTCTATTCCGTATTGCGGTCTACGCAAAAGCAAATATTGTATATGGGTCATTCTACGATAAGTGAATAATTAAGGTCCTGCCGAGAAAATCATAATAAAAAATCGTATTTGGGCCTGGTAGTTTCATTTGGTTGGTCAATTAAATCAAGGTCATCAACAGCATGTGTTTTATTCCAGCCAGACATCACCTGTTTATATATTATGCGGAATGAAAGAGTCATATAGCGCCAACACTGAAATGTTCCAGAAGCCCTGTATCGTCATTCCTTTGTGTCTCCATGGACTGAAGTTTCGTTATTTCACCACGAGTTCTATTTGAATTTATTACATAGATATTACAGCATGTATGAAGGGTGGTCTAATGTCAGCTATTACCAGAAATATGTCACGTTGTATGCCTGTCCCATGACTTTCTGTCAGCCCTGTTACCTAGTACATGTTATGTGGGCTGATAAGCTAAGTGCTCCATCCCTGTTGGTAACAAATTTGCCCAACAGATGGCGACACTGCACAATAATTCATGCTACAGACACGTGGCTCTCGCTGAGAGAGAAACGTCTTCTTTACGACATCAAATGTCATTTATGGACAGGGTAAAGAATATGTGGTCAGCACTATTACGCAGACATTACATAGATGGTCCAATATTTACCATGAGCAAAAGTTCTGATAGCTTAAGTAGCATTAAAGAGAACATATTATGTGATCGATAATCACGGCTGACACGATGCAGACCGGCATTAACGGAATGGACCATTCCAAAGATCTGTGCGTTTGAATGTCCTTTTCTTTTTAGCACATGCAAGACAAGTAAAATATCTATTGAAATGATCAAAATTGGATATAAAAAATCATTCACGTAAAAAGTTACGAAGGTTTTGTTGGGCGCAAAAGTTGGTTTGGATCGAGTGCGAAAACGACATTGACCTTGGCTCCCTGAGTCATTGGTTCTTAGCGGTTTCGAGTGCAAAGGTCAGCCATTCATTCAACACTCTAAATACACATGCACATCCAGCCTTAAAATGCCGGCATGTTGTGCTCCTCGTTGTGTCCGGGTAAAGGAATCAAGCCCAGATTGTTCTTTCTTCCGCTTACAATGGGATGATGTGCCAATGATTCGTTTGTGGCTGGCAAACTTGAATCTTGTTCACCCCCCTAACACTGCCAAGCCAAATTATAGAGAGCCGCCCGGGCTTTGTCAGCCCCATTTTGAAGAACGTTTTCTTGTCGAGTTATATCTAAGACTTGGCTCAAGTGCCCCCAGGCAAGCCCGCTTCTCTAGGGGCACATGGTAAAATCCTTCGACGTTAGTGGGGAATCGACTGTAGCTTTTATCCTAATGTGTCCGCGTACAATCATAGTGTTTATGTATTCTATATACCTTGTTCTATCTTCTGACATGAAGAAAGTGTGTCAACACGTTGCTTGTGTAATATATTCGCGAATAAATGTTAGAGCACCATTCTTTTCCCGACCGACCGTCCGCCAAAAACAAATTTGGCGGATGCCCGTACCTGTGAATGCAACTTGGTTCCCCGCTTCGTTAGCATATGATTCTCCGCTAGAGGGCGTTTTCATTCGCATACTTTGAACTTAAGGACAACAGCAGCGCCCTCTGTCACAGGTAATTCACGGTTACAAATTTAGGACCCAGGCTGCAATTGGTTCAAATGGTGACGAGACTCGCCAGATGGCGCTGCATACGCATGGCGGTTGGTCGGGAAAAAACTCACATTATGATAAAAGCTACAGTCGATTCCCTACTAACGTCGAAGAATTTTACCATTGCTACCGTTGTGCCCCTAGAGAAGCGGGCTTGCCTGGGGCACTTGCGCCAAATCTAAGACCTGCTCACAAACTCACAGCGGATATATTCCAACACAAGCAAGAGAAGGAAGCAAGAAAAAGCGCCTTGCATCGGAAGAGAACGCGAGATTACGAAGAGGGGAAGGTTAGTAGGCCCACAGCGGTTTGATACGGTCCTTTCATAGACGCTCAGATTTGTTGACAAACCACTAAGGCCAGGGTCAGGGATCTAAGGTTAAGGCTAAAGTAGGCCCTTTTGACAGTTTGATAAGCTTAGCAGGCCCCTGTCTCAACTTATGATAATATAAGTGTGGTTGTGTCAACCCAATATATGTTTATACATAATAAATTCAATATGTTTTAATCCTCATCGACATCGACATATTTTTAGAAACGGGAATGAGGAAAATAATTCTTTTTAATGGAGAATGGGCCATTAACCGAATGCTGTTATCAAAGATTTTCAGTAATGGTGAATTGGGAATTTTAATATTAAATAACCGTGCATCAAGAAATAGCCAAATTATATACTGTATCCGCTCTTTCTTTATATGCAGGGAATTCTCCTTTTAATTCATCGTCACCTGAGAACAAAGAAATAAATTTTTCATGATCTGGACAGACACCCCTGTAACTCCCCCCCCCCCACCCATAGATCTACTGAGAACTGTTACCCGGCAAAAAAAGCGCATCAGTGGAATCCTTCATAGCTATAATTATTGGAAAACTGCCTTTAGTTTCTATTTCAGTAAATTAAAATATGCGAATAAGTATTGAAATATGTCTTTTTTTTACATTTCAGCTCATTCAGGAGCTTGAAAAAACACCAAGCATCAATGAAACTTCTGTTCTTGAATCACACAATGAACTAAATGAACTTCCCTGTGAAAATCAGTGGATTTTTTTTTTATTTACTGTCGTTTTTACATTAGAGCAAATAGATAATTTGCGATGATTAACATGGCATGTTAATACACCTTTTGGGCTAGTTTAAGGTCAGTATATCATGGCGAATAGTGTGACGACGTTTTTAGCATCTTAGCAGGTTCATAGATTGGAGTATGATGATTGTTTTGAAAAATAGCTGCATGAGCATGAGGGGGGTAAGTATAGCAGGTTACATAAGATGCCAGGTCCAGATTCATTGTATTATGGTTTAACTGTATCGCATATATACGTACACAAGCCATTGATTTGTTCAAGGATATTGTAATTAATGTAATTATTCTTTGACTGGTGAGACTGACACAGATCACCGAAACAACATGCAAGGTTTATTTAATGTTGATCCTATATACAAAGTAGTATTCTTTTGAATTGAGCGAATTGAATTAAAAGGCCATTAATTTTACTGTGCCAATTCTAATTGCTGGATGGCAGCTATTGTGACTTAGATAGAGCTTTCTTGATCTTGATATCCTTCACATTATCTACTGGACTCGGCAGTGACTTGCTTGATAAATACTCCAAATGAATCATTACGCTCATCAGAATTCAAATAAACTGTGCAAGATGCTTGTGATATAATTAAAATTTGGCCATGAAGATGCAGCCATCAGTTTGATTTGTTGTGATTTGTTCAAAGTACGTGTAAATAAAACATTTTGCTTTGAAACGTAATATAAGTTTCATGTTCTTTTTCATATTTCTTTTGCAGCATTTTACGAAATACTTTCATTTGGAAAAATCGGTGCCTCGACAAAACGATGTCTACTCACTACAAAAATAACTGTTGAACTAATTGACTACAAAATTGCAATATTCCATAATATTAAATATTCTATAAAATGTTTTAAATATTAATCCTACATTATTTATTTTTTATTATTACATCCTAAATCAATTTTACATACAAAACTGTTACATGGGACACAGTTTCTAGCTTACGGTCATTTTCAAGCCATATCAGATTTACCACTGCATTCACAACAAATTCTGTTAAATGGTAATCACTATTCCTTAAATTCAGTATAGGTACTTTGGATCCGGTTTTATGTAGCGGGAAACAAGTGTTTGAATTAATAAATAAAGGCAAGTTGTTTTCATTGATAAAAATAGTTGCTTCTAATAAATTATTTGCTGTCTATACCACTTTAAACCACTGTTAAACCATTTTTCTTATTGCTTGAAACGCTTGTCTTTGCTCGCCATTGAATGGAAGTCATTTTGTTGCATACGGGAATGATTTCCTGAACCAGCAGTTGGTTCTGCCTTTTAATGTATTATTCTTTCACGCTTGACCCGCGTTAAACGCGACTACGTTGCGTTCATGATAAGGCTGAGACAGAGCAGTCTGTGTGGCCGCCTGGAACCTATGACGCGTTTTTTACGCAGCGCGCTGATTGGCTTGCGCTCTGCTCACCATGCCGAACTCACAGTCGAGCGGGAGGCGGTAAATAAAACTATTTAACAATAGTTTTGCAAATTCAGTTGCAGATAAGCCAAAAAGGCGTCAATGTGACACGTTGGCCGTTCGCTTATCAAAGTACAAAAGTTTTATCAAACGACTTTTAAATGATAAGTTATGGAGAAAATCAGGAGGATAGGTCTTTATAGAAGGCAGCTGTTGGATAAAGAGGTGTGGCGGCTGAGTTGGCCTTATTTATGACTGACTGTGTATAATGATAAGCAATTGTGTTAAGATAATACAATGTTGATTTTAAACCATGTTTACGCCATGCTTACGTTTCTATTGTAGAGAACATCTTTTGTGCGATCCTTTGGTACGAAATAAGGAATAATAATAATTGCCCGGAACAATTACAGCGAAGAAATATAGTTACGCATGTATCCGTCTTTTACTCATTGTCCTGTGCATCTACTAAACTGCTAACTTATCCATCACAAAAAAATGGACCACATATTATCTATCTCTTAATTTGACGAAGGACGAGGGTTGGAAGGGTACTAAAAATGACCGTCACCGATTTAAAACACGCGCAAATAGGAATGTTAGCCATCTTTGTTAGGCCTTTCCAGCGTATGCATGCCCAGTTACCAGATGTCAGCTCTGTTACCATACACATTTCCCATTCTAAATGGTTGACGGTTCACATCGTTTATAAATTAGGAATGACCGTCGCTGACTTCAAGCAGGCGAAGGTGGATGGATTAAAGGCACCTCTCTTGGGCATTCTCAATAATTGACAACACGAATGTCAGCTCTGTTACCAGACGTCAGCCCTGTTACCAGATGTCAGCTCTGTTATAACACCAATAAAAATATTTCTTATTCTAAGTGATAGACTGTTCATGGCATTTATACTCTTAATGATATCCCTCATATCGGTAGGCAAAGTTAAGGGTTTCTTTGTAATAATAAAACGATTTTTCGGCACCTTAGGAGTAACAAATCTGGCGCAGAACTGTGATGTTTGGGCGTAACAATTATTTGCTTCATATTAATATCGAACTTTATCTGTTTTCAACAGTTCATTTGAAGTTTTAGGCATATTGACCCCATACCATGTAAAGCGAATTATGAATGAACTAGTATTTATTAAAAGGTTTTCAGCGCGGGGACTTTTATAATTGTCCAGTAACAGAGTTGACAAAATGTGGGTGACGTCATCTCTTTCCTGTTTAATTGGGAAGTACCTATCAACGCGCAAGCTCTACATCACAGTCCGTACGCAACCGTTTATCTTTGATATCGCCATATTGTATTGCACGCATAATCAACGTATATCACAAGCAACGAATTACACCTGCACTCCTGATAAAAAATATACATATTTAACATTTAATATATATATATATATAAATTCCACTTTCTCAGTATCTAATATTGCCGTAACAGGGCACCCATTTTAGGAAGTGTATGCGCAAGACTTGCGAAGACAGCAGCGTCCTTCGCAACACCCTCTTACCGTATTACCTGTCGGCCGAGGGACGCGCGGCGGTGGACGGGTGGCTGGCCACGTCGAGGCGGGTCTTCCCGCACTATGTCCAGGAGCTCCAGGGGTACGCCGATGGCTCCGCGGTCGACTTCATCCAGGTGAGGCTCGGAAAAAACCTTTGAGTGTGCGGACGTCTCGTCCTCATACCTGGTCGTCCGTTTTGGGTAGTGAAATGTGGGCACATGTACAAAAGAGTAGGGAGGGGGATTTGCGTGAGTTCAGGGAATCCACTTCAGACTTCTCGCCATTGTCGACTTTGCGATAACGTGATTACAAGCAAAACTAACGTTGTGCGAACATTGTATGTTTGCGGGGTGCAGCGTGGTGTTGTTAATTGTACATGGCATGTACCAGAGCCGACAGTGTGGCCTAACTGTGCACACAATTAGCATTAAACATCCATCCATCAGCAGGGTGGGTCAGCCTTGTTTGACCGCCTCACACCGCCCACCGACTAGACATGTTATGTTATTTTTAACTGACAATGAGTATGTATTTCTTACGAATCCATTTTTTTAACCGGGTAGCTAGAATGCAACTTACGGTAGGAGGGTTGGTTGCTCAGGGATAGTAAATTCTCAGTTGGGGGGATATATAATCGCACAATCATATATTCGCACAATTATTTATTTCGCACAATTATGTCTGTACACAAGAAAGCGAATCTTCCCGTTGCATTACGGAATCGCCTAGCAGTAGAATATGGAAGCAAGGATCGAACGGGGTTTAACATTATCGTGACGTCTATTGTAGCTCTTCTTGCTCCATGTGGAGACAGAGATTTGTACCATATTGGACCTCCTGCCACGGGTGTCAGAGGGCTGCTCGGACTTGTACTTCATAAACGACCAGGAAGTAAGTCTATGGGATCTATGAAAATCTGTGTTGACATATTACTTCGCAAATATCGTGATCCCCAAGTGACTTCAGCGGCCCAGGTCTAGTCAGCGTCATCGCCAAACAGTGGCACAAATATTCCATTTCAGATATGATATAATTTTGGGTTAAATTCCAAAACAGCTTTGACCCGGACGACAAGAAAAATAGGTACACAGACCCCTGGGTTCTAATTAGAGGCAGCGAATTATATGATATGATTTCAAGGTATTTATAGATAATGCATGCATAATATTATATCATATGCATTTTTAATTGTCCTTTCTATATTTACTGACATTATCTCCATCAGTCGCAGTGGATTCACACGGAGGACGAGGATCATGAGATCAAGGACAACGGTTACCTTGTGGATCTGCACATCACCAGAGAGGAGGGCGATATCACTGTCCACGAGGACTTCATGGCCTACGCCAACCCCGGTAGGTTCTGCCCGTGACGTCACGGGAAGGGATAGTGGGTGCGGAATGGGTCATGGGGGGGGGGGGGGGTGTGCAGTTGCTGGGACGATCTCTTCTTTTGGGCATTGGCACATACTTAACGACGAAAAAACTTAGTTTTCGAAATGTTGAGCATTTTGGCTTTCCTTATCCGTCATCCTGAAAACTGGCGGCTGCGTTGCTCCTGGATACTCAATGATTATTTTTTTAATGAAGTCAGTGACAAGTCTCGAGGTATTGGGTACCACTGCTGGCCTCGTCCGCCATCTTGGCAGATTCGTGGGTCCTGCATGGATCTATTCAGTGACCCGAAAATCTATGTAAAAACGTGACAATGATGGTTCTATGAGTGTTGATTTTCGAGATATTGGGTAAAATTGGTAACCTTGTCCGCAATTTAGAAAATTACCGCCAAAGCCGCAATAGATAAAATTTTACTTGACTCTGTATCTGTATTTGACTGTAAGTGTAGAAGGGTTATGCTTATACCACAAAATGCATAATTCGACGTTATATTGTCGTTGACCCGCTGGACTAACGTCAGATGAGACGTCTTCGTAATTATTGCTCGTAATCATTCTCGGCATATTTGTTGGTTCACTAGCAATACGGTTTAAAATTTGTGTTGCAGGTAAACTCCCCGGAAATGCCTTGGGAATGAACAAACACGGTTTGTGTGTCAGTGTTAATGTCTTGTTCCAGACAAAGGAAGGAATTTCTCTCAACGGAATCCGTAAGTAAAACAACCATGTCACCAAGGAAGGTTCGCTTTCCACTTTCGAAAAGAAAGAGAATTTTACAAGATCAGTTTTCAATAAACAATTCAAAAGAGTGTGGCGCACGGCAACATCTTACAAATTGCCAGGATATGTATGTTTCAGCGCGAAGGATGTTGAACCGAGCCACTCTCCCCGCAGCCTCCTTACCGGATGTCATTGCCATCAACAGCCAGAGTCCAGGTATGTGGGGGCCGGCCCCGTAGCTCAGTGGGCTAGAGCGCTCGTATTAAGTGCTCTGGCCACCTGAGAGCCTAACGGCACGTGGAACGGTGGTTCGAGTCCCGCTGTGGCCATGTCTGTGTGGTCGCAGGATAAAGATCCCATGTCCTTCTTCGCAAAGAGTAGGGGGTTACCCCTGGGGACATGGCTCCACTCTCCCTCCCTTTTCCCATTGACGCGATGTGACCAAAAGTGGTTAAAGCTTCCTGAATAACTAAGCAACCAACCAGGTAGGCTATGTGCACGAGACCGACTCATATGTCATGAGTGTGAAATATGGCTTGGCATTGATCACAAGCACCGTAGGTAGGGATCCAAGTTTAAGTCTGAGAAAAAGGCAGCACCTTTCTTCCTGTTTTGGTTGTGAACACATTTTATTATCCGTCCTACGCGTTTCTCATCTGTGATAGGCCTAGTCCACAATCATGAATTGGTATCGTCATTATGGTGACTTGTGGTGAAGACTATAGGGCTATACAGTTCTCGCGATCGGGCCGCGAGACTTCAGTTTTGGGGACAAACAAACACACGTGCTCCATGTTGAAGTATAGGCAGGTATAAGTCAATTTCTTTCCAGGTTTATTCTAAAGACTAGGAGTACCATTTCACTAAACATGGCTATGAGAGATATACGTTAAAATATTTGGAGGCGACGAAGCGCAGAACTTTGGGAATATACAAGGAAAAATCCGTCTTCAAAATACTCGAAAGCTAAAAATAACGTTCTAAATTTAGCCCTGCACCCGGGCTTTCGCAAGTTCACCACACAGCGAGTGACGTCATTGAGTTTCGCGCGCCTCCGCGGTAACAAAAATGGCGAGAGCAAGTGATCAACTTAACCATTCCGCTATCAAAATGTGCAGTGCATGGAGTAACAGCACACGGATGCGTCATTAAACCACATGGTAAAGATAAAACAAGACCAGTTGGATGTTTTCGTATCACTTTTGGATCACGAAAAGACCAAGTTTCTTCATTTCTGTAAGTTTTCTGTTTGAAGCGTTGCGCCAACGTTGTCACTCGGGGAGAATCCGTGTGACGTCATAATGCCTCGTTTTCGTAGGAAATCCCAAAAAAACGTTAGTTTCTCAGTCGTATTGTCCCGTCGTAACAAATATTCGTCATTGTGATGGCGCAAACGAATAAAAAATATGTCGTCTATCCGTTTTGTTAAGCTATATTTCTTAAATATTCTGAATCATATCGCTAGGCCTTCCGCAATGGACCCACCCCTCGGCGCCTGACTCTTGCGCAGGTAGTCTGGTTCCCGGTCTCTCTCTTTGCGTAACATACACGTCACGCCTACGTCACAGATAGTCAGCATACCAGTGTGCGCAGAGCTTCTAAACTCGTTCCGAGCACGTGCTTCGTTTGTTTGTCCCCAAAATGAGTAACCGGAAGTCTAAGCGAACGAGACTTTATAGCCCTATAGGGTGCTCTATAGTAATTCCGCTTGAAGGTGCCATGGAAAACTAATGTCGTCGTCCAGTTGTCAGAATAAGTGGTGTTTTTTTAGGTGTAGCCTCCGGCTGTAACTATAACATCGGATTAACGGGTTTCGCTGATGGCGCTGTGAAAATGCATTTCTTGGAGATTGCTGCGTGTGACACGGGAACCAGCTATTCTGTCAAAGCCATAAAAGGATTCGGCCATCACTTCAACAAGTACGTATAGATAACATCCATCATTAGTGGCCACGGTTAATCAAATTATATCCTAACCGAGGTCGCACACTTTTTTATGGAAATTACCCCTCGACAGTTACTAATTTCCCAGCTAACACCTAACGTTCCGCAAACATTACTTGAAGGTTATTCATTCGTTACGGTTAAAACGTAACCTCCTAAAAACGTGCTTAGCTCCTTACTCGCGCGAGATACTAAATGAACTCGTGCGCACGCGAAACGAACTCGTGCGAACAAGATAAGTCGTGCGAACGAGATAAAAATTAATTCTGAATGTCCCTGGTCGGGCTCCGTACATAGTAAATATATAATTTTCAAAGAAAATATTTAAAAAAAATTGTCAAAGAAACTAGTTTGTATGATCATCCGCTATTTCACACTACATGTATTATTCGTCAGCTACCTTCGCTTGGGAGTGGACCAAGTGCACGACCCCAGCTCCATCCACCGGGAGCGGAGACTACAGGAACTAAACAAATCAGCATGGACGATGCCGGACGTCTTGACTCTAGTGGGAGATAGAAACGATGCAGACTTCCCGTTCTATCGGGATGGCACAGATCCGGACTACCTGGTGACCGCAGTTACAGGTCGGTCTCCGCCTGAATTCAGTCCACTGAATTTAACCTTGTCGCTTATGGGACGTTATATTTTTTAACCACATTAAACCATTTGCAACTTCGGCATGCCAAGCCCTCTCACACTCATTCACGTCGTCTGCCAAGCCCTCTCATGGTACCTCCCATTCACATCGTCTGCCAAGCCCTCTCATGGTCTTGACAAACTAATCATTCACATCGTTTATCAAGCCCTCTCATAGTCCTGACAGACCAGATATTCACACCAAGCCCTCTGACGACCGTAACACCAATTACTATCAATTAAGCCATCTCATGGACATGAGAAACCAAACATGCACGCCGTCTGCCAAGCTTGTCACTTTCAGGATAGACTAGCCATTCATACCGTCTGCCACGACCCCCAAGTCTTTACACCGCCTGCCAAGTCATATTTCGCACTCTTGACAAATTAAGCATTCACACTGTCTGCCATGACCTATCATTGTCGTCAGCGTATATAAAACTATTACAGTTGGTTGGTTGGTTGTTTATTCAGGACGCTTTAACCACTTTTGGTCATATCGTGTCAATGGGAGAATGAAAGGAGAGTAGAGCCATGTCCCCGGGGTAACACCTATGCTCGATCTGCCTGAAATGACATGGGATCTTTAATCTACGACCACACAGACATGGCCACAGCGAGGCGCAAACCACCGACCCACCGACCCACGTGCCGTTAGGCCAGAGCACTCAAGACGAACGTTCGATCT
Source organism: Arenicola marina (assembly GCA_964019135.1). NCBI lineage: Eukaryota > Metazoa > Annelida > Polychaeta > Arenicolidae > Arenicola > Arenicola marina. Next base: position 6,837,421 of record OZ025257.1, on the reverse strand, counting down.
AACCAATTGAGCTACCGGATTGGCCGCTAGAGCTATATTACAGTTCAAACTCTATGCTCGGGGGCTTAACCAGCCGCTGATGGAAGAGGGGGGGGGGGGGGGGGGGTTATGCCGGAGTAGCCCCCCGCCTAATACACATGCGTCCATTATTAATGCGCTCTCTGAAGTTTTCTTTATGTGCGACCAAGGATAGTAATATGGTGCAATACTATAAATGCGTCGCCGTATAAATGCGTTTGTTTGATATTCCAGTGTTGTTTGATCTCAAGAAGCGACGTCTGTCAATCTACCGCGGAGTCAGAATCACAGATCCGGGATCGGCGCCTAGCTTTGTGTGCGACATCCCATCAGCCGAGTGATACCTGCGATTTAAACATAATGTTACGCATTCTTCGGTGATAAACCCAACCCAGTAAGACACATCGTAGACGTTTATAATAACATGATGCAATGTTTCAATTGAAAATAAAATATGAAGATTCGAAGCACAAGCCCTTGCCTTTGTTTCTTAGCGGAGTACCATTCAGTGATGTGTACGTGTCATGGTGTATATGCGTTTTTGTTGTTGATCTTTTTGTCTAATTAATATTTTTACGGCATTACCCGCCCGTATATACCGCATTACGCATTACGTACCCGCCGGATTACAGTCGATAAAGTTCATGAAACAAAAGTCGCAGTCAAGTACAGTTATCACGTTCAGTTATTTATTATGAAAAAATTTAAAAATGCCTTTAGATGTTGTAGGCCTAAATATTTATTATGTATAACAATTAGAAAATGTCTTTAGAGGTGGTATATAGGCCTAAATAAGTTTTGCTACCTGGGAAGTACCGCTGCGGATAATTTATTCAAAGTAGTTTATTGCGTACTATTGGCTGGCCTCCAGCCCTGGTACAATTAATTAGTACAAAAAAAAAAGAGAAACACAGCGACAAAAAAAGAAATACAAACGTGCGCTAATGTGGAGATAACACCTCTTGCCTTCTCTTTCTCAAGGCAGCGACGATAAATTTACATAGTCCGTATAATGTCTTCTCATTTTCGCTGCTCATCAATTGCACAAAACTGTCTATTGATGGATAATTATAATAAACGGGGCTAATATACTTTTGTCGAAGATCGGCGTATAAATGACATTTAAGTAGGAAATGGATTTGAGACTCGACTTCGTCAACACAGATTCCTAGGCAATACAGACACAGTCTCTCCTCTAAGGGCATGTTTAAATGTCTACCTTTTTCTATCATAAGATCATGGTTACCACATCTGAATCTACTATAGGCCTTTCTTAATCGTTCACTCTTAATTACTTTTATATAGCGTTCCGGGTTTAATAGGGTCTTATAAAAGCAATATTCTTTCGATAATTTGCCATTTTCACATACGTCCGTATACCATATTTGTGAGTGAATATCCTTCATTCGTTGTGACACTTCCTGAATAAAAAACCTCGCGTCACCCACTTCTTGACTAAGCCATGCAACACCAAATCCGTGCTTAAATAACCAATTCTTTACTTGTGACGCCCAGTTTTTCCTTATTCTACCGACGTCATCATGCGAGCATAACAGTCTATAACTGGCTTTAGCCAATCTATCTTCTGGCATCTGTAACAGTTTAACCCAGTATTTGATTACTTTTAATTCGCTATTATACTGAATCGGTAGACGGCCTAATTCACCGAGCACAGCTAGATTCGACGTGGATTTGCCAACTCCCAGAATGTATTTACAAAACTTAACGTGAACCTTCTCAACGTCCTCTATGCAGCTAAGTCCCCATATTTCTGCGCCATACAATAGAATAGGAAGCACCATGGAGTCAAATAGCTTTAACAATAGACAAGAATCCAGACCTCCTGTTTGAATATCAATACGTCTTATTACCGTAGCCGCCTTATGTGCTTGATCTGCCCTAAGCTTTTGTGTAGCTGTCCATACCATCTTGGGGGTGAAATGCATAATTTATTCCTGGACGAGGAAATAAATATTCGCATTGGGAAGGCAGCCACCACCTTTGGTTGGTTTAACAAACATGCGTGGCAAAATTCAAAACTAACCATTTGCAACAAAATGCTAATCTACAGCTAATGGATAAGGGTAAGTGAGTTGCAATTGTTGTTATATTTTCATTATCATGCATATATGTACATAAGCTTATATAATCTCATCAGCTCATGTCATTTTATGATTGTCGGTCAATAGCACTTGTGCTAATGTTTATTATTGGTTTTACATACTGATGTTAAAGAAGACCTTACCTTATCTCTATCTTTTCTCATCTAATCGGCCTCGATTTGCCGGTGATATATATCAAGAAAAGATCGACGCAGCCTGCCACGTCCTGTCATCACACCGCGCCACCTTTGGGCATTTTGTAGAGACCGATAGCTGCTGCCCCCTGGTGAGAGATTGAGAATCTGGTTGAGTGCGAAGATGGAGAACATTGCGCCAGTGTTTGATACTTTCGTGAAAAGTTTGCAAGAAGTGGTCGCACAAATTCAAGGCAAGTAGCATGTCAGTAAATTGGTAAACGTTTAGTTAACATCCGATGCGAATGACTGAATGACCAGCAAACCCTGACTGACGGGGCGTTGACGCAGGGGCACCATGTAGTGAGCGATAATATAGGAACATTTCATTGACATAGGCCTACATTGCCTACAATGTCAATGTAGCTACATGCATAATTCATAAATAACATGGACCAACCTGCCAACCATGACAATGGACTTTCACTCCATTCCCTCCCTACAAACGCAACACGACTTCACTAAACATATGATACATGAACCACCAATTTTAACAAATGCCACCTGATAGGGCAGCAGGCGTAGCTTGATGCCCCCTTTTTTTTTTCGAAAATAGGAAATAGGTAAAGAATTGCTGAAGGGGAGAGGTGATGGTGCGATGACGGGTGGAGTGGGGTGGCTGAAGGGGTAGGTGGAGATAGTAGCCAGGCAGTCACATAATAATAATTGGCTAAGTTGTAAGAACAACTGTCAAAAACCGTCTCAGATATATCTGCTTCTTAGGCTGTTTAGGTTTACTTATATATTTCGAATGCTGCTCATAATATAGAAATATATATTTTTTTAAATATTCTTCTAAGCTTACACCTGCTTATACAGCAATTTGTCATTTAGGTCTATATCATGATTTTCGAAATGTTTTGGAATTTTAAATATATTGTCTAACTATCTAAATATTATATATTACATGTATATACATCTAGGGTCTCCTTTTGTATAGCTTTTTTTGTCCCAACAGTAATAGGGGTAAATATTAATCCATCGTTACTTTCTAGCATGCACAACACAGTTGATCTAGTTTATGTATTCCTGTAATTATTAGCCTCGACTTATATACAGATTGGTCTTTTCCAGAGTCTCCAAATATTGTCCCAGAGATCCAGTTTACATAATGTCCTGACTGTAACAGTTTGGTCCCAACAGTAATAGTGATGAATACCCAGCAGGCTATTTTTTTTACAATTAATAGCGTTTCTTTGCTGTAAGAGTAGTGCCTTTAACAATAAACTGTGGGAGTGCAGAGTTAAACGCAATTATAGACAGTAGTTAATAATGGTGGGCAGTGGCACTGGGCACATGTCAGAATATCAAATCAAGTCTTCAGCAAGGCAGAACTGCAGAAGTATACTGATGCCAGCAAAAATAAGTATTCGTACAGGTCTGTATGAATAAGGTGGTTTGCTTTTTGTGCGGCACTGATCACGTGACAGCTACTCCACTCCCATTATTTTCACCCCCTAATACACTGGCTAATCATGGCATCATGGTCCAGTCATGTGACTCTTGAGCCTCTCCCCCTCCTATCCCTGCTGACCAGGCAAAGTGAGCCTATGTAAATTAATTTCTCATTTACCAACAACTCAACAGGCTATACATACGGCTCTTGACTCCATATGAAATGATTTAATTCTTTATGTACCAATAATACGGCAGACTATTCATACAGCCCTCAGCTCTATATAGATATAGAGATGATTTTATTCTTTCTGTACCAATAACACTGCAGACTATTTATACAGCACTCAACTCTATATAGATATAGAGATGATTTAATTATTCGTGTACCAATAATATGGCAAACTTTTTATATGACAATCGGCTCTATTTAGATAGAGATGAATAATTCTTCATATAGACCAATAATACGGCAAACTATTCATATGGCACTCAGCTTCAATTCCTTACTATGAATAACATGACAGATTATGTTCATAAAGCATTCGGCTCCGCAATAATATATTCATCATGTGAATATGAATAATAGTCATATGGTTTATCTATACTGACCTATACGAATAGCTACTACAAACTTTTAAAGGTTTGGCCCAGACTTGGAGGCTAATAGAGAAGGGCAGTGAGTTTGTATATTTATAAGATATACAAATATAATATAATATAATAAATCAGGATAATACATGCAAATTGATACATTCATTGATTCTTGATACATTTAATTAACTAGTTATGAATATACTTATTACAGATCTATTTCATTTATAAGGTATGATATAAACATTACCGGTATATTAGTCCAACTATATTTATACTATAGATCTTGTGGTATTTATCATATATATTACTGATCTAAATATATGGTTTTATCAAAAGCATAATCTATTGCAAAATATTATGATGTTATCCTTGATATATATGAATGACTTATTTATAGATGAAGAACTTGCATCAAAAATAGTTGAAAAAGAAGAATTTAACTTGGCTACATATTGGGAGCACACAAGTAAGTCTATTGCATTACACTATGATACAGTGATTCTGATACAGGTAGGGCTGTGGGTGGATCCCAGTGTCCCAGAGCTCTGTAAAATTATGGAACATCCAAAAAATAATGGGACATTAATTTAAATGAAATATTGCAGTCTGTTCACTATATATTTACGATGTGTTACCATGTCCCCTCACAGCTCAATGAAATGCGTCATTTGAATTTTATATGTGACAAATGATGGAGGATGCGTACCATTACAGTTCAGCAATACAGTTAGTTTATGAGAAGGTATAATTTATATGCTATAATTAGTAACATTATATGGTTTATTGATAATGCAAGCCAAAAGCACAAGGGTATCTGTAGTATAATAATGTATAATAATTTAACGTTTGTATATATGGTGTTTCAGATGCACTGGTCAAGGCATTATCTGCTGAAGCAACAAAGTTATGTATGACGTTCTCACAGCCACCAATTCCTGAACCAGAGGTACGTATGGTATTCTCACAACCACCCTTATCAGAACCAGGCAATGTAAGACATTCTCATAGCCACCAGTTCCAGAACCAGAATTATGTATGACATTCTCACAGCCACAAATCCCCGAACCAGGCAATGTACAACATTGTCACTGCCAGGAATTTCAGAAGCAGACCTTTTTTTATGTTCAACAATTTGGCAAGGGTGCTCTGCTAGGTTAGCCCAAGTGGCTGATACATGGTTTGATCCCCAGATGATTAAAATTATAAAACATATTACATATTGTGTATTTATAGTAGAGGTACATTTAGTGATATGTCAAAAATATTATTCTTTTACTGTATATTCTTGTAACTAATATGTATCTAGATCATCTCCATAATATTGCAGCTGATGCCAATTCCGTACCGGTAGGTCTCATTTATATTGATCAAACTAATGAAAGCACAATTTTATTGTACAACTTACAGGAATACCAGCCCATACTGAAACGAGTCGAAGCAGCCAGTATGAGCCTCTTAGCCACTTCTTTCTCACTACCACTCTCACAAGGTGAGGCACTTGTTCACATGAGAATGGACACTGCTGGTTGTCAATACCTAAAGGATATCTCCCAGAATCGGTATGCTAAATGATGTAGAGTGCATCTGTCAATGTGGATGTGACACACCCCACTTCGTACACAAATACAAAACAGAAGGTGTCTATGCTACTGTCCACACATGTCAAATTTTCTGCTAGTGATACTTGCCTGCCAAGTTTGCCCTTCCGCTTTGTAACTTATCTGAAAAAAAGACACCAGTAAATTGACAACACTTTCCAAGCTGGTTTATTATTTTTACTTCACAATGTGAAACTGCAAAAAACATTCTGTAATATCATCCAATTCCATCCAGATGCTTTCGAGGATGTGGCTAGTGATTTCAATCTGCTCCAAGGTGTGATCACCGTTGCTGTATGAGGATTTTGTAGTCAAGATTACTGTTTTCTGGTGCAGGAATCACCATGAGGAGGCTAACACTGGCCAGCATTGTGGGCATTGTGAAAGCAGTCCAGACGCTCTGTGAGACCATCCAGAAGGAGGGTTGCCAAGGGTACTGAAATCAACCATCGCGCCATCACATTAAAATTTTGGTCTTGTTGTATTTACTTCCGATGCTGGGAATATTTCAGCACAGGTTGCATGCTTCTGTTAGCACCCCATGATTTGTAGAATTTCATAAGATGTCATTAATTTTATCTCCCGTTGGATATTAATCTTGTGATTACATGAAAAGGTTGACCACCGTTGATATAAAGATCGATTGACTAGCGTCTTGGTTTTTTTTGTACAGGTGTAAGAATCAGTTGCAGCGAACGGGAAATGTGTGGGAGTGTTGTGAACGCTTCCCGTCTCTGCCTCGTGGTGAGTGCAATTGCTACCCCTGGCTATGTTGATAAACAGGCTTCGTTCTCATAGTATGTATGTACGCCACGTGCGCATCTGTTTCATAGTGATTGAACCTTATTTATGACTTTCATATAAATGCATGTTGGAGACCGTAGTACTAGAGTGGAGCTAATGGCTTTTGGTAAAGATGGTGTTTCTGAGACCACTTCTTGTCACTCAGGGATTAAGCTGTACTTCAAAGATATTGGGCTAAACTGGTGCATTATGACATAAAAGGGTGGGCTCTTTGGTTGTGGCCGCACACTGCTGATGGTTTATAAGTACTCCTTGTTCGATATTATCCAGCGAGGCTATGCATGATTTTGGCGCTTTACTACAGCTTACAGTGCGCCAATTGGAAAACTATTGGACAAAAAGCGAAATGAAATCAATCCCTGTGACGAGCATATACCCTTGATGTACGTGAAACAACCCTAGGCTCTGTATTCAACCCTTTTAGATAACTGGCTCTAAGCACAAAAGTATGATATATTTATTTAATGGCGTATTCTTGTTTATTTAATAGCATATTCTTAAAAAAATATTGCCTTAATAATTGTGGCTGCAACAGTGGTTAAATGACATTCTGTTTCGGGTTTTAGATAATAAAGTAGCTGTGAAGGAGAAAGCGGAAGAGTCACTGGTACTAGTGAATGATGCTCTGCAAGAAATCGAGGAGGTTCGTGGTCCTCATATTTCCTTTTTCACATATTCACCGCGATGTGAAGTAAATCTAAATGGTGGCTAGAAGGACACATTCACTCATTCGTATGGTGTTCGAAACATTGTTTATTAAATCCACGATAAGAGTCTCGTAGTGAATGCATGGTGTAAGCAATAGAGCAGCGTTTACGCTCTGCAATATGCCATGCACCAAACAAACTCATTTACGTCCAATGCCATCGTCACGCTTCAGGCTCAGAGTGAAAACATGGTAGACGACGACTTCGGTGACGAGCAAGTCACGTGGTCCGATGCAGAGCGCCCCCTGCTGGCCCCGGCTTTGGGCCTGGTGAAGACTGCGAAGGCGGTCCTCAAGAAGACGTCACAGGTCATCTCCGTCAAGGGGCAGTGCGACGCTCCCCAGCGGGTCAGTGAACTGGATCTGTTGGCGCAGCGACTGCAGCCCGTCAGTCCGGCCGTGGACGAGCTGGTCACGTGTCTCTACCCGCCACTACAGGCCGGTCACGTCAGGTCACATGTGAGTTTTTCTTTTCAAGGTTACTCATACAGCAATATCTTCATTGAACAACTTTATTTTTCTGAAAAAGATGTATTTATATTCTTAGCATATCAATACACATATGTATTGTTTGCAACAAATAACGAGATATATTAAGCTATAGAGCCATACAACATGTACCAATGTAGCTAAAAATGTGGCTTAACAATATATCTCGTTATTTGTTACATAAACCTATGTGTATTGATATGCTCACTTATATACTACATCAAAATCATCAAAATATACTTTTCTACATTTGAACATATGATAACATATCTACTTCTCACAGAGTTACCATTTACACAGTCAGACTATATGTACAGAACATTTCCCCAAAATCTTCGAAAATCCTAATTTAAGGGAAAAATTGCTGTATGAACGGCTTTAATTTTTTTATCTGTGATTTGAATCGTTATATTAACAATTTTAATAGTTAACGTTATTTTAAATAAACTCTAATATTTTTCGTAAGCTATGATGTGACTATTATTTAATACATCATATTTGTATTTGTTGACCAAAGGAATAAAGCCGATTAAAGCTTGAATATATTCGATTATTTTATTGATGTAGTTTTATTTAATCTGAAGAGATCTTTTCCAATACTTTACCGAAAGATGAGTGGCAAATACTGTCCATGATTTGGTACAATGAAATCCGACTTGATCGTAAATGGTGTTACGTTACTTGCTCGAGCCGTATACTGACGTTTTTCAGAGCCAAGAATTATACGAAGTGACCAAGAATCTGCTGTCTACAATAAGGTAATAATATACCAGGGCGTTGCAACATTAATTTGTCATGTTAAAACTGGCTGCCTGGTACGATTTGTTGACGTACAATGTAACTCACAGGGACCCAAATGGCATCAAACTTCCATTTTCAAAACAGCGGTGATAAAGTTAGGCTTCTCGTCGCTAGCCGAATAAAGATTTCTGTCGTTAATTTCTTGCCTATATAGTGGCTTAACGGTGGTGTTTGACATCGTATGTGTTATTCTATGGTTGCAGACAAACGCACCTTATTGGTGCAGAGGATGGCGGCTGGGTGGACTTTCTCCTCAAGGCAGCTGACCACAACTGGGGCAAAGTTCAGGTCGTCATCCCAGCTGTATAGCACTGCCATGTTTTTATGCGCCGACGCGTTTCGGTTATGTAAGAGCTTGATGACGTCATTGTTAGTTTCTACGCAACTGAAAGCACAGATGTCAGTGTTTTTGTTATCTGCAAAAAAGTGTATATCTGCCAACCTCGTCTTTGTTTTGTATGGCTGCCGTCAACTGCGTTTTCACGTCAAGGCAAACACAGTGCACGTTATGTTAGAGATCAAGTCTTCGGCTTCTATGTTCAGTTCGTTGAACGACAAGCAAAAGGTTCCTCGTATCAGTCGGGTTGGAATCCGGGATTTTTCGTTTGTGAATGGAACAAAATAACTAGTAGAACTTCTAGGGAAGTAAACACCGCTAATGTGCACCGCTAATATTAGTAGACTCTGGACACTCACCAGTGTTCTAACGTTATACATTGTTCACACGTAATCTGTCTCTAAGCGACAGTGATTAGATTGTATAAGAATTACTATGATTAACTACCGATATAGCCTAAACGACCGGTGGGCCAACGTTGGCCGCTACTTTGGCCCACCGTCGGCAAACATCATTGGGTCAGCGGGCCAACGTTGGTACACCGTCGGCATCAGTGGACCAGCGGTAGACCATCATTGACCCAGCGTCGGCAACACATCATTGGCCCACCGTCGGCAACACATCATTGGCCCACCGTCGGGACAACGTAGTTTGTCCAATTGACCGACGTTAGACCACTGACAGTAATAATAAATGAAAACACATTTCAGACTTAACATAACATTTATTGAACACAATAAACGAAAACTCGTTCCAAACTTTGTTGCGAGACGACTTATTTCCCCCCCCCCGCCCCCCCAAAAAAAGTCGTTCCAAACCCGGAGTTGCATGCGGGTGTAGCCTGCTGCGAAATCGCTGGGAACGTGCAGTCGTTGCTCCCTTTGAAGTCAACCTGACCGCCGCACAAACAACGGGAGAATGTCTACACAGTGATCCGGTCACAACGTGAAGAATTTTGGAATGACTACTTATTTTTTTGTCACAAAACAATAAGTCCTGCTCCAAGAGAATTTGGAACGACTTATCGCGATGTCCTAAACCGGGCACCGTCTAAAGGGATGTAATCATACGACGTGAAATATGAACACGCGTTGCGTAGCCAACTATGTGGGTGCAAAGTGCCAGCCAAAGAAACGTGAACATCTCAACGTAATCTCTTGACAAAATAACAATTAAATGGCCGCTGGCCTATGCCCACGAGTGATCCTGGCCCATAGACATTACAATGGCCGGTGGCCAAACAGAACACTAACCACAGACTCGTCCAGGTAAAACAACCTAAGCAACTATAGACGTAGATTAAACCAATGTTAATACGAGTTCGCCAATAAAGAACTAAACCGTAATTTAGGCTCACTACACGTGGGGGAAGGCCTAAACCAATCCCGATGCGAAGTCATAATGGCCGTCACAACCCGTGCTAATGAACAATATCAAACATGGCGGCCCAAAACAGTCGAACGTAGCGTTGAAATGTCAACCGCCCACCCATAGCTTACATCGCCCTCAAAGCGAACCATAATAAAACCGTTATAAGTATGTCTATATTCAAAAGGAAATTCACCGGTATTAACTGTTTCTCCACCGACAATAATACGTTTCAGGAACACCATATTTAAACCTGTAAGCATAAGCGCAATGTAGGCATAAACGGCGAGAGGTACAGGTTAAGCTAAAACCCTTACCGGTAATATAAGAAAAGGTATTTTGATAGCGTGGTGTGATCTGCAGCGAGTAGTCGAGATGTTCCGTTACCGTCCCGCTCATCCAGAAACCGCAGCCAAACTGAAGCTACAACTTGTTTCAAGTACGCGGTTTTGTCTAGAACGCTTAGGATTGTGGGTAACGGAACGGTTTCTAGACAACCCGACCCAAAACAAAGTCGATGCACAACGCGCTCGACCCAACACTGACTTGACCCCTATAAGGAAACGGACTGTGGCAACGCGACCCCCAGTTACTCATTGGTACTTACTAGTGATCTAAGCGAGCAACACACATGCAAATAATAAAAAGCTGTTTATTTTTTACTTTTATTTTTACAAACCACATTAATATTTGACTCATACAGGGTCGCAAAAAAGAGCGGGTGGCTAGAGTTGGTCGGGGTCCAGTTGCCTTGGATCGACCTAGTAATGGGTCGAGCTTGTAGTGGATCGAGTTGAAAAGATATCAACTGGACTACTTAAGCCTATGGATCACCACAGAGGCAAATCGCGAGCGCCTATCGCGACACAGCAAATGCCTGGGTGTCCGGAATCTACCGACATATCCGAACCTACAACGGTTACACTAATATCATCAAAGTTGCCGCAGTTAGCTTGTGGCAAGTCCTGTTTATCGTAGTCTAGTGGTTGTGCTTCATATCAGTGTACCATACACGTACTTAAAGTGGGACTGGTTCTAGCTAGACGACAGACAAAGTCTGATCCAATGAAAAATATTTTAATTAGCAGATCGCTCTAACTCTTTGCGGTCTGGTTCTGTCACGCGATGAAGTGCTATTCCATCGGTAGGTGGCGCCACTTGGCAATAACGCATTCAACCAACAGAACAAGACCTGAAGTGGCGAGAGCAGTTGCCAGGATGTAGAACACTCCGTAAATTTGTTGCATAGAGACGACCGGCTTTCCCAGGCGTGCTAGGGTCTCAGCGCCCAGACCGCGCGGTGTATATTTCCTCTCCCATTCCGCGATTAGACCGTGTTGCCAGGCGTCCGCCAGGCTATAGCAACGAAAAAGCAACAGTAGTAAAATCCGGAAAGACGATTCGTAAAGAGTAGGGGGTTACCCCCGGGGACATGGCTCCACTCTCCCTTCCTTCTCCCATTGACGCGATATGACCAAAAGTGGTTAAAGCGTCCTGAATAACCAACCAACCGGAAAGACGAAACATTTAGGTACAGCGAAACGCATGTGACAGTTTGCGTTTAATGTCCTCTTCTTCCTTAAGTACAACTCTGAGCAATGGATATGGAAGTTGCAAAAGGGAGTTTTTCGAAACCAGATGTATATGGAGTCAGAATGTAGCCTCTTGCGGCTTTAACTGAACATAATTTGTTTCTCTTCTGACATATATATTGCACTGATTGGGTAATTGACACATAATATTAACATCTCCTCTGATGGTATATGCAGTAACCTGGCCATGCGTAATGGGATACAGCTCAAATATCGAAGGTGAAGACCTGACACTTTAGTCTTGCTTAGAGCAAGGGCGGACCTAGAGGGGCTTAGGGGTGCACCCCTCCCCCCTGGGAACTTGAACATACACTGTGTAAGTCGGGTTTTCCGACGAAATACACAGCAAAGTGACATATTTTGTACACCAGTGAACGATCCAAGGAAGGGGGGTGGGGTGGGGTTGTTAAGGACTTTTTTTTTCAATGACCCTTATTGAGGAATAATGCAATCCCGGTCCCAACTTTTTAGAGAGCAATCCACCCCTTTGCAAATTCATAGATCCGCCCCTAAGAATGTAGGAATTCAAAATGACAAAACCTGAAAATTGGCGGCGGTCAAATTTACACTTGGAATAATACCTACTAGATTGAAATGATTTCCCTGTAGGCTGAGTTTTTCTGCAGCCCAATCGACTGTTGGTCTGCCGTCTCAGAAGTGATAAAGAAGAATCTAACATTTGGATCTTTTGCTTTCTCTGATTTAGCCAGACCATCTGATGTGAAAAAGGCGTAAAGTTCCGCGTTGAGCCTTTCTAGGTGGTTGTTAACATTCAGGCTTAGAATTGTGGGGTCCGCCCTGTTGGCCTCTACCAGTCGACGCCAGAGTGTCGTCCAAGGCTCCTTCGTAGCTGCCTGTAAAGGGTTTATATTGATCTATAAAAATATTGCTAGCATTTTAGGACAGGCTTTTTAAAGAAAGTTATACAATATTTAGGAATGCCTGTGCATCTGCGTAAATTAATAACATAAGTTGAGCTTATTAAAGCTGCACGTCGCTGCTATAGAGATGCTAGCATACACTTAACTAATAAATAATTAAAATGGCCAATACATTCAACCAACTATTTACTCACAGCTACTGGATGTATAGGAAACAATAAAGGAATATCAGCTCGTCTATATTTTCGGATTTTCAATCAAAAGTTGACCTGTATCTTGTTGGCGAAAGCCGATTGACCCAAAATTCCGAACTTGTATTGATTCTGATGAACGAGTTCTTCCAGTGAGTTGAAGGGCAGCGTGACCTTGGGGACGGACACAAAGGCCACCATGTTGCTGAGGTAGGTGACGCTCAGTACAATGCAATATATCCACCAGAAGAACGAGGCCACACGCGCAGAGAGCATTCTGGGAAGGTTAACCTGAGCAACCTGAGTAACCATAGCAACACGTATGATACATTGAGAGTTGAGTGCACAGTAATTAAGCCCATTTAAATAAATCGGCATGAAGAACTCGTTTGAAGAAGAGGCTCGGTTACGTGGGTAAGTCCAAAACAGACGTTACTAATAAGAGTAGCGACATAATCAAAATGTGAGCATGTTTGTCGGTACCTAGTGATTTCGGCCTGATTTGTCTTATTACTATAGGTGAAAACGTACCTTGCCCGAACAGAACTCCAAAGGCAAACCAGGCTGACACGAGCCAGTGGGCCAGATCTTGACACATATCGCAGTCTTGTGATTGGCCAGTGGTCAGCCAACCAGCAGCCTTGCTGAAGGACCAGACGCACAGAGTGCCCACTGGCAAAGACGCCAAAATACATATCCATACGGTAGTGCTAAAGGGCCTCAAAAGGAAGGTCAGACCGGCGCTCTCTGCTGATTGAAGCCGATACATCACAACTCGTCCATCAACCAAGAAAGGAATGTCGGAAAAGTCAATGACTGGGTGACGAAACTGGTTGTGTGACAGCGCTGCCGTCACTACATCTGCTTCCTGAAAGCCGAGACATAAGAATGTTCGCATGATGGGCCGCGTACCGAGTGCTCCAAAAATTTTTTTATCTGTGCAAATCATTCGCCAGAGGATTAGCATCATAATAAAGTATAAATTTCAAAGAATACTTCAAAATGTACCCTGTCCATGTAGGTCATTTTCGCCCTCCCTCCCCTGTGAGTCTCTTCCCAGAAGCACATTTTTGAGACATCCCTGTCTTTGAGAGAAGATGCGGGAGGGTGATCTGGCGGTGATGCGGCGATGGTTCCTTCCGCGAGTTCAATTTCCAAAATATAGTTCGCATTTGAATCCATTACTGTACCTTATCCGATCCTGATCCACGGCAGGAAGCCATTCGACACGTCCTCTGGATCTACTACTGACGTTATAAACTTATAATCAGAGTCTAACCTTCCTCTGGAGCAGCCCGACGAGTCCCGTCCACTGCCCGTCCGCCCCTTTACCTCCCCATGCCAAGTCAGGAGGCTCCATTATAGTGTAACTACAAAGATAATACGTATCTCCGTAACAAAACCACATCAAATGACAGTAATTGCGCATCCTCCGCAAGTCGGTAGTTCTGCTTATGCAATGGTATGAAATGAAATTGTTTTATAGTTTTGTCTTGTCTCATGAATTAGAATTTTTTTACGCGGGGTAGAAGAAACCATTGACAAGATATAGAGAGATATCATTATGCGTTAACCTGTAACAAACCGTTGTTCCTGAACATGGCCTACATATATTATATCGTATTTCAATATTAACTGGGCTAATTGTCCAATGTTTAAGAGGTACATGAGCATTAATACATTCATGCTAAAAGGCAAAACACGAATCCTGGGACATACCCTTTATTACCTTTTTATTTTTATTCTGAACATTATAAAAGCCGAATAGCGAATTAGGGAAAAGCATTACCGAAACATTAAAAAAAAAAAAAAAAAAAATCTGCTTTTATAATGTTCAAGAGCAAAAGGAAAAATCAATGAACGGTAATCCCGGGATTATCATGGCAGCGATGTCTGAATGTTGATGACGTAGTACACAAGAAGCCCCAATTTCCCACTCAAAATACACCACTGTAGACTATACTCAAAAGGTTTCTTATACAACATGCTCGTATGTTTATTGCATGCAACAAATTTAAGTAATGACCCTAGAGTTTTAGTATTAAATGGAAGGCTATTCTACAAGGGGAATCAGACGCATGTTTGCAGGAACGTAAGCGATATTAGTGGGGTGACGACTATAAAGCTGTATTTCTACACAAAGTAACATACTTTGTGGCACAGACATTGGTAGAACACTTATATCATGCTATTGACAGAAAGGACATAGACACCGCCGTTCGCGACTTAAACCGACTAAGCGACTATGCATATGAGGAGTCAGCCTGCCATTACACGAAGAGACGTTTGCCAATATCTTTTTCGGGGTCATTTATTTTGTGCCAATATCTTAGGCTTCTGAATGTACAATCAACCAACCAACCTCAATCCCACGATCCGATAAGCTCTAAAGACTGGACGGAATATTTTAAGAATAACTTCCCTCGAGGTACTGAAGCACAGTATTGAATTTGTAAGTGCGATCTTAGCAAATATCTGTAACCACATTGTCGCAACGGTTTGGCGAATTCTAGTGCCGTCTCTTTCAGCGAATACGCAACACATCAGGCCGCGGTTTCTATATGTGTTATCCGCTTTGATATACCATATACAACTGCTTTCTAGGCTGGTCGCTCTTTCCGGCTCCCAGGCAATCCTATCCCGCTCGCCCACGTCGCAGAGCCGGACGCTACTCAGCCAATCCAGAGGGAGCGGAACTCAGCCGGCGAGCCGGAAAAACTGGCCAAGAGGCGGGAAACGAAGTAACCGCTTAGACAGTCTTAGCTGTGACCGCCCGCTGAACCCGAGGGCAGGGACATTGCAAGTGATCCGCGTCACGATATTATGAGTAACGGTGACTATCCGCAGCTACGGTGCCCGGTTTAGTATTATATTGTGTTTACAGCAAACATAAGTCGTTCCAAATTCTCTTGGAGCACGACTTATTTTTTTACCGAAAAATTCGTCGGGAAAACGAATTATTTTCCCCAAAAAGATAAGTAGTTCTAAATTCTCTTGAACCACGAAGGGAATATAATTAAAATTGTTCCAAACTTTGTCGTGGAACGAGTCGATTTATTTCTAAAAAAAATATGATATTCCAAAGTTCTTTACGCTATAACCGGATCCCTGTGTAGACATTCTCCCGTTCTCCCGTTGTTTTGGCGGCGGTCGGGTTGACTTCAAAGGTAGCCATGACTGCACGTGTCCAACGATTTCGTAGCTGGTAAACAACCGCATGCAGCATTGTGACCTAATTACCAAGCCCTCCCCACGGGATGGGGGAGAAGGGGGGCGGGGGACTAGCTTACTGCAGTGGTGTGGGTGTGCCGCCCATGGCATATGGAAAGTGAAAGAAAAGTACGCAATTTGTGGTCAGCGAGAGACCATATTTTGGTGAATTTTTTTTTTATCCAAATTGGACAATGACAATTATGCAACTTATATTGGTGATCTCCAGGAAAGGAGATAACCGAAAAATGTGAGAACCATATCCAGCATTTTATTTCCTTGCGAATGGAAAGTTTCAATTTCAGATGGGCACATTTAGAGAAAATGTACGTAACTGCAACAAGGAAAGAGAGATACAGGGAAAAAATCATTAGGGATCATTAGGGCGGCACATCAATGGCCCCCCTTTTTAGGGGAGGGGGGAGGGGGCTCAGTCCCTTCCCACGCTCGCCCCAGTTCAGCCCCCCCAAAAAGTCGGGACGCAACTCTCGGTCTGGAACGACTTTTCATCCGAAAGAAATGAACTCTTTCGGAAGAAAAAAGTCGTTCCGCGACAAGGTTAAGGAACCAGTTAATTTTTGGAGAAAAACAATATCGCGATGTCCTAAACCGGGCACCATACGCAGCAGTGGGCTGATGCGATTGATATTTCCACACCTTTGTGACACCCTGGAAATTACAGAGGGACCTCTTTACTAGCGGTTACAAGCAAAGTCTTTTCTCAGAATATGAAAAATCCGAATCGTTTTATTTGGTCCATAATTCATAACAGAACAAACAGAAAAAAAAGTTTGAATACGAGAAAACTAGAGAGGGTCAGGTTTTTATGAATATATTACCAGACTAACTGACTGGGCCGAAGCTAACGATATATGATAATCAGATTGTCAATCTGGGGGCAGGCATTGGAGATCAACATCGATCAAATGTTTATCTTAGGTATTAATTCAAAACTATTAAAGCAAAGATGAGAAAAATATTTTACTGAGACATGTGTGAGCCACAGTGACACAGGGGATAGTGAATCAGTGACATAAGAATGGTAGTAGCCAAAGTGACTCGAGGGGTAATAGAATCAGACATTGTGGTGGTAGTAGCCAGTGTGATACAGGGGGTAGTAGAATCAGTGACATATTGATGGTAGTAGCCACAGTACGAATTGTTGACACATTACTGGAGGTAATAGCCACAGTGTCTAAGGGTATAATAGAGTCAGTGACACAGTAAAAACTGTAGCAGGTGTCACATGCAGACACAAGTAGATTGTACATATTGTAGGTATAATTGTGCATAATTCTTCTCTTGTAGAGAATATTGTAGACATTTCGATATTTCTCTTCTTCTAGAGCATAGGCTACTGTGGAAATTTCGATATTTGTTCTCTTGTAGATAATATTATAGATATTTTTTCTCTTGTAGAGAAAGTGGCCTACCTGAAGTTCAGTCTTGTGGCCACGTATTTCAGTAGTTCTATACAAATACCAGTGTACGTCACCGTACCGTTTTCGTGCGTCTGTTTGTCCACATAATTCGGCCACTGGCAAGAGACACAAATTGAAAGTATTTGTGTTGCTAATATAGCACACACAGATATAAATGCCTTCCTCGTACATATTTCTTACGCGCGAACCCTGCTATGTTATGTTATGTCATTGTGTATATTAAACTCCATGACGTTGTTCACTTTATAACTATCGAGGTAGTCACTTACATGTGCATTCGCTATTAATAACCTCGTAAAATAAATAAAGTTGATATAAAAAAATAATATATAAATAATATATAAATACAGTGCGCTCTACTTAATTCCACTTCGGTTAACTGCGACTTCCGCTTAATCGCAATAAATCGTAAATCCAAACGATATTTCCTAGGCTTTCCCATGTTAACAATTTCGCCATCTCTTATAGTCATTGCAGCTAAATACGAGATAATGAGCTAAATTTTTGCCGCCACATTTGCAAATTAATATTATTTGGTCTGCATGCACCCTTTCATCCCGCTTGACGACAGAAATCCGTCTCTTACCAGCATGACTGCCACCGTCAGTGGTTTTCCGTTCAGACCAAGGCGTCGCTTAGGGTAGACATCCATCTCGGTCAGCGTCTCGTGTGTCATGTCACCTTGAGGTTCTGCGACCTTGAGCCACTTTACACCACGAGGCGACCAATCGCTGGCGTACAATAGGTGTTCAGAGTCTGGGATCTGCCAAAGATACGTCCACATGGTTTTATGTATGTATATAGTGTATATATAATATACATACATAGATATGTCTTAAATTGTTAATGTCATTGTAGAAGTGAGATGCTGTACCGTTAATACGCCTAGAATATGACTTACCGATTTCATGAATTCGCACGTACCACTTTACAGGGAAATGACATCATTCCACATTCCAGCGGATGTGGAATAACTGCATATTAACAGGACATAAGGAAAGAGCGGAAGCAGATGCTTATAGTTGCTTAACGATTGAGGCGAAAACACAAAGAGCCGGTCTCTAGATAGATAGCCAAGCAGCCGACCGCGTAAGCGCGTACGATAGGAGTATGTAGAGAAATTAATCGATCGCTGCATACACTATTGTTGCAACATTTGGTTGACATAGCGTAACGAGACCCCTTGCTTCAAATCTGTAAGATTTATTTCAAAATGTGTCCTTGATGTGGTATATAGACAACAACATTAGACACGTAATACATGTTTGGTACTCCTCTCGATGCCTTGCTATGTTTCGTGTACACAGGGTGATGTATTCAGTTGTCAGGCAACACCTCAGAAACGAGCAATTAACGAACTTGACCACCTTTTACGACGTTTATTTATTGCTGTACGAAATTGAAAATGATTCATCCGAGATTCATCGGTGAAAGATTAATGCACAGCATACAATGACAGGCTGCATGCCATCGAAGCACTACATGATTTTTTAATATTATGAACCAGCAAACTGACTATTGTCAATGTGGCGCTTATTGGTAACGATAGATTGGTAATGGTTCATCCGAGATTGATCGGTGAAAGAATAATACACAGCATCATTACCTGACAATGAGAGGCAGCATGCCATCTATGCACTATCTGAATGTTTAATGTTATGAACGAGCATAATGACTACCTTTTGGTCCGGCAGCTGTTGCAGTTCCTTTGATGAGGTGTGTGTTGCTATGACAGCCACGTTGATGATGTCTTGTATAGCGGCCGTCAGCCGGGACAGGTGGACGTCCTCCGTCAGCAGAAGCCACGTGGTCGCCCAGGTAAAGTGGCCCTGCTGCTGCCACTGCCTGTCCGCCAGGTTGGCCTAGAGATAAAGAGGTAACTATGGCCACTGCGTTGTTCTGTATGAGCGATTGAGCGGCGTGTAGCGTCGAGATATCGGACATTCTGGAGCGCATTTCTGGTCGTAGTTGTTGTCAAAAACAACTTTAGTAAATCCAAGATGGCGCACATCGGTTTTACACACCATTGTAACTAAAGTATGTATCATAGCAGAATTATAATAGCAGAAATGCGTCAATATGTTGAACGTATATTGGCGAGTCACGTTCTCTGCAGCAAGTCTATGATTGGTTGTTAATCCCTCGGTTTTGGCAAGGTTCCGACAAATTTGCCATGGTGAGTGACTACTTGACTTGCTAGACATGCACGTTCAGCTCTGAGAATGACATCAGTCAATAAAATGCATTTACATATGTCCATCACTGTCTGAGATTTATGACAATTATAGTGCTAATGAGAAGATAATCGCAATAACGTTAGCTACCACGCATAGACTGCATGTTTACCGTTTTTTATAAGTAGTATTATATTTCCTTTGTCGCATAATGTTATTCAGTAGTGTATGCTATCGATAGCATATCCTGTGTAAAACAGACACGTGTGACAAAAATTGCGCACATATTCGGTCGTTCTTTGAAGTAACATTTATAATGGACTATTAACTCAAGAGGCCCCCGTTGAAATAGTAAAGATAAATGAGGTCGAGCAGATTGTATGTGATGTTGGACGCACGTAAGTAAAATGTATTCACTTTAAACTGTGAGCTTTATACAAAGAAACTGTGTAAAACAGAAAATTGTAAATGAGGCGACGTAATAGAGAATCGGCATTTACAAATCATCAACATTCCTGCCACTACCTATATTTTCCTCCCACAAACGCCAAATTGTATGACTCATACGGTAATACTATAATTTTTGACTTTTAATTTACCTTGCACATTTACTCATAATTGTTGTTCTTAGTTCCAACTAAGAAACGCCATTAAAGTTAACTTTAAAGGTCACAGCACCACCAAAATACAGGACTATATATAGGAATTTTATTTCTAAAAGTATCTAAAAAGATGTCAATTTGTTGGGGTTAAATATAGGATCAAAATGTGAAGACATATATAGGTATAATCAAACGTCAAGTGACGGTATACAAAACGTAAATCTTCTCTTCCTCACCCGTCAAGGGAATTTCGGCCTTGAATATTTTTCGACTTTAATCACATTGTAGAAAATATCCTAAGCATCTTTATTATTTCACGGTTTTATCGCTGTTGATAGGTAAATGGCAGACAACGTGTTGCATGCCAAGAGATAGGATTTGCTTTAATGTCAAGCCAGATTTGAATATTTTTGGGTAGTTATGGTGGCATTAACCCACTTATGTTGATGGGTGGTGTACTTCACCGCCAATCAAAACTCTTACAATATATAATAGTCATAAATTATACATGGAACTTTAGGATTATGTGGTATCTAGGTTGTAGGCCAGATGATTAATACTATATTCAGACGGCTTCAGCTACGCTTACGGTTCAACGGAATGCATTGCCATTGCCTGTCCGGTTTGGAATGGATGAGAATGTATGCGTGTACGTAGCTTTCACAATCATGGTATAATTTATTTTTACCGACACTAAGCACTACGTTTTATGGAAAATATAAGAGTAGCTAAGAATATTGAAAAATATAGAACGCATATGAAAGCTGGGAGGCCGGTCACCATAACATACCTGTCTGAGAACCGTCTCCATGCATTCTATGTTGCACCCAACGATGATGTGTCTGATTTTATGCTCGTAAATGTTCTTCAGGGCATCGGAGATGCTGCTCGTCATGTTCGGTTCCGAGATGTAATGTAGCTGATATTTCGCCGTCATCTTGTCGAGGATCAACTCAAGGTCTGATGCCAGGGCTAAAATGAATACGACAAATAGACGGTTAATAAGAGCACACAGTACGGGTGCCTTTGCCCATGGCACATTGTGATGGGAATGTGGATTAAGCTTGTCATGGTCATGTCTGACTTTTGTCTCTTACCCCCCCCCCTTCCTTCACCTTTCATTTGGTGACAGAGGTCGCTTCTTATCACCATTATACGCGTCTTTGCGGCGTGTGGGAATGGTTCCACCACAGAAAGCTGTTCGGCGGCATTTTGATCTCGACATCAACGGCTCTCGCTCTCAGACATATAGACATACACCCCTGACACGTGACACTGTCCCTGGAGCTTTGGACAGCTAGTCCATGAGGTTGACGTTACTCTCCTGTGATGGAGCAAATATGCCTACCACCTGCCCTCCAGATTATGGCACGCCGGCTGGGACTTCTTCTGAAAAACGTTATTTTCCTTTTGCTCTCCTAAACTATTTCCTGTCTCGGCTAAAATTCATTCTGCTCGCTAATTCCGTGTTATTCATTGACATGATTCCGTTTGTTAGTCCGGTGTGGGATCTCGTGTTGTTTGAAACGAGACCATCCTGTCATGCACATTCAGCTATTTTATTGGTCCAAAATTTACTTCGTTCGGCCGATTGGCATTATTTGTCGTATGGTGTCGTTGCGCTAGGGCTGTGCGACTTCGGCTGTTTTACTCAACGTAAATATACTGTTTCCGCCACTTGAGCAAAGCTACTATAACTACAACGTCGGTCAGTTTGGCACGTTCCTTGTCTGTACTCTACGAAACCACCGAGTCAAATGTGACCAATGTACTCGTGCCGTTGCAATTACATTAGATAGAAAATAAGATTTTGCATTTTTTTGCTTGAATATTGACATGATCAGCAGCCTCTTGCATAAATACGTTTTCGGACAGGCAAGCAGGACAGTCAAACAGGATATTTATCGATGCTTTAAAAGGATTCTGTAAAATGCGATTAATCGAAGGCGATGGCGAATAGCAGCAACTGTTCTGCATGGTTGTCTGCACGGAAAGAAACGCTTTGTTGGAAATTCTCCATTAAATACATGGATGATAAAACTCAAAACCCTTTTTGGAAAGAAGTTTTTTGTGCATGGCATATGCATAAACTGGTATTATCCAAGCTAAACCATACCTGAATGTCCCCTATCGAATTCTAGTTTCATAATATCTTCGAATCAAACGTGTATTGATCGAATATGGTGTATTAGATGTCAACGACTTACTAGATGACAATGGCTCGCTCCTAAGTTGGTCACAGTGCCACAAGAATATATCTATGAACTTCTTAGATTAGGAATCTTTCATACGGAGCGTACCACTCCCAAAGGGGTCGAGAGCGAGCGGGGTACGAAACCCTTTTCGTCGACAGAATTATTTTGCTCTAAATAGGTATCGTTTATGTAATCGTAAGAAGTAATAAAAACATTTTACTTTGCTAAAACAAAGTTCTGGTAATTTTTATCAAATGGGCTTTAACATGGCGGTCAATGGAACATTTCTTTAAAAAAAAAAGATTTTGTAGCCCCGCAGAAAAACTAGAAAACAGACTTCAAGCCAAAAATGCCTGCTGAAGCCTAGAGGTATAATGAAAGCGTAAATAGCAAAAACAAGTATGTTACTAAATTAACCTTTGCTCTATAAGCATGCCCCCCTCCCCCCGCCGCCACCAGTACCGCTTAACCTACATGGATCGGTACACCCATGCTGAACCGCCATGGAGAGCTTCTATAGCAACAAACATTTATACCAGTAAACAAATCATATCCGTGCGATTAAAAGCCGTGAACACCTGGGCGATGGCACCGGTGTCTCACGCCGTTTTGGGGAGGCTAGCCCTGACTCAACGTTTTGGCCAACTATGATTGGCTTACATTTAAACTGAGTTAAAACACTTTCATCTCGCCGGTAGGCGGCGAGCGGTTACCAACTGCCAAATCGGACGCCAAGCCCGCTCAATTATCAGGCTTGGAATCCGATTTCGATGACGGTGAGAAACACGGGAGCAGGCGAAGTTTCAATAACAACATGATGCACCCATATCATCTTCGAATAAACTGCTCAAAGATAAGAATTACGCAAAAGTCTTCTTCAACGCAAGGCATCGTCCGCTTTTCGACGTCGTGGTGTATTTATCGTCCACTTAGCGGGGACACTTATAGTTTCTTTGTTTAATCATCATCTGTTTTATCCCAAACTCTCCAGGCTGCCCAGGTCTACCGACCTTGGCCTGGACACATTTACGGAAGGTTCACGCCAGATATGCTAGTACGATGTTTATATTTCATTGGCCGGTTAATTTTGTGTACTGGGACAAAGTTTTAAATGAAAACGGTTGTGCGAAAAAAATCGCTCTGCTTTCTAGGTTTATATTTCATTGACCGGTTCATTTTGTGTACTGTTTTTTTTTAAACTTCATAACTTAAAGATTACTATTTGTTAAATAGCTGCAGTTTAGTAATAAAAAAAACAATTCACCAAATGCAGCCTATTAGATAGAGCCATGGGAAATATTAAAATACAAAGAACTTTGCAAAGAAAAGAAAACTTTCGAAGCCAAAAAATACCAAGAAAGACATTGAAGCAAATAAAGCCGAAAAAAGACCATTAATTGATCATTAATTGAGGAAAAGTCAAGAAAGAACTTTCAACTTTTTATTTGAGAAAACAACAATAGAGCCTACGAGGATATTGAAGCAAACAATACATTATAGACCATTAATTCAGAAAACTAACAACAAATTGCGTTTGAGTAACCTTCAAGGTCTTCATTTTGAAAGGTCTTTACCTTGAAAGTTAAATCTATTGAAAAACAAATCTGTGGAAAAAAAATCTATTGAAAAAAAACAACCCTGATCGACAAAAACCCCCTGAAAAAGTGGTTGAAAGAAATGATTAAATCTGTGAACTTCACAGTGCCATTAATATACTGTGTACCATGGAAACTTACACAATAGCCATTAGCATGCACTGACACGTTTATCGACTTACAATTGAATAGGGGGTAGCATAGCCCTACCGCAGCGCCACCATACGACAAGTAATGCGAATCGGCCAAATAAAATACGTTTGGACGAAGACATAGTTGAATAAGCAGGACAGGATGGATTCGTGTCAGACCGAATGAAACCCAGCCCGGTGTACCCGCACTGTCAAACGGCATCACGCCAAACCCATCCCGGTGTACCCGCACTGACAAACGGCATCACGCCAAACCCAGCCCGATGTACCCGCACTGACAAACGGCATCACGCCAAACCCAGCCCGGTGTATCCGCACTGACAAACGGCATCACGCCAAACCCAGCCCGGTGTACCCGCACTGACAAACGGCATCACGCCAAACCCAGCCCGGTGTACCCGCACTGACAAACGGCATCACGCCAAACCCAGCCCGGTGTACCCGCACTGACAAACGGCATCACGTCAAACCCAGCCCGGTGTACCCGCACTGACAAACGGCATCACGCCAAACCCAGCCCGGTGTATCCGCACTGACAAACGGCATCACGCCAAACCCAGCCCGGTGCACCCGCACTGACAAACGGCATCACGCCAAACCCAGCCCGGTGTACCCGCACTGACAAACGGCATCACGCCAAACCCAGGCCGGTGTACCCGCACTGACAAACGGCATCACGTCAAACCCAGCCCGGTGTACCCGCACTCTCAAACGGCATCACGCCAAACCCAGCCCGGTGTATCCGCACTGACAAACGGCATCACGCCAAACCCAGCCCGGTGTACCCGCACTGACAAACGGCATCACGCCAAACCCAGCCCGGTGTATCCGCACTGACAAACGGCATCACGCCAAACCCATCCCGGTGTACCCGCACTGACAAACGGCATCACGCCAAACACGGAACTGGCGTACATACAGACTTTAGCCGAGACGGACGATGGTTTGGCGAACCAAATGAAGAGTGTCCAAAGAAAAGAAAAACATTTGAAGAAGTCTCAAACGGCGTGCCTACCGGCTAGGGCACCACTAAATGCTAGTCGCGGAGATTTGTTACTTTGCCGGCAAAAAGAAAGTAACAAGTAAACTAGCGGCGGATCGGGTGCTATGAAAGGGTACCACACACAGTGACTTATACTAACGCACCATGGACTTTCACTTTACCTGGACCACTCTCCGCCATGACGTATGTTCTGTTCCACTGGAGGACCGAGAACAAAGCCGGGATTACCCCGTCCTGCCCATGGACCCCGCCAGCCGTAAGGGGCTGGCGTCCACGCAGTGAATCCCTGGCGCCGACATGTTTTGTCATATTTCCCAATGGCTGGTGCTCAAAACTCTCAGTGATCTGCGCCGTGTTGGCGAAGCCATATGTTACCAGCAGCACTGCAACAGTACGACCAAGATAGTGCCAAGCATTAAGTTACATGCATTTAAAAATTGTGTGACGTCACGCCTTTGTCTTAAGTGTTTATTAATTATCTGGAAGAATGCATGTGAAAACAGACCTAGCCGTGTGTTATTAACGTAAGTGTGCGTTATTTAAATAAAGAACGACAAAACAGTGCAATATTGTAATAACAAGTACTCAGTGGGACAATAATGATGACGACAAGCGACTTAGGGTTAAAGAGCGTGTCTTTTGCAACCATTCCCGACTCTCTAGCGTCGCTAAGAAGCGAACGGCGGCCATCACAACCCGAAGGAGTGCCGGTCGATATCGCCGTTGGCTTATAATAGGAGCCTCGGCAAAGGGGGGTGCACCTCTTGCGAGCGCTCTAGCGGCCAAACTAAGCGTTAGAGAGCAAATTTACCTTACATTTCTCTCTCACTTCATGCCAAATCTGGGTTCCCTAGCTCAAATATTAACCGAGTTATGGCCCTTTAAAATTCGAAACGCCACGAAATTCCCATAGAAAAATGCTGTCGGCCCTGGAACCGGAAGTAAGAGGTCATTTAGTGCGTTTTACTCGAAAATGAGTATTACGCATTAAAAAGTAAAGAATACGCGAAAACTGCGCCTTACTGAGTAGCACATTCTGAAACAGAGCATTGATCTCTAGCTTTTTTTACGGAGTTATAAGCGTTTTTATTTTTTTGTTAAAAAAATCGCTGTGACCTTGACCTTTCGACCTGCGTGACGAATATGTTGTAGCCCTATTGCGTTGCTATTAGGCAATAACAATTGCAAACCGATGTATGCAACCATTAGGACTCAATAAGACTTGTAATTTTCGAGTGAAACAGACATACATATAGAAACAATCAAAGACGACCGGCCGACATATGACAAAAATTGAAAATTTTCGTCATAATAAACAGAAACTGTGCATTATCTTGATAATGAACAGTTTTTGGTAATATTGACTCCGCTTAATTAGTGTCACACTGTAATCAATCTAGCTGAGCTGAGCCGAGCTAGCTGGTCTGACCTTGTCAGAACTAGCAAATTTCAAGACAATGAAATGTCACCGTTAAGCTAGCTCCAGCCGGAGGGGGGGGGGGGTGCATTAGATCAGATAGCCCAAAATATACGGAGATTGGACAGTTTTCGATGGCGTCCAGTGCCGCATATGAACGATGGACAGTATGACATTGATCATGCCATTCCTACTGAAGGTGACACATGTGTGTTTAATGGTGACATAAATGGATGATCCATTTTAAAATAAAAGTGTTTATTCCCTAATAATGCTTTTCACGGGGAGTTGTTTTCATGGACGTTAGACGGGACGACTTGACCCTTTTTGGAAATTTTGAAAAAGAGTGTCAAAATATCTACTACCCCCATGCTCGCTGTCGTGCAGTCCCGAATAAAGCGCTCGAAGCTCTCGCGTCTCGTGCTTTATTTTGGCGAATGCACTCCAGCTCGTTCTATAACCAGTACATAGCGCATTCCACCATGCAATGGATATTTCCACTAGGTCGGCTGTTAAAGTCGTATTTGTCAATACAATATGGCATCAGTGCGTTATAGGCTGGCCTTCTCAGTGTCATGTATATTAATTGGACGAATACAACATCCATATTCAGTCACACTGATGACATGCAAGAGGCTCACCGAGAACGGTAGCGGTTCGCACCTAGGAACGTGACGCACAACAAACTTAACTGTTAAAATTAAATTTCAGTACAATTTGCTTTAAAAAAGGACCATCACGCTGAAAGGGGTCTTCCAGAGGCGGGGGCATGCTAAATACTAAATAACAATAGGGGGAAAGTACATATTGGGTCACGGTGTTCTCTTTCTTTTTTTTGACTAAAATTATCGCGGTCGGAATTTTGAGAAACAGGTGTTAAACAATCAGTGTTGAATTTGTTATGTTCCGTTTCGGAATTTAGATGCGAAAAAATGGTGGCTGTCGATTTCCAAAAATCGTAATACGTAATCGTAACACCACTTCCAGACCCCTAACAAGAGATGTTTTAACCGTTAAGATTTTCAGTGACATACAATCCATAGCATTCAATCTAGATGAACCCTACATTGAGTCTTCATTCGCGATTAGGTACTGTAAATAAACTCAAATATAAATTTAATACCTTTCTACACAATTCTTATTCGAACGTGGTCCCAAATCCACTTTCATGCGGGCCAATGTTACGACAAATACGACTTTTCTGGATATTTCGGTGACTCCATGTTGGCCATCTGCGCCATAGGATTCACGATAGCATATGAGTTGCACAATTCAACTGTTCAAACATATGGAACTTACCGGTAAATATCCACATGGTGAATGTCGGTTGTCCAATCCTGACGGTGGGTACCGGAACTCTGATCCCGACAGCGGCATCGGTTGACATTCTACGGCGTCAAAGCCTGGCTCTCCAATAATCCAAGTTCTGCTGAAAGCTGGTTGGGAGCCGGTTGCTGGCGCGCGGACTGCTACTGTACGCGGTGTCGTCGTTGGGACTATCAAAATTGCTGCAGGGTGACGGTAGCGCTGACGGACTGAGTAGGAGTGGGTGGGGTTGGAAGGCAAGGGGGGGGGGGGGGGGTGGCAGTTGTTACGTGACTGGCAGGCGCCCTTGTCGAGCTCCCGGCGCTCCCGCTGGCGTGTCTCCTGTAGCTCGGCATGCCCGGACGTGTTTCGGAAACCCAAGGGACACAGGACAGATTATTTAGCCTATAGATAATACCTTTGCTACAGGAACCTAGGCCCTGAGGACCTAAGCCAATCGTATGTGTGTGTTCCCGGGGGGTGGGGTACTTAATACATTGCTGGGTTTGGGGGAGATCCACGGTAAAGGTTTTACTTACAAAATCTGCTCGGTCGGAGACTTTTCCCGCCAAAATCCGCTCGGAAGGGGTATTTTTTCGCGGCAACCCGCTCTATGAACGCACATTTTCAGAGCCCCCACCCCCCTCTCAGGTCGCAATTTAAAAAATATCCGCTCCATAGGGGTATCGTTTTCATCATAAATATCCGCTTTCGCAGGCATCAAGGCACCCGCGGACAGCCCCCTCACCCCCCCCACCAGATTTGTATAACAGTACACCCCACCCCCGCCGGGGTGTGTTCTCTCTGACCTCAGAAAGGCACGGCACTCGGGTGCTAGATTATAGCTATAGGCTCAAAGCCCATGTCCTCTGGTAGTTAGTTTTTAGTGTGATAGCATTGAAGCATGTCAACATTGATTTACGATCTACATCAAATGTTATTATTAATTAATTACAATTAATGATCGAATGTTCTCCTGTCCAAAACCACCTGCAGCGCTGGCTTTGATAGGCTTCGTATATCATATCAGCCAAACAACTATAATAAGTAATTTATCCCACCTCGAGCCTTCTTGCCAACTGCGTGTATCTGCGCCGGCTGCGAAAACTAGACGGCACAATAAGCTAAGCGTTGTTCATATCATCACCCATTAGCGATATATGAGGGCTGGTGGTGTGGGTCACGTGTCTTTCCCGGTCTCCCCAGAACTGTACCGCCCATTGCCTGACCATTACGGGTGGCATGAGGATGGGTCGGAGACGTAATGCCGCTAAACAGCGCTGCAAGAAGCGACATTTGGCTTAAGCTTTTCTAAGCCCTTCTGTTAAAAAAAACATGGGTCGTTCGTATGCACCTGCAGCAGCAACGTACATCTATCAGCTTAAACCCCGACATGTCATATGCGTATATATGTATACACCTCCGAGAGGCCATGAAAAGCTGGCTTCAGCGATAACACCGATATCTATGGCAACTGAAAGTGGACTTTAATGGAGTATTTGCACATATGTCTAAATATTTGCACATATCTTCAAATATTTGAACATATCTCCAAAGATTTAAAGATATGTGCAAATGATTTAAAGATATCTTCAATTCATTTAAAAATATTTCGAATTGATGTAAGGATATTTCTAAATCGCCATGCGTATGCTCAGTATTTGCACATATCTCTAAATGAATCAAAGATAACCGTAATTCAATTTTACATAACAGTAATTCAATTACTGATTTGTGCAAATCATGCCGATTTGGACATATGTAAAATGGAACTAAATTGAATATCCAATTCAGTTAGAGATATCTTCAAATGAATTACAGTTATCTTTAATTCATTTAGAGATATCTTCAAATGAATTACAGTTATCTTTAATTCATTTAGAGATACTATATATATATGGCATATATATCCATATGGCTATCTATATTCCTTTAGAGATATGTCTAAATAATTTTTAGATATGTTCAAATCAATTACATAGATAGATATTCTTTTATTATAGTCACTTGCGAGAATACAGACATACAAACATAATACATAAATGCAAATATTACCTCGCCCAGTCCTACAGGTCTCGCCCAGTCCTACTAAGGGACATTAAATTAACTACATCATTAGAACAGCCATTAAACGGCACTAGTATATTAACACATAACGTAGTAAATGCACTTAAATTAAACACAAACAAAAACATAAATATATGTACACTTAAAGGGAAATGCCGGGTCCATGTCATTTACATTTCCAGTTTAACTATAGGGAATTAACTAAACATTACACAGAATAGATATTTTTTAAACATACATACATACAGTCGGACGAAGAAGCTGAAGTAAACACCAACTGATGATTTAATCTGGGACCAGTTTAAACTTGTAGGGGTTGCCGATGGTGGATTAGGCATTGTTTATATAGGTCGTTGACGACACATCGCATGGTCCGTGAAGCCGTGTTGCATTAGGAGGGAGGGGGGGGGGGAGGGGGCGATTGGGAGCAGGGTGGGAGCGGAGTCATGGGTCCATCGTCATTGTTGGCAGGGTGCCCAATTTTGACTCGTAGAGTGGCGGGCCATGGCTTGGGAGGGGGGGGGGGAGGGGGTGCATTACATTACTACAGGGGTGGGGGTGTGCCGCTCATGCCGTAGAGAGGATTTGGAGAGTGAGAGTAAAGTGCCCGATTTTGTGGTCACAGAGAAAATCTGTTGGCTAAAAATTACATCTAAAATAGATACTAACTATTGGTTAAAAAGTTAAACTATATAGTGAAGAACTACAAGTTAAAAAAGTCTTGCTACCAGTGGTTGCGCCCCGTAGTGACGCTACCCAGGGGAGGTGGACGAAGGCGGTTTGGAAAATCATTTGTCCCATGGCATCTCTGTACAATTTATCTCTAAAATATGCTAAACTTACTACAATTACAAAGAAAACGAATTTCGTCTTCTACTTCCCCAGTACTACAAAACGTCATTTTCGTTCATCGATGCTCAATTTTCTAGTTTTGCCAGTATTTAAGTCAGTTATATTCATAAAACGCCCTGTTTCCATTTCAATTTGTAAAATTACGCACCGTAGTTGCGTTAATAGAGACCGTTGTGACCTAGTTAAATAATATCGAAGGTATGGTACCGTACCGAAGATCTTTTTGAATTTAACAAACGTCGGTAAATTTGGTTTAGACTCCGCCTCGTTCCGCAACTCGGTGTTTTGAGCCTCAGCTGACATGTTGGCACATACTCCTACATCACACAAGACCTTATTTTCAAACACAGAAGACATTCTGATCTCGTTCAATACTTTTTCTACCTCTGAGCGTCACGCATCACATGTTAGGTTGTAGTCCCAGTTAAACACCCTTTTCGGCAATCGATAATTATCCAGGTTAATTAGATCGTTCCACAACTTTAACATGGCTAATAACCGTCTGTATTGAGCTAACATCCAACCCATATCTCATGTTATTGCTGGGAGTGGAGCAAATTTATGCACCCCTAAAAAATACCGAGTAGCTCTGTTTCGAATATGATTACACTTAGGATTACGACCATAACCCAGACCCCCTCACAGTAATCCATAACAGAACGGCCTCATACAATTTTGTAAATGTGTCATAACTGACATTTCTGAGAGTTGTTAAAACGTGCTATGATGGACCCTAGGGCTCCTCCACTAGTTTCTGCCAGTACTTCAGAATATTCTACAACTCCAAATGTACATCCAATATAACCCCCAGGTACTTGCATTTGGAAGCAATCTGGATTTCCTGATCTCCGAAGCTAAATTTGTACAATGATCTAATTCGTCGACGTGGGCGAAAGTGAACAACCTGAGACTTGCTTACGTTTAATCTCAGTATGCTGTTCCAAAGTTCTACCGTGCTCTGGCTGAAGAAGGAACGTCTGGTCTTTTGTCGGCTGTGGTCTTTCTATAGCTTGTAGAAGTTGCCCCTGGTTCCCTTGTATTCTGCCATTTTGAACATGGTATTAGGTGACGTGAAGAATTTGTGGACCTACTTGTAAACATTGATCATGTCTCCTCGATGGCGTCGGTAGGCTAATGCTGGAAGCGTTAATTTCTGTAGGCGCTCTTCAAAGGGTAGGAGCTTTAGTTCGGGTACTATAAGGGTGGCTCGCTTCTGGGTAGATTTGATCGCGTCTATATTTTTTTGGCTACAGGAATCACCTAAGAGGTTGACACTGGCCAGCACGTGCGATATGTCTATTTAATGGCACATTCTTGCTCAAATAATTTGTCCTCGATAATAATTGCGGCGGCCACAGTGGTCAAATGACACGCTGTTCCCGAAGGATGAAGCGCTACGTCCAAGATGACTGTAAGAAACTACCCAGGGGGCGAATGTTTCTACGAAAAGGGATTATACCTTCTGATCTTCGAAAAACTGCCTAGGATACGAATTGCACAACAGATTTTTTCACCGCAAGGTACCGTTCGCTTTTTGATTGGGTTGGCATCGTGGTGTATTATCGCCCACTTGTCGTTTGTTTGAACAGTCTCCTGTCTAAGAGATCAGTTTCCCAAACCCTCTACCGTCTACCGACCTTGTCCTTGACAAATTTATTGCAGGTTCACCCTGCTAGATATTCTAGTAAATTTACATTCTTTGGTGGCGGTATGAGTAACTCTTTCGGATCACAGTCAGACACTGTCACTGACAGTGACACTGACACTAGGCTAGTGAGAGTGTCAGTGACAGTGTCCCGACTGTCGGACTGGCGCTGTCCCTGAGTCACGCCGATCCGACAATAGGACCTCCTAGCTTCAGCTCAGAAGGCGAAGGAGAAGGTGAACACAGAATGCCAAATTAGTTATTTTTTCACTGGTACCACACCCCAGCACAGTACATGCATCCCCGACACACCACCCCCAGATGAAAGATCTACTAAACAACTTAGTCTCGAGCACCAAATATGGAAAGCCGTTGTGGCGACACACTGACTTATAGTCCTACACTCATGACAATTTCTTCCACTTATACGTTGTAAAAACAGATTTGTTGGAAGAAAACACTGATGGGTCAAGAAGAAATATATTCGAGAACAAATAAGATCCAGGTCCAGGTCCAGGGAAAAAAGCAAAAACATTGAGAGGATATTGTTCTTAAATAAAAATGGTTGTGCGAAAAAATCTTTGTTGATTTCTTGGACTGAGATGTTCCCATTTAAACAGGGAATTCTGTGTTTTGTTTGTGAAACTTGGTAACATAACAGAAAAAATTATCAAATAGCTGAAGCTAAGAAAAAAAGCAATTCACAAAAAATCAAGTAAATAGGAGAAGCCATTTTTATAAGCAAGATCTTTGCAAAGGAAACAAATCATTGAAGCCAAAAAAGGGCATTGAACCCCCCAAAAAGTTGAGAAAAGGGTCATTTATTCAAAAAAAAATGCATTCAAATCACTTTCGTGGTCTTCACAAGGAAAATTTAATATATTGAAAGAAGCATCTATTGAAATGACAATCTATTGAAAAAGGAAACCTGAAAACGGGAAGCTGTTTTTTTCAAAAAGTAGATGGGAGAAATGATTAACTCTGTGGACTTCACATTGACATTCACATACAGTTGACCATGGAAACTTACGCAATAGCCATAATCACTGACACAGTTATTTACTTATTGAGTAAGGATATACATTTTTAGCCCATCCTTTCTTGGTAACATGGCAATCAACTTTTCAAGGCAAAGGTTACTGTATTAAATTATTTACCTTGTTCAAACTGTTACACAATGAAACACAACTCAGTTTAACAAAGCCAATTCATTTGAAAACGCCAGTTGAATTTCAAGCAATGTAGATATGAACAAGTCAGTATTCTCCGCATCTAATTATTAGTCACTATTGTTTGATGACCATGACAAAGCTCCCCAATTTTAGGAACCACCATAGTGACTAGTGAGTAAGTTCACTCACTTGATGTGAGAGATTTACCATTGTGTGCCATTGCATTGACTACAATGAGTCTACTTTGTTAAGGTTTATCGGGTTGATAATTTGATGCATTGTTCAGGGAGCTAGTCTGTATGTTTATCTATGACAGTTTGCTAACTGATGTAAATAACTTAATTGCTTGATGAAAGGTGCCAATTAAAGGATTATTACATGATGTGCAAGCTATGTATACAGATTGGGAAAATTGGATAAACTTCTAAATCTCAATTGTAATATTTCTCATTTTGTCTATCTGCATATATGTTTATATGTTTATTCTCTACAAAAACATGTGTTTGTCTTTCATTTATTATAATTTTTTTAACTTTTCAAATAACTCATAATAACCCAATTGCCATAATATTATGCAGATTAAATACATTTGTAAACCTAATTGTAACTATGTTGCGTAAATTAAACAAGTAGGATCAGGCAGAAAGCATTCTATGCATCTATGTATGAGAGACGAAATGACAGTTGCATGGTAAACCAAGTACTATTTTCGATTTAAAAAGTTCTATGAAGTGAGCTAACCTTATATAAAACACTAATATCATCAATGTTGCCGTAGTTAGCTTGTGGCAAGTCATGTTCATCGTATTTTAGTGGTAGTGTCTCAGGCAAAGTGACAAAGTCTGACCCAATGAAATGTTTTAGTTTGCAGATGCTTGACGCGGACTCTCTGTTGTCTTATTCCATAAAGCGATGAAGTGCTATTCCGTCGGTAGGTGGCGCCACTTGACAATAGTGCATTCAGCCAACAGGACGAGACCGGAAGTGGCGAGTGTAGTTGCCAGGATGTAGAACACTCCGTGAATTTGTTGCATGGTGACAACCGGCTTTCCCCGGCGTGACAGGGCCTCAGCGCCCAGACCGCGCGGCGTATATTTCCTCTGCCACTCCGCGAGTAGACCGTGCTGCCAGGCGTCCGCCAGGCTGTGTGAAGCAACGGAAAAACAACAGTAGTGAAATAAGGAAAGACTCGAATTGTTAAAAAGATGGATACATTGCGCGTGGAATGTTCTCTTCTTCCATACTTACAACTCTGAGCAATGGGCATAAAAGTTGTAAGTCCCCGGCATCCAGGTGAGTAAGGAGGGTGTTAAGGGGATTCATTGGGAACGAGAGGGTAGCATCGTTTGGCTTAAACTTAACAGGAAATGTTGGCTTCTGACTTGTGTCCCGCCCATGAACTTCGTAACAATATATATTGCAGTGATTGGGCAATGACAGATCATAATTGCCTGAGTAACACCTCCTCTGTCGGCATATGCAGTAATCTGGCCATGTATCTTAGTGATACAACTCGAGTATCAAATGTACAGAGCTGACATTGCTGACTCGTTTTTAATAAGATTTTAATAAATCTTTTTAATATGCATGCAGTCAAAATCTGACAAGAGCAACACCTGAAAAATAGCAGAGATCAAATTTACACTTGACATAATACCTACTAGATTGAAAGGATCTCCCTGTACGCTGAGTTTTTCTGCAGCCCAAACGACTGCTGCTCTGACACCTCAGAATTGATGAAGAAGAAGTTAACATTTGGATCTGTTGCTTTCTCTCTTTTGGCCACATCATCTCCTGTGATGAAGGCGTAAGGTTCCACTTTAAACTTCTCTAGGTGAGTATCATAATCCAGGCTTAGAATGCCGGGGTCCGTCCTGTTGGCCTTTACCAGTCGACGCCAGAGTGTCGTCCAAGGCTCGTTCGTAGCTGCCTGTAGATGGTGTATATTGATAAATAAATATATTGCTAGAATATTGTAAGAGAAGTTTGAGAGATTGATATATGGGAATATATGTGATTTATTGATAAAATATTTTTTGTTTATATAAGCTGCACGTATGTGCTATAGAGATGCTAGTAATAAGTTAGCTAATAAGTAAAATGGCCAATGAATGCAAACAATTATATACCCAATGCTAATGGATGTAAAGGAAACAAGGCCCTATCAGCACGTTTGTAGTTTTCGAGTTTCAAATTAAAGGTTAACCTGTATGATGTTGACGAGTGAGGTTTCACTCATAGTTCCGAACTTGTATTCGTTCTGATTGACGAGTTCTTCCAGTGAGTTGAAGGGCAGCGTGATTTTGGGAATAGACACGAAGGCCACCATGTTGCTGAGGTAGGTGACGCTCAATATTATGCAATATATCGACCAAAAGAATGAGGCCACACGCGCAGAGAAGATCCTGGGTAGGTTGACCTGAGCTGTAACCGTATCAAAAATGTTATGATACATTAAGAGTTAAGTGCACAGAAGGCACATTTGAATGAATCGGCATTAAGAACGCGTTTGAAAAAGACGCGAGGTTACCTGCATGATTAAGTCTAAGAACAGACGTTACCAATAAAAGTAGCGACATAATCAAAATGTGAGCGTGCACGATAGTGTTGCTTGTGGGTACCGAACGATTTTCGGCCTGATTCTTGCTATTATTTCTTGTTAGGTCATAACGTACACTGTCCGAACAGCACTCCGAGGGCAAACCAGGCTGAACCGAGCCAGTGTGCCAGGGCTTGACACATATCGCGGTCCTGCGATTGGCCAGCGGTAATCCAATCATCAGCCTTGCTAAAGGACCAGACGGACAGTGTGCCCACCGACAAAGACGCCAAAATACAGATCCATAGGGTAGTGCTAAAGGGCATCAACAGGAAGTTCAGACCGGCGCCCTCTGCCGATTGAAGCCGATACAACACAACTCGTCCATTAGCCAATATAGGAATGTCGGGAAAGTCAATGACTTGATGGCGCAACGAATTGTGTGACAGCGTTGTCGCCACCACGTCTGCCTCCTGAAAGCCGAAACATGAGAACATGTGTAAGATGGACCATCTAACTAAGTGAGTGTTTAATCAAATCAAACGCTTGTTCAAGGTATTATCCACATGATTAATATCATAATAAAAAGATCAACTTCAAAAATTAATACTTAAAATGGACCTATCTTTGAATTTCGTTTTCGCCCTCCCTTCCGGTTTTGAGATTCTATTTAAAAGTTTTTTCCCGGTAGCCAATTTTAAGACTTAATTTTGTCCCTTTAATTCACTGGTTGCCATTAATACATTTCCCAAGCATGCCGGTTGGTGGTGTTTCAGTCATACGGCGAGAGCTTCCTCACACTAATTCAGTTTTCGAACAGTAGTTCGCATTTTGATCAATTACTTACCTTATGCGGTCCTGTTTCAAGGCAGGAAGCCATTCGACACGTCTCCTGGATCTACTATTGATGTTATAACACTATTATCAGAGTCTAACCTTCCTCTGGAGCAGCCCGACGAGTCCCGTCCACTGCCCGTCCGCCCCTTTACCTCCCCATGCCAAGTCAGGAGGCTCCATTATTGTGTAACTACAAAGATAATACGTATCTCCGTAACAAAACCACATAAGATGAGGTAATTATGTTCCTTCCGCAAGTCAGTAGTCCTCCTTATGGAGATGGAAATCGTTTATTGAACTTTAGGCACAACGCCTCTAGTACATGATGGATTGCATTGATTTGTGACGAGATACCAACAATTTAACACTTAATATAACGCTCGCGTCGACGAAATGAAGAGTACACGTATTGGGACAACTTGTACATTGCACTGTTTTTTTAATTATTTAAACAAAGTAATAAAATTCTGTCATGACGGGTTGCGAATTACCAATAATGGGAGATATTCTTAACGTTTCATAGATTGGGCATTTTCGGATAGCGGATAGAATGGCATTCGTCTTCAATTACAATTTTTGTGGGTTTTCACAGAAAATACACCCTCCCCCCTATGACGCTCAATGCTCTTATGGCGACCAAAATCTATTTCCATACTATGCGCTGAACATCCTAGCGATTCAAGGTTTATCACCCAGCGTTTAATTGTTCGTGCCACCTCAAAACAACTTTAGCTCATTCTAATCTTCTGTGTTTCCACGCTTATATTATCGAGTTGTAACGCCCCAAATAGTAGAAGGGCATACTTTTTCCACTTGCTTTCGCACCTACCAAGGTAACTTTTGTGAGCGAGGAAAGTGACGTCAAAGGGGAATACAAACGCATGTGCTTTTATATTGAGACTCGGATTATCCCTGCGCATTGGCTTGAACTGCACGAAACGCACTTAACCATAAAAACAATACACGCCCTCGACCACAGTTATGTACGCACTGCATCAAAGCTCACCTTTCAATCTTGTGACATCATTGGGGAATTTTCAAATAACGCTCAGATGCAATGCTCCCATAAATAAACCAGCCGTATCTCATTTTTGCTACTTTGACGCACGCGTTGTATCTTCCCTAAACCAAGTTAACTCTGAGCAAGACAAGATCGTGGCACGAACACTTTAATTTGCTGGAACGAACTATTGCACAACAAGACAGACGCTACACGTAAACATTTAAACTATTCAGCTATCCTACAACGAATGCCTAACCCTAACCACGTAGAGTATTCAAATTATTCAAATTAGAAAAAATATTAAAATCTGATACATATTTCTTAAATAACGTAAAAGGTCTCTTAATTTGCATGTGTCGCCGCATGAGCAAGGCAAAAGAGAGTCACACACTATATATTCCAATGATACCTCTGCATCTATGAAATGTTTTGAGGATATAATCTTTGTCAAGCTTATGTTCTACATATAACTGTAACAAAATTTGATCGGTTAAATTAGAGTATTGTGGTACGGGGGAGAAAAATTACAGCATTGGAGTGCGGGGGAGAAACCACTACAGCCTAGACATTTTCTTTCCTGTATGCCACTAGAACACTGCGCCCCGCTACATACAATTTTGCTATATGATATGCTTTTTCTATACAATAATGATTATACATTACGAAGGAACCTGCATTACACTATACTTCTATGTATAGTGTATGGGGAGAGGTGGGGGGTGGGGGGGGGGTGCTATATGGATTAATATCATACATACCCTGTAACCATTATTTAACTCAGTTATTAGTTTTAAATACATTGTATTCATGCTTAAGAGACAATTAAGTGTTAGATAACTTGTGTGATAAGATAATTCACATAATTCCATGAACTTCCAAGCACATGTTATTGACGGACATAACAAAAGAAACTATATAGGCCTAAGTAATTACTCTGCCTGTCATAGCACATCGGTCTTGAAAAACAATATTGCAATAAGAACTTTATACTACCTAATATTAGAACACCATAGTTCAATTCCTTACAGTTTACAGATATTTTCTATCACATGACTTCATTACCATCCTCATAACATCTACATGCACATATGAATGATGTCACTACCAGCAAACTTCAGTCAAATGATGTATTGCATACACAGTTTACCTCTCAGCGCTCTTATATTTTCTATGTCATGTTTATGATCCTATAAAACTCTTATGTTTCAACCAAATTCCTATATTATTTATACATAAGCTACAATCCTAATTTCCCTATACTTTGTGTATCACTAATCATGTTATTCGATGGATAACTAAAGGTTGTTGGTTGTGCTGTAGACCCAAATAGATGGCGGCTCCAAGGACT
Organism: Arenicola marina; assembly: GCA_964019135.1. Classification (NCBI taxonomy): domain Eukaryota; kingdom Metazoa; phylum Annelida; class Polychaeta; family Arenicolidae; genus Arenicola; species Arenicola marina. Next base: position 6,797,790 of record OZ025257.1, on the reverse strand, counting down.
GTATGTTCAGTGCTGGATGGCTATGGGTTAAGCTTTGGTTTCTTTATATCGTTGATATTGTTCTGATGTCATTAAGGTACAGCGACTTTATGTCGTTAAAGTTCAGTGACCTTATGAAGTTATGTGTTTAGCTTCACTGAGTAGGTCGTTACGCTTCAGTAAAATTGACATAACGCTTCAATTACCTTATTAAAAAAATTGAGTTACGTCACGCCTTTGTCTTTATTGTTCATTATGTGGAAGAATAAGTCAGAAAACAGACCTAGCCGTGTTTCATTAACGTAAGTGTTCTTTATTTAAATAAAGAACGGAAAAACTGTGCATTATCTTGATAATGAACGTTTTTTGTTAAATATTGGTTGCGCTAAGTGGCAAGGTGTAATATTTTGGCGAATGAACTCCTGTTCGTTCTTTAACTAGTACATAGTGCATATGTCATTGTAAATTACACGATGTTGTTAAACTTCAATCAGTCCTGTTTAATCATCAAAAGCTGGCTTGTAGCGAAACCTTATATACGTTACGCAACCAAACTGGTCAAAAGAGCGTCTATCTACAGAATGGATGGTTGGATGAGGCCTTGTGTTGTTGCATGACGACAATTTCTCCATAAATGTCTTATTTAAGATCCATTAGCTAAGGTGGACCTAGAATAAAACCTGCATTCTGGATGACGTTGGTTTCATGACGTCGGGGGTGATCTAACATCCATCCATTTATCGCTTAGACATAATCAGGATATATAGTTCAGATATATATAATTGGAGGAATTCATCAATACGGTGTGTCAAGTGCAAGAGTAAACATGTGTGTTATACTGCAAAATTACACAACAAATCCTGACACTTTCTATATATCCATAAAAGGATGCTTCTATATTTTAAAAAATCCTCATATAATTCATTTATTTGCAGGTCTAAACATGGCGAGCTAAAGTAATCACTTGTCTGTATATGGCCCAGTGCAGCAGCTGACTCCATAACGCTTTTTGTTTATAGATGTTCTTACATAACTTTCATTAGGTTGATATTCGACATGCGTGGAATAGTAAATCGATAATGATAAATCTATTCAGGAGTTTAATGTGTATGCTTTGACTTCTATTCCCTGATCTCTTTTAAGGCCTTGTGGCATAGGTTTGAACGAAAATTTCATATTGGGTTAATAATTATATTCAGTGTTGACTCTTTAGATACCATAGTATTCGGCCGTTCAAATCTCCAATAACAATATTCTTGTGCTAACGGATTGCTCTTGATATTTTGTATCAATAGAATCTCCTAACATATCATTGTTAATGGTTATATTTACATTACTTATACATGTTCACTGAGCAACATAATTTTAATCAATGTGGGGCTCTTTCATGCGCCCTCTCATAAGTCAATTTGATACAGTTTAATATTGGCCGGCTGATGGCCTGGCCCACTACCTTCACTCATGTTGTAATTATTCACCAGATGGAGAATCATTTTGGACCCTTTTGACAAACCTCTGCAGTATTCAATTAAGTGCATTCGTTCACAACTGTGAAGAAAAGGAACAGCGTTAATTCTAGGCAAACGTCCAAAGATGCCGTTATCAGCCAATGAGCGCGCTGTTTTTAGAGCGTTTGTGCGAGTGCGTGGCAAGTCCTCGCATATGAGCGTACCCTAAGGTACCACTGACCTGACCCGCTATACCTAGTAGATAGGTACCTAGTGTATATGTACGTGTATATGTATGTAAGGTTAAGGCTTTTTTTTTGTTATTTAGTCCTTGTTTACATTTGGTGTTATGGGAGTTGTGTTACTTGTATTTAAATTGCATGTAACATTTCAGCAAATGGAGGAAATAAATAAAATCAATCAATTAATCAATCAATCTATGGCGGGAATGGGTATTCGGCCCACTGAATTGATACGGCTACGACTGGTTAGTCATAAATCCAGGCTGTGATATGATGATTATTTAATGGCGCTGAATTGTTCAAGTTTATTATTAGCAAGTCATTAATAAATGACCATACCAACATATCGTGGTGTTATCCATGTATCGTATGGATGGTCTGTATCGTATGATATAACCTCATTTAGTGGTAGAAAGGAGTTAACATTAAACATTAAAGTCTAGCTGTTATCATCCCTAAAACTATGCAATACATCCTTGACTGTAAAATCGGGAAGTTAATCTTTAATCTTTAAAGCATCTTGAATTTCTGAAATCACCGGGAGGCATAAGCATTGTCATGACATAGCACATACAAAAGCGTAACATAGAGATGGATGCATAATCTCATAACCAAGTAAATCCTGCAATCTATGGCTTATGATAAATCAGATACATTAGCACGTACGTGGTGTAAAAACTGAACAATGGGACGTAGCCTCGGGGACCCAATCTGTTCCGATGCCATGCCTAATCCCATGTGGAAGCAATTCACACCTCGCCCACATTGGCGACGCACCGCTAGCCTCAGCCCCAGCCCCAGCCATTTTTATGAGCTATTATAATAAGAAATTACGATAATAATCCTAATACAATAATAATATAATATATGACTTATTGTTTATCAATAGATTATGTAGCAATATATTTAATAACTTTCTGAAGTCAACACGCGCGCTTGATACATAATATAGTCTTAGAAGACCGCGTTGGTGACGGTGTCAGCCAATCTCGCCCAGTCATCCTAAGTATTCCCGCCGTCTATCAAAAGCCATCTCACGTTCATACCACACCAACCACTCTCGCCGTCTGCCAAGCCCTCTGACGGTCATGAGAAACAAAGCATTACCGTCGTCTGCCAATCCCTCTCATGCTCACACCAAACCAATCATTCACATCGTCTACCAAGCCTATCACGCTCATACCAAACCGAGCGTTCGCATCGCCTGCCATGCCCTCTCACGGTCATGACAAACAACGCAGTCACATCGTCTGCCAAGCCCTCTCACACTGATACCAAGCCAACTTTTCACAGTCACGTCGTCTGCCAGACCATCCTACGACCATACCAAACCAAGGAATCTCGCCGTCTGCCAAGCTCTTTGGCGGTCATGACAAAGCAAGAATTCATATCGTCTGCCAAAAACTTTTACAGGCATGACAAACCAAGCAATCACACCGCCTACCAAGTCGTCCCATGATAAAGCCAAGCATTCACATCGTCATGCCCTATCATTTCCCAAAACGTACATTTTCTAAGGCTGTTATTGATTATTGTGAGAATTTTTCCTTCGACTGCAGAATATTTTGCAGTTGATGTCTTAGATATCTCTTTTCTCGTTAAGAATAGTGTCGATAGTTCCTCATGTAGAGAATATTGTAGATATTTCTGCTTCTTGTCGAAACTGTGATACATAGTTCTCTTGTTGAGAATCGTGTAGATAGCTCTGCTCTTGTTGAACATATTGTATATTTCTTCTCTTATAGAGAATATTATACACATTTCATCTCATGTAAAGAATATCTTAGATACTCTCTTGCAGATAATAGTGCAGATATTTCTTTTCTTCTCTTGTAGAAATTACTGCAGATCTTTCTTCTCGTTTAGAGACTATTGTAGACATTGCGTCACTGGTAAAGAAAGGTACCTACCTGAAGTTCAGTCTTGTAGCCGCGTAGTTCAGTAGTTCTATACAAATTCCAGTGTAAGTCACCGAACCATTTTCGTGCGTCTCTCTTTCCACATAACTCGGCCACTGGCAACAGATATAAATTAAAAGTACTTGATTGAACAGATAATTAACAATTCTTGTGATAGCTGCATTTTTTTATTTTATAGAGAGCAAAACTCATATTGAAATGAATAACTTTTTTATAATACCAAATTTCCAGATCGTGTGATTAAGATTCAAATTTCACTTTATCAGTTAATAACATGGACAAATATAGATACTGCATTTTATCTGCTTTAAATTAGGCAACTAATCAGTTTCTGAAGAGGCCAAAAATTCCAATATTGAGTTACATGCTCCTAGATTGAAGCCTTTGTCCTATTTGGGTATGAAGGGCGGGGGTAAGCAAATTAAAATTATTTATTCTGCGTGCACCCTTTAAAGTCCATCTCTTATGTCCTATGTTACTTTGCATATATTTGATCCATTTGCACTATATTACCGAAATTCCATACGCACTGAATTTATTCGCCATGAATATTAACAATATTAGCCATTTTATCACATACCTACGCAAAAAAAGTACAAGATAGACAGGGGCATTTTTTTCATTGATTCGTGACGTCACAAGATGAACCGGTTTTGTTGCGCAATATGGTAAACGCGTCTTTGAGCATGGCGTCTATAGGATTGTCAGCGTCCTTCCGCATCTATCGGGATGCAGCGATACGCGTACGATTATTTGGAATTATAGTGAGGGTGAGAAAGAAGAAGTGGAGGATTCAGGCAACCGGAGCATGTATTCTGCCGCCGTACGTATCGCTTCGAGCCACCTCGAATGAAGACAGATTGCTAAGCCTAAGGGACTGTAAACGTTGAAAGCCTCGAAACGCCCTACGCAAAACAGTATTTTCGGAAGAAGGGCGAACGCTTCATTCATAAAAGGTGAGGCTTATTATATCATGAGATCTAGATCAAAAACCTGCAAATATGCCTTGTAATCATATAAAGTATTAATTCGGCGACCAGCAGACACATTAGTGAAAAGCTACTTAGTTGTTTGTCACAACCGGATACCATAACGTTCGGGTGTCCACAAGTATTACTGTAGTCGGCGCGTTTAATATCTGCCGCCTCGCTTTCGTAAATATTTTTGTCCGTGTACCATTTGCAGCCACGATTTATGTATTTATTTGCTCCATTACACGAGAACCTTGTGACTTTAACTTACTTGAAAGTGTATCTTCTTTAATAACAGCACAACACGATAGTCTCTAGCATAAAGTATAGCAGACGAAGATGTGTTGACAGCCGCCTTTTTATGATGTCGTAAGGTGAAGGTCATATTACCGCGTTTTCATTGGTTAAAAGATGCAAGCCCACGGAAGAGTCTAATATCAGGCACTAGAAAAGGGGACAGAGCATTATGTGCCCATGCACAGTTTCTATACTAACAGTAATTTTAGCGTCTCAAAGCAAAAGCAATGCAAAAGGAATGAGTTTGTAACTTCAATGTTCATATATATGAGAGGAACTATAAACGCATGTAAGCTTAATTCAAGTTACGGCTTGACATTGACAAAACCTAACTCCCCTGCCCAAAATACCAGCAATACTATCGCCCACATACATGACAGATGACAAGGTAAACAGAGCGACGGCCATAGCTAAACTTGTCCGCTTCGTTTGCATAAAAGTCATAATGTTGGTATCATGAGAATTCTTTTGACAACAGAACTGTGAGTACGCCAAATTCTGTTGGGTCTTTGGTTCAAGTCAAATATAAACTGATTTTAGGCTTGTCAATGAAACATTTCATGTCAAATTAGAAAACGAGGCGGCAAATAGTTTCCGTGTCGACTATATAAAAAGGACGCGATGAAGAGTATTACAAGATGTGCGCTGGGTGTGTTTTTTATGCTAGGCCGGTAAATGTCGCCCTCTCCCCCTTCTGTCAAGTTCTGATGGGCATGAACAACTTCTTTTAGTACATACATTTCATTTAACCCTGGATCTAGATTCTATGTCTACGATTCGACGGACATCCCCGCGACGGCCCGTCCACTACTGTAGCCTAGCCCACCCTTTTCATTTTTGGGAAGAAACGTAGGCTGGCAACACACTGGCAGTGGCAGTGGCCACTGCAGCTGTTTGTTTTCTGTCAGTGTCAGTGTCACGAATGTTGCGCTAACCAACATTCACACACCTCGAATGTAATTGATCTAGGGTTATCTACATCTACATGTGGCAAATATTCATCATGAGTTAATGTTAACGAAAATAAACATCTGAGCTTCCCTGTCGCACGTAGGCTACATTCAAACACCGCGGGCAGTCGAAGCGAGCGAGGCGCACTCAAACCGGTTCATCTTGTGACGTCACAAATCTCTACTCTAGGCGGGGGTTTGGAAATGGATCGTTCGCTGCTTGAGTTTATTTTGGTGACTTTAGATATTAATATTTATGGCATAAGAGACATTGTAAAATAATTGCATCTGATAAATGGCTTTAGTAACCACTGAGAAATGTATATTTGAAAGTGGTTTCGAAACAAATACCCCCCCAAGAGATGGACTTTAAGTACGCTGGACGATAGAAAGCAGTCTGTTACCAGCATGACCGCCACCGTCAGTGGTTTCCCGTTCAATCCAAGGCGTCGCTTGGGGAAGACATCCGCCTCGGTCAGCGTCTCGTGTGTCATGTCACCTTGAGGTCCGGCCACCTTGACCCACTTTACATCATGAGGTGACCAATCGCTGGCGTACAATAGTTTTTGACAGTCTGCATTCTGCTAAATATACGTCCATATGTTTGTATGTATGTCCGTATATAGTATTTATATACATGCATAGATAGTTGTTAAATTAAAAAAATGAGATCCTGTTAATACGCCGAGTATATGACTGACCGAATCTTTATCTGCACGACGGCGAAAAGGTGATACGTCCGAGATAGAACGGTGGAGGATGAATGCAGAGAATAATTACCTGACCATGACGGGCTGCATGCCATCTATGCACCACTGGAATGTTTAACTGTGAACCGGCAATATTACAAACCTACATTGTCCATGTAGCGCTATACCAGAGGTTCATGACTACCTTTTGGTCCGGCAGCTGTTGCAGTTCTTTGATGAGGTGTGCGTTGCTATGACAGCCACGTTGATGATGTCCTCTATAGCGGCCGTCAGCCTGGACAGGTGGACGTCCTCCGTCAACAGAAGCCACGTGGTCGCCCAGGTAAAGTGGCCCTGCTGCTGCCACTGCCTGTCCTCCAGGTTGGCCTGGATATCAAGAGCTAACTATGCCAATTGTGTTGTTCTAGATGAGCGATCGATCGTCATTTAGCGTGGGAACACATCTGGTCGTGGTTGTTGCCAAAACAAACTTCACGAAATCTAACATGTGTAACATGACACACATCCGTCCAAAGACTATAGTAACCAAAGCATGTATTCTAGTCGGATTATATTACTGTAAAGGTGTCAATAGATTCGACTTCATTGAGTTTTGGCGCATTATAATCGCCATAGTCAGTCTACGATGGATTACTGACTCGGGGTCGTCATGGCTCCAACAATTATACAATGGTGAATGGTTAATGACGTTCTAGACACTCTGAGTTCACGGGAATGACAATCGACAAAACAAATGCATCTCAATATGACCATCACTCTCTGATATATAAACTAATGTTAGTACTAATCAGAAGATTAGTTACCACACATAACCTTCATGTTCACCATTATAAATAGTTTTCTGCTTCGTTTGTCATATGATTTTAATCAGTATTATAATGGACTATTGAAAATGTGACAGAATATACGACTTTACTAGTTTTATTCAACCTAATAGTGTCAAACTTATTCCCTCCCAGCTATTAATTGTACGTTTTACTTTGGCTAGCTTTTCTTTTATATTGAGATTTTATTAAGTTTGGGATCATAAGAAATATAAATTCCCAGGACTCTGATTGGTTTATCTGACTCAAGAGATTCGCAATGGTTTAGATAAACTATTCCGATCTTTACATAGCCAAATAGCTTCAGTCTTTTATTTGTATACCCGAAATAGAACATTGATTTAAATATAAAAAATGGCAAGTCCAGATCAATAAATCCCTGTTATTCTATGGGTCTATCAAATCCCTATGGTCTATGAAGCTACAGATTATGTAAACGTCATTCTGGTGACTGCCAAAAGGTTAATTCAAAAGACGAGGGACAAAGGTCTCCGCTATGCACGATTTTGGCGCTTTACTACAGCTAACAATGCGCTAATTCGAAAACTTTTGGACCAAAAGGAAAATGAAATCATTCCCTGTGACGAGCATTCACCCTTGATGTGCGTGAAAGAGCCCTAGGCTCTGTATTCAACCCTTTTAGATAACTGGCTGTAAATACAAGAGTATGATATATTTATTTAATGGCATATTCTTGTTTATTTAACAGCATATTCTTCAAATAATGTAGCCTTAATAATTGTGGCTGCAACAGTGGTCAAATGACATTCTGTTTCCGGTTGTAGATAAGAAAGTAGCTGTGAAGGAGAAAGTGGAAGGGTCACTGGGACTAGTGAATGATGCTCTGCAAGAAATCGAGGAGGTTAGTGGTCCTGGTATTTCTATTTTCACATATTCACCGCGATGTGAAGTAACAATCTGAATGGTGGATAGAATTACAAATTCACTCATTCGTATGGTGTCCGAAACTTTGTTTATTAAATCCACGATAATTGTCTTATGCGCTCTACAGTGTGCCATGCACCTAACAAACTCCTTTACGTCCAATGCCATCGTCACGCCTCAGGCTCAGAGTGAAAACATGGTAGACGACGACTTCGGTGACGAGCAATTCACGTGGTCCGATGCAGAGCGCCCCCTGCTGGCCCCGGCTTTGGGCCTGGTGAAGACTGTGAAGGCATGCCTCAAGAAGACGTCACAGGTCATCTCCGTCAGAGGGCAGTGCGACGTGCCCCAGCGGGTCAGTGAACTGGATCTGTTGGCGCAGCGACGGCAGCCCGTCAGTCCGGCCGTGGACGAGGTGGTCACGTGTCTCTACCCGCCACTACAGGCCGGTCACGTCAGGTCACATGTGAGTTTTTCTTTTTAAGGTTACTCATACAGCAATATCTTCATTGAACAACTTTATTTTGCTGAAAAAGATGTATTTATATTCTTAGCATATCAATACACATATGTATTGTATGCAACAAGGAACGAGATATATTAAGCTACATAGCCATACAACATGTACCAATTTAGCTAAAATTGTGGCTTAACAATATATCTCGTTATTTGTTAAACACAACCTATGTGTATTGATATGCTCACTTATATACTACATCAAGATCATCAAAAGATTTGCACATAACAGCAATTTTTTACATTTTACCATATGATGACATATCTATTTCTCATATAGTTACCATTTACACAGTCAGACTATATGTACAGAACAGTTTCCCAAAATATTCGAAAATCATAATTTAAGGGAAAAATTGCTGTATGAGCGGCTTTAATTTTCTTATCTGTGATTTGGTGGGTTACATTAACAAGTTTTATAGTTAACGTTAATTTATGATGTGACTATTATTTAATACATCATATTTGGATTGGTTGACCAAAGGAATAAGGCCGATTAAAGCTTGAATATATTCGATTATTTTATTGATGTAGTTTCATTTAATCTGCAGAGATCTTCTCCAATAATTTACCGAAAGATGAGTGGCAAATATTGTCCATGATTTTTGTAGTACAATGAAATCCGATTTGATCGTAAATGGTGTTACGTTACTTGCTCGAGCCGTATACTGACGTTGTTTTTCAGAGCCAAGCATTATACGAAGTAACCAAGAATCTGCTGTCTACAATAAGGTAATAATATACCAGGGCGTTGCAACATTAATTTGTCTTGTTAAAACTGGCTACATGGTACGATTTGTTGACAATGTAACAATGTAACTCATAGGGACCCAAATGGCATCAAACTTCCATTTTCAAAACAGCGGCGATAAAGTTAGGCTTCTCGTCGCTAGCCGAATAAAGATTTCTGTCGTTAATTTCTTGCCTGTATAGTGGCTTAACGGTGGTGTTTGACATCGTATGTGTTATTCTATGGTTGCAGACATACGCACCTTATTGGTGCAGACGATGGCGGGTGGGTGGACTTTCTCCTCAAGGCAGCTGACCACAACTGGGGCAAAGTTCAGGTGGTCATCCCAGCTGTATAGCACTGCCATGTTTTTATGCGCCGACGCGTTTCGGCTATGTAAGAGCTTGATGACGTCATTGTTAGTTTCTACGCGACTGAAAGTACAGATGTCAGTGTTTTTGTTATCTGCAAAAAAGTGTATATCTGCCAACCTCGTCTTTGTTTTGTATGGCTGCCGTCAACTGCGTCTTCACGTCAAGGCAAACACAGTGCATGTTGTGTTGGAGATCAAGACTTCGGCTTCTATCTACAGTTCGTTGAACGACAAGCAAAAGGTTCCTCGTATCAGCCGGCTTGGAATCCGGGATTTTTCGTTTGTGAATGGAATAAAATAAAAGAACTTCTAGTGAAGTAAAAACCGCTAATGTGCACCGCTAATATTAATAGACTCTGGACACTAACCAGTGTTCTAACGTAATATGTCTCTAGGCGACAGTGATGAGATTATATAAGAATTACTATGATTCACTACCGATATAGCCTAACGACCGGTGGGCCAACGTTGGCCGCTACATTGGCCCACTATCGCCAAACATCATTGGCCCACCGTCGGCAAACATCAGTGGACCAGCGGTAGACCATCATTGGCCCAGCGTCGGCAACACATCATTGGCCCACCGTCGGGCTAACGTACTGTTGTTGTTCAATTGACCGACGTTAGACCACTGACTGTAATAATAAATCAATACACATTTCAGACTTAACATAACATTTATTGAACACAATAAACGAAAACTCGTTCCATACTTTGTAGCGGGACGAATTATTTTTTTCCCCCAAAAAAGGTCGTTCCAAACCCGGAGTTGCATGCGGGTGTAGCCTGTTGCGAAATCGCTGGAAACGTGCAGTCATTGCTCCATTTGAAGTCAACCTGACCGCTGCACAGACAACGGGAGCGTGTCTAGACAGTGATCCGGTCACAGCTTGAAGAATTTTTGAATGACTACTTATTTCTTTGTGACAAAAAATAAGTCCTGCTCTAAGAGAATTTGGAACGACTTATCGCGATGTCCTAAACCGGGCACCGTATCAAGCGATGTAAGTATACGAAGTGAAATATAGACACACGTTACGTAGCCAACTATGTGGGTGCAAAGTGCCAGCCAAAGAAACGTGAACTTCTCAACGTAATCTGTTGACAACATAATAATTAAATGGCCGCTGGCCTATGCCCACCAGTAATACTGGCCCACAGACATTACAATGGCCGGTGGCCAAACAGAACACTAACCACAGACTCGTTCAGGTAAAACAACCTAAGCAACTATAGACATAGATTAAACCAATGTTAGTACGAGTTCGCCAATAAAGAACTAAACCGGAATTTTGGCTCACTACACGGGGGAAGGCCTAAACCAATCCCGATGAGGAGTCTTAATGGCCGTCACAATCCGCTAATGAGGAGTGCTAATGAACAATATCAAACATGGCGGCCCAAAGCAGTCGAACGTAGCGTTGAAATGTAACTGAAATGTCAACCGCCCACCCAGAGCTTACATCGCCCTCAAAGCGAACCAGAATAAAACCGTTATAAATATGTCTATATTCAAAAGGAAATTCACCGGTATTAACTGTTTCTCCGCCGACAATAAATAATACGTATCAGGATAACAATATTAACATGTAAACACAAGCGCAATATAGGCATAAACGGCGAGAGATACAGGTTAAGCTAAAACCCTTACCGGTAATATAACACGAGGTATTGTGACAGCGTGGTGTGATCTGCAGCGAGCAGTCGAGATGTTCCGTTATCGTCCCGCTCATCCAGAAACCGCAGCCAAACTGACGCCAAGGCTAGTTTTAAATACGCGGTTTTGTCTAGAACGCTTAGGACTGTGGGTAACGGGACGGTTTCTAGACAACCCGACCCAAAACAAAGTCGATGCACGACGCGCTCGACCCAACATTGACTCGACCCCTATAAGGAAACGAACTGTGGCAACCCGACCCCCAGTTACTCATTGGTACTTTCTAGCGATCGAAGCGAGCAACACACATACAAACATATAAAAAGTGTTTATTGTTTGTGTACAAATCACATTAATATTTGACTCACAACCGGGCGCCATTGTTGTGTGTCATTCCGTCAATTTGTGTCATACAGAGTCGTAAAAAAGGGCGGGTGGCTAGAGTCGGTCGGGGTCCAGTTGCCTTGGTTCAAGTTGCTTTGGGTCGAGTTGGGTGGGATCGGGCTTGGAATGGGTCGAGCTTGTAGTGGGTCGAGCTGGTTTTGGGTCGAGTTAAATAGATACCCACTGGACTACTTAACGGGAATCGCAAGCCTAGCCTCTAACGCTGCTTTACCGATTCATATAATACCCAATTATCCATCCTCCAAATTACAAAATTTTTTCTTCTATCTATAGCTCACAATAAAATTTAGAAGTGACCGCCGGGCACGATTTCGCCGCCTACCCAGGCGGCAGCCCTTTTTGAAGGTGTGTCCGCAATTGACCAATCAGGAGGCGATACTCTAATTTATTCAAACCGGAAATTGCGCCTATTGTGTGAGCAAAACCAGAGCGCGTGATCATCGCTAATATAAAGGGCTGCGATTCTAACTCAAATCGTGGCATTGTTGCGGAGTCAATCGTCGCAAGACGTATATCAATTTGTTTGGATGGTACATTTCCATAAAACACTAAGATCATGTTCTACTGCGCGGCTTGGAACTGCCGCTGTTCATCTGTAAATCGCGGCCCTGATCTCTCTCTCCGTGATAACATAAGGCAGAGCCACATGAATAGTCACAATACGCGTCACTGCTCCTGGCAAAATGACGCTCTGCTTGACATTGCTGGGGGCGGGTTGCCTTAATTTTTTTCTCCTTACCAGTCGGCCGAAACGAAGCGCTAACACTCGCCAATTTAATTTTAAGATGTAAACTTTCGGTGCCGATCGCGATTAAATTAGGTTGGACATCCGCTTTAAGTCTGCGGATCACCACAGAGGCAAATCACAGCGCGAACGCCTATCACGACACGGCAAATGCCTGGATGTCCGGAATCTACCGACATACTTCGAACCTACCTACGTTCCTTAAGCTAATATCATCAGAGTTGCCGTAGTTAGCTTGTGGCAAGTCCTGTTTATCGTAGTCTAGTGGTTGTGCTTCATATCAGTGTACCATACACGGACTTAAAGTGGGGCTGGTTCTAGCTGGACGACAGACAAAGTCTGACCCAACGAAAAATATTTCAAATTAGCAGATTTCTCGCTCGGCCTTTTAATTTCTGGCCTGGTTCCGTCACGCGATGAAGTGCTATTCCGTCGGTAGGTGGCGCCACTTATCAATAGCGCATTCCACCAACAGGGCGAGACCGGAAGTGGCGAGAGCAGTTGCTAGGATGTAGAACACTCCGTAAATTTGTTGCATAGCAACGACCGGCTTTCCCAGGCGTGAGAGGGCTTCAGCGCCCAGACCGCGCGGTGTATATTTCCTCTCCCATTCCGCGAGTAGACCGTGTTGCCAGGCGTCCGCCAGGCTATAACAACGAAAAAGGCAACAGTAGTGAAATCCGGCAAGAAGAAACATTTAGGTATAGCAACACGCATGTGACAGTTTGTGTGGCATGTCCTCTTCTTCCATACGCATAACTGAGTAATGGATATGGATATGGAAGTTGTAAAGGGGAGTTCTCCGAAACCAGATGAATATGGAGTCAGTTTATAGCCCCGTTCGGCTTTAACTGAACAAAACTTTTTTCTCTCCTGACTTGTGCTAAGCCCTGAAGGACAACTTCGGAACCATATATATTGCAGTCATTGGGTAATTGACAGATAATATTAACATCCCCTCTGATGGTCTATGCAGTAACCTGGTCATGCGTAATGTGATACAACTAAAATATCAAATGTGAAGAGCTGGCACGTTAATCTTGCTAAAAGCAGGGGTGGACCTAGAGGAGGCTTAGGGGTGCAACCTCCCCCCCCCCCCCTTGGGAACTTGAGCATACACTGTATTATAAGTCTGGTTTCCGACGAAATACGTAGCAAAGTGACAGACCAGTGGACGATCCAAAGAGGGGGGGCGGGGGGTTGCTAAGGAATGTTTTTTTAATGGCCCTTATTGAGGAATAATGCAAGCCTGGTCCCAAGTTTTCCGAGAGCAACCCACCCTTTGCAAATTCCTAGATCGGCCCCTGTGTAGGAGTTCAAAATGACAAAACCTGAAAATTGGCGGCGGGCAAATTTACACTTGGAATAATACCTACTAGATTGAAATGATTTCCCTGTAAGCTGAGTTTTTCTGCAGCGCAATCGACTGTTGGTCTGCCGTCTCAGAAGTAATAAAGAAGTATCTAACATTTGGATCTTTTGCTTTCTCTGATTTAGCCAGACCATCTGATGTGAAAAAGGCGTAAGGTTCCGCTTTGAACCTTTCTAGGTGGTTGTCAAGATCCAGGCCTAGAATGGCGGGGTCCGTCTTGTTGGCATCTACCAGTCGACGCCAGAGTGTCGTCCAAGGCTCCTTCGTAGCTGCCTGTAGAGGGTTTATATTGATCTATAAATATATTGCTAGCATTTTAAGACAGGCTTTTTAAAAATAGTTATACAATATTTAGGAATGCCCGTGCATCTGCTTAAATTAATAAATTGTGCTTATTAAAGCTGCACTTGGGTGCTATAGAGATGCTAGCATACACTTAACAAATAAATAATTAAAATAGCCAATACATTCAACCAAGTATTTACCCACAGCTACTGGATGTATAGGAAACAACAAAGGACTATCAGCACGTCTATACCTGTAACTTGCTGGTGAAAGCCGATTGACCCAACAGTCCGAACTTGTATTGATTCTGATGGACGAGTTCTTCTAGTGAGTTAAAGGGCAGCATGACCTTGGGGACGGACACAAAGGCCACCATGTTGCTGAGGTAGATGACACTCAGTACAATGCAATATATCCACCAGAAGAACGAGGCCACACGCGCAGAGAGCATTCTGGGAAGGTTAACCTGAGCTGTAACCATAGCAACACGTATGATACATTGAGAGTCGCGTGCACAGTAATTAAGCCCATTTAAATAAATCGGCATGAAGAACTCGTTTGAAGAAGAGGCTCGGTTACGTGGGTAAGTCCAAAACAGACGTTACTAATAAGAATAGCGACATAATCAAAATGTGAGCATGTTTGTCCGTACCGAATGATTTCGGCCTGAATTGTCTTATTATTATAGGTCAAAACGTACCTTGCCCGAACAGAACTCCGAAGGCAAACCAGGCTGACACGAGCCAGTGGGCCAGGGCTTGACACATATCGCAGTCTTGTGATTGGCCAGTGGTCAGCCAACCAGCAGCCTTGCTGAAGGACCAGACGCACAGAGTGCCCACCGGCAAAGACGCCAAAATACATATCCATACGGTAGTGCTAAAGGGCCTCAAAATGAAGGTCAGACCGGCGCTCTCTGCTGATTGAAGCCGATACAACACAACTCGTCCATCAACCAAGAAAGGAATGTCGGAAAAGTCAATGACTGGGTGACGAAACCGGTTGTGTACCAGCGCTGCCGTCACTACATCTGCTTCCTGAAAGCCGAGACATAAGAATGTTTGCACGTACTGAGTGACTGTTCCAAAAAAATAAATTGTCTGTGCAAGTCATTCACCAGAGGATTAGCATCATAATAAAAAATTTAAATTTCAAAGAATACTTCAAAACATACCTGTCCCTGTAGTCCGTTTTCGCCCTCCCTCCCCTGTGAGTCTCTTCCCAGAAGCCAATTTTTGTTCCTGTCAATCCCTGCTTGCCATGACTACATCACTTTATTAGCATGCGGGAGGGTGGTCTGGCGATCATGCGGCGATGGTTCCTTCCGCGAGTTCCATTTCCAAAATATAGTTCGCATTTGAATCCATTACTGTACCTTATCCGATCCTGTTCCACGGCAGGAAGCCATTCGACACGTCCCCTGGATCTACTACTGACGTTATAAACTTATTATAAGAGTCTAACCTTCCTCTGGAGCAGCCCGACGAGTCCCGTCCACTGCCCGTCCGCCCCTTTATCTCCCCATGCCAAGTCAGGAGGCTCCATTATAGTGTAACTGCAACACGTATCTCCATAACAAAGCCATATCAAATACAGTAATTGCGCATCTTTAAGTCGGTAGTTCTTTTTATGCAATGGTATGAAATGAAATTGTTTTATTATTTTGTCTTGTCTCATGAATTGAATTTTTTTTTCATGCGGGGTAGAAGAAACCATTGACAAAATATAGAGAGATATCATTATGCATTAACCTGTAACAAACCGTTGTTCCTGAATATGGCCTACATATATTATATCGTATTTCAATATTAACTGGGCTAATTGTCCAACCCTTAAGTTTTTTTTTTAAACTTTAAGAGGTACATGAGCACTAGTACATTTATGCTAAAAAGCAAAACACGAAGCCTGGGACATATCCTTTATTCCTTTTCCATTTTTATTCTGAACATTATAAAAGCAGAATAGGGAATTAGGGGAAGGCATTACCGAAACATAAAAAAAAACAAAACAAACTAAATTCTGCTTCTATGATGTTCAACAGCAAAAGGAAATATCAATGAACGGTAATTCCGGGATTATCATGGCAGCGATGTCTGAATGTTGATGACGTAGTACACAAGAAGCCCCAATTTCCCACACAAAATACACCACTGTAGACTACACTCAAGAGGTTTCTTATACAACATGCTCGTATGTTTATTGCATGCAGCAAATTAAAGTAATGACCTCAGAGTTTTAGTATTAAATGGAAGGCTATGCTACAAGGGGAATTAGACGCATGTTTGTAGGAACGTAAGCGATATTAGTGGGGTGACGACTGTAAAGCTTTATTTCTACACAAAATAACATACTCTGTGGCCCAAACATCGGTAGAACACTTGTATCATGCTATTGACAGAAGGAACATGGACACCGCCGTTCGCGACTTAAACCGACTAAGCGACTATGCATATGACGAGTCAGTCTGCCATTACACGAAGAGACGTTTGCCAACATCTTTTTTTGGGTCTTTTATTTTGTGCCAATATCTTTGGGTTCTGAATATACAATCAAGCAATCAGCCTCAATCCCACGATGCGATAAGCTCTAAAAACTGGACGGAATATTTTAAGAATAACTTACTCAGTACGGGACAACAGCCGGAAGCAACTTTTCAGAAGAGGGTTGATTCTGAAGTGACTGACCATATCAACTCATGTCTGCAGTGCAAGGTGGGAAGACTTGTTTAAAGACACCATGCAAAGCCGCCGAGAAGCCCTTTTTCGCGAAGATTTATAGCCTGAATGTTTAGACGGTACGGTCTTGACACTTGCTCTTGTGACTGTAACGTCTGAAATTGCTGTTCAGCCGTCAATTTTCGCCTTCAACACAAATACTCACATGAATGCAAAAAAA
Organism: Arenicola marina; assembly: GCA_964019135.1. Lineage (NCBI taxonomy): Eukaryota > Metazoa > Annelida > Polychaeta > Arenicolidae > Arenicola > Arenicola marina. The sequence continues at coordinate 6,780,587 of OZ025257.1, read as the reverse complement.
TTGATATCCCAAACTTGTTCTATGTTAACTTCTTTAGTTCCGTGAGATATGGATTCGTGCCAACTCGTCGCCAATTTTGTATAAACGACAAGTTTTTATTTTGTCACAAAACTGTTTTGCCGCTTGCCGCCATGTTGATTCCCTGAAGGTGGCGCCACGGCCCAAAGCGATGCTAGAGGTAACTACATACAGCTTTGTACGTTGAGCATTGACATGATTAAGCAACACGTTGCAAACCTGAATACACCACGTGTAAGATAAACCCCTTAAAAAGTTACTTATAGAGCTCTTACAAGTATTCAAGTTTATGATAAAGGTCAAAATGCCCAAAACGTGTTTTTTGCGTAAAACAGCTGCAATTGCTTATGATATCTGCAATAATTGGATATTATAGACTATTTAAACGTGTTTAGTACCCACTTTGAGTACATTGTGTCTTTAAGGACGATGTATCGGTTGACGAGGTGGGAGCCGCCATTACTCGCTTGCCCTGTAATAAAGCCCCTGGCCCGAATAGGCTTCCCTCGAGGTACTGAAGCACAGTATTGAATTTGTAAGTCCGATCTTAGCAGATATCGGTATCCACATTGTCGCAACGGTTTGGCGAATTCTAGTGCCGTCTTTTTCAGCGAATACACAACACATCAGGCCGCGGTTTCTATATGTGTTATCCGCTTTGATATACCATATACAACTGCTTTCTAGGCCGGTCGCTCTTTCCGGCTCCCAGGCAATTCTATCCCGCTCGTCCACGTCGCAGAGCCGGACGCTACTCAGCCAATCCAGAGGGAGCGGAACTCAGCCGGCGAGCCGGAAAAACTGGCCAAGAGGCGGGAAACGAAGTAACCGCTCAGACAGTCATAGCTGTGACCGCCCGCTGAACCCGATGGCAGGGACATTGCAAGTGATCCGCGTCACGATATTATGAGTAACGGTGACTATCCGCAGCTACGGTGCCCGGTTTAGTGAATATTGTGTTTACAGCAAACATAAGTCGTTCCAAATTCTCTTGGAGCACGACTTATTTTTTTACCGAAAAATTCGTCGGGAAAACGAATTATTTTCCCCAAAAAGATAAGTAGTTCTAAATTATCTTGAACCATGAAGGGAATATAATTAAATTGTTCCAAACTTTGTCGTGGAACGAGTTGATTTATTTCTAAAAAAAATGATATTCCAAAGTTCTTTACGCTATGACTGGATCCCTGTGTAGACACTCTCCCGTTCTCCCGTTGTTTTGGCGGCGGTCGGGTTGACTTCAAAGGTAGCCATGACTGCACGTGTCCAACGATTTCGTAGCTGGTAAACAACCGCATGCAGCATTGTGACCTAATTACCAAGCCTTCCCCGCGGGATGGGGGAGGAGCGGGGGGGGGGGGAGGGTGCACTAGCTTACTGCAGTAGTGTGGGTGTGCTGCCCATGGCATATGGAAAGTGAAAGAAAAGTACGCAATTCGTGGTCAGCGAGAGACCATATTTTGGTGAACAAAAATTGCATCCAAATTGGACAATGACAATTACGCAACTTACATTGGTGATCTCCAGGAAAGGAGATAACCGAAATATGTGAGAACCATATCCAGCATTTTATTTCCTTGCGAATGGAAAGTTTCAGTTTCAGATGGACACATTTAGAGAAAATGTACGTAACTGCACCAAGGAAAGAGAGAAACAGGCAAAACATTATAAGGGATCATTAGGGCGGCACATCAATGGCCCCCCTTTTTAGGGGGGGGGGGGGGGCTCAGTCCCTTTCCACGCTCGCCCCAGTTCAGCCCCCCCAAAAAGTCGGGACGCAACTCTTGGTCTGGAACGAATTTTCATCCGAAAGAAATGAACTCTTTCGGAAGAAAAAAGTCGTTCCGCGACAAGGTTTAGGAACCAGTTAATTTTTGGAGAAAAACAATATCGCGATGTCCTAAACCGGGCACCATACGCAGCAGTGGGCTGATGATATTGATATTTCCACACCTTTGTGACACCCTGGAAATTACAGAGAGACCTCTTTACTAGCGGTTACAAGCAAAGTCTTTTCTCAGAATATGAAAAATCAGAATCGTTTTATTTGGTCAATAATTCATAACAGAACAAAAAAAACAAAAAATTGAATACGAGGAAACTAGAGAGGGTCAGGTTTTTATGAATATATTACCAGACTAACTGACTGGGCCGAAGCTAATGATATATGATAATCAGAGTGTCAATCTGGGTTCAGGCATTGGAGATCAACCATCGATCAAATGTTTATCTTAGATATTAATTCATAACTATTAAAGCAAAGATGAGAAAAATATTTTACTGAGACATGTGTGAGGCACAGGGACACAGGGGGTAGTGAATCAGTGACATAAGAATGGTAGTAGCCAAAGTGACTCGAGGGGTAATAGAATCAGACATTGTGGTGGTAGTAGCCAGTGTGATACAGGGGGTAGTAGAATCAGTGACATATTGATGGTAGTAGCCACAGTACGAATTGTTGACATATTACTGGAGGTAATAGCCACAGTGTCTAAGGGTATAATAGAGTCAGTGACACAGTAAAAACTGTAGCAGGTGTCACATGCAGACACAAGTAGATTGTACATATTGTAGGTATAATTGTAGATAATTCTTCTCTTGTAGAGAATATTGTAGACATTTCGATATTTCTCTTCTTCTAGAGCATAGGCTACTGTGGAAATTTCGATATTTGTTCTCTTGTAGATAATATTATAGATATTTTTTCTCTTGTAGAGAAAGTGGCCTACCTGAAGTTTAGTCTTGTGGCCACGTATTTCAGTAGTTCTATACAAATACCAGTGTACGTCACCGTACCGTTTTCGTGCGTTTGTTTGTCCACATATTTCGGCCACTGGCAAGAGACACAAATTGAAAGTATTTGTGTTGCTAATATAGCACACACAGATATAAATACCTTCCTCGTACATATTTCTTACGCGCGAACCCTGCTATGTTATGTTATGTCATGGTGTATATTAAACTCCATGACGTTGTTCACTTTATAACTATCGAGGTAGTCATTTACATGTGCATTCGCTATTAATAACCTCGTAAAATAAATAAAGTTGATATAAAAAAATAATTAATAAATAATATATAAATACAGTGCGCTCTACTTAATTCCACTTCGGTTAACTGCGACTTCCGCTTAATCGCAATAAATCGTAAATCCAAACGATATTTCCTAGGCTTTCCCATGTTAACAATTTCGCCATCTCTTATAGTCATTGCAGCTAAATACGAGATAATGAGCTAAATTTTTGCCGCCACATTTGCAAATTAATATTATTTGTTCTGCATGCAACCTTTTATCCCGCTTGACGACAGAAATCCGTCTCTTAC